>CM074614.1:12515000-13115000 GCA_037305975.1 Chrysolophus pictus
CTAATTAATAAGACCATATGTATGGAGTCATTATCCAAAGCCAAAGAACAGGCCTGTGCTTAGAGATCAATTTACTTCCTAATTGTACTTGATGTCCCTTGACAAGATGAACTTGTGAAGAGTCTGGAAAATAACATCCCACAGAAGGGAAGTGGTAACAGCAGTATTACACAGAAAGAGAATGGGTAGTCTTACAAGTGAATCTAACTGAGAGACTGTATACAATACCCAACACATTCTCCAACACATGGAAGGCTATCTGCCAGTTGTCTTTTTTAAGGGAAGATGAAGAAATTTAATATAAATTAAATAAAGCTACTGGGGACAAAGAATTCAGGGAAACACCAGCTATGTCTGTATTTTCTAGTCTCCATTACTAAGTTATCAGAATAATAAAAATTAAAAATCGACTACTTTTGCAAAATGGTCTACTTTTACAATTGCATTAATGCTTCAAGAGACTGTACTATGACAAGACTGTCAATGAACTGAGTTACCTTTACAACCATAGCTGCATATGTCACGTCAGCTCGCCACAGTTGTGGAATAGACCATCCAACCATTGGATCTGCTTCATCGTTGTATATGGGAATGGAAGCAAAATTTGGAAATAACTTCTGTATTTGTTCAACTGCTTCCACTTCTTGTTCCAAGATGTAGAGAGAATGCCCACCTCCCTGCAACAGTACGATGTATCTCCTTAGTAAAAGTGAGGAAATAGCAGTAACCACAGAGATGCAGCACCATATTTTGAAAATATATTCCTAGATATACATTCTTCTTAAAAGTTTCTTTAGAACTAGTAATTGTATTTCCTTCCATAGGCTGCACACTTACAAGGAAATCAACATCATAAATCAGAATAAAACATAACTTAGGATGAACTGCTTAAGAATAGCTTTAAATTGAAGTCTTGGACTAACCTTCTTATGAAGAGAGATGTAGTCCAACCTTACACCAGTCTCTCCTGTGAAAAAGTTGGTTCCATTGTAGCAATGACACAGAAGACTCCAGCATATGGGTGACTTGGGAAAGGGGTGGAAGGAGTCCCCAGGTCCTCCAAATTTTAGTTCAGTACTAGCTGCTCTTAATCCTTCTGAGCAAGCATCATAATAGTTGAGAAACCCTGAAGTCCAAGCAGATGCACATAACAATGATGATAACTCAGAATCTTGATCTAAAACTAAAGATAACTCTTTCTATTACTGCATTTATTTGGACTGACAATATATATAAGAAGATATGAATGCCTCCACTGCATTCACAAGGTTCTTCCAAAGGTCTTGTTAAGTCAGGCTCCTAAAGCACTTATCTGACAATGAATTATTTTCATCTTACTGCATCATTACCTCTAGTAAACTTATTTTATAACCAATCAATGTCTTAAGAGTGTAATTTGTGTTCTGTTTTCTCTGTTCTGCTATCTCTGTATTTATACTGATGTTCAAGCAGGAGACAGTAACTACTGTAGTCAGTAACATGGCCATAGTATAAGAGCTTAGATACATTTTTCATGCACATCTCTCAAATCTACTTTATTTATTCAACATTTCTCCTTTTTCACTGTTCCCCACTCAACACACACACCCTTCTGACATTACTACACTAGTAAGTGCTCAAAAATATGCTTACCTTTCACTGTCATAGACACATTGTCGAAGTCATGGTGATCTGGTTCATTCCAAGTTTCAAAATTCCATTTAGCAACATGCTCCAATCCGTATCTATCTGCGCAAGAGGCCTCATTTATCAGTGAGCTGCAGTGCATGCACAGACAATCCTATCAGCTAGTCATGTGCTGTAGGTGAAGGTATGCACCTAGAGCTACAATAGGGTGTAAACGATCTCGTTTTAACAGTCAGAAAAATGCAATTTGGGTAATTTGAAAATGATCTTTCATCTTGGGTATAGCAATAGCGGAAAGGTGAAAAGACCACCAGCACAAAACTGCAGAGTGAGGTGATGTGAGTAATAGATTTTTGTCAGGGCATGTAGACTGCATGAGGCCTACACTAAAGCTTCTGCCTTGTCAGAAATTCTTGAAGCTACCGTGTGGGATGTATTCAAGCTATGATGACCCAGCACAAGCAATATATGTTAAAATTCAGTCCTCATGGGCAGGTCAAATGGGCTGCCACATACTGTAGTTTCAGGCTTTTGGTTGTGGATCAGCTAAATGGGTCCCATTTGCTATTCTGGTATACATATTTTACTGTTTTGCAATGAAATCTAGTGTCAAGAAACTACAACACAACAAGCCACAGAACATTCTGAAGTAATTAAACAGGACTACAATAGAATAAGTAATAGGGATGTTCCCATTTTTTGGAACTTACCTATATATCTGCTGGCCAGAAGTGTAACTAAGTTTCTCCATCTTACTACCTGCTCTTTATCTTCAAAATTTAGAAAATACCCTGATGGATTCCCCATCAATTCAAATCCTAAAACAGACACAAAATATGAGTTTCTTTTTTTTCTTTTTTTTTTTTTAATATTATCCCCTTTTAATCAGTGAAAGGGTTATTGTATTATCTGAAGCAAACTTATAAGAGAAGAAGCAAAGACAATGAAGAAACATCAACAAGTTGGCTTTCTTTCCTGTTTCTATGTGTCCCCTCTGGGAATATTTCAGATGTGAGTTTGCTGCATTTGGTCCTTGCTGATGACAACAGTAACCAATAGAAATATTTCCATCATAAATCCGGTGCAGAGGGGGAACTTTAAATAGTAGATATCTGCAGAGATTCAAGGGATGCTGTATCTTGAGAACCTGCTTCTCCAGCCCCTGTAGGTGCATGTTAGTTAGTAAAAAACTTTCTCCAAGAGATATAATTTCCCAATTAGTACATCTCAGACTATCTATGAAAACTATGTAAAAACATTTGTGTTTGTCTTTATTACCCCAATCATGTTTTTCTCAGAGTGTTTACATTACTGTGGATATGAGGTAAACGCAAATGCAAGTAGTAAAAAAAAAAACAAACTTTTATCAAAATAAAAAGTTCCCTAAGAATAGTTCTATCTGATGATTGCACAGTGTGGACAAAATAGCAGATGTACCAAGTTCTGGAGGTAAGGAGCTACTCTTACCTGGAATAAGCTTATTTTCCCACAGACGATCCATAAGGTTATCCAAGGCAGTAAAATTGTAGTAAAGTTTCTCATTCATCATTCTGGAAAAAATAAAATAAAATATTTAAATGTAAATACTGTAGTACTTGGCTGCAGATAATGAGTCAGATGCCTGCTTTCTTTTGGCTTTCAAAATTTACATGTAACTAGGGTTCTTGGAACTGCACACTGATTTCCTTCCTCTGAAGGGTGTTCAGCACAAGCAAGCCATTTTTCTTGTCCAACACATGCCCTTTTCCTACTTCAGTGGCAGCAACAAAAGCAATATAATTAAGATGCTCATTGGGTTTTGAGTGCTTAGTGTTAATTTCTCTAACTTTTTGCTAAAGCAGAATTTACCTAGACTGCTTTTGGCTGCCCTGATTTTTCAGTTTTCTTTTGATTTCCTATTCAAAAGCCAGCTTTGTCTCATATTGCTAAGGCTCTTTAATTTACAATATATAATACAGCTATACTAATAGTGCATATATGAGTTTAGACCCATCTGAGAAATAGCTCCATGCCTTTCAAAGAACAGCATATTTACATGTGCAATGCCTGCAATTTTTACTTTACTGTTAGCATTTACTTCCTATTTCTTTTGCACTTTTAGGATTTCAATCTGCAATGATTTTAATTTCCAATTTGCATCTGTACCTAGAAGTGGAATTATGTTAGCCACATTTCAATGTATATGTTCAAACACTTAGGAAAAGCCCCATGATGCTTCCCTTTGTCTTATCAATGCTTGCAGGAGTAGGCAATTCAGGAGTACATGATTTGGGAATGGAGCTGCATGGAATCAGTGAAATTCTTCCACCCAAGGGCTGAGAATTTCTATTTGCAATTTATTTATGATACATTTGAACACATATCTTAACTGCCTGAAAGGCTTTTATTAAACAGTATCCAATGAAAGCAAATATGATGTGCTACATGGGTTGTGTACTGTTTCACATAACTTCTGAACCTGTAGCCTGATTTAACTGAAATCTGACAGGATAGAATTCTTGCCAGTATGACGTGTCACCCAGGAATTAAAATTAACTTTTGTTGAAAATATTCCAGTAATATAACTTACTGCTGTTCAGCACAAGCCACAGACTGGTGTCGAAATTCTGCCCTCAATATGCACTGACTAAAGGTTTTGTAAGGACTCTTTTAGTCCAACCCTAGTCAAGTAAGACGGCTGATCAGGGTCTTGCCAGCACCATGTCAGAAATGATTTCTCCAGTCTTGCCAGAGAAACCGGATTTCACTGGTAGAGTGCAGCCTGAGCTCTGCCCCTGCTGTCTCATCTACTCTGTCCTAGGTGCCTTGTCTCTGCGGGTGCAGAGTGGTGGTACAAAGGAGCTGCAGATACAGTGTCCTAAGATAGAGGCAGGAGAGAGAATCGATTGCAGGATCTGTGACTGACTAGAGCTAGCAAGGAATGCTGGGCACAAAGGGTAAAAAGTGGGAGTAGGACAATCAACAGAAGAACTGTTAAACCACTGTTGGGTTCTGTGTTGAGATTCACAATTCATTTCTTTCCATGACATTAAGAGAGGAGAAGGACTCCAAGCCTGCTAAGTTGAGGCTTCTTCTGATCTCTCTTGCCAAGGGAAGACTTCACTGAAGAACTTGTAATAGTAATCCTGAAGTTCTCAGAGAAATAAGGGGCTCACAGAATTGCCTACTGAATAAAGAATTACGACGTGAAGTAGAGAAAGTGCCATCTGCATCTCTACCATCTTCAGAGCAAAACAGATAAAAAAAACCATAATCCAAGCCATATTTACCATACCAATTCCATCTGTGATACAACCAAGCACATACTTTTAGTCCCAGAAGGTCACGCTCTTATCAAAGACCTGAGGCTGGCTTTCCTCTTTCAAGGTATGCCCTGCCACCATGACTGACAGTGTTGTGTCTGCAACTACTGACAGGTTTGCTGTTCCTGCCAAAGTCGAATAATGTAGCAGATTGATTAAATAATTAAGCAAATGGAAGAAAGATTTATTTTAATATTTACTTTAGTGCCCATAGAGCATTTCAGAAGTTACGCTGGACTTACAGAATAGTTATTTGGAACGAGAGTGGGTTTTTCGTTTTGGAGAGTTTTTTCCTTTACACAGACATTAAAAAAAAAAAAAAGAAAAAGTCTGTCAGTCCCATTCCAAAGTTCAAAGACAAATATTTTGCTGCAGAATGTTGTCTTGCTCCCACAGATCCATTAACTATTTCCAGTTATACCCTGTGTTCTATTGAAATATTTGCTTACCTGTACATTTACATTCAGTGAGCTGAGAAATGATTAACTCTATTGTTTTGTAAATACTTAATAATGCCACACAAATAATAGCAGAAGAACAGAAGTCTTTCTAACTGCAATCTAATGGCAACATAGTACTATACAAAAATACCAAAGTAAACACAGCCCTCTATCCTTAAGGATACATCTATCCTTAAGATCTCAACACATCAATTTTTTTCCTCCTGCCTCCACTAAGTTAAGCATTTAAAATAGAATGCCAATGCCAGCCATAACAGAGGTGACAGTAAATTATATGTTGTACTGTGTGTTGAAGTGTAGAAGCATGTTTTACTTCCTTTGGCTCATCTGCCACTTTACAAGAATCATTTCGTACTTGCAAACTGATTAAGAAGTATTCTGCTATTAATAAAATGATTACTTGAGTGATACGATTGCCACTTTCATTGACTTTGTTCTTACCCTTAGTAGTATGTCAAATTAATGGAGGATATTTCACGACCAAGAATTGTAAGATTTAGCTTGCATCACTACATGTCATGAGGTGTCTGGACGTAATGCTGGCTGTCATGACTGAGACAAGATGGTATCATTTCCAAACATCCTTCCTAACAAATACTGCTCAACTGTGAAGCTGCTGCAAGACATGATAGTAAATATATTTTTATGACACTAATGACAAGATCAAAACTGATCAACTCAGCAGTCAAAAGATTGAATTGCCTTTGATAATTAATAAACTTGCTAACTCCTACAGATCTTCAAGCTTTTTTTTTTTTTTTTTGCATTCTCCCTTTCTGATTTCTCCTAAGTCATGGTTTCCAGATGCCTCTGTCTTCATTTATGAGCAAGCAGAAAGAAATCATTTCACCTGAACACCTGTCAGGCTGAGACTGCTCTCAGTTTGTTGTTAGTTATGTCAGATGTGGAGAAGCAGTCACTGTCCCATTTGCACCTGGCTTTCAAAAGTCATTTAACTGGGTTTTTCATGGAGACTTGCCAGATAAAGTTTTACCCTTCTTCAGTCACAACAAGCAAATGCACGTTAGCATATTTACTGGTATTTTGGCAGCAATGTCCTTGAAAGCCTAAGCCTAGGTTTACTATATTTCAGTGATGGCACTTCTTTTCAGTCTTTGTCACAGTCTCACTTCCAGACCCATTTATTTGTGCTGCCTCGTGAGAGCAACAGCTGTGCTGTGAACATGAACAGTGATGAGTAAGGGGAGGTGTGTGGAGGGGCTACCTGCTTGCTGTTACAAAATCTTATTTCTTTCTTTCCTGGAAAAAAGGCTTTTTGTGGGCCATCCTTTGCTGAGTCAAAGATTGTAGACCATTGTTAACAGTTTTGCTTTTCTAGAATATGGAGGAAAATTATTTTCAGGTGCATAGGCAGCTCCTGGACAGCTTGCCAATGCTCTGCCAAAGGCAAATCATACCTGATCAATCTGGTGGTCTTCTATGGTGGAGTGACAGCATCAGTCAACAAAGGAAAACTGACTGATACAGTCTATCTGGACTATGTAAAGTCTTTGGCATGGTCCCACACAACATCTATATCTCTAAATCGAAAAGATAAGGATTTGAGGAATTGGCTGCATGGCCACAGACATGGGATTGAAGTCAATGACTCTCCATCCAGATGGAGGCTGATGATGGGTGGTGTCCCAAAACAGTCTGTCTTGGGACTGGTGCTCTTCAACATTCTTAGCAATGACCTAGAGAGTAGAATTGAGTATACCTTCAGCAAGTTTGCAGATGGCAACAAGTTGTGTGGTGCAGGTGATATGACAGAAGGAAGGTTATCATCTAAAAGGAGATGGATAAGATTGAAAAGTGGGTCCACATAAACATAATACTGTTCAACGAAGTGAAGCACAAAGCACTGAATTGTTGGAACAATCCCAGATATAAACACAGAGTAGGAACAGCCCTGTGGAGAATGATGTTGGATCTTGGTAGACAAAGTCCTGTACTTGAGCCAACAGTGTGCAGTGGCAATCCAGAAGGCCAATGGTGTCCTAAGCCGCAACAAAAGAGGGGTGGCCAGTAAAGAGAGGGAGGTGATAGTCCCTCTCTGCTCTGCCCTTGTGAGGCCGCATCTGCGGTAGTACATTCAGGCCCCCAGCACAAGGAAGATGTGAAGCTGTCACAGCAGGTCCAGACAAGGCCATGAGGATGATTGAAGAGGGCTGGAGCACCTCTCCTATGAAGACAAGTTGAGGGAGCTGGGATTGTTCAGCTTGGAGAAGAGAAGGCTCAAGAAGACCTCATTGTGGCCTTTCAGTAATTAAAGGGAGCTTATTAAAAGTAGGGAGACTGATGTTTTACATGGGCAAATAGCAATAGGACAAGGCAAAATGGCTTTAAAATAAAAGAGGAGAAATTAAGGTTAGATACAATTTGATACAGGCAATTCTTTATTCAGAGGGTGGTGAAACAATGGAACAGGTTGTCCAAAGAAATTGTGGTTGCCCATCCGTAGCGGTGTTCAAGGCCAGGCTGGATGGGGTCTTGGACTGCCTGTTCTTGTTGGTGGCAACCCTGCACATAGCACATTTAAGGTCTCTTCCAACCCAAACCATTCTGTGATTCTCTAATTCCATGAATATATTGTAAAATCTTCATGTTGTGAATCTTATCCATTCCACTTTCAGTCTATTTCCCATTTACTCACTCAATCTCTCATGGGGGAACTTTGCTTTAGCAAGTCAGCAATCTATTTCACAGCCAGATCTGTTTCAGTGAGCACAGATGTTGCTTCTGTTCCCTGGCCTATGGCTATAGCTTCCTTCCTGTGCTCAACAGGTTGCATCTTTCTCTCTTCTGTCCTAAGTTGATCCTTTCCAGGAGTACAATAGTAAAGTCTGAAAAGCAAGTGCACATACAGACATTGGACCAAATATCTTATCTGTAAAGACAGCAAGAAATACACAGGCAGGGAGTGTTTCTGTTCCAGATAATCTTCTGACAGGTATTGAATCTCTGATAACATGTGAAGGTAATTTTATCAAACGTCAGTGATCAAAATTCTCTGTAAGAGGAAATACTGTGGCTGACCTCCATCGGTACATCATAGTCCTGATTAGGAAATGAAAGGCAGCATATGGGGTAACCATCAGTAGAGGTCTTCTACTGAAGAGAGCTTTGTCATTAAGATGAACAGGAAATACCTATGTATTAGAGTAGTGGCTTTCTCATACAGACATTCCGCTCAACTTGAGTAGCCTTCCTTAACATTTTTGGTGGATACAGATACCACGCAAGTCAAAAACTTGACTTGCTTCCATCAGTGCCTCACAACAGCAGTAGCAGCAGGCCGGACATGTCTGTCGTTTGTCTATTGCTCTCTTCTAGCAGGTTTGTGGTGGTGGCTAACACCAGTCTCAGAGCAGCAGAGCCTGCTACGTATTCATTGGAAGCTTCTGTTGGAAAAGATTGGTGGTCTAGTTGTGGATGCAGACAAAATCAGGGACAGAAAATTGGCACGAGGTGTTAGCAGATGTGAGATGCAAATGATCTCTTAACAGTAAACATAATTCTCCCATGGGGCACTGGCTGGCTTCAGAATTGAAAGATGAAGTCCACAAGTGAGCCACCTAAAAAAAGGCTCTCATCTGTGGGAGGATTTCTATATTACCTAGAGATAGCTGAAAGTGGGGCCTGAGATACTAGGCAACTTGCTATCATGTCAGCTGAGATAATGATCACATCACATACCAGTATTAATTTGACAGAGATGTTTAGCTGTATGTTGGAACATCACTATGTGTCCTGGTAAGCTGGTTCATGCAAGCTTGCAAGGTTTGCTATGTATATTCCTTTGGCCCATAGTGCAAGGATGTAGTTTTTGGCTACACTGGGCAGTCACTATTGTTCTGGTGACATAGTATGCATGGTAATTAAGCACCACCTCTCAAGTGTAAACAACTGTTTTAGGTGACTACTATAACGAGCATCCTTAGATACAGTATCCCAAGGAATTGCTTACTGCATTTTTAGCATCCTTGACACCATTTTAAGAGACCACGAATCTCCAGAGCAGACGCAATATATCTGATGAACCAAAAAAAAGTCCATCTACCTCGAGTCTTACATCATGCAAGCGGAGGAACTTCTTCCAGGAAATGTTCACAGAAAAAATGAAGGCACAAGCACTGATAAGCTCTGTCAATTCAACCTCTTATTGCCACAAGGTTATCCAGAAGGACCCATCTTCGGAAGCAGCTGTCTTCTTTAGCCAGGAAAGCAGGCTGTGAAGCGACAGTAAGTCACATAAGTTGTGGGCGCAGCATCTTCAAGATGAAGGTAAAGAGCTATAGAGAGGATATGTACGCAAGTTTATCTTTTCTAGGAGGCCAACTTCTGTCCTCCAAGTGCCTCTTACAACACAAAAGGATCCTGCTTCCTTGTTTTTTGGCAGCTGTAAGGAATGATATGGAGCCAGCTTAAAGTTCAGACTGTTACAGAGAACTTGTTTGCTCCAAAACCACCAACAGTATACATTAAATTCTTGTTTTGCTGATTACTTTAAAACTTCCTGATCTCAGGAGGTCCTAAGACTGTATTATGGAAATGATACCTCAGAGTGAAGGGCAGAGTATATTTCATGAGCATTCACCTTTGGGTGATTAGGTGGTGATTGCTCAAGTTTCTTCAACACAAACTAAAAAACCTACTAAATTGATACCTCAGCTTTAAGCAAAGATCATTAATGACTAACTATGAAATCAGCAGACTCCTGGGTTACTAATAAACAGCACTCTCCCTTCTGAACTCACTGGAAGCTGGCAGTATGATATTCATTCACAACAGAGCTTCTTCTACCATGTTCTTGGTCCACTCAATCTCGTTTCCTACAATCATGTGTATGGAAGTCAGTCCTCTTCTGTGAAATCCTTGTATCTCAAAATAACCACAATCACTCAACCTTTTGCAGGTTCACAAACGCTGATTATTCCTCCCTACCAGTCCCTAAACAAACACTGTCTGTGCTTTTCACACAGGCATAGGACAGAAAGCCTAATTTAGACAATTTTTCCAAACTGTAAGGCCAAATATTACTTCACCCATGCTAAAGAACTGGCACATTTTGTAACTTCCAGTTTTATTTGTTAGCATTAACACAAATCTCATTTGCTTCTCAGCTATATCATTTGTGTAAACACAGATTTAAAATCTGCTTGCTTACAGCACAGCCTCTGCACAGAGGCTTCTGCACAGAGGCAGAATGCCAAAGACATCATTCCACGCTATGCCTCTCGGAGGACAGAACTGGGTCTGTACTAAGCATAATTCACTCACCCTGTACAGTGAATGAGTCAGCCCAGCAGTAAGGGAAGGGAGGATGCATTGCAAACTACACAGCCAGGCAGCATCCAGCTCTTGCTGATGTCACAGCTTGTCACAGTTAATCTATCCACACAACCAACCAGCACGATACATGCACAAAATGAAGGACGGGTACGAATCCTTGTGGCTTAGAAACAAACTGGCTTCATACATGCAAAACACGTCTTTTTTTTTTTTTTGGAATTCACTACTTCTTCTAGAAGCCAGCCAGGAGGCTGTGCATTCAATTGAATCCTCTTTATTTTGAAATATATAAAATCAAATTTGTATTTCATTTATAGAGCATTTTAATTACCTCCTTTCTTTGATATCAGCATTATTTGACCTTTACCTTGCAAAGCAACTTACAAAATCTGTGATCTGGCTAAATCTCACATGCACAGAAATGTAAGCAAACAATGAACGCTTTCAAGCTAATGCTAATTGAGGCCTATGATTTCCTATTTCTCACTCAGCCTGCTTTTGTGAGAACAGTCCTTCCTTCAGCAATGTGCATGTTGGTTGTGGGGGGAAGAAAAAGAGAGAGGCAGACAAAGCATCAGCAGCTTCCTGTATCAAGGTGAGTTAGCTTGCTAGGAAAATACTGTTAGTCTGTTGTGTCTTTAACCCCCACCTCCCTCCTTTTGGAATAAATTTAAGACATAAAAGGGAAAATAGGCTACAAAATCGTAGCAATTTAGGCAATAGCAAAAGGCATTTTGGCACCTGGCCTCTCCAGACATGAACAGATCCTATAAGATTATCTAGGCTTGCATAATTTATTCTTGTGAGATCTTTGTTGTGATCTCTTGCTGAGATCTGATGTGTCTACATTCATTTGCAAAGGGAATTAAACTGTAATAATAACAAGAATCCAAAAAAGGGACCTGTTTTTGATTGATTCTTGGCCACAGATTTAAAGGCACTTTGAAAGGTAGGCTCAGATTCTGCTGGGCTTCTTAAGCAGACCTTTCTTTCTGATTGGGTTTGATGTATAGCAATGATTTTGCTTCTGCATTAACACATGACTACCAGTTAAATGTTTACTGTACACTGTTCTTGCTGATGGCACTCTAAATGATGTCAGCTATAAGCAAACTTTCAGAGAGTTGAGTAGGGAGACTAAATCCATAATAAGTGCTAAAAACAGCAAACAATTATAGAAAAACAAAAACATGGACTAAATATTAAAAGTTGCAGGACACTCAGCAAGCAGTCAGCTGATGTATTTCTCTAGTGCCTTATTGAAGTTCAGGTAGCACATGGTGTCTAAGCCCAGATGCTGCTGGATCTATATGCACGATAAATGTCCTTTCAGGTATGTATTCCCATGTTAATCCTGATTTGTGGGCAGGCAGAGGTGACTGTTCTGAATATATCATTTACTTGCAAAATGAGAAATAAACAATATTGGGTCCACTTCCTAATTTACTGACATTGAATAACTTATGATGGTGAAAAGGTACTGTGAATATGACTTGCTCTTAATTTTTCCTGGATTTTTGTGATGAGTTGTTTCTCAATACTTCAGCACTGTTAAATGAGCACTATCACCCAATATAAAATGAGCAGACATGTCACTTTCTGGCTCTTGAAATGCAAAATACAGCAATACCTCTTATAAATGAGCTGATAAAACTAATAAATTGCAGATAGTTTTCAATAAGATACATAGCTTTCTGTACACTTCTAGCTAATAACATTATTCTGAACCTGGTTTTGGCATTACAACTTAGGGTAGTGATATGTGATCACTAATAGTTTTTCCACCACATGGTCTTCTTTGCTTCACATATAACCCTTTTTTTTCTATTTGCTCTTGAAAACTTTCACTAATATGGAAAATCTTTTCAAAATAAAGAAAATGAAAATTTAGTTCACAATGCAGTAAGAAGTGCTCTGTTTTCTCTGCATACAGAAAAGGGTTTTTGAATATCCAGTCAAGATCACACATGAATGCAGTGTATAGATGAAGAGGCTTCAGCAGTGCTTAGGGACTATCCTTGCCATAGTAAATTTGCTTCTACAATTTAAAAGTATCACTGGTAACATTCATTCCTAACTGATGAATAAACAGGCTTCACATTTCTGCCTGTTTATGGATGAAAATGTGAAAAGGAGATCACAGGTCCCAGTCTGGAGAACAGCTTTCTCACAGGAGAAATGACATCGTTTCAGAGAAGCTGAGTGTAGGGAAAGGTTGCAATTTTATTTTTTTTTTCTGTTTTTTTTAAAGGAGCTAACAAAATCTTTGAAAGTAATTTTCGGACATTAAGGTAGATTCTTGAAAATCATTCTTAAGGGGTATCAATTCTGGACAAGCTCATCCATTTTACACTAAGAGCCATCTGAAGGTATGTAAATTCTTCCTGGACCTAAAAGTTATCAGCCAAGCTTCCACTATAACGTATTTTCATGAAAATTCTTTTTCAGTGGATACATCTACGTTAATTACCATGGACAGCTCATCAATGTGTTTAAGGACTGTTCTGCACACAGCCTTACTGTAATTCCATTTAACATAGTTTATTTTTTGTCCTAACTAAATAAGTATACAAAACCCTTGCAACTGTTAAAGCAGACCATACTCCTGTCTGGTCTCCTTGTAGTATTAAAACAGAATAGCAGAGATGAGTAAGAAGGCAGAGATTAACAGCTCCTGTAGTTTAACATTTTCAAGCTTATCTTTTACCTGTAATTACACTCTATAGGACAAAGATACTGCTACTATTTATTTGTTTTATCTTACTTTAAATACTACTGGGGTAATACGATTGGACAGATTCAATCTATATCACAACATAACTTCTAATCTACTCTTGTAGAAAGCTGTGCTCCTGAGGAACTGTGCTACTGTGCACTGATAAGAAATCTGTTGTGGATTTACTGCAGCTGCTTTGTGCCTTTGGTAAGTGCTATGCAACTGGTTTTATGTTCATAGTGGAAAGAATGTGTATTAAAGAATGTGTATTAAAAAATGGTCCTGTTCAGCTTTATACAGATATATGTTTGTTTGCACTGAACTTTACTGATCTCAGTGTTTCTCCTGACATTAGGGACTACAGAAAGAAAAAAAAAAGAAATAAAAGAAATAAAAGAAATAAAAACCTAACTGTTTTTCCACTCCCACATATATATCATTTTCAGCTGCACTTTTTCTGCTCTTGTCACAGCTAGAGAATGAATGTCATGCATAACAGACAAGGGCTTTCAAAAGTGCTGGAACACCGCATTTGTAATTTTCTCAGGTGATGCTTGCAGGAATATTGGGAATGTGCCGGTGATTTTTATTTAACAGACTCTATGCTGTTGAAAGGATTTAGTTTCTGGTCCTTGTATTTTCTTCTGTGGACAGATCGCAGACTTGGTGGCCTTCCTAACACTGCTACAAGATCCTGGAATAGTGGTGGTTAGGAGGGTTGCATATGAGCAGAAGGGGGGAGTGGAAGCTAGCAGAAAGATGCAGAAACATTTCTACAGATTGTTCTGGACTAAACTTCCATTGTATGTCTGTCAACTCTTTTCCTCTAATTCTGCTCTTTTAGAGAAGTAAAAAAAAAAAAAAAAATAACTGTGAAAGTCTTGGAGGATCTTGATAAAAGGACTGTGCAGTGAACACTCTCGTTTTTCCTGTAACATCACAGTCAAATGTCTGCAGTTTTGATTGATTTCTAGGCCTAAGTTTGAATTACATACTTTGCCCCTGAACTTTGAAAAGGAGCATTCTTGACATTTTATTGTATTTAATATTAATCATGGTCTGAACTTTATACAGTTATTCTTGAATACTCAGAGAATCTGTAATCTATCCTTCATTGAAATGTTTCGGGGCCTCGTTTAGCTGTTCTTAGCTTTGATTGTTGTTGGGACCAGTGGAGCTCACAGACAGTACTGCAACTCCAGGCATCTTGCAAATGTTCATTTTTCTAACAACACATCTAGGGGGTCCCAGCACAAGGCAGACACGGACCTGTTAGAATAGATCCAGAGAATAGCCGGAAAGATGGATCTGAATCACCTCTCCCACGAATACAGGCTGAAAGTGCTCAGCATGGAGATGAGATGGTTCGGCTCTGGGAAGACCTTATAGTGGCCTTCTGGTGACTTAAACATGGCCCACAGAAAAGATGGGGAGGAACCCTACATCAGTGAGTGTAATGAAAAGACAAGCGGTAATGGTTTTAAGCGATAAATGGACAGGTTTAGATTAGAAATTAGAGGAATTATTTAATATGAGGGAGGTGAGAAACTGGAATCTGTTGTCCAGAGAAGCTGTGGATGACATGTCCCCTGAAGTATTCAGGGCCTGATTAGATGGGACTTCAAGCAACCTGGTCTAATGAGATGTGTCCCTGCCCATGGCAGAAGGACGGGAACCAGATGATCTTTAACATTCCTTCCAACCGAAACCATTCTATTCATCTATGATTCTATAAAAACAAAGTTAGGAAGTTACAACTGATTCTAGTTGAGATCAACCGATAAATGTATGTCCTGTAGTACTCTAAAATGCCTGGGAAAGGTGCTGTCAGAAAGAAATGCAGAGAGGTCTATTTCACGAAGTTTTAAGTGGGAGAGAACCCAAATAATTTGCAACATCTAATATTGCAAAAAAATGATCATATTGGAAATACACTGTGAAGGAAAAGAGTAGGCAAATTTTGTTGGTCATTTTGTTTCATGAGTGGTGCTCCCCAGGGTTAATACCGGGGCCCATCCTGTTTAATATATTCACTTATGACCTGGATGAGGGGACTGAGTGCATCCTGAACAAGTTTGAAGATAGCTGAGCAGAAAGGTCAATTTGCCTGGGGATAGGAAGACTCTTCAGAAAGATCTGGGTATGGTGGATAGCTGGGCTGAAGTCAGCGGGATGAAATTCATAGAATCACAAGGTTGGAAACGACCTATAAGATCACCTAGTCCAACCGTCTTCACACTACCACTGCTACCACAAGCTACTAAACCAGATCTCGCAGCTCCTCGTCCAGACGCCTCTTGAACACTGCCAGAGATGGCGACTCCACCACCTCCCTTGGCCGCCATTCCAGTGCCTGATCACTCTCTGAGACAAAAAGTTCAACACGACCAAACATGTCCTGCACTTTGGTCACAACAATCCTTCTCCCTGTTGGCCACTCCTCTTCTGTTGCAGCCCGGGCAACTATTGGCCTTCTGGGCTGCAAGCACACATTGCTAGCTCATGTTAAGTTTTTCAACTACCAAGACCCCTGAGTCCTTCTCAGCAGTGCTATTCTAAAGGAGTTCTTCTTCCAGTCTGTACACATATCTGGAATTATCCCAATCCAAGTGCAAAAACTTGAGCTTTGCTTTACTGAGCCTCATTAGGTTCACATGGGCCACCTTTCCTGTTTATCAAGCTCCCTCTGGATAGCATCCCTCCCTTCTGCTGTATCAACTGTAACATTCACCGTGGTAATTAGCAAACTTGCTGAAGATGCACTCAAACCCATCATCTATGTCACTGATAAAAAGACTGCCGGTCCAAGACAGACCCTGGGGGACACTGCCTTCACCTGGACATAGAGCCACTGGCCACAATTCACTGGCTTGTGATCTTCCAACAAATTCCTTATCCATTGAACAGTCCACCCTCCAAATCCATCTCTCTCTAATTTAGAGACAAGGGTGTAGTGGGAAAACATGTCAAAGGCCTTACAGGTGGCCAGGTAGATGACATCACTTGCCTCCCCTTTGTCCACCAATGCCATCACTCCATCATAGAAGGCCACTACATTGGTCAGGCACAACCTTGGTGAAGTGACTTGGTCATTTATACACTTTACAAACAATGAACACAGTCTTTGTCCCACTGACCTGCCTACATTTTACAGTCTCTTGTTTACACAAATAACAGAGATCTTGTGATCTAAATGCAGTGACCTGGAGGAATGGAACTCTGACCTCCAGCAGTCCTGTTCTCAGCAAAGAACAGAAGAATACTTACCCCAGACCATGAAATGCACAAAACTTAGACAAGACTGCAGTTCAATTCTTGCACCGCACATAAAATTGAAAGCTAATGCTATATGCATAAAGCAGAGAAAATCTCAAATAAAAAGCAGCTTCAAAGGTCAGAAACGTGCTAGCCTGAACTCAGCATAATTTTTGGATCACTATTAGTTAATTAATAATCTCACTTAGTATTTAAACTCAAAGTCAGTGAGTGCTGCACATATATCTAAGTTTTCAGAGAAGTATAAGTGACAGCACACTACCAAGCAGAAAGACGAAGATTCCTTAACTACCAATTCCTCTCTTGAAGACTGCCTAGTTAATAATTATCATTTATGCAAATAGATCTAAGCCAGACTGACGATTTTCATTCATTCCAACATGCAAAAACAGAGCTGAACATTTCTGTCAGAAAGTTATTCAGGTAAGAGTCTTGCCTTCCCTTTCATACCTCTAAACTCAGGTTTTGTTCATTCTATGCCTGTTCTCAAATGTGCCATATTGTCTCTTTTCATTTATTTTGTACACTGATGCTGATTTGTAAGTTTTGCCATTATTCTGTGCTTCATAGATATTATTCATAAGGTAGATACTGGACGAAGGCTTTTGAAACTTGTAGTCTGCAACTGGAATAGAACTAAACTTTCCTACAAACCTGGTCTAAGAGTTTAATGCTGGGTATTTGGCTTGTTCCTATTCGTACTTATAAGTACTATGTGAAGCTTGGCTGGCTCAGAGAGTATTATTAGTAAAACAGCATCTTCAGAGCAGTTAGGTAAGAGAAAGAAACCATAAGTATTGTCTGTACTGGAGGTAGTAAACCTAAGATAACAATGAAGATAATAGGGAAAAAAACACGAGTACGAGCTATCTATTTATTTTTCTCTACAACAGCTTAAAATGGCTTAACAGCCATGGTGAAGACATCCGGCAAAAGCATAGGGCAGAAAACAGTTTTCTGTCTATCACTGCAACAGAAGACTAAGGTCTTGGGAGAGCTGTATTGGAAGACTTTTTTAAAAAGCAGACTTTCACTTGGATCAGTTATCTTTCCAAAAGAAAGAAGTCTGATTTTAAGGAATGCTCTTTAGCCCCCACAGAAAAAGTCTCTTTGGCAGTCATGCCCTAGAACTCTCCAGAAGAACAACACAATCTTCCCTGTATTTCGATCAGCATGTTCTGGAAACCGTGAAGAAAAATAGTTCCTGGAGAACCAATCTAACTACCTTTTAATTTATTTCCAAGGTCTGATCATTCCATGGGTGATCTTAAAAAATAGCTGTTGTTTGACTGTGTGATTTCTCTGCTGGCCTGCATTCCACCTCTGGGATCTTTAAGCACCAGAGGTAGTCCTCTTTCTCACTGAGACACTATACTAAGGGTCAATCCTTTGAGGAAACAGGAATTGAATCAAATATTTTGTGAATGCATACATTTGAAAAAGATCTTAAACTGCATTGGAAACACTATATTAGATTTAGAGCTTGAAGTAAAAACTGTGATTTTGAGATTTTAGTTAGAAATATGGAACTATAAATATTTTTTTCTTCTTTGTCTTCCATATAAGCAGAGAATTGAAAAAAAAAAAAAAAATAGAAAAGTGCTTTAAAGCCATGGCAGCTTGCCCAATTAGTCAAAATAAACTGTTCCCATGAAGTTTCACATGCTTTTCTTCAAAAGCACCGCAGTATTCTTGGCCTAGAGTGGGAAAATTTCCTAGGTCAGCTCTTAAATAAATGGGTTTGATTGTGGGCACCTTCCTTAAGTTTGCTTCCAAGCACATTTAGGCCCTGGTTATCAAATGCTGAAAACACAATTTCTTATGCAAGACAGAAGGAAACATTCATTTTACTTTTCCTGTTTTGTTCCTAAAACTTATTATCTACATCAACGCTCCCACGTTATTCTGTACAATAAAAATTTAATAAATCAAAGCAGCAAATGCTGAAACAGTATTGTATTATAAGCAGTTCAGATGATTTTATTTCAGTCTAGTTCAGATCCTTACCACATCTACTCAAATTCACCCAAAAAAACAATTTCTGGCTCAGGCTTTTTTATCACCATAAATCAGGATACACAGGGGCAAAGCTTTGGGTATTTTCCTTTGAAAAAGGCTGGTTTGCATGCATAACACTCCACTCCACACTGAGTCAATGCACAGTAGGTGAAGATATTGGGATTTTTTTCAAAACTATGTTAATGCTCAGAAACAGAACAGTAATGTAGTCACAGCCACTGGAGTTCAAGAGAGGTTTCTTACAAGCAGAAAAGGCTGCCGATATGAAATACAAATAATATGAACAGCTTAGCTCAACACCAACACATTTTAAATCAAATACTTAGATGAAGTGAGGTGTCTTGTTTTTTCTGTGATTTATGCAACAAAACTACAATGAAATTTCAGACTACAAATGCAAAACTTGCTCCACCCATACTACCTTTTAGCTGGTCTTTCACTGAACACTGAAAAAAATGCAAGCATCAACACTTAGCTTGAATCATAACAGAGTTTCATCCCATCTTACACTGGCAGTCACTGCTGTTACAGCAAGAGTGATGCTAGTGCAATATTGTGATTTTAGACAGTTTCTTTTCTTTTTTTTTTTTTTTTTGGTTTATGGAAGAAGATCATGATGGGAAAAGGAAAGGATGCATCAGGACACTTTTTTTTTTTCTTTTTCTTTTTCTTTTTCTTTTTCTTTTTCTTTTTCTTTTTCTTTTTCTTTTTCTTTTTCTTTTTCTCTTTCTTTTTCTTTTTCTTTTTCTCTTTCTTTTTCTTTTTCTTTTTCTTTTTTTTTTCCAGCTTGTGCTGTTTCACAGAAAACAACTCAGGGAGAATGGTTACATGTATCCCACCAGGGACTGCCTGTCAGGGAATCTGTCAAGATAAATCCCATTGAAGGTGTTGTGATGAATGCTTCCTCTCATTGAGAGAGCTCTTGTCAGTTCCATGGTATGGTGAAAAGACAGGAAGAAAGACAAGGACTAATGCCAGTTGGAAAATCAGTAGTTTGCTCAGCTTGATTGATTCTTTCTTTGCTTCAGTAGTGAGTCACTGCACTTACCCTGATCAAATGATAGGTTCAGGCTAAAACAGAAAATAATATATATGTTTTTTGCTCATATTTCCGCGGACAATTTGAAAAAAACTTAACCTTTAAGATTCCAAACATCAAAAATTACCCATTACTTTGATATGATATGAACAGGTCATACATGCAGCATGCAGCCTTCACGTGTAGTAAACAATTGAGAATGTTCCAATATCTAAGTTAAATGCAATAGATGGACACGTTCTGTTCTATATCATGCTTCATTTGCATGTTGCCACCTAAGAACAGCTCTTTCAGTAAGTGATGGGAAGCCTTCGCTTGAATAAAGGCAAATATTATGTTCCATGAAGCTTTGTGGGGTAAGAGGCAGTTGGAAACATGTGTTGTCCCTGTTCCTACATACCAATGAGCATGGGCAGAACTGAAAAGTCACTTCAGCCAAACGGCAGAGGAATCTGTTTATTAACACCCTTAGAGTGCCTGAATATTGCTCAAGTATTACCACTGAGGAAGGATGGTGTTGTATCTCAACGCCAGAATCAGCTGGCTAATCATTCATGCAAGTATACAGATTTGTCCTTCCCCATCCTGTTTTTGGAGAAGGCAAGAGAACTGGAAGTTCCCAGCTCTCTGCTAGGCTACACAAAGGTAAGGGTGATAGCTGGTATTCACAGTGGAATGCCATTTCCTTCTAGTGAAGCAACTAAGTTATTGCTGAGCTACTGGCAGTCTAAGAACTCTTGGTTTACATAGCTGAAAAATGTTTTGCTGGTAACATCCCCTCCATTATTTGCTGTGGCTTTACTACATTCTAAAAGCTTCAATTAAGCTATAACCATTAACAGCACCTGCCAAAAATGGAAACTCATTTTGGAGTTATTTTACAGCTAGCCTGTTCATTTGACATGCAGTTTGAAAATACATCTAGTAGAAGAAATGGTTGTTTACAGGAAGGAAGTCCTTATTTTCGTGAGGAAAAAGAATTGAAGAAAAGGATCTTATGTTAGTATTTGCATTTTAACTCAAAAACATTTTTCCATCAGGAAGGTTTTTTAACCTTAGGCTAAAATTCTGAAAGAATACATAGGATGTTGTGTTTGTTTGTTTGTTTGTTTGTTTTTTCCAAATAAGCTTTTTAGTTTGCGTTTACAACAAACTACCATTCTGATTATCCAGCAGAGCAGATATTATACAGATTATACAGTACAGCCAAGACATACTACAAAATTATCACACATACACAATATCTCTTAACAGATTTGACAGAGAAACTCTATTCTAAAAATATTATGTACTAAAAGCTACTATTATCCCCTCAGGAAGCTGCAGACTGCAAATGTCTGTTAATGCTATTTTATTGTTGATTTCTTTTTAACACAAATTTATTTGTAAGTAAATTCTGCAAGATCAGAAGACAGCAGACAGTAACTATACAATTAAGCATCTGAGCCTAGAGTACAGAAGCCAATAAAACCTTTTTTTAAGTAGCCTATCAAAAGCGAGCACTGGATATTGAACTGCCCACTAGCTTGTAACTACGTTAAACAAGGCCACTGTATTTCTTGGCTGTCTGAATTCACTTGGCTGTAAGAAGTAGGTGGCATTTGAATAGAACTTGCAGTCCTCAAGTACAAGACTCTCAAACTAATCTAGGTAAGAGAGGAAGCACTGGTTTTTTGCATCTTTTTAAACGAGTGTCTTCATTACAGTTTCTAGCATTTAGTATTCCATAAACTTTAATTATATGCTCTTAAGTAATCTTCTTGGTGTTGTAACTTCTCTCTTTTCTCTCACCTTTGCATTCTAATGAAGGTTAAATCTAGCCTTGTCATCTAGGAATGTCTTGCCTAGCATAACCTCTCAATACAGTAGAGTCAAAACTAAATTTGACAATACAACTAGAAACTGACATAGATCTTTCTAAATAATTACACTTGAACTGTAATTTCTTTTCTTTTGTGATGGAAAGAAGCTGTAACAAAGAAATGTACACAGTGGGAGTCGAAGATTACTTAATGTAACTGGGAAGGATATAAATCTAGTAATATTTAAAAATATACTTAAACTACCATGCAGGTTATTTTCAGTTTGGACAACCACTTCACACATCTCCAACGATAATCTGTTTTTTTTGCCTTTTGGCATACTATGAACTACATACTTTAAACATTTAAGCACCCTGTTTCGAGAGGTATTAAACTCTGGATGGCCATAGCACTTACATTGTGTGATTCAAAACAATACCTTGAATATTTTTTTTTAAGACTTTTGCATTGGCTTCATACACATAGTTTATATTTGTTTTCAATTTCCTGACAAAAGTATCTGTTAGAAGCTGGAAAAGGTTCTTAAGCAGGACATACATCTTAAGTAGGACAGACATAAAATTCTTTATAATGAGACACCCTTTATTATGGGTGCCTACATTTAAAAAGCTTACAGGCTTGGCAATGTATGCATTTGTTTATCAATCATACTTCCAGATGTTACGCAGCAGTTATTAGTACTACACAAAATCTCTAAGAGTCATCAGTGGTTTGTGCACAATTTTTTGCCTGAGACTAAATTGCTGCACTCCAAGGAACTCTGTTTTAGCCAGTTCTACTAGCAAAAACCACCCACTGTGTGCTGAGGACATCTGCAGTGACAGATCACTATAACACACACGAATTCCACATCAGTTATTAGAAATACACTATTAGAAAGACCACAGCCTTTCCCACTACTATGAGCTTATTTTACACCATCAGCTGCTGCCTCTTACCTCTATGACAGAGACTTCTATGATGCAGCATCTGGAAGAGCTGATGGAATTATCTGTCATACAAAGAGTTGACTATTTTAACTCAGTTTTTTTTCTTAGTAAAACAAACTGGATTCAATCAGAGGCATATTTAAGGTTTTGTACAAAAGGATCAATTTGAAGATTTGTTTCTTAGTGTTATGTGCCCAGCCACCAGAGCCCTGTGTTGGGATAATGTTTCATTAGAAGCTTTTTTTAAGGAGGACAAACTATTATTATTATACGTCTGTGCTAAAAAAAACATTCACTAGCTCCAATCTAAGAGGCATTTTCTTCACACTGCAGGAAAAAATACATGAAGTAAACACTAAGACAATGGAAAGACCGCATGAGGCTACGAAGATGGAAAACAACACTTCTTCCTGCTTTTTCATGGAAAGAAAGACTCGTGTGAAGGCTAATACAAAAGAGATTGTGCTAACCAAGCTGAGGAAGAGCTTCTCCTGCACACCAAGGAAACTGAAGAACTTTGTAATGGACTTCTTTCCTGTTTTACGATGGCTTCCCAAGTACCAGTGCAAAGAGTACATTTGGGGTGATGTTATGTCTGGGTTAGTGATTGGGATCATTCTGGTGCCCCAAGCAATCGCATACTCACTACTGGCAGGCCTGAAGCCCATTTACAGTCTTTACACATCTTTCTTTGCCAACATCATCTACTTCTTAATGGGCACATCTCGTCATGTCTCAGTTGGCATTTTCAGCTTGATAAGTTTAATGGTGGGACAAGTTGTGGACCGAGAACTTCTCTTAGCTGGGTTTGACTTGAATGATGATGCCACACCAGCCTCGGGTCATGGCTCCCTGCAGACTGACATCCAGTCCAACACAACTGTCTTCAACTTTACCACTGAGGGGATGAATGCTGAATGTGGAAAAGAATGCTATGCCATTGGCATTGCTACAGCCCTGACATTTGTGGCTGGAGTGTATCAGGTAAGTAGTTGCTGATATTTAGAGACAAAGTATGAAATTTCTAAAGCTTTCTTGCATAAGCTAAATTCTGTTTTGACTGTCCTTCCATGAGAGACATCATGAATCAATCAGCATCATTTCACTTGAATGATCTTGGACTGTTTTCTCCAGGAAGCCTAACTCTGCAGGCAATTCAGAGAAAACATGATGTAGGCAATTTTATCAGCTTCAAGCAAGCACAAGTAAAACAACAGTCTTTTGCAAGACTAGTAACACTGCTTTAACACTACTACCTCTTAGTCTTGCTGATTTCATGGGACTGTGAATCAAATACAAATCTCATCATGCAGGAAATTCTGAAGTACCTATGTACTTCAACAATAAAACAATGATTCTGTGATTCTAAATAATGTTGTCTCCCTATATATTTTAATAAAGTTGCAGGCTCATTCACCTACTTCTACACTAGCTCAGAACATACTGCTCAATGTTTCCCTACCAGGTGCTATGTTATACCAAAGCACTGTCCAGTGATAAGTCAGAAAGGAGAGAAAGAAGAAAGGAAATGAGGAAGTAGACTAAACTAACTTTCAGACAGTGGTTTCATTGGACTGTTGGACACTCACCAATCTGCTGCCCATCATAAGGATATCAAGAGAATAAATAAGGAAGCACCATGAAATACATCTGAATTGTCTGCATAAGAATTAAGAGGGAAGACCTTCCCTTTACTAAGAACTTTCAGATCATGTACATGAACAATAAAATAGGAAACTTTCCAAAGCTATCAAAAGAAGCAGCAGCAACTAGTTAGGACAATATCCTCAGATATGTGAAAGTTTGTGGTCTCTTCTGCCATTGTTGATCTTAGGCATGCCATAAAGGCCTTGTTCCACTTTCCCTTCTGTTCACAAGGCTGACATCAAAAGATGCTTAATGTAACCATGTCACCAGAGAACTTAGGGTTAGGGTTGTCACTGTTGTCACTCAAATTCTCTTTACAAAGCAGTGTCTACAAGTTGTAACTGTAATCACTTTTATCCAGAAAAAAAATATATATATATATAACAGCACTTTTTGATCCACTGCTCTTAGACTTAGGAAATAAAATTCAGACAAACCACTTCACAACTCCAGAACAATGCTGGAGTTAGGAAGTTCAATTTGATTATTTTTCAAACTTCTAATTCATCCCTTGGTTTTGCAGTATCCCATAACAGTATCAGGAATCATGTTTTAAAAGCAGATTGGAAGCACTAAAGGATAACTCCTACTTTAATATTCAACTAGCCAAATGCTATCTGCCTCCAGCTATTTCTCTCTTATCTGTACTTACTTGTACTTACTTGCAGTATCATAGTGTCATTTAAGGCTTATCTTTTCTTTTTTTTTCTTTTTTTTGTGTCTCCCCAGGTTCTAATGGGAGTCTTTCGTCTGGGTTTTGTATCTATGTACCTGTCTGAATCAGTACTAGATGGCTTTGCAACTGGCGCTTCCTTAACAATTTTAACAGCTCAAGTGAAGTATTTGATCGGAATAAAAATCCCACGTAGCCAAGGGCACGGGATGCTTGTTATTACTTGGATTAACATTTTCAGGAACATTTCTCAGGCTAACATTTGTGATATCATTACAAGTGCCATTTGTATTGTTGTGCTGGTTACTGCTAAGGAACTGGGAGATCGTTACAAGCATAAGCTGAAATTCCCTCTTCCCACAGAGCTGGTAGTTATTGTTGTGGCGACACTAGTGTCACATTACGGAAACTTAAATGAAGTGTATTCATCCAGTGTCTCTGGAGCTATTCCAACAGGATTTATTGCCCCCAAGGTACCACGTTTTGACTTAATGATCCGTGTCGCTATAGATGCCTTACCTCTTGCTGTAGTCAGCTTTGTCTTCACTGTTTCCCTTTCTGAAATGTGTGCAAAGAAATACGCTTACACTATCCGAGCCAATCAGGAAATGTTTGCTGTAGGGTTCTGCAACATCATTCCCTCTTTCTTCCACTCTTTTGCAACAAGTGCAGCTCTGGCGAAAACACTTGTGAAAACATCTACAGGCTGCCAGACTCAAGTCTCTGGAGTGATTAGTGCAATGGTGGTTCTGCTGGTACTACTCTTCTTGGCACCTCTCTTCTACTCCTTGCAGAAGTGCGTCCTGGCTTGTATCATCATTGTCAGCCTTCGAGGAGCTCTAAGAAAGTTCCGAGATGTGCCAGCACGGTACCATGTGAATAAGGTGGACACAGTGGTTTGGGTTGTTACTATGTCTGCCTCTGCCTTGATCAGCACAGAAATAGGGCTATTAGTTGGCATTGTTTTCTCCATGTTATGTATCATTGTTCGGACACAGCAGCCACGGACAGCCCTACTTGGTCAAATCCAAGATACCAACTTTTATGAGGATGACTTAGAATATGAAAATCTCACTTCTGTTCCAAAGGTCAAAATATTCCGTTTTGAGGCACCACTTTATTATGCCAATAGAAACTATTTCCTAAAGTCTCTGTACAGACTGACTGACCTAGATCCTAACTTAGAAGCTGCCAGAAGGAAGAAATATGAGAAGAAGGAAAAGCAGCATCTGAAAAAAGAAAATCAACCAACTGTTAATGGACTGGGCAGCGGAGACACCACTCTGCAACTAGTCCCTAAGCAAATTGACTTCCAAGCCCTTGTCGTAGATTGCTCTTCCATCCCATTTTTGGACACCACTGGAGTCAATACTCTAAAGGAAATTCTAAAAGACTACAAGGAGTTAAATATTTCTGTTCTCTTAGCTTGCTGTAATCCCTCAGTGATAGACTCTCTGAAAAGAGGAGGTTACTTCGGGAAAGATTTTGGAAGTATGCAAGAAATGCTGTTCTACAGTATACACAATGCTGTGCGGTTTGCAAAAGACCAAAAGCTTACAGCAGACTGCTCTGTTTAATCCCATGTTTTCCTTAACAATATGCTAAGAAAGTGACAGATGGAGAAGGGCAGTTTGCAATAATTAAGTTATCAGACACACTGTTGGTTTTGTACAGTAATGGGCCTACAAGACATTGTTCCCTGAAGAGTTCTGCAATTTACTGGATGCCGCTTAGAATAGCCCCTGGGGATGCAGTCTGGGGCCAGGCTGGGACAAGCTGGATAATTATCTGCACCTCAATTTCGGAATGTGGGTGAAAAAGAAGTGCATCTTGGAGCAGTTTTCCTCCTTCTGCCATTATAATACATGACCAAATATATGTGTCATGGGACTACTGTGGCTGGAAGTCTGTCAAGAGCCATCTGCCTCTCCCAGTTGTTTGTGTTAAGAAGGATGAACTGTATATCCAAACACAATGGATCTCTGATCATGGACACATAATGGTTTAAACTCTGGCTTGCAAAGCCCTGTCCATTCCATCATTCAAGACATGCACTTTAGCAACTCCCACGATTTGCAAACAAGTAAAATGCATAAAGTGCTGTGGGATGTGTTACACCTCTCCTCATCACCTTGATTGCATGGGCTTAATGGCACAACTTGCCACAGGTGAAGAAACCACAGGCTATCACTATTTCTCAAAACCATCTTTTCAAGAGTCACTTGTGATATTGGAACCACCATATGTTAATTAGTTACTGAAGGTTTCGATACCTCTAGTAACACAGGAAGAAACATGACCCTGAGGCACAATTTTCTTGTGTCTAAAGAAAAAAGATAAATGAGATTAAGAGAACAGAATGGCTTTTCTGGCAATCATATAGTTACCAAAGTAGTTATACCACCCTGTCAAAATGTGTTACCTCTGTTGATGCAGCTCTAATCAAGGGACACACAAGGATCACTAAATATAAACCCCAAGACTGTGATGCAGCACATCGTGCCCTTCCTACAACAGCCTGCAAAGGTAAAAGGGTAAGTGAAGAAAGCAGAAGAGGATAGAATGAGAAGTTAATCTGTGATCTACCATGTAGGGGAATGGTTAGTCAGACAAAAATGCCAGGCTGATACTCTCTGATGCACTTCTAATGAAGGATATATAGTCCACAGCAGTATAACTGATCCAAGTAGAGCAATGCTTTATAAGTTGTGTATCCCCAAACACTAGAAAAATCTCACCACACTCCAGACCATTCTACATACTACTGACTTTTTTTTCCCCACCAAGTAATTCTTTGTTATAGATCTAATAACCCATGTTTTACAGGTCTGTGTTAATTTTCATGACAATTTGCATTGAGTTATTTATTCTGTATGGTGTCAAATGATACCCTCAGAGTCAGTTTTGTTGCTTTATATGTATGCTCTCTCTATACAAATAAGCATACATCTAGATTTTGATTCTAGTTGTACTGATTTTAGAACTGTTGGTACTTAGTGTTCTAGCATATGGCATTGACAGAAAACTCTTTCTTACACTGAAGTCTAAAATTACCCGCATGAAAGGGAGGACAACTGTCCTACCTTTCTCTTCTTATTCATGACTGGTTCATACGTGGAACCAAGCATAGAAGAAAACTGTCACAGTTGTGCTTTGTACACTTAGCAGACACCAGAAATAGATTACATGTATGCTGAAAGTGTCTTAATAGGGATTGAGAGTAGCAGAATATTAGGTAAGTGACTCAATGCTGACATTCTCATGCATTCATTACAGAAAAGTCTATCAACTGTACACTGCTAACACTGCCAGAGCAGTAAGCCTGACAGAAATGCCTGTTTAGATATTACAAGATTGACCACTGGCAGCCAATTCCTGCCATAAAACAATTAAATAATGTAATTCTTTAAAGTGCTGACTTGGTACAACTAGCTTATTTTTCTCATAAAAACAAATGGACAAAGTCCAAGGACAAAGTGTTGTGTTTATTTTTGTTTGTAACCATTCTTTGATCTGGGAGTATCTCTTTTAATGTTTCGCCAGGAAGTCACAAGAGGAAGTGGGTTCACAAGAATTAGAGCTAGACAATTAGTAACAATACAGACAATTTTAGGCTGCTGTGACCAAGTAAGCTGCTGTTGGAAGTCAACTTAAATTTTTTCAATAGAAAAGAAAAGCATTTCCTAGCAATCTACACTTCATTTATCTTCATGAATCAAGTCACCAACCTAGAACACAAATGGGAAAAAATATAAATTCCTTTGACTCTTGATGAATTTCATCTTAGAAAAGAAAAAAAAAAAAGAAAGAAAAACAACTATCCCCATGGAAAGTGTATCCTCCAGCGACCTTTGGGGAAAAATAAGTAGAAGTTGCCCATGCAGTCCTTTTTTACCCATCAGACTGAGAAAATACATTGGAAGTCTATTTTTCATCATATTTTTGTAGCAATGTCACCAAAGGAGAGCAGAGAAACTCTTCTATGCACAAGAAGGGGCTTGAGCTTTAGTACTTTTACTAGAAGGAAACCATCCAGCAGAAGAAAGTTTAAGAACCATTACCTGTTTCATTGACAGATCTGACTCACAATCAAGTTGAGTTGGACAGCAAAAAACACAGCAGGGAAATGGCCTTCAGTGTGGTGATGTAGGGATGCTCGGAGACCATGAATTACTTCAGAGTACACAAAATGTAACTTAAAAAAAAGTAAGCCCTTTTCCATCAGGTTAATGTTTGCTATACTGCACTGCATCAAGATTAAGCATATGACTGAAAATGTTACAAACTGCCAATTCTCTTCTCTCCTACTGTACCATGAACTATGTACTGTGACTTGGGAGAGGAGCTGGGGATATTATTGTAATTCCAACTAGGTTAATACTAATTTTGAAATAAAATTGTTATATGACTATTAGAAAATATTATATCTATCATGTATATTGACAATATTTTTGTTCACTATGGTGCCTTGCACAGATCATGTATCCAACAAACTTTAGTACAGCTACATAACAATAGGAACAGGACCTTATCTTGAGGACTGTGTGATTCCCATGGAGCTGGGCATAGAGTTGAGAGTATGTACCTCCAACTCTTCTCTTGATTGCTGGCAGATAGCCAGAATACGTGGTCTAGGTTCCAGAAATAGCTACATTTATTGGAACTGCAAAATAAAATCCTGGGAACTGTCCAGTCCATGAAAGAAGCTATGAGTTCCTGTGTAATCATGAATCCTGTGTCTCATGACGCGGATATAAACGTGTGTTTTTGGCTGAAAAATAAAAATAACAGTTCTTTAAGCTCGCCTCTTGGTATACTTTCATGAGTGGTAAAATAAAATGGTAATGTGGAATGAAGTAAAGGACAAAAGGTAGGTCTGGTGTCCTAGAAGAGTTAAAACATATGGATGCATTTGGAATTGAGGCAACTATTATTAGAATACACAATGAGGAAGAGCACTCTAGAAGCCTGACAGTTTTTCCACTTCTACATAGACGCATCTGCTTTTGGGTGGAACATTTATATCACCTTTTTACACGTAGCACAACTGGAAAGAAAAGCAACATGTTACTGCTGGCCATCCTCAGTGGTGGTAACTTCCAGCACACTGCCTTCTGTAGGTAGATCACATCCTTTCTATTCACCAGTCTCACAATATAAGCCAGCTTTGCCGTTACAGGGATCTTTTTCAGAACCTCTCTATGTTGTTCTGGTAATCACTGGCTTAGAAAAAGAATTGCAAATGCACAGAAGTAAGCATCAGCACGGAACTTCTCCTGTTCTGATTTGCGACCTTAAACTGATTCCTTGTTCCAAGCCCAATGTTCATCTGCAGGGCTCATGCTGTTTGCTGTCTCCCTTTCTAAACACCACTGTTGCTCAATTTACTGCCTGTCTATCCAGTGTTTAAATGCCATCTTTGGAAAATGTACCTTTTTGCAAATTCGATCAGATAAGCAACATCCTGAGCCAAACTGAATTTTAAGATTACAGTTTTGGATTTTTATTTATTGATTGATTGTATGTTTTGTTTCCTCCTACAGCAATAACTCCTGTTCTAGGCATCTTCATTTTTTATTCCACTGGGCACACTGAATCACAGAATAATAGAAAAGTTTGTGTAGGAAGCGACCTTGAAAGACCATTGAACCCAACACCCAGCCACAGGACGGGACATCTTTCACATCACGTTGCTCACAGCCCTGTTGTTCAACCTGACATTAAACACTTCCAGTGACGGTGCATCTGCAACTTATCTGTGCAATCTGTTCCAGTGTTTCACCACTCTCATCATAAAAAATGTCGTCCCTATCACAGAATAGTTGGGTTGGAAGGAATCATCTATTTTCAACCCCTCTGCCATGGGCAGGATATACCATCCATTAGATCAGATTGCTTGAAGTCCCATCCAACCTGACCTTGAGCACTTCCAGGGAAAGGGTATCCAAAACTTCTCTGGGCAACTTGTAGTAGTATTCTACCACTCTAATATTTGAGATTTTTTTCCAGTTACTAACCTAAATTGATCCTCTTTTTACTTAACTTACTCCTTGTCCTATCACTACATTCCCTGCTAACAAGTCCCTCTCCCTCTTTCCTGTATGAAGCCTTCAAGTACTCTAAGATGTTATGAAGTTTCCCCTGAGCCTTCTCTAGTCTAACCAACCCCAACTCTTTCAGACTCTGCTGAAAGGAGAGGCGCTGCAGTCCTCTGATTATCTCCATGGTCCTCCTCAGGACTCACTCTAAAAGGTCCATATATCTCTTGCGCTGGAGGTCCCAAAAACTGGCTATGGTACTCCAGGTGAGTCCACAAAATAGCAGAGTAAATGGAAATAATTACCCCCATAAGCCTGCTGGCCATGTTTCTTTTGATGAAGATCGTGATTGCAGAATCACAGAATTGCAGGGGTTGGATGGGAGCTCAACAGATCATTGAGTCCACACACCCTGCAAAGCAGGTTTCCTACAATAGGTCACACAGGTATGCATCCAGACAGGTCATCTCCATAGAAGGAGACTCCACAGCCTTTCTGGGCAGCCTCTTTGTCCTGTCACTAAGCCTCATCCATTTGCCTTCCACCTTGCTTTGGATATTTATAATCATTAATCAGATCCCACCTCAGCCTTCTTTTCACCAGGCTGAACGTATCCAGGATGCTCAGCCTTTCCTCTTAAGGGAGATGCTTCAGGACCTTTAACATATTTATGGGCCTCCTCTGGATTCCTTCAAGGAAATCTCTGTCTTTTTTGAATCAAAGAGCCCAGAACTGGACACAGTATTCTAAATGTGGCCTCACCAGGGCAGTGTAGAGGGGAAGGATTACCTCCTTCCATCTACTGGCCACACACTTTTTAATGTGTTCCAGAATACCGCTGGCCTTCTTGGTCACAAGGGCAAACTGCTGGCTCATGGCCAACCTGCTGTCCACCAGAATACTCAGGTCGTTCTCCACAGAGCTCCTCTCCAGCTCCTCTCCCTAACCTGCACTGATGCATGCAGTTATTCCTCCCCAGGTGCAAGACTCCACACTTACAGTTGACTTTCTGGGCTACAAGCACAAAATGTTGGCCCATTATCCAATTCTCCATCCACCAATATCCCCAAACCCTTCTTTATAGATCAGCTTGCAATCCACTCATCACCCAGTCTGTACTCACATCGGGGACTATCCAATCCAGATGCAGGATCTTGCACGTGGCCTTACTGAACTTAATAAATTCTTATGTAGAACCACATCCCAAGCCTGTTAAAATCCCTCTGGAGGGCATCCCTTCAGGTGCAATCAACAGCACTAGTTAGCTTGATGTCACCTGCACTCTTGCTGAGTATGCACTCAATCCCACTACCTATGACAGTAACAAAGATATTAAATTGTACGGTCCTTGTATGGACCCTTGAGGGACATTACTTGCTATTGGTTTCCATTTGGACACTGAGAAATGGACTGTAACTTTTTGGACGCAGACATCCAGCCAATTCATTATAGAAGTCCAGGTAGATGACATCAGTAGATCTTATCTATTGATCCAATCACTCCATTGTAGAATATCACCACACTAGTCAGGTGTGATATGTTCTTAATGAAGTCATGCTGGCTGTCTCTGATCACCTCCCTGCCTTTCATGTATTTTAGCATAGCTTCCAGGAGGATCTGTGTTCCACAGTCTTACCAGGCACTGAGGTGAGGATGACTGGTCACTGGTTCCAGCATTGTCCTTATTATCTTTTTTTAGAAAGGGGTGTGCTATTTTCCCAAGTCACTGGGGACTTTTCCAGACTGCCACAACTTTTCAAATATGATAAGCAGTGTAGCAAATACATCATTCAATTCCCTCAGAACACCTCAAGGCATCTTCTTGGGCACTAGATACTCATCTATACTCACATTTATCAGGTGATCTTAAACCTGATCTCTTACAATGAGAGGGATTTTGTTCCCCAAGACCCTGGCTTGGGGTTGAGGGACTTGAGTGATTAGGGAAGAATGACTGCGAGTGAAAACTGAGAAAAAAAGAAAAAATTGGCAACTTCAGCCTTCTCTACATCAATTGTCACTAGTTCTCCTGTTTCACTTATTGTAGTGGCAGGCATGCTTTCCTTAGAGTTCCTAAATGCACTCCCACCTTAAGTGTTTTGGTAAGGAATGCAATGAATTTACAACTATCATCCTATTCTAGCCTGTTCCTTCCCTTAAGACATATTACTTGGAAAGGGAGCATAACACTGCAACCTGAATACTAAAACAAGACAGCCAGAGGGAGCTGTAGGTACATATGAGTCAGCTAGACTGTACACTAAAAAAAATGAACTCTCAAAGTCTGGTTTCTCCTAGTTCTTCATCTCAGTATCGAGTAGATGCAGGTGTTACTGCACTAACAACTCAGCTGGACTGAACAGCAGCAATAACTCTGGTGTAACTTGAAAACAACTGGAATAACCACTGATTGAAATCTGGCTGAGTTCTCTCTATAATACTTGGCATACATTGCTCCAACTGCAAAGCAGAGCTCTTCCTAGTTTAAAGGAGCACTAAGGTCTCCTGAAGAGCCCTGTCTTCAAGGCTTTACCAAGGACTATTTTAAAAGGATGCATCCAATTATAAAATACTACACTATGACCTCAAAACATGTAATGAGACTCAATTCTGCTAGCTTGAGACCTCTTTGGAAGTTGTTGTACAACTGGAAATCAAGTCATTGAGCTTCAAACAGCAGCCAGAGAGACGCGGAATGACTCCAGCATATGACTTTAGATGGTCTTGAGATGATCAGTACACCCACTGGATTCTTCTGACGAAAAGACACCTCAAAGCGCTCCTCAGCCTCTTGTTAGGACAAAATGCATGCAAGTTAGCTCCATCTTTCTCAAGACAATCTCTCTCTTTCCTCAACACATATACTCCCAAACTATTCCAATCCACTGGCCATCATCAGACTTCCATGAACACAAAAACACAACCAGTCTGCAGTTAAACTGTGAGAACTGCCAAAGTGAGCAACTGCTCAGCACTTTAATGAGTCACAACTCTTTTTTTAGATTTTTGACATGAAACATTTGCTTACCTGACAGTAATCAATTCCAGTAACCAGTGAATTCGAACTTGTTCAATGCCATTATGAGGAACAGAAGAAATGTATGCAAGGTTAATCTCTTGATCTTTGCTTAGGTCAAATAGGTCAGCAGAGCTGTGAGGTAAAGGAGGGCTTTGGAAAAAGAACAAAAAAGAAGTAACATATTACAACATTAGCAATCAGCTCCACTGGGTATTCAGAACTCCCTATGTTAAACATGTATCACCTGCAAGATCTTATCTGGCTTAAGGAACGTTGTCTTAACAAGAGGTGAAAACGAAACAGGGGCTAAGGAACTGCACCTATGATGTGGCAAAGCAGAACAAAAATCAGGTGCATCTCATTGCCACACTTAAAGAAAGTATTACAAGCAGTCATTGCTCCTCAAGTAACAGCTTCAGTCAGAGGTGGCCTGAAGTACCTATGCAATGGTGATCACCTTACTTCTGAGTAACCAATGATAAGGAAAGCACAGTGACTTCTAGGCTCTGGAGCAGGAGCCAGGTTTGCCCAGGACTGTGCTAAAGCAAATACTGGGTTGATATTCCTGCTGAAGTCTATGTGCTGACACCAACCCTTGCTCTGCTGTGAAAGTTACATCTGCGAGAAGCAGAATTAAACTCTGAGTTTTTATTTCTCCATCACATCTCATCTCACTTTGAAGCATAAGAAAGTACTGGAGTATGAAGCTTGATATTTCTATGATGCTGCAAGCCTTGAGCACGTTAAATTGTATAACAACAGTCATATTAATATTAATTTAGTGTCTTACTATTCCACCAAAATTAAGGAACACTAGAGCAAATCCCTGCTGCTTCTACCTCCACAGAGAAATAACTGCAAAATGGAAAGAGATCTCACTCTTTGTTCTCCTCAAGTTAGAACATCAATTTAGAACATTGCTCTGTTCACTGGCTTTGAGCATCTTTCACCACTTTCAATTAGACTCCTAGGAATGTGCAAATTCTGAGTTTTGAACTGTTCACATTACGAGAAAGATAAAAACATAATTGTTTCCAAAGTTTGGTAAAATACTTCTGTACATCTTCCTGAAGCAAGAGGAGACAACTTGTACTATAATATACTGTTTACAGATAGTACAGTTACTGTATAGATGAGCAACAAAGTTATGCTTGGCCTACTGTGATGTCTCTTCTGATGGGTAGTTGAGACAGGCTCCAAATTTACTACTGCTTCCATGCTAACAAACGGGTTGTGTGACTTCAAATTTCTCTTTTTAGCAGTAAGTTTTACTCATTACTCCTTTCTGCCACGATTACCCTTTTCTGCAAGGATTCCCAAACTTGTCTGTTCAGCTATCATCACTGGTAGTAGATACTGGTGCTGCTAATGGTAGCAGCATCTTTGGACTCTATGATTTTAACTATGCTGCAGATAGCTGAACTGTCATCTTCTCCTTCTCTACTTCCTCTACAAGTTAATCTCACCTGCTGCAGCTACTGAATGAACCTGATACTGTACAATCTTTTGTGCCCAAAGGCAGAAAAACCTGACCCCACTTGAAAAAGACTTGATACATCCTAGCACAGACACTACCACCCCATCTCCTGCATCCTTATTGAAAAGCTAAGGCACTTACTACATTCCCATGGTTCTTCATGCAAATCAGCCAGCATAGGGGAGCTCTTCTGTGCAACTTCACTAGCATACATGGCACTTAAAATGCCATCTCCCAAAGACTGCTTCAAGTCACATGCGAGACTGAGAAGTTACTGATTCTACTCTGTCTAGAAATGTACCAGCCATCTGGGTGGTTTTCATTGTTTCAATGGATAAGGATAATATCAACTGCTGGATTTTGAAGGAGTGTTTTATGATCGCACTGAGATTCAAACTTGGACAAATGCACTGCTTCACCCAGTGGCAAACTAGACAAGAATAAAAATGTTGAAATTCAAACTGCCGGAGAGAAACCTTATGACCATGACAAGACAGAACAGAATGCTGGAAAACCAGCATTTTTTGTTAGTTAGTTCCAGTTCCTCTTCTGAATTGAAGGCACTCATCAACGAAAATTTTAAGGCTTGAAGCCTCTCAGGCTTTGTTATCTGCTGATCCCCAGCTGCATATGTGCCCAACAACTGGACCAAGAGTGGCTGTTCAAGAGATCCTTCACTAACAGTGTTGGCCAGGTATTACAGCATCATTGAACAGCTGCTGATAGAGCCGCTCGGTAGAGCTGCTGCTTCTGCTCCTTGGCTTCCTCCCTGACATCTTTCTCACACTTGCAGTCTTATAAAATTTATTTCACATAATTAAAAGCCTGAGTGCTTATTGGGTTGCGGTTTAAATGAGAAAAGTGTATTATTTAATGCAGCTTTTTTACCTTGCAAGTAGAAATTAAAAACAAGAGATGAAAATCTAGAAAGCTCAAAGCTTTCTCTTTCATGAGCTTGTTTTTAGATTAACAAACACTAGCTGATTTTAGGCCTCGGTCTGTTTTTCCACTGACACGAGAAAACACTGTAAATTGTTACATCTCTTTTCTCAGGGTTGCCTCAAGCACTGCACTAAAAAGCGCACAAATTCCTTTTAAATGTAAGTGCAGGCTGCCGATCAAACGCTGCTGTGACTCTCAGCCTTACAGCTGCCCCTTAAACCAATGCGTGCCAAAGCGGCAGTGAGCACAATCAGTTTACACTCGGGCTGCGGAACACGCTGCCTATCGCTTCTGACCCCGCTCTGAGAAACCCGCAGAACTGACAGGAAGGGCCGTGAGTTCAGCGTCCCAGAGCTCACGCTGCTTGCGGGCAGGAGGGAGGACGTGACGCGTTCGGGGGCCCACGAACAGCGCGGCAGCAAGGCGGGAGCTGCCGACCGGCGCTTACCAAAAGCCCGTGCTCCTCCAAAAGTGCCGCAGGGGCCGCTCGGCTCGCCGGACATCCACGTGCACTACGTACGCCGCGGAGCCCGCGCCGAGCTGCACCATCAGCCAGAGCAGCACCCGCATGGCGGCGCGGCAGCTCCGTACCGCCGACCGGCGCCGGCCACAAACGCAGCCCGGACGCGACGACGGGAGCCCGCCCACCGCGGGAGTGCCGCGGCTCCCCGCCCCGACGGCGCTGTGAGGCGGTGGGTGCTGGGCGGCCGCCTGCGGGCTTCCGAAACGGAGTGTTCCGTTTCGGCGTGGCCAAAAAGCCGAATTTGCTTTCTTAAGACAAGATGCCGAAGAAAAGTTACGTCCGTTTATCCAGGAAGCCTCGTCCTTTCAGGCACGCTGTATAAAGTGCTGAAACTCCGCCGTGCCATGGCTGAAGCGTGAAGCTGAAGACGTTGTGAGGGAACTTGCCCTGCAGGGTTAGCGCTCTAGAGGGCTCTGTTGGTGTTTTAAAGAAGCATCTGTCAGAGCTCGGGGAAAGTCTTCTCCAGGATTCTGCCTTTTGTTTTGGACAGTTTTCCCCAAGGTGTGCTCCTTGCCGCCTCAGCCACAGTAGATGAAAAGCTGGGGGACAGAAGGGAGGACAAAAACCCTTCCCAGAAGAGAGACAGACAGGGAACTTGGTTAGGGTGTCTCTGCATCAACCCTAATCTGAGAAAACAACAAGATTTTTCAACATACATTTTCTGAAGAGAAAATCTTTCGTGCTCGACACAGCCGCCCTTGTGCCTCCTGCCATGGCAAGGAACCAAAGCAAAAAGAGTCCCCTATTCCCAAAATATCTGCAGGGATGCTCCAGAAGAGGCCAGATGATTTGCTGTTAGTAAGCCAAGGTAGCCAACTGGATCAACATATGCATGGATGCATTTGCAGGCCAAATGCCAGGTTACATCAGTAATACCCGGTGGCCTACTTTACAGAACTCCCAGACATCTACTCCTAGGAGCAGAGCAAACACCAGGATTACAAGAGGCAACTTCCAGCAAACATTTTCCAAAGCATAAAAGTTTAATTCAGAACTGAGTACATATGCCTACCCTGCTATGGGTGTGATTCTCGAGACCGTCAGGCAGAGCCCTGATACAGACCTTAGCCAAAGGGAGTCTCCCCCACTGTGTTTGAATTTTTGCTCATCCAGGAGCTAGGAGAGTGGGAAGTCCACAGCAGGAGATTTTGTTTGGAAACGTTTTCCTGGGAGATTTCCCATCGCTTGTACTCTAAGACAACGCTGGGGATGTCTTGGAACAGCCTTCTTCTTTCTCCTTGCACAGACCAGGAGCTCTTCTTGTCCAGAGGTGTTCCTGAGGAGGCACACAAGTATAAGAAATGATGGGAGATTGGAAGGGAAGTAGCAGGCAATCAACTCTTTCCAACAAGTATAGGCTGACCATTCCCCACCTAAGTGATAGCTGCCTGCCCAGCATAAATTCATCCAGTGCCTCAAACTGGGCAGATGATAAATGTGACAGCATGATACTCCAGAGCTGAGTAATTTATGAGTCATGTAAACTTTTTGGTCACAATTGCTCTCCTTGCAGATGTTTTGGGAGAACAGACACATCAGTCTCCTTTACAGGGAGCAGTTAACTCCGACCACTGCATTAGCTTTGTCTGTCAGGAGGCATCTGGGCACCATGGAGAAAAGCAATGCACTGTGAATTTGTTTAAGGGCTTTTTCAGTTTAAATGCCTCTTGCTCATAATTGCATACACGTTATGTAATAAAGATTTTGTTGATCAGAAATATATATATCCCAACTGGAATCTTACCAGCATCAACAGCATGGATCTTAGTGCTCCTTTTCTCACAGATGGCTGGTTTTTGAATCTCAGCTTATTTCACTGCTGCAACTTTCCCCCAAGATCTGGTGAGCTTTGTCAGCTCTGAGATATCCTTTCTCCTTCTCATTCGTTCATCAGCAGACCATGGAGTGAGTACTTGAACTGCAGCTGTCCATTACATTTCTATTCAGTGGAGCAGTCTCATGTTTTTTTTCCAAAACTTGCTGTTTCTCCCTTCTACAGCAGGCTTCTGCCAACAAACTGTGCAGAATGCAGAAAAACATACTGTCTGCTCCATGGTGCTGATCCCCATGGCTGGTTCTTGCTTTTCTCCAGAACACCAGTGATCAGTCCCAGCTAGAAATGGAATGCAATTGAGATATGTTGGCATTCTCCTGAGAGGTACTGAAAAGTTTGGAGATGTCTGAAAGATGTCTTCCTAGATTTATATGGTCACCTCATTGAGATTAGCAAGGGTTGATCAGTGGAGTAGGAGAGGACATGGTGTTTTAGCCCCCTCTGTAAGCTGGGATATAACATTTCATCTCCAAGGTTTCAGATTTTTTAACATCTACTTCTTTCCTGGTGCCAGAATATCTTTTTGTTTATTTTTTCACCAACTTTCACTTTTGTCTAAAGATACACTTCTGACAAGTTTTGGCTTTCACCCAAGTGGTTGTAGCCTAGGCTTGCTCAATAATTGCTTTCTCTTTTGTCCAAAGACATGAACTTTATCATAGAGATGTTGCTGCCTCCTAATCCACCTTGGTTCAGCGTGACCCAGGGAGTTGCTTTCCTGTGGTTTAGCACACTGCACAGCTATTTTTGTTTTCAGGTGTAACCAGGTACATATGATTCTGTATAAGGCTTTATGATCCTATATAAGGTTTTACATTAACCTGGCAGTACACAGTTTCAGGGCTTGTACTGGCCCAAACTTGTTTTAGCTTTGGTAACAACTGTTTGGTGATCAGGTCACTATTGCCTGAAGTTTTTTCAGTTTAGCTCTCTGAATACCATTCAGTGTAAAATGTATCAAGGCGCGACAAGGGCCAGCTGCTGCCTTCAGCAGGGAATGCTGTCCACCACCTCTGAATCAAGGAGTAAGGCAAACCCTGAATTAGTAGAGATAGGATTGACCCACAGGCCCAGCTATCAAGCAAATTCATGGTGACAGCAGTTTTGAGGTCAAGATGGGAAATCAGTCCACAAATTGGGGCCAACAAGATCTATGGCTAGATGTTGGCATAGCTGTGATTGAGACCAGCACTTCTACAGACTAGCTGGGATGGGGATTGAAGAACTCAAGCTCCTGGCCCTGAAATGGTTCTCCTGGACCATGATTTTGCAGTTTAACATGGAAGGCAGCTGGAAGCACACAGCTGCTCCCTCAATCCACTCCAGTGGGATGGGGAAGGGAGAACTGGAAAGGTAAAAATGCAGTAACTTGTGGGTTGAGATAAGGACAGATTAATAGGTTGAGTAAAACTGTACATGCAATCAAAGAGAAAAACGGAATCCATTCCCTTCTTTCCATCACCAGGCAGATGTTCAGCCATTTCAAGTGAAGCAGAACTCCATCACATGTAATGCTTAACTGGGAAGACAATTCTGAATGTCTCTCCCTCCAGTTTGCCCATGTATGGCACTGACATTGAGAAACAGCCTGCTTTTCTTGACAGGTGGATTGCTCTTTGGCATCTTTGGCTGGTAGAATATCTAATAAATTCAGTTATTGGGGAGTTATGCAGATGAATACTCCTCCTTTTCCTTTAGCCTGTGTTTCCCAGGGTCCCTGGAGGTCTTTTCTATTCGTGAACAGTGGGGCTAATCTTCTTACTGCACAAGGACCTCCAGAAGTATTTTCTAGAACATAAGTATATGCCAATTTTCCACAAACTTAAAACCATCTTAAGCAGAACTTGAGATAGGCTTCAGCATAACTTACCTCTGGGACTGTTTAATGGGGCTGTAATTTTGTTAAAATCCTACAGGCTGAGGTACAATTCATGAATTTAACACAATGCTTGGCATGGAAGAATACCTTGGACTTTTACATTCAGCATCCTCTTCATTTCACTTGTAGTTGCACAGCCCACATCACAGATGTTTCCATAGGTTGCATTTGTCCCTAAGCTCTTTAATATTGTGTAATTTTGCTCAATTTTTACAGAAGTGGGGAACCTTACTAAACAGGAACTATACATCTCTGCCTCTAACTTTTCTGAATCAAGATAAAAGGAAGGATTAATCACTTTCTTGGATAACATTTCCCACAAACACTGGCTCCTGTAGCAATAAAACCTGTGAACCATTTATCATAGTAGACCAATTTATCACCACCAGAGTCCCTAGAATCCAGAACCTTATGATTCCTGACTCAACTTTGAGCACAAAGGTCCCTCTTGTTTAACACTCCATCCTAGTGATGAAACTGGCTTGATATGTCCACAGAGTGACTCTTTCAATCCTGCCTGTCATGTAGGTGATGAATACAATCAGGAGAGATGCAGTCCCTGGGTTTGTAATGATGCTCAGGAACATCTAAGGGCAGCATCGTGCTGACTGTGATATATGTACAGGGAGAAAGCAAAAATGTCCCTAAAGAAATGACATATTCCATTAAATAGCATTTCCCTACAATTTCAGGATCAACTCTGGTTTCTGTTATCTAATAAGGTTTCATATATTATTTAAAAAGGGCTGACATTTTCTTTAGTTCCTGGCTGGATGTGTATCCATAGCAAGGCTAAGGGTAAAGCACCCAGCCATCTTATTTGAACCTCTTGACAAACTTTACTAATTTGTCTTTTTAAGCTTTGATTCATGCTTCCTACTTTTTCAGCTGATTGTAGTTTCCATGGAGTATGGAGATCACAATTTATCCCTATTTCTTTAGCTAGATTGTGAGCTGCTTCTGCTATAAAGTGTGAACTCCTATCTGAAGATGATCTTGTAGGTACCCCTTGGTATTATTACCTTAAGCAACACTTCTGCAACTTCTGTGGCCTTCTTGTGCATCAAGGGAAAGATTCTGCCCAGCCTGACAATGTTTCTGTCATTACTAAAAGATATAAATACCCATTTTGCTGTAGCAACTCAGCAAAGTCTATTTGCCAATAATGGGATGTTTTTGTTACCCCCTGTGAATGTCTTCAGAGTATATGAGGATTGTTCTTTAAACACAATTCACATTTCTTTACTACACTTTTGGCTATCTCAGTCATTCATGCACTTAACTCTTGTATATTCAGCACTTCTGACATTGCTTTGCTTACCCATTGCGTTTCCTGATGTTTTTTATCAGCCAATTCATGCATAATTACTGTGTGACTACTTACTTGGTGTGAAGGGGTCATCCACCATCTTTCTTGATTTTTTTTTTTTTTTTTGCTTTCAGAAGATTAGCTAACCGCTCACCTTCTGATGTATATGGTAAGCTTTTATGCCTCAGTGTTTGGATTTTCTCCAGTAGGACCAACAATGTTTGACTCTTCAAAACTTCCTTCACAGCTTTATCCACCATCTGTTCTCCTGTATTTAGTGGATTGTTTCCAGTCTAATGTGCATTAGTGCATGACTGCCACTGCTTCAAGCAGATTGATAGCTTGTAAGTTGTTGACCCACATTTGACTGGAAATCCTTGAGATGTTATAAGTCCCCTTTGTCTACAAATGTCCCCATGAGCATGGAATACCTCAGAGTCAAACTCTAAATCTGTCCAGATATAAACACTTTTGTCCTTTGACAATTCTAACACTCTTAGTAAGGCTATGAGCTTTGCTTTCTGCACCGAAGTGTTAGATAACAGAGCTTTGGCCTCAATCATTTCCTTAACTATTACCACTACATTTCCCACTTTCCACTTTCCATCTCGCACGAAGCTGCTACCATCTACAAACAGGTCCCATTCTGCATTTTCCATTGGCATGTCTTTCAAATCTGCTCTGCTGGAGTATGTCTGGTGGAAAATGGCATCAATGCTAAATATTTGTATGTGGAAAGCATTGATGTCTGTGGGAATGCGACGTTCTTTCTTTTCCATGGTATGTACTTATTTCTCAGGTGTGTTCTGGTGCTGGATTTGATGCTAGCATGTGCTGCATTTGTGCTTAACTGAGGAGGCAAATAAATCTGATAGATTTTATTGCTGGTTGTAAAGTTGTGGGTTTACTCCACTGCATCTGAGGAAGACTCACTCTGTATCCAAGTTTCAAAGTCTATCTGGGAGCTAATAAATACAAAGCAGACTTTATAAAGAAAACATACAAAAATAGTCCTTAGCAGAGCTCAGATAACCATCCTATAGCCATTGCTATCTTCCCCTTTGTAAAGAAATCAGGGTACCTGGGACTCAGTGTGATACCCACTTTCTGCTTAGGGAGAACTTATCTCTCCCCTGAGTATCAGGATTCATGAAGACAACTGTAGGCTAAGCTTAAGGTTGAAGAACAGGAGCAGATTATAGGACTTAAATGCACTACCAGTCTTTGTTTCCAAAATGTTGTTGCTACTGTAACTGAACTATCAATAGCTATCTGCTGTCATTTTAATTAGAATGTGGAAATATGAAGACATTAATTGACTGACAATAAAGGATGAGTTCTGCATGTAATCTGTGTTCTCTTTTGCCCATAACAAGATTTTGTTTATATTGTAAAGGGACACCAGACACCAGAAAGGATGTCTTTGATTTTACGTAACAGACATCTTCCATACATCTATTATGTCTGTGGTCCTGTATAGAAAATACCATTTCTGCTAGAATACATCTGTGCTTAGGAGATATAGAGGATAGGGAAATGATTTCCAGAGTTCTCTTTGCTAAGTGCATACGAAAGAAACACTGGAAGAGTATTTAGCACTCTTCTTTGTCTCTGGTGCAGAGATAAAAGATTTGCCTTTTGTTGCAAACTGTATTTACAGGGCTTTCTTGGAGCACAGCATTCTGTGTCAGCTCCTGTTGCTTCTACCCAGGAAGCCATCATACCTGGAGGTTTTCAAGAACTATGTAGATGTGGCACTGAGGGACATGGTTAGTGGGCATGGTGGTGGCGGGTTGAAAACTGGACAAGCTGATCTTAGAGGTCTTTTCCAACTTTAATGATTCTATCATTCTTGCTGTCCTTGACAGGGAGCAGCTACAAGGCTTTTCCTCATATGTGTCTTAGTCTAGCACATTTCAGACAGCTCGTGAATTTGTATAGATGGTTCCCTTCCAGGTCAGGCTGGACTATTTCCCAGACCACCTTCTGAGCAACACTGTATTTTTCAAATACAGTGGATGTCACAAAGATGCAGCACTCTGGCCTGTTATTTTTACTTCATTTACTTCTCTGCTCTGCTCAGCAAACTTACTCTATTCATGTGCAAATAACATTTAAGCTAGGAAAGGAAAAACACAACTTTTTCTCTCTGATCCCCACCCTTCTAATGAATGGGCTAAAAAATTGGATAGTCAAAGCAAATAGAGGAACATGAGCCTTCTGAAGAGCACTGCTACCAGGAGCTAGGTTCTGAGCATGGGGAGGAAAATATTCCCTCCAGGGTGGAAAAGAACACAGTGCCTATGCAAGGACTAGTAAGAGCCTTGTTTGCTTAGCCTGCCTAGGAGACCGTGTGCAAGGGAACAGTGTGATTTTGTTCCCAAAGCAGCAATAGAAGAAGCTTTTGATCAAAAAGCTTTGGATCTACATGTAGAAGAGAACCACGAGTCCACAGCTCCGTGATATCTTATATGCACTGGGTCTGTATGGAGGAGGACTGTGAATCTGTTACATCCTCAGAAAGCACCTTTTTTTTTCCTTTTTTTTTTTTTTTTCTGCGTGAGAGGAAATAGCTAAAGATCAAAACAGAAACTTTCAAATCCTGTTACCATCCAAGAGAGTACTGTGTACTAGCATGTGAAGAAGTTTTATCAGTGCATCTTTCACAGCAACACATTGCACTTTCTGGAAATACGTAAAAGTTGAATTCAGTCACAAAGCTGGACAATAGTACTTTCTTGGTAACAGTTTCTAGTTGCTCCTGGTTGCTACAGGATTTGTGTTAGCTTCTATTCTGCAGCTGGGAATATTTGGTTATTCATCTATCTGTTCTTGATGGGTCAAAATGTCAGTTGAGCAGAATCCAACAGATTCTTTTGTGAATTAAAATGAACATTGTCAACATTTGGGCTGACAGCATTAATGTTTATTATGGTTTATAGTTTAAACATTAAGTCCAAGTTAGATGCCAGTCAAAATACTACAGATTTGTAAACCAGCCACAAAAATGGAAAGACAAAAGGCATTTTCACATTTCCATTTCTTTGTTCCACAGGACATGTATTGTAACTGACATTTTGTGTGTTCTGCAGAGATGCAGAGGCAATAGGAATAACAAATCACAAAATTCTCCAGAGAAATCAAAATGGCTGCTGTTTTGAGTCCTTTGAAAAGCTTTCATTGGCTCATTTTGTCTAAACAAGTCAATGCAACTATACTCAATTAAACAACACTTCCATTACAGAATGATTTATCACTTCAACACTACGCATAGCCTTAATTTCCATATCAGACATCTTATGGCCACAACATGAGCTCATGAGGCAACCCATCAGAAGCTGTTCCAGATGGGAACCATTTCAATAATTGAGAATATAAATACTCACTTAGCACCACGATTCTGAAGCCAGTTAAAGGAACTAAGGGCATTGTGCCACTATCTCTTTCAAAACAAGGAATAAAGAAGTTTTCTTCTGTATGACCTTCTCTCATCTGTAGGTCTGTATTGCTTGTAATCAGTCAAGACACCGAAGTTCAAAAGTAAGTGCTTTGGCTTGCGTTCTACTGTTCTCACAGCAAACTTACAGTTTACCACTAATCCTTTTTATATCTATCTTGTATAAGCCCTAATTAATATTTAATTCCTTACCAAAGTCTTCCATTAGGGATCCACTTTATTTCTGGGAGGCATAGGGCCATCACAAGTAACATGTATCATTTTTTTGACAGTTTTATGGTTCAACTGGAACAATTTGCAGAGCTGTCCATCAATATCTTCCCTGCAGCTTCACAGCTCTTCTATTTTAATCGTGGACTGCAGAACAAAGCAGAGTAACACGCCCTCAAGTCATACTTAGAAACTAAAGGAATAGAGCTTAGAAGATCCACTGCAAACATTTTGCCTAATGATTTATTGATTTGTTTTATTTTATTTTGCAAGGCTTAAAGCTAGTGTGTTAAAGGAATAGCTATGCTTTAGAGACATTTCAGCATTGCAGGACTTGAAGTATTTCAACGTCTGAGTTCATCAGATCTTCTCTGCAAGAAGCAGCACTGACCATCACTTCTATTCTGAAAATGAATAGGGGATGACAAAGACCAGTGCTGTCCTAGTTGGGCTGGACAGTGCTCCATGGAAAGTGGTTAGAAGCATTCTTGCATCCTCTGCAAGAGTGTCTGGGCATCATCTGGTGGTAAGGAGCAGGAGAGGACAGAAGACATCATAAATTTCAGCCACTGGGTAGTTCTGCAGGCATGCTGCTTTCAAAACAGAAAATTATCTGTGCTCTCTCTCCTCCAGGGCTGTTACACAGAACAATCTCTAGCTTTCGTGAAACAGCTGTGCCCCTTCTTTGTCTTCTCCAGAGGTCTGTCTGCTGCTTGCATACAGTCCTTAGGTATATAATGGCCCAGGTTTATAACAACCACTTACAAATCAGATGATAAATTAATGGTAACAATTTGAATCATAGAATGGCCTGGGTTGAAAAGCACCATAATGATCATTGAGTTTCAATTCCCCTGCTATGTGCAGGGTTGGCAACCACTAAATCAGGCTGCCCAGAATCATGTTCAGCCTGGTCTTGAATGCCTCCAGGGCATTTGCAGCATCCTCTCCACTTCACTGCCTTTCCAAATGATTGTTTGGGATATTCATACACAGAATCACAGAATCACAGAATTGCCAGGGTTGGAAGGGACCTCAAGGATCATGAATCTCCAACCCCCCTGCCACATGCAGGGCCACCAATCATCCCACCTAGTGCTAGACCAGGCTGCCCAGGGCCCCATCCAATCTGGCCTTGAACACCTCCAGGGATGGGGCATCCACAACCTCTCTGGGCAGTCTGTTCCAGTACCTCACCACTCTCTCTTGGCCAGTACTTTATACAACTTATACTTTATACAACTTAATCTTCTTCTAAAGATTAATGACCAGTTTCAAGGCATGAGCCCCTTACCAGCTGTCCTTGATTCCATAGAAAATTTGGTATTGGCAGGAGGAGCCTACTAAAGCACAGAATGCACGTATGTGGAAAGAAGAACTTGTGTTTTGCACCTAAGACTTGTATTCATCCTTAGCCTGATTCTGAATGAGAGAAACAAGTTCTGAAAACTATGTGTTCATAGTAATATCCAGGCTAAAACAAAATGAACTTGTGCACTACACTATTCTTTTGCTTGAAATGTTGTTGCTACCCTTGCCCTTGGGTTGTTAGTCCAGTGATAAAGGTGTAGACTACACTTGTTATTAGGTAATTCATGGGAAAATTTCTCAGGGCATGTTTTCCCATTTGTACAGGGTTGGAATGGATGTGCTGAAGTTAACCAAGTACTTATTTTCAAGGAACTGTATCTCTCTCTTTCTCTCTCTCTCTCTCTCAAAAAAAAAAAAAATATCATGACATTCCTGCAGCAGTGTTCCAGTACCTTCACAGCAGAGAAGTGCTTTCTGATGTTCAAAGGGAACATCCTGTCTTCCAATTTGAGCCCATTTCCTCCTTTCCCAGAGTTGGGCACCGCTGAAAAGAGCCTGGCTCTGTCTTCTTTGCATAGTCCCACGCTCCCTTCAGCTATTAGAGACCTGATGAGATCATAGAATCACAGAATCACAGAATGGCTTGGGTTAGAAGGGACCCAACGATCATCAAGTTCCAACTCCCCTGCCACAGGTAGGGCTACGAACCTCCATATCTAATGCTAGACCAGGCTGCCCAGGGCCCCATCCATCCTGGCCTTGAACTCCTCCAGGGATGGGGCATCCACAACCTCTCTGGGCAACCTGTTCCAGCATCTCACCACTCTCATAGTAAAGAACTTCCCCCTGACATCCAGAATAAATCTTCTCTCCTTGAGCTTAAAACTGTTTCTTCTTCTCCTGTTGCCTACCCACGTAAAAAGTTGATTCCCCTCCTTTTTATAATCCCCTTTTAAATACTGGAAGGCTGCAATGAAGTCTCCTCTCAGCCTTCTCTTCTCCAGGCTGAACAAGCCCAGCTCCCTCACCCTGTCTTTGTAGGGGAGATGCTCCAGCCATCTAACCATCTTCGTGGCCCTTCTCTGGACCCTCTCCAACAGCTTTGCATTTTTCCTCTACTGGGGCACCCAGACCTAGATGCAGTACTTCAAATGGGGCCTCATGAGGGCAGAGTAGAGAGGAACAATTATCTCCCTGTACCTGCTGCCACCCCTCTTCTGATAAAGTCTGGGATACCATTGGCCTTCCAAGCTGCAAGAGCACACTGCTGGCTCATGTTAAGTTTTTCATCCACCAGGACCCCTAGTTCTTCTCAGCAAGGCTGTTCTAAATAAGTATCTCCCTGTTTGTATTTGTATCTGGGATTACTCTGATCTACCTTGCACTTTGTTATGTTGAACCTCATTAGGCTCACACAGGCCCACCTTTCTTGCTCAACCTGATGTCTACAGAGATCTCCAGTTTCTTTTCTGCAAAGCTGCTGTACCCTCCCAAAATTATTATTTTTTTTTAAGGGAAATTACTAAAAAAAATTCTGCTTACCATGCAGGTGGTTTTTACCTTCTTTGAATTACAGGTCTTCTACCTAGCTTAGTTTAGGGTGTCCTGTTGGCTTGCCCAGTTGCATTTTAGTTGCAACAGATGCTAGCTGTCATTGCTGCTGGCTCCTCATAGATCTACTCAGAGAATTTTACTGTTTTCCCCTGTCAAGCTGCAGCTCAGTGGCACTGTATGTTAGACAGGCACTTACGCTCATCTTGCTGCTGACTCTTGCCCTGGCACCAACTCGTTGTGTTGCCCAGTGGAACACAGTTGGCACTTTGTACCACTTCTTGCTGTTCATCATGTTTTCATTTCATCTTTGCATTTGTGGCTCTGGAAATTTCCTGCTGAAGTTTCACCCCTGAAGCCAAGGAAGCATCCTGGCAATTTATGTTTACCTTTTTTACCACTTTTGTTTCAAAACAGCTGTATCTATGTCTGGATGATGGTTAAACTCTGCTTGCCCCATCCTGTACATTCCAGCTCAACAGATGTTTTGCAGCCTTCAGTGTGATTCTTCATTTACATTCTTCCCTTTGCAGTTAATGTAGGCTGATTATTCATATAGATGAGCCATGAGCTCAAGTGTGATATATGAACAATATTATAATGCCTCAGTGTGGAACAAAAAGCTAACATATGACCTGCTGCACATACTCTAGAAGCCTGCAGAGGAATTGTCACATTTTGCTCCCTTCTGTCACCTACTGTTTTATCCTTGAAAATAATACAATTCTTTCCATCATCTTTGTAATTTTGCCTTAATCGTAACCAGTTTGAACATTTTCCTTGTTACTGTCTATATGGTAAATTTTAGGGGAATACATGCATACAAAAACAAAGTCTAACTGGACGTAGTCGAAGCATTATTCTCCTATTTTCCATTCCCAAATGGAAAAAGAAAGGAAAAGGTGTGGAAGCTGTCTGACGTTACTGAAGCCATCCAGAATGTGGACTTCAAGGAGCGAGCTTAGAGAACTCGATCTTCCTTCACTAATGACAGAAAAATCTTTGAACTAGTCACCTAGTTCATAGTTAGCTAGAGTTGGATGGAGTTAATCCTGCACTAAGTAGTTTATCTGCTTTTGCCTAAAACAAGTGTAGTAATCTCTCAGCTCTGCTTACAAAACCTAAGGCAACATTGCAAAGGCTGTGACATGCCAAACATTCCTCACTGTCAAATCTCACATGTATGCACAGAACTCAAAGCCTGTCCCCTTAACATATCACCTTTCTTAATTAATAATGGCAGATGTTTTGCATTTTTTTTCATTTCCTCTTTCAATCATAGCACTCATTATAACAGTGCTGTTATTCTCATTTTTTCCTTTCCAAATGCTCCTTTAAAAAACAACAGAGAAGAAGATTTTTGACCATAATGACATCAGGTTTTCTCCTTACACTTCTTGGCCAGAGGCACAAGAGGTATTGATGGCTCTGCTTGTCCTCGAAATGTCTGAACTCATAGCATTCACAAAACCATGCAATAAAAGAAGTGTACACATCTCTGTGGCTGTCTGGCATTTAACAAAAATAAAACACTGCAACATAAAGAAGAAAGTGAACTTTGCTGATGGTCTTCATGCTTCTCTTACAAATACAAAGATGTCCACAGGGGAGATGGACAAGTCCACCAACCTAATAAAAACAAGATCTTGCCTGAAAGCACTGATTCGTGCCTTTTGTGGCAGAGTTATTGTTTCCTTAAAGGGATTGCTTTTCATATAACAAAAGGTAGATTTTGTTTTTCTTGCATTACCAGAAGATTTTGTTGTTGATTTGTCATCCACTTAAAGGGGAATGGGCAGCTGGTCTCCTTTGACACCTTGGAAGTGCTTCCCCTCCACATACAAACATAAGCTGTTGCTAGGAGGTTAAAAAATGATATAACTCAGACCTCTCAAAGTAACAACATGTTTCAGGAGCACTGGAGCTTTGGTCAGTTATATTGCAATGTTTTTGTTCTTTGCCCCTCTACACATTTATATCCCACCAGTTCCACAGCTGTCTTTCTCAGTGCACTCTGAGAGCCAGCAATTAAGTAATTACTAAAACGGATTAAAAATAATTCCAGCTGAAGTCTGAGTTTTGGGCTAAGTGGTTCTGTTTGCAGAGAGATGGGTACTATTTTCTGAGAGTAAATAAAGTCTTCTCTCTGCTTTTCATATTAATCAACCAAAAATTGAAACATTTTATGAAGTAGATGTGTCATGGTGAGATTTCATGGGAGATGTCACTGTGCTGCTTGCTTTCCTGAGGCTGCTGTACGTCACTACAGTCACAGAACACTCCTCTGCATCATCAGCCCTGCCAGAGTTTAGTTTTGGGTGAATATTTATTTTCATCAATTTGAGTTTTTCTTTTGTATATTGGTTTTGCTTGTGTAATTAACGTTGTGTGAAATTAATGTATCTTGTGAAATGCTCATGCTTTTCTGACAGACCAGAGAAATGGCTCAGAAAAATGGCTCTGAGCCATTCAAAACAACATTGCTGAGAGATATTGGCACAATCCGAGTACAAGCTCTGTAGCAATAACTCAGTGAGGAGTCAGTCTTAGAAGAGAGATAATAATTTTCTTTTTCAAACAGGAGAGAAATTACCAGACACTGCAGTGGTTTCCTCTCTGGAGAGAAATATTCCCTGAGAAGAATTCTGACAAAGTGTTCAGCTGGTGAGAAGTCCAAGCACCTTTAGAATGCATCCTTGTATGCCATTAGTCCCTGCTGCTCTAAACTTGCACACTTGAAAGATTTGCCTCAAGTCTAAAGAAGAGCGACTACCAATTTCTTATGTCCACATAGAATTTCAACAGGATTACTGAAACCTGTCAGAATAAATTTTGACTTCTTCACATCATTCATTTTAGTCTGCAATTTCTCAAGATTCTGTGTACTTGTTTTTTGGCAGAAGGGCTCCTGGTGACCATTTTCTAGAGAAATCTGGTGCAAAACAGTGCCTCATTTCAAGTGAAATTATGGTTGTGTATATGTCTTATCATGAAGAAAATAATACCTTGTGGATTACTATTTGATAATTGTTGACATTCATTTTGACAATGAAATCTTCAGCTACTCCAGTAATTACAGGACTGCACCACCCACTGGCTTTAAGAATCACCAGAAACTTTTGGTGACCTGTTAAGAATACGGGTTGAAAGGCAAACATTAGATTCTCTCAGAAAAGAAGTATTTTTACTATTTTTATTATTCCAGAGTAAGAGTATGGTCTTTAGGAGCAGAAAGGGAATAAGTAAGGTTAAAAAAAAAATGCCATTAATATTTACCAACCGGAAGGGGTAAAAAATACCCACATGGAGATCATCTTGAACAAGAAACTTTCTTGAAGACACACAGGGCAATAAGAATATGGCACAGAGATTGGAATGTGCAGGATTACTCAACCTTCCCAGCTTCTGTCTTGTTTTACCAAAGATGAAAAAGTGAAGTTTATCATTTTTTAAAATTTTCCTTCAGCTTTTTTTTTTTTTTAATCATTTTGACTGATGTGCAAGTGATGAGTTAGACTTTCGTTGCACAGTACATCATTAAGGTTCTCCTCCAACATCAGCAAGATGGACATTATTACTCAGGTATCAGATCTGACAAAAGCTTTTCCTTCTTCTTCTGACAGAAAATCAGTTACTGAGGAATGTCAAAACACCTGGTCTGTGTGGTGCATTTCTGAGGTTTCTATCTCGGGAGAAATCTGCTTAATAAGACATGAGGGGATTCAGTGCTTATTGCCATGTAGCCAAGCATTTATTCTTGCTGCTGTACGTAATAGGCAGGAAGTTTTCTGGAGATACATCTCTTTATATCGCTTCTGCTTGTCCAAGTATGTGATCTTTTTCCTATTGCAAAGGAAGGGAAGCAGCTCAACGCACATGGTGCATGAGCAACCTGCTCCATGTAATGCTATAGTATTTAATGAATTTGTAAAGTCTAAAACTCTGCTTCTGCATTGTCATTTTGAACAGCTTACTCTTCAGCTCATTCTTTCAAGAAAAGAAATATGGATAAGAAGAAAAACCAGCTTGACACATATAAAACTGAGTTATCTCACACTATCTGTTTTACAGGGACACCTACAAAACACATTTCCACATTTCCATGCAACATTCTCTTTGGCACTGAGCTCTTTAATAATGTAATTTCCCTTCACCCTTTCTAAGCTACAGAAATTCAGGCCTTCAAGTATTCTTTACTTCACTCATATTCCATTCTCTCTTCTGCTCAATCTGACCATTTATCTTTCATTTCAAAACACCTATTCTTTCTAGTCATCATATTCATTGTTAGTATATTTTCCCAGCAGTATTTCTGCTTTACCCATTATCCGCAGTACTGAAACAGGACATTAGGAAGATCCTCTCTGTTCACTGAATCCAACAATCCATCATTTCAGGACAGGAAGAGTTGTTCCAACTGAAGGTCACTGAAGCTGAAAAGAGTGATTCTATTTGACTCACATATACAGTGTAAGGTGCATCAAGGATGTTGCCATCAGAGATGTTTTGACTTTAAAAAGATGTTCTAACTTTAAAAAGATGGATCTTTTTCTCACACTCTGAGAAATCACCTCAATGGGCATCTTCCTTAATGTACTGTTATTCAGCATGTAACAACTGCCTCACTATCAGATTGTCATGGTTTTATTCGTTTGAAACAGAAGAAAAAGGAAGAAGGGACTGTACCATAGAGTGTACTACTGAACTGAAGAAATTCTGTGCTCAGTTTTTGCTAAGCTGTGGTTGATGCAGGCTTCACAGCCTCTTCCCACCCATCTGCATGCAGTGGCCCCCTGAGTTCCATCCACATTCATGCTCCACGTCTCCTGCTCCTCCTGGCCTCCAGACAGTGACTAATGGATCAGGGAGCAAACAAACACTGATGGCATTTAAGGTCCCAGAATAGGACAGAGGCACAGCCCAGGGTTTGCACATGGCTTTGCTGCAGGTACTGCAGAAAAAACCATCTCTGTGAATGCACTGCTCCATGTGAGACCTTTCAAGACATGCTGTACTCACATTTGAACAAAGAGTGATGACCTGGAAGTGCTTCTGTGGTGCTTAAGCATCTGCCAGAGCTGCAGCAAAACTGTATTCTTAATATTCTTCTGAAAACTGCTTTACAATGCAAGATCACCAGTAATTTGTACTGAGCGCTGAGTGCAAGAGTCAAACAAAACATGGGATCCTAACTACATTCAGCATGGTACTAACAGAGATCAATAGCAACCTCCTGCCTTGATGAAGCTATAATCCTCACTGACAAAGCAGGTCTGTGCAGTATAGTAATACAATGCTTAGTCCTTCAGCACTCTCAGAAGAGCCATTCCTTCATTGCACAGAAGAATTAAGAGAGTAATAATGTTTTGCTGTTAGTAATGTCTCAGCTGTAGGAGGTTATACCAGATCTCTGAGGAATCTGAGAGGTTGGCAGGCTAATGTCTCCAGCTGGATTCCAGGTGAATCACTTGGAGAAGATATGTCCAGTTTTACAGGGATAGAGGTGACAGTCATGTGCATGCACAGCATAATATATTAAGAGCTGTCTGAGTTCTTGTCTCAATTTGAACATGAGGGAGGCTACTTAGGCATCTGTGGAAACAAACACATGCTTGTGCTCAGGGCTACACGTTTCAGTGGTGGGGCACAAGGGAAGGTAAAGTGGGTTTCAGAGAACAAAACTTTAATGAGAGGGAGTACACAGAGAGGGAGAACAATATCAGATACTAGCAATGCAGAGGGAAAGAAGAGAGAACTAGAAAGATAGAGGTTGTGTCAGGCTTCATCCTTGTAGAGGAGAAAAAAAGAGAAGAACAAGTAACAGTAACAAAAAGGGGCAAGATAGGGGAGTAGGGAAGCAGAGTAAGCAAAAGCTGGTTATGATCCAGCAGTGTGTGCTTGCAGCCCAGAACACCAGTGGTATCTTGGGCTGCATCAGCAGAGGGATGGCAGCAGGGAGACAGAGGGGATTGTACCTCTCTCTCTGCCATTTGGGGCCTCATCTGCAGAACTGCATCCAGGCCTGGGGCCCCCAGCACAAGAAAGATGTGGAGCTGTTGGAGAGGGTCCAGAGGAGGCCACAAAGATGCTCAGAGAGCTGGAGCACCTTCCCTATGAAGACAAGCTGAGGGAGCTGGGCTTGTTCAGCATGGAGAAGGCTCCAGGGAGAACTCTGTGGCCTTCCAGTACCTAAAGGGAGCTTATGACAGGAGGGACACTGATTTCTTACCTAGACAAGAAGTGATAGGGCAAGGGAGAATGGCTTGAAACTAAATATTTATATATATGTATGTATGGAGTGTAAAGTTAGATGCCAAGAGGAAATTCTGTACACAGGGGGTGGTGAGGCCTGGCACAGGCCAGCCAGGCAAGCCATGGATGCCTATTTAACCCAGATACATATTTGTAGATGTGTTTACTTCTGACAACCAATTCCTTGGCCAGCCTGTTTAATGGAAGAACAAAAATTGAATTTGGAGTCAATTTGTTTTCGCACTGACTTTAACTATGTTACTGTTCTTCTTGTTCTACTTGAACTGGAGTGTGTATGCCATAACGCATTCCATCCAGTAACAGGTATCCTCTGATGCATTGTAGTTGCATAATTCTGTGAAATACAATGCACCATGGGCAGCATAAATTCAAAAAGGAAACATGAGCTTCTCTGGATTGTGTAGAGGAATAGCAAGGTTATAGACCTAGGCTGTTAGCATCACTCTAGCAAACATTCCAACTTGGAAAAATCAGACACAAAGCAAAACAATTTCCTGTTGTTTCCATTTTTTGTTTTCTCAGAGAGTGTTGGAAAAATGAAAATGTGCAGGATACATTCTTTATGCTGAAACCCTTACTTTCATCTTTATCTACTTCACAGAAGAATTCATATCTAACTTCAGCTTGGAGATGCTTCATAGACGTGCCTCACTGCACTTCCTTATCTTAAAATCGCGTTTAGTTTGCTTCTGTTTTTGTAAGATCAGGCTAGTTCCCGGCACCAAAATGTTCCTACGGTGTGATTCTCCTTACTTTGTCAGTTTTCTCCTGAGGGAAATCTCAGCTCAAACTTACCTCCATCAGCAGTAACATGTACGCTTAGGAGTAGATTTTCTGCTAGTAACCTCCAATACTGTCTTTTCATCCCTCAAAATTTGCCATGGGCAACTTTGTTCACTTCCAGTATCAGTTCTATTCAGACAACTCATTTTTAAGTCTCTTTCTTCCATGCAGACCTTTTCCCTTCTACTCATATTTTAACAACTTGGATAGAAGATATTTTGATTTCACCTCCCGAGCTGCAGCATTGCCTCTGTGTTGTGCAACAAAAAGGGCATCTTTTTTCCTTTCATGGCTTTTCTTTTATTCCCATGCTTATACAACAATGTAATGATGGGAAATTAGGAGCAGCTCTGTTTTGGTCAAAGCACTCATCCCTTTGCTTAGATGTGTTTATGCTGTACTGAGTGCACATAAAGGAGATTCTCTGTCTGAGCACATGCTCACAGACGCAAAAAAAATCATAGGAAAATGGATTTTGTGAGCTGGCTTGTCTGTCAGGAGAGGATTCAGCACACTTGGTTGTTCCTGTCAGATGCCCACAATAAATCTATTTGCCTTCATATTCATTTGCCTGGAATACTGTCAAGCAATTCCAGCGCATGATGCTTTTCCTATTTCAAGGCTCAGATATCTTTTCTGTTAGGTGCATATATCCATTCCTCCTGCTGCAGAATCAGTCCTTGGCAAGAAAAGTGAAGTTGTTTCATCCCTGAATATTTTGACAGACTCAATCTGGTGAGGACCAAGCAATAGTTAAAACAGATGCTTTTGAGTAAGCATGTTTTACTCAGCACGTGGAGAGCCAGGAGAATTCCTCCCCCACCCCACAGCCACGGCCACCCTGCCTCTTGCCTTTCCTCCTCCTGCACTCTCACACATTCCCCCAGAGGCAAGGGTGCGGGTGCCTGGAAATGTGAAAGTCACCTGATAGGATGCTCCCGCTCCCATCTCTCCGCACAGCATAAGCTCTTCTCTTCTGGTGACTGTGGAAGCAATTCTGCCAGGCTTTGCTCTGCTTAGCAGGCTGCAGAGTTTGCTGCAAATGCAAAACTGAAGTCCATCTTTGCACCTCTTTTACGAAGGGGCTCCAGTGTCTTCTTGCTTTCAGTTCCTGGCTTACCTCAAACCGCTCTTCTCAAAAGGTCTGTTCTGCTTCTGGCGATGCATCCCAAGAGGCGGCTGTGTTGGTGTCTCCCTGCTTTTGGTGCGTGGGCATTCATGCTCACATTCTTAATTACAGGTAGGCTGTCTTTGATGTTAGTCTTGTAAAGTATTTTCTAGCCTCTGTTTTTGATTCTAGGAATGAATTCAATTTAAAGCTTCTATTTTCTATTCCTAACTTGAAACTTGTAAGATTTCAACAGTATTTTGAGAGAGTTACAACAATATTAGTTTTCACAGCTAAAATTCTTCATTTTATTCTGAGAACTAATCGAGGAACTGTTTCTAGCAAAGAATGACAACGCTAGAGAAGCTCTCACAATTTTGCTTGATGCTTGAATTTTGAATTTTGCCACTGCTTTAATAATGCACACTGCAGGTGTGCACATTCTGTGCTCACATCTCCAAAAGTGGGAACTCAATGCATTTCATTCACTGCTGTTTGTGATCTGTTTCTGGTGCAGTGATTTCCATGCATCTCACTGAGTTTCAGCAGGATTCCTGCTTTTGAGTCACTACACCTTTTCTGAATGCCTGCATTACCGGGACACTTCTGAGTTACAGCATTTATATTAGCAGAGCACAAAGGCATTGTCTTAAAGCAACACCAAAAGGATCTGCAACTGGAGTATAAAAATGAGAGGCCTAAGATTTGCCTGCTTCTGTTACTTTAAGTCTGTTACTAAGCCAGCAAGGAAAAATTCAGACCAAACATGCTTTTAGACTCATTGGCTTTAGATGTGAGACTATGGCAGGAAACCCGTGTTCCCACAGCAGGGGACTTCTACTCACAGCCTGATGGATGGCTCTAAGGAGATCTCAAAAGGAAACTGCAATTTCCTTTTTAAGTGGCACAAAACACAATATTCAAACATCCAAATTCTGCAGACATTCATGTCTCTTCTCTAGGAGTTGCAAAAAGGATGGAACAAAATGCCAAATCATACAAGTTCTACTGGCATATTCACTCACAAATGAAATCAGCAATAACCAAAGTTTCAGCTTTAAATCATGATAATCCTCTGAATCTGAGCATGCTTTGTTAATGCAGAAGGTTCACAACCAAGGAAAGAGTGGCCCAAACATGAAAATAGTGTTTTTTAGAGTAAGCTTCTTCCTGCAGACATCTGTGTGATCACAGGCCAGAAACCACGTGATTTAATCTTTCCTTTTAAAATCAAAGTCTTTTGTTTTAAGCACTAGGAAAATGACTGTATCAGACTTGGGGTGTATGTAACGGATTCAGAGCACATTTATTCTGTCTGCAGTGAGGCAATTCAGGGCCTGCCCTATGCCTTTTTCCTGCCAAGCTCTCTAATCTGTCCCATACTAACTGGGAGTTCCAGCTCTGTCGGATGTGCTTGTTCCCAAAGAGCTGTTCTCTTTTACAAAGCCTCCATTTTTTTTCTCACCAAACTTAACAAATGGACATCCTTCAGAGCAGAAGTAAGCTTCTGTATCTCGATACACAGAACTAAAGACTAGAGCAGCATGTTATTTAGCATCTACTTTCCCTCTTCCTTACCTCTAAAGTACTCGTTATTTATCTTTCCCAATGCAGACACCACAGCCTGCGAGTCAGAGGAACGGCTATTTCACAAACTCTTTTCCCACTACAACCAGTTCATCAGGCCGGTGGAAAATGTATCTGATCCTGTCACAGTGCATTTTGAATTGGCCATTACCCAGCTTACAAATGTGGTAAGATTGACTACAGAAGAGATTTGGGCAAGATTGTAAAACACAGAAAGTGTTCCAACAGCAGACATACTCACGATGTCTGCACATAGAGCCCTCATAGCTGATATTCTCATGTCTATGCCTATGTGTGCACAGTGAGATGTTTGCCATTCTGTCAGCCAGGTCACTTCAGCTCCTCATACAAGTGGTTTGGATTGTACAGATTCATTGGCTATCTCTATCATGTCAAATCCCTTTGCTCTGGGCAGCAGCCCCTGGCATCTGGAGCAGCAGTACCAAATGTTCACAGTCACAGGGCTTGCCTACACCAAGGACATGGAATTGTATTTGTGTTGTGTAACATGCAGCTTAGTTCTCCTGTGGGTCCATTTGGATTTTGTCAAGTGTCATGGGTTTGGGAAGGGCCTAGTTACCTTGCCTGTTAGACAAGAGCTCAACAAGGCTTTCAAAACTATCCTGAAGCTTAGTCCTATGTACTCAGTGATAAAAATTCTCTGCATTTTCTGTATTCTTTGGTCTGTAAGTATTTTAACATTTTTGACATCACATGTTTACATATTAAGAACTGCACAAAGCAATATTCTCACAGATATTTTCATTGGAAATGTTAGGCTGCATTCATATATACTTATAACCTGTATCTTTCCAAACTGAAGGCTACTTAGACTGAAGGCTACTTAGAATAGGATCCCATCTTTTATTTTTGTGCTTTTTGCAGCACCCTTATGATTCACTTCTGGTTGACAACAGCAGTAAGTGACTCTAAAAATAAGTTTTCATTGCAGCAATGATTTAACTTAGTGCAGCTTTAGTTCATCTGCTACAGAACTTTGCATGGAAATGCAAGAACATACTGCAGATGTTGTTTTCCTTGAATTTCGTCCAGTACTTTACTATGTAAATAGAGCATTTTAAAAACTGAACCAAACAAAACACATAGACACCAGTAGAACCTTATTCCTCTGACATTGATCAGAGCAGCTGATCAGTAAGTTTGTTGTCCTTCATACACTCAGGCCTCTGGCAAGTGCAGCTCTCTTCCACACATGTGGGGGGCATGACTTTTAAGGCAGAGCCTTAAAATTTTTTTGGTAGAGCTGCTGTTGTCTGTATACAACTTGTAACCCCCACTCTGAAAATAGCCCAGCTCTGTCCAGTTATCTTTATTATCTACCCAAGTGCCACTGACAACAGACAGAAAATAGCTGATGTCAGTTAATGTGGAATTCTGGTTTCTATTTTTATCAGAATAAGACTATGGCCATCTCAGCATACTATAAATGATATATGAGTGAAGATGTGCATGTCTGTGTTTCCTTCTAGGATGAAGTCAATCAGATTATGGAAACCAATTTGTGGCTAAGACACGTAAGTGACTGCATTGCATTTCTCATATACTTTGCATTAATGTGATGGAATGTTAGATCTATATAATAAGTGGTTTGTAATATGGTTTTAGAGGCACAAATTAGGAGACACTGCATTAGCAAAATTTGAATAAGTAATTTCTTCTTCTTTTTTCTGAGAAGTTTTATATGCCATCTTTCTTGTGTTCTGAGTTTTCATTATCACTGGTTTATCACTAGTAAATTTAGTTGAACGTACCCTTTAAGAGTGATTAAATATGCAACTCTGTGATCTTAAGTCATCTCCATACTGAAGATTCCAGTGAAAACATTTCTTATCAAAAAGAACATGCCTCAACTTCACCTGATGGTTTAAGCACATATACATAAGCAAAGATTCCTACAAAATCTTAACTGCTGAGAGAAACAAGCTATCTTTCACCAAAACAATTTCCTCCAGACCCTGTTTGTGATCCACACAAAGTTTTCTTAAGAAGCTATGGTACTTAAGACCAGGATCTTCAGAGTAGGCTGTGAGAACTTGGACCATAGCCCAGTGATAAGTCACTAGAGAGCAATTACTGAGCTCATAATTCACTGTCCCGGTAAAGCCTGTTTCCCAGCCACACCAACCTGACACTGTGCACATGCACCTCCTATGCACAAGCACATCCTTTAGGATGTTTGTCTCCTTTGATGTTGGTCTCCTTTAGCCTTCAGGACCCACTCCAACAAGGGCAGCAGCAAGGACCATGTTTCTTGCTTGCAGTGCAGAGTAGCACTGCTATACACTGAGGTAGCAAGCCAGAGGAGAGGTCTGCATGTCAGTAGCTAATAGCTGTTGTTTTCATAGCCCCTCACAGAGCAAGAGATGGCAAGACAATGTGAGCAATGCTCACCTATGTCACATGTTTCTCCAGCTTGTGATTTGATGTCTTTCAGATCACTGTCCCTTTCTATTCATGATTCTTTTCCAGTCTCTGTCGCAACCTCTCATTCGTGAGGAAGATCTATGAGGGAGATACTTGCTGATAACACAATGTTTATACTTCATATCTGTTCTTCTCTTAGATTTGGAATGACTACAAATTGCGATGGGATCCCAGAGAATATGACGGAATTGAATTTGTTCGGGTACCAGCAGATAAAATCTGGAAACCAGATATTGTCCTATACAATAAGTATGATGAACACTTTTCCATTTTACCCTTTCTCTGAAAAATATCTTCTTGCTGTATCCATAAAATACATTATTTTCCTCTCATAGCATTTTCTTCTCTATGCCTCTTTTGTCTTTCTAGTGCTGTGGGAGATTTTCAGGTTGAAGGCAAGACCAAAGCCCTTCTTCGCTATGATGGAATGATCACCTGGACTCCCCCAGCTATATTTAAAAGCTCCTGTCCCATGGATATTACTTTTTTCCCATTTGATCATCAGAACTGTTCCTTGAAATTTGGCTCATGGACTTACGACAAAGCCAAAATTGATCTTCTGATCATTGGCTCCAAAGTAGATATGAATGAATTTTGGGAAAATAGCGAGTGGGAAATAGTTGATGCTTCTGGCTACAAACATGACATCAAATATAACTGCTGTGAAGAGATCTACACAGATATAACATATTCATTTTATATTCGAAGGTTGCCAATGTTCTACACCATAAATTTGATTATTCCCTGCCTCTTCATCTCATTCCTGACTGTGCTAGTTTTTTACCTGCCATCTGACTGTGGTGAGAAGGTGACTCTTTGCATCTCTGTGCTGCTTTCTTTGACTGTATTTTTACTAGTGATTACAGAAACAATTCCATCTACCTCTTTAGTAATACCTCTCGTGGGTGAATATTTGCTCTTCACGATGATATTTGTGACTCTCTCCATTGTCATCACTGTGTTTGTCCTAAATATACATTACAGAACTCCAACTACACACACAATGCCCAAATGGGTAAAAACTGTCTTTCTTAGCCTGCTCCCCAAGGTTCTGTTGATGCAGCGGCCTCTAGAACAGGAGAAAAAAAACATCTCCAAAGAGACCAAGAAAGGATCAGCCAAAACATCAGGCAAAGCAAAGCACAGCAAACACAAAGATAACAAATTACATAAGGAGCACCAGTGTTGTTACTGTGATAAAGCAGCCGAACTCACCTCAATCAAAAGAAGTCAACTGAGTCATCAGTCATTGAAATGGATGGCAGAGCACACAGAGTACTCCCCAGAAGTGAAAGATGTCATCAACAATGTTCAGTTCATTGCAGAGAACATGAAGTCTCAAAATGAAACCAAAGAGGTAAGGGAGGTAGCCACCAAGCTGGGCACAAGGTCACACTTGCAGCATTCCATGGTTGAATAGCAAGCAAGGCAAAAAACTGTGATGTAGGGTTTCAGTATGTGTTGCATTATGGTGTTTTCTGACAATTTTTTGTATTTTTGCAGTGGTTTGACTCACTGTGCCTTCAGCAAGACATTATTTCCAATTCTGAAATAAAAGTTTTGAGTTTGGGGGAGGCAGATAAACAAAAACAGACAACAGATGAATAAGATCACACACACCCACGCACATACAAAAAGACTTTTTTTAATTTAAAAAAAAAAAAAGAGAGAGAATTGTTATTTGAACTAATAGATTAGGTTTTGTGTGGCTATAAATCTTTCATCCTAGCTAGGATTGCTGTCATAGAAAATGATGTACATTGGAATCTTAAGAATGCAAGAGCCAATTCTTCGGGAGTAAACACAGAACTAAAAGCATCTCCAATAAAGATTATCTTACATAAGCACTTGCCAAGGCCTCATAAGGAATTAAAATTCTCTGACACTTCAAGATGTTTTTTTTTTTTAAAGAGTTTTGATCCTAATGAAACATTTACTTTTGCTCTAACTTTAAATGCTGATGCTTTTTAGATGCTATGAGAAGACAAATTCCATTTCAAAATGAAAAGCTACTGTATTTCTAACAAAAAAAAGCTAATGTTTTGCAAGATAATTATTGAGAGATATTCTTTTGATCCAAATATTTGGTTGAAACTAGCACCAATTTATACAATTTCAGTGCAACCCCAAAATTCATTCCTTCCCTCCTCTCTTCCCCCCCCTCCCCCCACCTTTTTTTAATGTCCTGCAGAAAATTCATCTGAAAACAAAGTACATAACTTTGAATAATGGGCTATAGCTAAGGCCTGGTGACAGGATTCATAGGATAAGACCAAAGAAAAGGAAAGGAGTCCAGCAGTACAGAGTAAGGCAGGGATTGAACTGAGTCATGCTTAGTAACTATGCGCCTAATGCTTTGCTTCATCCCAGCATTTCAGCCCTGTTTTCAGTGCCACAGCATCAGAAAATATACCCTTGTACTGCATTCAGCTGATTTCTTCAGTGCATTCCAAATAAAAGGAGACTTTGTGTGAAGCAGTTCAAATAATGTGCCACTTTGATTATGCAGCTCATGATAAGTCTTTCATTTCCAGTCATGCTGATTCACATTTCGCAAACCTCTTCTGCTGCATGCAATTGTATTCCTAGTCTGGTGTGTGCATCAGCAACTCTGCATCTCATCTTTTGCAGTGCACCAAGGATTGGAAACAGGACTTTTCGTGTGGGAAAAATACTTTCTCTGGGGAAATAACATGTTTTTTTCTCCAGTGAGCACAGAGAAAATTATTCTAGAGGCTTCTGCTTTGTTCAGATGTATAGAGCTATGTGCATGCTATTATGGATATATCCCGTACGAATAGAAGCCCTTTAAAAATGACAGATCTGTTGGGGTTGAAAGGAATCTCTGGAGATCGTCCAGTTCAACCCCCCGCTAAATCACGTTCCCTACATTAGGTCACACAGACAAGCAACCAGAAAGACCTCGAATATCTCTGGAGATTGTGGAAGAACTTAGGAAAATTGTGGAAGCACAACTGTAGCTAAAGTTCATGCTGTGTGTCCTTTCAGAAGAACTACAGCAAGGAAAGGAGGAAAGTGGAGAGAACTCTTAAGTAGGGAACTCTTTACCACTCACTGGTTTTATGTGAGTGAGTGCTCTTTGATGCAGTGATCCTCATGCACAGGCATGGTTTAAAGGACAGTGACTTCATTGAAAGTTATTCTAGGCCATACCTCTGAGACTTATATTCACTCTAGCCTGCTCAGCACATGGCACAGCTTTGCTTAGGTGGGATGTTTGCTTTTCTAACGCTCTTGTGCTCAGCTGTCCATTTCGCTGGAGGCAGTGAGTTTAACTGGAGTGGCAGTGCAGCCAATCATGCCAGAGCAGTAGGCTGCCTCATATGAGGGCAGCCAGACCAGATCCTTTGGCAGGATCCAGCCATGTGCAGCTGCGATGACTCAGCCTCCTGCCACATCACCTCAATCTACACCCATCACATGGTCTCATTCTATTTGCTGTTGTCAGACACAGCCATATTTTGCCAACCGACTGGAATTCTCAGGAAAAAAAAATCAGTAGAAGATTAGGAGAACATTTAAAGTTGTCACCCAGAAGTTATAAATACTGTTAAGAAAATAGACCCCTCTTAGGACACCTGAAAACTGCAACAGCTATAAACACCACAGGCAATGTTTCTGCCAGGATGTACGTTCTTCCTTGTTCAAAAGAAGGGACATTTTTTACCATTAAATGCTAACTCACAATTATATGTTACATTACATGTAATTATCCTTTTTTTTTTTCTCTTACAGGTGGAAGATGATTGGAAATACGTAGCTATGGTGATTGACAGAGTATTTCTCTGGGTGTTTATAATCCTTTGTGTGTTTGGGACTGCTGGATTATTTATCCAGCCACTAATAGCAGATACATAACTTGAGTCACTGATTTTTTCCACGTATGTTTGTATTCCATTTTCAGTTTGGAACTGACTCCTGTATTTCTCTCCTCTTACACCATCCCTCAGCATCTAGCCTCAGTGGGAAGGAGAAAAGGGAAGCAAGCAATAATCCAAGGCAGAATGAGAAGGGTACTGAAAATGTGAAATGAAATTTTGGTCTTTCTAAGGTAGAGAGGCTGAGATTTATAGAGTACCTGTCTGTCTTCTCAATTAGATCTTTGGTAGCAATTGCACCAAGAATCACTGTAGTGGGCAGAAATTCTTGAGTTTCTTCCATGGTTTCAGTTCAGGGGGCCATTGTGAGTGATCTGTGCTAAGAGAACAAAAGTCGTACTTTTCTTTCCTCATCACAACTCTTACATTTCCTCTTTCTCCCCTTGTACAATGTTAGACTTCAGCATGGTGCTTAGTTGAGGTACCACAGTCCTACTGTCTGGATCAACACTCTTTACTGTGCTTTTGGGACAAGGCAGGCAAAAATCCAAATAAAAGTACCATCAAACCGATCCCTTGACTTTGTAATGTTTATACAGTCCCCGTCTTCTACAACACGTACACAAATGAGGATCTGAGATCAGCAGCACATGTATTTAGTTTTATGCTTGAAGCTCAATAGGTCTTAAGCACTTCTCACTAATGACAAACCTGCTTCATACATTGCAGTGCACAGTCTTGCTAACGTTGTTTGGAGCAGCCTTTCGGAAAATGACCTGAGGGTATTATTTTATAGCTGGCTGACCATGAGCCAGCAGTGTGCCCAGGTGGCCAAGAAGGCCAATGGGATCCTGGCTTGTATCAGAAATAGCACTGCCAGAAGGAGCAGGAAAGTGATCATCCCTCTGGTCACAGCACTGGTGAGGCCACACCTTGAGTACTGTATTCAGCTTTGGGTTTCTCACTACAAAAAAAGACACTGAGGCCCTGGAGTGTGTCCAGAGAAGGGCAACAAAACTGTGAGGGTTCTGGATCCCAAGTCTTATGGGCAGCTGGAATTGTTCAGTCTGGAGAAGAGAAGGCTGAGAGGAGACCTTATTGCTCTGAAAGGAGACTGTGGAAATGAGGGCGTCAGCCTCTTCTCCCCAGTAACAGCAACAGAATGGGAAGGAATGGCCTCAAGCTGTACCAAGGGAGGTGCAAGCTGGATGTTAGGAAAAAATCAGAAAAGTGGTGCTGCAGTGGCACAGGCTGCCCAGCGAGGTGGTAGAGTCAGCTTCCTTGGAGGTGTTCAAGAACCACGTGGATGTGGCAATGAGGGATGTGATTAGTGGGCATTGTGGGGATTGCTGATGGTGGGACTTGGTGGATTTAGAGGTCTTATACAACCTTAAATGATTGTGTGATTCTATGATCTTAGGGGCACCAGAGGGGAATAACCTGGATGCAATATGTAAAAGCAGAAAAGACCTGAGGCATCCATGATTAAAATGTAAAGCATATACATTTGAGATCTACATACCTCAGAATCTTTAAAAACCATTTTATCCATCATATTTGTGACCAAATTCCCTTTTACTTCCCAGTACTGAGTATTAAAATTTGTGGTCAGCTCCAGGAGGACATGCAAACCACATTCCTTACATCAGCCTGACTGTGCTCCCAGTTCACAGAGGCTGCTCTGAAAATACTTTCTTGCTCAGGTTCAGTTATAAACCCACTTGGGAAGCATTTGTCCCTGGGCAGCTACTCATCACAGATAGAACTGGGTGGGCAGCACTGATCTTATCTGTTTTTAAAATCAGGACCAAATTAGATTACACATACCATGTCAGAAGAAGGCAGATTATCATGAATCCTATGCAAAGGTAGGCACTTTGATCCAAACAGCTCTGCAGAAGCTCCTGTTAGAACAGTCCTGGGTGTGCAACCTGTTTTGTAACAGTAGGGATACTCTGGGGCTGGAGTTTCTCTTGAGTAACCAGGTAACGAGCTTAATCCTGAAACACTTGGTAGTTGTGCACCTAATGTGGTTTCTAAACTATGTGGACAGTTCGCCCTCAGGCCCTTTGCCTGTTTTGATCCCTGTTGGTTTTGTACCTTCTTAAAGGGCATCATTGCTATGCCAACCAATAGCTTCAAGAGTAAAAAGGTTTTCCGTTATAGGCTGTCTTAACTCTAACTGTGCAGTATCAGTACAATGTTTTCAGAGTGTGTCATGTACCAATCTTTACTTCAGACATCACTATTCCTTGGCAGAAGAGAATCATTCTGAAGTCCCTGATTGGCCTTTTACTCTTTTTCTGCTCATATTAAAGACAGTGGAGCTGAAATATAAGGCAGAGGCAACAGTGGCATGACAAGAATATGTATTTGAAGTATGTAGCCACTCTTTTCTAGAAGAAAATCTTTTTTTCTATAGCCTGCCTGAATGTTGCATAATAGTGTAGCAACAGTCAGACAGATGTATGAACATACACCACTGTTTATTTTATCAACCTGTCAATGAAATGTTACTCCTGGAACACACCTGAAGAGCTTGCATTTTGCCCACTGCACAGTGTGTTAAGATACGTTATCAAATGATCTTTACTGTGCTAGCTCATCGATCAGCAAGAATGGAAAGGGAAAGAAAGAGAATTTGAAGAGGAAAGCTGCATTCTGTGCCTGAATGTTTTGTTTTGACAGGAAAGGCATCTGATTTCCAGCATTTGCTGTTGAACCTGTGGTCATACAGACAGTGAAAATAATAGAATGGCTGAAGGTGAACTGCAGGGCTGATTAAATATATTCCACCAGTAAGCATACCACCGGTGGCAATCAACTTTCTTTCCCTGACAGTGTTCACATCTGTGAATTTATTCTAAAAATACTGTTTCCAGAAGCAATTAGATAGCTCAGCCAGCTCATCGCATTTTCTTCCCAAGGGAGACCATCCTTCCACCTCTCCCTCGCTAAAAGGCCCAGAGGAGTTCAGAGTTTGTCTCCTGGTGGATGGAAGATACACATGGTCCTGCCATGCAGCACCAGGTCCCTGGCAAACCAGAGCCAGGTATCAAGATGTCACACTTTGAGGAGAGAAGGCAGAAGGCTGGGTTTTCTTTTAAAATTTTAAATTTGAAAGGTCATCACCCACGGGCACATGGAGCAAAAGGAAGGAACCCAGCAGGAGGAGTGCTGCACAGATGTCCTTTCACATTGTGTTTTTTAGTGAGATGTGCTGAATGCATTTCTGGGCCTGAGGGAACAAGATTCAGGGAAGCTCAGAAACAGCCAGCACGAATAATAGGCAGAGAGACTAAAAATGTAGCACTTCTGGGGGCTGTGCTGGGAGCACCAGAGGTCAAAAGCCAAGAGGATTGTGCAGCACTCACACTTTTCCCAGTACATGCACCTGAGCCCTCCCGAACATTACAGGAAAAAGCAGCTTGCAGTCTGATATGGTCACATAATACAAAGAGGTCTGCTGCCTGCAGGTTGGAAACTGAATTGAAGCAAGGTGAGGACAGGATCATCTGCCAGCTGAGCACCTGAAGCACTCACACAGAAGAGATTCTGTCATCCACCATCTCTAACAGGCAGCCCCTTGGCACCAGCAGTCATTGGGAAATCCATTACTGTTTGATTTCAAGAGTCTTTGACTGCTGGAAATAGGTTTTCTTATGGATATTTCACTGTACTGGACAAGGTAACAAAATGATTTGAACCATGCATGGAAAGAAGAGCAGGTTAATGTGTGAGATCTATATACCAGTGTCTACGTTGAGACACCTGTCTGAATATGCTAAACTGAATGGATCTGTCCTGTTATCCTGCAATATAATAGCCAACTCTGAAAGCTGCCTCCTCAAACTCATGCACACAGGTAAAAAGTTATGAGTACTTTCCAAAAACAAGCAAAATCATGTATTTGAGTAGATTTGAAACCAGTATTTTTTTTTAAGTGGGCTAGAAATTGAACTGGGAAAGCAAAAAGTTAAGAACACCTTCAAACCAATATAAGAGCATTCTCACTTCTGAGAATCATTTACTAAACACAATTTTATTGATTATGTTTACCCAAGTGAACTTCAGTGACAAAACAAGATGGGATGATCTGAACTCACAGAGGTCTGGTGTGCACATGTCATAAACACACAGCAATACCTTTGGGTATTTTAAACACCTTCTGACCTCCATCCTTAGAGAGAAAGTTTCAAGGTTAGTTAAAGCTTTAGCAACAGATTTACATTTATATTGTCAAAAATTGAATCTTCAACTATTTGTTAGCCTCAAAAATGCCTACAACTTCCGAGAGAAGTTTTCAAAAGGATGTAATGATGGCAGCGCTTTGTCCCAGGGAATGTAGAGAGAACCTCACCTGTGCATTTTCTGTTCTAATAAGGCAGAAGGATTCCATTTAAATGCACCAAAGCAATGAAATTCTGAATTGACTGAGAAACATGGACAAGCCAACACTAAAGATGTACCCTTCTGGCAGCCAATACATCCACAGCTCTCAGGAGAAAAATATTTCTGCACCAGTGACAAGCTTCATTTGCTACAGATGATCTTGTATCTCCTCCAACTGAATTACTTAGGAAGTTCTTTGTTGCCACTTGGAGCAGCATGGTTGTGTTCCTTCAGCAGATGTACTCCAGGTGATCTTTCAGTCCTGTGAACACGTAGATGTGGGAATCATAGTTTCCAAATGTGGAGGAGCGTGGGAAAAACCCTCACTTGGTCAGCCTTTAATTATCTTTCACAATGTGAGGCAAAAATGAATATTATATAGAATTATAATAATGCAATTTTCTGATGGCCAACAGGGGAGACAAAATGTGCATGCTGTAGAGGTTGGTAGTGGGTGGGCAGAGCTCTAAGTTCTGCCATGTTTGAGCTGGTCCTGAAGGAAGGCCACAGAGTAGAGGTTTTGGGTATCCCATCTAAAAGTTGTTCACACTTTTTTTCTAACGCACATGCTATATAATTGCCAGTTCTGACACATGTAGAAAGCTATCCATAAGGACTTTGTGGTTTTCACTTGGTAATGTAGTTAAACTGAATACTGACTTGCTACTGTGCGCTGAGAAATGAGCACTGTGTTGCTACTACACTCTAATTTCTTTTATTAAGTAGTATTTTAACTGACACATCTGCTCGTAAAACATAATGGTTGTGCCAGAACTACTATCCCCAAGTATAACTAATAATCTTGGCTCATGCTGTATTATAACCAAACTACTAGTAAAATACTTATAACTCATTTATGCATCCCAAATTCACTTTTGGATTCAGCTGTTCACCAAACACTTCTCCAGTCTCCACCAAGGCTGTAACAGTCAGAGCCACATGAAGGAAGTAGTAACCAATGCCTACTGTTAACATCACCTTCTCTTGCTCTTGCACTGCTTCCCATCCTGAAGAACAGAAACCAGTCTCAAAGGCACCACCATCCCACGTCACCGGGCTTGCTATATGTTAGTGTGGGAGCATTTTCTACAAAGTGCTGTTCAGCCACATCTGTAACGCAGGGGTGAAGATGAGAACTGATCCCATCACAGACACCACCAGGAATAACCACAGGAAGATCCGATCCAGGACTTGAGCTACAAATTTCCAGTCTTGGACAACCTGGGAAGGAGAGAGGAAAAGCAAATAGAAACAGCAAGGAGGCCAGTACATTGTTGGTATTACTAAATATATTTCAACTCCAAAAACTCTGCTTTTAAAAATCAGAAGATTGCAGCGCGTCATAGCCTGAAAACAACATGGGTCAGCTTTTCAGCAGCCATACCTGCCAGTTTCTCAAAACACCAGAGCATTTTCATGGTATAAGCACGTGATAATCAGACTTCTTTCAGGCTGTGCAAAAGCTTTTAGCTAAGTTCATGGGTAAAAACTTACAGACTGAAGCCTGAGGATGTCTTTTTAATGATTTAGGTTTCTGTTAACATAACTGCATTTCCCTTGGAGGACTAAGAGCTGGCTCTAGCAAAGCACTCTGACGCAGATGTTACTTGCAGTACAAGTGGTCCCACAAGCTTGTGTTTGCTTAAGTGCTCTGCTGGCTCATGCTGCATGCATTTAGGAGGGAGGCTCTGCACTGTGTGTACTGGCATAACCCTGAATAAATCTGTTTATAAAACAGATTCAGGGAACTTTTTTTTTTTTTTAGTAACTCAAGTCTCAGAGAGAAGACTTCAGTCACGGACACTACATGCTCACATACTGCACATTTGGTTTACTGTTCGTCACACTGTGACATCATCAATAAAATTGAAACAAAGCCCTGGCCTTTGCTAGGAGGGTGCTAAGAAAACTTCTTCTCTTTCCAAACGCTGCTGGTTGCCTTGCTTGGCTATCCTACCTTTATGTCAGGTGCACTGTTTATGGACACATTACTTAATTAACTTCTAAAATTTGCAATGTTAATAGCCAGGTGAATTGCTGGGCGGAGAAAGACAGAAGAGAAGACTGTCCAAAATGAACTTCTGTTAGTCCAAGCCACAAAGGCCTCAGCTCAAAACAGGGCACCTACACTACATAGAATAGCTAGGAGGCCAAGACTGAGTCCTAGTGATTGCCATAAAACTTGCCTAGAACAGTTGTGAAAGACACACTTTCAGAGCATGTGGCAACTCAGGTTTTCTAGATTTGCTTCGGTCTCCATCTTAACCAAGACCAGATTATTCAAATACTCCCAAGACAGAAATTCCTCCAGGACAACCAGCCATGGCCCCCTCCATCTGGGAAGAGCAGAGAGTCCCACAACACAACACTGTTCTTGAAGTAACATACTTTCCCACACCCAGCAGGGAAAGCTCCCAGAACATGTGCAAGAGGAATGCAAGAGGAAGAAGCAGTCAGAAGGGCATGCAGAAAAGGAAAAACTTGGAAGTTGCTGCTGTCTAGGAGACTGTGATGTCTCTTTGCCCTCCCTTCACCTACCTGCCTGATGAAATGCTCCTTTTTAACATGCCTGGAAATGTACCGAATGGAATCAGCTGCCTTTTCCAAAAAGGCAATCACGATCTTCTCTCCATCTTTTGCTTGCTTGTGTTTCTGCTTCCCTGGGAGTTTTGATTTCAAGGTGGTTTCCTTTTCCTCAGTGTCTGAGAAGGAATAACGGTCTACATGTCCCTTCATGCAGAGCAGCCGAGGCAGCTTCTGAAGGAAGAGTCTTTTAACCCAGGGAGCCATAGGATGGTAGGTTGCTGAGGAGCGGTGGTGGACGTTGATAACAAAGACAGTCACAATGATAGAGAGGGTCACAAAAATCATGATGAACAGTAAATACTCACCAATCAGAGGGATTACTTTGGAAGAAGAAGGGATTATTTCCTCAATCACTAAAAGGAAAACAGTGAGGGAGACTAGAACTGAAGTGGACAATGAGAGCTTTTCTCCTTCATCTGAGGGCAGGTAAAACACCAGGACAGTTAGAAAAGACAATCCTAGGCAGGGAATTATTAAGAAAAGAGTGTAGAACAGTGGAAGGCGTCTCAACACAAAGAAGTAAGTGACAAATGGGTAAGAGTACAGCCCATCCTTCCTGTTGCCTTTCATACCTTTGGCATTTAAGATCTCCCACTCCCCATTATCAAAGAAGTCTTTCCTGTCTACATTTTCATCCACTAGAATCAAGTCCACCATACTGCCATCATATGTCCATGACCCAAATTTCATGGAGCAGTTCTGCCTGTCGAAGGGGAAGAAGGTTACATCCATCGTGCAGGAGCTCTTGTAGCTGGCTGGTGGTGTCCAGGTCACCACTCCATTGTATTTCACTATGGCTTTGGTCATCAGGGACCCTTCAAAACGTCCATCAGCGCTGTGCATCAGACAGAAAAAAACAGTACCAAGATCAGAGTGTCCCAGAGCTACCCCATCACAGTCCCATGCAAGGAAAGCCAACTTCACACTGCCTACATAAGCAGCTTTCTAAGAGTGTACGCAAGCTCTCTCTGATAGCTGGCATGTCTCATCCATGCTGCAGCCTAAGCCTGCAGTAAGAAACATGCTACTCACTTTTCAAACAGAACAATGTCGGGGAGCCACAGGGACTCGGAAGGGACACGGATAGCGGTGATCCCACCATATTCCTCTGGATTCCAGGAGAGCTTGTGGTCCATCCATTCCTGCAAAGAGTCAACAGAGTGCTCTGCCTGCTCAGCTCCCAGCAGCCTCATTCCTTCCCCCACCATCTGCCTTGTGGTTCTGTATTGTACAGCACTGAGGATAGAGCTTGACATATGATGAAGCAGCTGCAGAAAGGATGTCATGCAGGCATGGCTGGGAGACATTAATCCCCATAAGCACTGCCCCTTCTGCCAGAGGTGAGCCTTGTAAAAAGGCCTATCCAGGCAGCCTCAAAACAGGCACTAGTGGAGAGTACTGTCTGTTTTCCTATAGATATTTCACAGTACTGGATGGGAGACAAAGATGACTTGAGCTACTTTATAATTCAGTAATGGTAATAATGTCAGTGTGTAAGATCTTTTATAGAAGTGTCTACATTGAAACATCTATCTCTATGTGCTTAATTACACTGTCCCTGTTGTTTCATGAGAAAGATCAGCATGCTATTACAGGAAAATTAATATGATCATGTTGCAAAGAATTTGGTTACAATTCTGAAGGTATATATTTTATTTTTATGTTAAAAAAAAATGCAAAAAGCAAGAAAAGTCCTGGCCATTTTCATCACATTGAACCGTTGTGTCTTGTTTGCTGCCTGGAAAGAGCCTAGCAAAGTGGCACCAACAACCCAGAAATTGAGGCACAGTGAAAAAGTATCCCTCTGTTCTCTTTCATGATATGGTTTTTTAGCTGCTCACAAGAATGGCAGCAAGTGGAAACAAGATCTGCAGATTGTGGCTAATATCATGAAGAAAATAATGAAGCACTTTCCATTAATCTCCAACACTAGGAACTCCTCAGGGATCAGCTTTCTTAGATCAATTTCCTTTGTAAGCTAAGGACAAACCTAGAAGCAATTTTCTTTGCTTCTACTATCATATAGACTGCTCCTACTGCTTCAGTTCCACCTGCCTTTCACAACCATACCCACTTGCTATTTCAGACCTTTACAGCAACCCAGAGCCTCAGCAGAGACCCAGGTGAGATGAGAGTGCCTTCCTCCTCCAGGATCAAAGGAGTGATAGGGCCCAAGGTCATGCATGGGTGCAAGGTTGGTAGAGCTCTCTTAAGCCTGGCAGAAGGCCTGGGCTCTCTGTCTATCTGCAGCAGTTCTCCCTCCCCCATGCCCTGCACTGATTTCTCTCTAAGCTAAAGTGCTCTTTCATGTCTGCAAGGCAAATAGTTGTGTGTCTCCTTACTAGAGCAGAAAATAAACTGCATGAAAAATTTGAAGATGAACAGTTTAAAATGGGAATCTCCCCATAGGCTATGCTGACTTGAACTGTAGCAGCAGATGCAAAGGGCCTTTTCCTCTCTGCTTCCTGCCTTCCCAGATCCCCCACTATTCTCCCATTCCACCAGCTCTGCCAAACTCCTGCTTCTGGGCTCAGGTTGTTAAGCCAGTGAAGCCAGGTCAAGAAATATTGGGTCCAGGCTTAGCAATTAATTCTACAACTTGCCCAACAACAGATAAATCTCAGCAACTACTGAAACTCCTTTGCACCTTCCACATTTGTTAGGAAGCCCACTGTCAGTTCCCAGCATCTTTAGAACTTGGATTTGAGAGGAAAAAGAAAGAAAAATAAAAGAAGAAAATCCTTTGATCTGAGCTTTGCTCGTCTAAGAAAAGCCAAGTTCATGCATAGGTATGATATCTCAGACTCCCCCTTCACCTCACACACTCAAGGTGACTATCAGCCTTCCCTGATCTCCCCAGCTCCTCCAGAGTAAGGAGCTCTAAGTCCTTGGAAAGTTTTGGATGTTCTTCGTTTTTCTTTAACCTAAAGAAAAAGATATTTTAATGCTATTTAGTCTTAGGCATCTTTTCTCAACTGTTGTTCTTGCAATTTCTAACAGTATTCTAAGTATTGAATTGCATGTGAAACCAGCTCACACTAAGCCTATGGAAATGTGTGACTCCTAGAACGGAACACCAGGGCCAGACCATGGGTATTTAGTGCTCAGCCCATCCTCCTGGGGATATCAGCATGTGAAAACCAATGACCATGTCTTACTTATTTTTTACTTTGCACTTCATTAGGTCCTTGACAGCCTATCTGAGGGTATCATAATGCTCAGAAGGGATGCTAGAAAGAATAGCACCCAGCAGGAGCCCAGCTCAGAAACCTGTGTGAACACCTCAGTGTTCAGTTATCCTAGGGAGCTGCCCTGGCTAAAATCTGAGCTCGGTTTCCAAACACCTGCAGAGGAGTGGCATGTCTACAGTGCAACTTCCTGGTTAGGTCTTTCTTTTATCCATGCTTTAAGGCAGAGGGATCAGAAAAAATGGTTTCCTTCTTCTCCTCCTCATACCTGAGAAGATGGTGGCATTGCTCTAGCTCTGCAACATGCTCAGAGGAGCCTTCAGCAGAACCTGATTTCCTACAGCGTGAATGGTGATACAGGCTACAAATCAGGTCAATGTTGTGAACAAAAAGGTGCCCCATGCGAATGTCTGACCAGAACTGCCCCAGATGCACTGGAGATGTCACATAGCCAGAGGGATGAAGGCTATCCCAGGGCACTGGATTCTTTTTGTCCTGGATAGAGGAAACAGCCAAGGGAGAGGCCATCTTATTGCATAGTACCCATACAGCATCCAGGATCCCATACCATCCCAGAGCTCAATCACTGCAGGGCTGCAGACATCAAACTGAGGACACAAACTGAGCTGCACTTCTCCACCAGCCCAGCAATCTGGGAACTACTCCTTACAGCATCATTCCGTGCAAGCCTTGGGTTTTGTGTTCTCTCCCTAAGATCATCTGACACATCTATAGATGCTCACATGGCTGAGAGACTTAAAATAATTGTCACAAGGTCAATAAACCGGTGCAATGTAATCTAAACCAAATACAGTGTTCTTCAGGAATGAAGGAGATCTGACAGTTCAGCTTGCACTCTTCCTTCTCTTGTGTAAATTACTTCCAGAAGCAGGATAGAGAGTTATGACTAATTTGCAGAAATACCACAGATTTTAATTTGAGGGGTTTAACATGCTGACCTTTTTTTTCTCTTTACTTGTGTTGAAGAAGAAAACTGTCTTAGCTTGGGCAGGGGACACAGTGCTCAGATGACCTCTAAGTCTGAGATAGGATAGTCCCTCAGCACACAGGCAGCATCCCAGAACAACTGTCACGGTTCCAGGAGAGGTTGCTTCCCCAGAATACAGCTGGCTTGGGCTCACAGCTGGGATGCAGTCCAGAAAGAGGGTACCTTGCATCCTGAAATCTTACTGTCTGCCTCTACTCCCCTTCAGGCACTGGCTGAAGGGAGAGGAGAATTTCAGGCAGGGCTATGTGACACTGAGTTTGTCATGGATGGTGGTAGACAGAGTGGCAGGCTGCAGCGGCCCCTCATGCAAGGCACTCAGCAGCCTTGCAGTGGATGAAAAGGTCTGAGGCCATCTGATTTACCTGCTTCAGCCACACGTTGGTCGTCATCAGCTGGTTCTTCTCATCCTAGGGTAACACAAGGTAGAGAGGCCTGCAATACCAGGACAGCCAGAGGAAACAACCCCTACATACAATCCAGCAAGACCCATCTTAGTGCCCGTGGAGTCAGGTGCTGAGGCACAAGGAGGTAACAGGTCTAGGACAGAAAGTGGGGCGGCTCACATCCCCATGCTGCCCAACCTGACTTGAGTCTGGGCAGGGAGAAGACAAAGCTTATAAAGAAAGCACAAAAGGAGAACTTATCTTACGCAGCAAGAGGAGCACTGCTGCCATCCAGCACCCTCTGGCCCTCCCACTCTATGCAAACCCCACCATGCACTGCACGGATGGAGGGGAAAGGGTGAGCTCATGCGTAGGTTGTCTGGTTCACCCCAGGCCCCCGCTGTGTGGCTGGGTGACCTGCTGGTTTTGGCCTGGATAGGAGTTGCTTGGAGCTAGCAATACCCAGCCCTGTACCCTGCTATCTTGCAAATGCAGGCCCAGGGACAGCCTCTGATGTGACAAGGCTTTAATGACAGGAGCTGCAGGGAAGAGGGGGCCTTCAGGTTTATTGGGAGACAAAGGAGCCCTAGGGCAGCTGGAGGTCCCACCCTGGAACTATACCAGGTGTTGCTTTGTTGCTTGACCAGTGGATGTTGTGTCAGGAGGCCAAGGCCAGCAGCACTACTAGCATCACAGCAAGGCATAGGGGTCTCCACAGGAGAAGCAACGCTTTATTGAGCCTGACACAGCACTTACCACATCTACAAGCTGTGATATCTTTAACCCAAAGAAGACTTTGATGGTGTCATTGGAGTTTTCCACAGGGCGGACCCATTTCTGATAGCCTTGAAATAAGTGTCTCAGGAGCGCGTCTTCATTCTCCACGACTGAACCAAGAGCAGCCACATCTGGAAGAGAGAAGGGCATGCAGGAGGTATGGGATGGCACAGCCCAAGGAGATCATCCTGTCTAATGACACCCCAGGTTCTCCAGATACTTGTGGGATACTGTGGAGAGATGAAGTCATGGAGAGATGGTGGTTGCTGTGGGGCTATTCCTGACTGATAGATAGAAAGAGCAGCAATAAACTGCAGACATTTCAGGTCCATGGATTTTCACTTGCTCTTCTTCTGGAGCCAGGCTCTTTTTAGTGGTGCCAGTGACAGGACATAAAGCAATGGGGACAAACATGAACACAGAATGATCCTGCTGTGCTATGCAGGTGACGGAGCACTGCCACAGGTTGTTTACAGAGGTGATGGAGACTCCTTAGAGAACTCCAAGACTCGTCTGGATATGGGCCTGGGCACCCTGCTATGGATGTTCCTGCTGAATCAGAGTTGGGCCAGATGGACACAGAGGTCCCTGCCAATCCCACTCATGCTGTGATTCTGTTTATATGACCATTTTGGAATAGAAACTTACCACCCAAGCATATGGATGTGGATTGCATGATTTTCTTGCTGCAGGGCCTGTAAACCAGACGAGAGTAACCCCTACACAGCTCTTGGAAGTGAACCCTTTTCCTGAGTTTAGCAAAAAGATAGGAGCAAACTACAGGGAGAAAAAAATAATAATAATAATTAAGGGGTTCTCCCTGACAGGGAGAGGAAAGGCTACAGCACCAGGGGAGAAAAAACTGAAAGGTGCTCAGCTGGCAGCAGGAGGAACTGGGCAATGCACTCAGTGCTGGGTCTGCACCTGCAAGGCCTGGGACTCCCCCAGCACTGCCCTGCACCATAGAAGGGGAGGGCAGCTCAGAATTGATACCTCACACCTCTCCTCAATGCCAGTCCCACTGACACTCTGCCTCTTCCTTGGCATGCATGCTGTACTAAAAGTTGAGCACATCTCACCTTGCTTCAGAGTCCCCAGAGGGGAAAAAGGATCTGGTATTGCATCTTTGTGCCAGGACAGCTTCACTGCCAGCCGCAGTTCTGCCCTGCTGCCGCCTCACTTCCACCACACATGCCTTGCCAGCCGCACTGTGCACAGGGAGTCTATCCCCTTTGCCAGCCAAGAGTACAGTGGGTTCAGCCCCTTCCAAGCAGCTGAGGAGGGGCAGCCCTGCAGCATCAAGACCAGCATCCCCACTGGAGTGATAGCTGGAGGCAAATGCTACTGGGAGGTGTTGTGGAGAAGAGCAGAAAGAACAAGATTGGAGCTCTTGTAAGGCTCAGTACACACAGGGGGACAGTTTAAAAGTACAAGTTTTTAATGAGAAGGAAAATGTACCTGGGGAAAAAATAGCCTAGGAGCTCTTTTGATCACCTGTGATGATAAGTTAGATAAAGCTTCAGAGAAAACATTGAACAAAGCAATGCTGCCTTTGGAAAAACTGAGACATAGGCAGTAGGCTAGATTTCCTGAGTTTATCACACAGAATAGAGAGAAGGCAAAACTTCTGGAGCTCCGTACTAGATTGCCACAAAGACAAGTAACTGAGAACCATTTGCCCCCATGCTTCTCCCCCTATGCCAGAAGCCCCCTGTCTTGCTGCGGTTCGTGCAGAGGAGCAGGAACTGGGAGGGTTGATCAGGGGCTCAGCCACACAAACATGCACCCCCTGAGAAAGGCTGGCAGGGCACCTCATCAGCTCATCTGAGGCATCTCACTGTGCTCCCTATGATGGAGGTCTGCCCGCAACAGCAGTGAGAGCAAAGCCTTGGTTCTTTGCTTAACTCCAAACTGTGACCCCCCTCATGCACCGTAAATCTTAAAGCTCTATTGCCACTGAGGTTGCAATACAAAGTCAGCAGCTGATACAGCGCTGCCTTGCTGGTCTGGCAATGCTAGATGACGACCAAAAGAAGCTGTATCTGCCTCATCCCAGCAAAAAGCAGCTAACTCTATGTCAGAAAAAAATCTGGAACATCTGTAGCTCAGTTTGGAAGAAGCAGAAATTGCTCTTACCTGAATGGCTCCAACACAGCGCACAGAGCATCAGACACAGCATGAGCATGGCTGTAGCTTTTCCTTTAAATATAGTCCTTTCTTTTCATAGGCAAATTGATCTCATCCTAGTAGGGGGCTAAAACAATCTGGTTAAAACCTAAGGCAGACAGATGAGCCTGAAAGGCAAGCAGGCACCTTTTGAGCCTCATCTTGCATCATTATGACGCTCCGTAAAGCACACTTCATTGATTTTCCATCAGCTGTCACATCCCGTAAGCCTAAAGCAGGGCTCTGGGTCCTAAGCTCTGGCTGATGTGCTTGGGGTGGAATTTGGGTGGCTATAGCCACCGCTGCCTGGGATTCAATGTGAGGCAAAGTGTTTAAGGGGAAGAAATGCATTTTGTGATGCTGCCAATTACTGTTGGGAAAAACAACAACAACAAAAACAGAACCAAACCAGGCTGCAAATCAGCCCCCCAAACACACCAAATGCCTGACAGATTGTTTGCTCCAGCTGTATCTGTAGGTCTGACAAATCAGGTGGCCTCCCTTGAGAGCTAACTTAGTTTATTCATTTTTCACAGTATAATGGCTATTTTAAAAGAAAAAAAAGGGGGGGATGGGACAAAACATTATAGGTGGTAAGACAGGCGATTTCTGACTGTGTCTCATCACACACACACATAGGGCAGCACAGAAGTGCTCATAGGGAGCACTGGCCAGCACAACTGTGGATGCACACTGCTGCTGGCCCCATGTGCGGCAACAGCAGCAATGCCCTGAGCTGAGCTTCCTTTAGAGCGTGCCGTAAATCTCTGGATTCATCTCCTGCATCCCTACTCACTTCAACGTCTCTGCCTGCCTTTTTTTTTTTTCCCCAGGAAATTTTCGAGTTCAAGGGAGAGCAGTGCAAAATTACTCCAGTTTGCATCCAGACCTGAAACACTTTCTGCTCCAATGGATGTTTTCCATCTCTGTGCTGGCACAGTTTTCCTATATGCTCTCCACAAACAAAAAGGTTCCTATTTGCATATCCTTAGAGATTGTCCTCATGCTCTAATGCACATTCATAACCAAGAGGAGTTTCCTTACTTGCTGCCTTTTGTATGGAAAATGTGCTTTTCCAGCAAAGTACAGATTTTGGTGCTGTCTCAGTCTGTGTTTAATTCATATTTGCCTCATCTGAGGCCTGCATAGAAGACTGATAACTGGCATTGTAACTTCACCATGTTATTCAGCTTCCTCTGGTGAAAAAGAAGCTGTGTCAACATGATTCAAAATCATGTTGCTGCTACTGGAATGGGCTGCCCAGAGAAACTGTGGATGCCCTACCCCTGGAGGCATTCAGGGCCAGGCTGGATGAGGCCCTGGGCAGTCTCAGCTGGTAAGTGGCAGCCCTGCCCATGGCATGGGGTTGGGGCTGGGTGGGCTTTGAGGTCCCTTCCAACCCAAGCCATTCTAGTATTCCAGGATTCTATGATACCAGAAACTTTGTGTCTCACCTCCTGATTCCTGCTGCCGTGGGCTTGCCTTATCTGTTGCTGCTGGGCAGATCCTACAGCAAATCAGTGGGTTTGCTTTTCTATCTTCAAACCACACAAAGGAAATCTGCAGGCCCTCTATTAGCGCAATGGACCTGCCATGTTCACCTTGCAGGGCTGATCTTAGTCACAGGATGAGATTGCATATGGCACTTCTCTGTTAGACTCTGCTGTACTGCAGGATGGAGAGATGCTTGTCTTCAATGCAGCCCAAGAAGTCCACTGCTTGGAGGTAATGCGGATAACCTACCATCTGGCTTTTTAGACTCTACATGGAGGTTGTTTGCTTTACCATTGCCTCTACTCACTGATTGGATTGAGCAAGAGACAGTCTGATCTCTGATCTCTCTCCTGTCTGATCTCTGGCTGCCAGAGTTGTCTGACAACCAGAGGCGGGCACTGGGAAATAATTTGCTGCATATTCTTGTATTTACTTGGTGATGGTGCCTCTTGCTTACAAGCTTTTATCCAGCTGTTCTCTCCAACACTTTGTGGAAGGGAAGGAATATGTGAATGCTCCATCCCTGAGATGACGGAATTTCTTTAGCATCGGGATGAAACTTGAACCCTCTCAACGGTTCACCTTTACTCTCCCACAGGTGTCCGGGAACCTGACTGTAACACTGGGTACGACTGAAGACCCCAGCACCGCGAAGCTGGAGCCGACAGCGGGCGGCAGAGCAACGCAGATGTCTGCACTGCCTGACACGCAGCCCAGCATCCCTACCCTTTCCCGCAGCGTCCCAACACGACGGCCGCTTTCACCGCTTCCTCCCCCCGCCCCAGGACGCGACTCTTCCCCTCGGGCCCCCGTCCCCGCCCGCTCCGCACTTTGCTCCCTCCGTTCCGCGCCGCTCCAGCTCCGCTCCCAGGCGGGACGCGGCAGCGCAGCACGCGGGCACGGCTGCTGCACGGCGTTTATTGGGCCTGCTGCGATAGAGCAGTGCGGTGGCTTGAAAGCGGACTCCTAGCGCGATGGGCTTGTAGCTGCAGCGTTGCATAAGGGTGCCCCAGGCTAAGTAACGAGCTCTGAAAGCATGCACGAATCTTGCGCTTCTGCTTGGACCGGCTTGTGACAGCAATTGAAGCCTGTCTTGAGAGATGTGACCACAGCAGGCAGCAGCAGGAGGTCTGCGTGAAGAGCTGGTGGCAGCCCGTAGTGGCTGCTGCCAGAGCTGCACCAGGACTGGAGCTTCAGTCGTGGCCAGGCTTTGCGAGCACAGGATGAAAAGAGATATTTCAGTGCTAGATCTTCTTGGTGCTTTCCTACCACGCTGCGCTCGCACCTGCCTTCCTTCCCACTTCCACCATGCTGATGCAGATGGAGATGTAAGCAGGTTGAGAGCCCCTGAGTCCTCTGACAGCATACAGCCCACGTAGCTGCCTCATAGCCATTTCCCTCTGAGAGCACTCCACAGTTCCGTTGGGACTGGACACATGGAGGGAGATGGGGCACCGCTGGGATGCTGGCAGGTTTCTCACCACTGTGTGCACTTCAACCTTCCTGATGGATGGGGCTTCACTCTTAGCATCAGATGCTTTTTTCCTCTTTTTCATTTCTAACTGTGCAGTGAGGCTTTGTTTGGGGTATGGCACCTTGTCTTTGGGCTTTGAAGTCCATTTCAGCACTCCGGTGATACTGCAAATATCTGAAATTTGAAAATTTTCACAAAAGTTCTGTTTGAGTTGACAACTGTAGGCTAGGACCAGGTTCTGCTCTGATTTTTTCTCAGCTGGTCTTTCCATTTTATCAAGCTCTTCTGTGCTTTGGTGCTCACTCCCTGCAGCCTGAATTTTGTCTGCAGCATTCTGGACTTGCTGTTCAGATGTCACAGCTGGGAGAATCTCAAAAGCAAATAAATTGTCTTCATGGTTCACAGCTTTGATGGGTGTGAGATAAACCTCTAGACTGTACACAGCTGCCCCAGGAATAACATCAGAGCTCGGTCTGTGTCTGTCTCTGTAACAATCTGCTGGACTCTCAATTTTGATGGTAGCAGCTGGCATATGGGAGATTTCCTCACACCACATGTTGCACTCCAGGGTGCCAGGCACTCCAAGCACTGACACAGTTCCCTGTTCTTCTTTCTTCTTTCCATCCAGGGCAAACTTTTTATCTCTTAAGCAATTGTAAAACCCTAGGGGCAACAGCTGCCGTGTCCTATGGCTTCGATAAGCTGCCTGAATCTTGACAGCGGCTTTGTTCATTTCATCCAGCTCCCTTCGAACTTGGTAGCCTCTCCATGCTGCCTGAATCTTGACAGAGGCTTTGTTCATGTCATCCAGCTCCCTTCGAACTTGGTAGCCTCTCCATGCTGCCTGAATCTTGACAGAGGCTTTGTTTATTTCATCCAGCTCCCTTCGAACTTGGTAGCCTCTCCATGCTGCCTGAATCTTGACAGAGGCTTTGTTCATGTCATCCAGCTCCCTTCGAACTTGGTAGCCTCTCCATGCTGCCTGAATGATGGTAGCTGATTGTACTCGATTTTGGAGCTGTTGCTGTGCTTTTCTTTGCTGTATCTGATGCAGCAGACTGGGAGGTTCCCTTGAAGACAGCAAAATGAAACCAAGTGCTTCACCAGAAGGTAGAAAGCCCTGGTGGAGATGAATATGGATTGGTCCAACAGCTCTGTACCTGCCTGTGGTTGAGGGCATTTGCTCATGATGATCTCCAGAGTTAAGAGACATGCCTGCTTTGTAGATCTGCACAGGTGATTCACAAGGAGATTCCTTCTTAGCTTTAGAAATGTTTCTCAATGAAGTCAGACAGTAATTCTCCAGCTGTCTAAAAGATGAAGCTGCAATGTTTGCTATAAATTCTTGGAGGCTCGTGTTCTTTTGTCTCTTGCTTTATTTTGTTACTGGATGTTGTGTTGGAGCTTGTGGTTTTTTGTTTTCCTGATCTTTCAATAAAAACAAATGTAATTGTTGCACATTTTCCTCTCCTGCTGCATGCCTCTTACTGGCTGCTTGGATTATATTATTTTCATAGTCTACAAATTTCCCATCATGTGTATTTTCAGCATATGTATCAGGATTTACGTTTCTGTGAAGAAAACAAAAAGTTGAATATTCTGTACTGAAGTCTGCAAGCACACAATAGCTTTATCAGATTGTGGTTCATGAACACAAGCCTTCAGTCTCAAGTTTTTGTACACTGTGATTTGTTCTACCATCCAGAGCTTCAATAAAACATTTTCATTTTTCTAAAGCTACTATTTTCAAAGACTAAGCAGCAGCAGCACCAGAAGTCTCAGCCACATTCAGCCTCACAAAACTCAGGGGCTGACTTTTGTATATCACAGAGCAGCAGGACAGGTACCTGTGCCTTCACCTTTATCTTTCAGAAACAGAATGGAAAGGACAAGAGAAATAAATACAAAGAACAAATAAGTGTTGAATCCCTGCTTGAATGCAAAGGTGTTGGCTCTCTGGCTGATTCAGGTTATTCTGACCATTTCCCTTCACGTTGAGAGCTCTTCAGAAGCTTTCCATGCCAACCACTTATCATCAGCACGCCCTGTGAATACAGTACAATCACCTTACCTGGGCACTGTATTTCTGAAATTTTACATGCCTGGTTTTCTAGGTGACCAGTGAATGAGAATATACCTGCTTCTAAAGTGCTGAAAGGGAAAAGAAGCCTGCCTCACCTAGAAACACTCGGATTTCAAACAGTAACCAGTGGCCGGGTCCACTTAAGCTGGGAGCCACTGGAAATGACAAGAAACTTCAGGCCAGGATCCAGGCTATTTAGTTGTCTTCTGAGCAAGAGTTGCCTGGTGTTTGAAGTCATCTTCTTCATGATATCTGATGCTTGCTGTTCTTGACTAGTAAGATGGAGTTCTGGGCCCTGGGCTGATAGTAGCCTAGAGTCATCTTTTGCAGAATGTGGCACAACAAAATTCTCCTTCATGCTGAAGTTCTACTCGTTTACAATCAAGAATTTTGAAAAGTGGGAATTTAAGAATCAGGACACTCTGTTGAAAGGGGCTAGCTCCTATGAAATGCATGCATTTTTCTTTGAATCATTCCTGGTTAAAATGCAGAACCTTCTCTGGTAGCATCAAATAAATTGACCAGACTTCATTTCTGTTACAGTGTTATACCCTAGCCAGGACCATAAATCCAGCTTCTCCATGGGAAACTGTGTGGCAGGAGTTTGTGAGTGTTTCTTTATTTAATACCTCCTCCTAACTTGCTTCTTTCATTTCACAGCAGAGATCAGTTCAGCCCATTGCTGTTCTGAAGCCTATCTCATGGTTTTAGTTGATATGGGAACATTCTCGCTTGCCTTGATTAGTCAGTATGATTTGGGTTAATGTCAAATTTATAAAGAATAAGGTGCATTCCACCCAGGGATCCCTTAAGATTAAATGCAAATGTTCACAAGTAGGAAACATAGGGATAGAATATGCAGAGCCGTCGTTAAGAGCATCTGTTTGAGATTCCATTTTAGCTGATTCATTATCAGGTTCCCAACTTAGAAGGATAAATGCAGATCCAGAACCAATTTTTCATTCGCAATAACATCCAGAATTTTCTATCTCTAATAACTTATCACAGAAAGTCCCTGTTCAAAAGGGACTGTGCTCACAAAATTCAGCCTAGACTACTGCAAGGTGTTTGTTCAATACATTAAAGCGTTTCCCAGCTGTGTTCATGAGTACATAAAAAGCAAAACCCAGTTAAACTCCCAAGTAGCACAGATGAAAGGACAGATTTTCAGTGACTTATTTTTTCAGTTGTCTTTGATTTTCATAAGAGGTGTTTGATAGTACTGAGTATGGAAGAAATAAGTGGACAAGCACGCGTTGGTAGCCTGTGTCTACAGCAGCTGTTCTGAGCAATATGATGAGCAATATGATTAGCCTGGAAGTATGCTAACATTCTGCTATATTTAGCAAAAGAAGCTGAATATGAGCACCAAATGACTACAGTTGCACCTTACTACAAAGAGTTGCTTTTAAAGTTGTTTTAAACAACAAGAGTTGTTTCCCAGAGCGGCCTTACTAGCGTGTCTGTGACTATCCAGGGGAGTTAACCTCATTAATGATATGATATCTAATGCCTGGCTCCGCCCAGCACAACAAAAGCTGTAGGGAGCAACCACGGGCACAGGGCACAGGCCTGTGTGCTCTCGTGGGAGGAGCCCGCTGCTGGGCCACGCCAAGTGCTCCACACGCTGCTGGGACGGCCGTGCTAGGAACAGGGCCAGCTTTTGAGGAAAGGGTAGCAGGTGGGGGATAGGTCCTGGATGGCATGACAAGTGCCAGCCTACAGCTTGCATGGCTCCTTGGAGGGTCTGCGGAACAAATGCCACCATGCTCAGCTCTGCCAGGGCCCCAGAATGCCTTTTCACTACCTCAGCCCTAAGTAAACAAACCAACCTGCTGTCAGCACTGTCTGACAGCACTTATCAGCCACGCTGGTCCTCACTGGGGCAACTCCTTATGCTAACTTTCAGTGTGGCACGCCTGACTGAGGCCACCATCAGCACGGAAACACAGACTGCAGGAGCTCTCCACAGGGGCACTTCAGATTTCAATTCCACTGTGGGCAGTGAGGTTGACCACTTGGCTGCAAATGCTGCCAGAAACAGGTAAACAGTCCTTAGCGCTGAAGGGGCTGTTACCTTACCTTGATCTCTCTGCAGCAGGTCCTCACACCATGGTAGAACTGATCCCCTTGTGAGATCACGAGCAAACACTCATTGTGTCACAGCTGGCTTCAGAGCTTAATAGCAGGGAATGATGTGGCTGTGCCTTTTTCAGACAGCGATGCTGCCTGGTACTCCCACTTCTACATGGGCTGATGAGAAAAGCCATGGTGTATGTCCAATGACACTGATGGGAAGAACCACAGAGGGGTTTCCAATGTGACGCATACAAAAAATCCCAGACCCATGGGATATTCGTAGTCAGACTTTTGTCATTTCTCCATTGATTTCTTCTTGAGGAAAGCCATGCACCTGCTGAACATACTGCCTGGAAGGCTCTTAGTTCCTTTAAGGACCAAGGGATGCACCTGAGCTCACTGCTCCTCCTGCCCACATGACAGATGTTTTTGTTTGTATATCTGGCAGTCACACGTGGGAGTGAGCCAAAGCAGAATAAAAGTAAACCAAAATCAACTGAAAAGAAGAAGAGTAAAATCCACTGGAATAATAACTAATCCTCCTCATTACTTGGGCCAAACATTCATTTACCCAAAGCAGTTCTCAGCTGAGACGTTTTCACGTCCTGCACGTTATGCAGAATGCAATAGTATCAGTTAAGAGCATGTAGTGAGAGGCTGCTCTCTCACATCTCAAAAATCCTGTAGCTCTCCACAGCTGTAACTGAGCTGTCACACGTCTTGTTACTATGTTCAGGAGCAAAAAAGAAGGGAAAGGTAGATGTAATAGACACAGATGCTTAAGTTCTGACAGTATTAATAGAACAGACCAAACAAATCTTGGTAGGAGAGGATAGCAATCTGGCAGAGGAATAAGGTAAGGCAGACAAGAAAAAAACAGTAAAAGGGAGTTGACATCTAGGACAAGAGATAACGGCCTTACGTTGTGCCGGGGGGGGTTCAGGTTGGGTATTAGGAAAAACTCAAACAGTGCGGTGAGGCATTGGCACAGGCTGCGCAGAGGGTATTCAAGAGCTGTGCAGATGTAGCACTGAGGGATGTGGTTGGTGGGCAGCATCGGTAGTGGGTAGACAATTGGACTAGATGATCTTAGAGGTCATTTTCAACCTCAGTGATTCTATGATTCTACGATTTGTGATTATGAAAAGTTCCTAATTTTTTAGTAGGGAAATCCTTTTAATGGAGAGGTCTCTCAGTAGTGAGATTCTTTGGTGGGCAGAGAAGTCTTACTTCTACAGATATACCACAGAGATGATGACCTGAGTAGGCAATGTATTCACAAGTCTTTGTGGAAACTGTGCTGTGAAAAAGAAGCAAGACCACTGCCATCTACTGCATGTAGAAGCCTCTGACTCGGGAAAATGTGTCAATAGCGGCTAGTTTTGTTTTGATGCAGGAATCTACTTTGTCATACAGAACTGAGAACAGCACAGAAAGCACCATTCATAGGCAGCAGCAGCATAATTAAATAAATATATTTAATTATATATTATATATCAGAGTTGTTGATCTGGCATACCATTAATCAAAGAATTTAAGTAACAACAAGCTCACTAGACAGGCCAGGAGGTAAACGTCAGTACTGATCGACATTTAGTGTTGACACTGCAAGATTTATTATGACAGTATCATAAGGTTCCCTGGATATTTGTGTTTAAAAATATTCCTTATATATACATACTTATGGATATGCATACACATGTGCATATACATACATGTATACATGTAAGTATATGAAAAGTAACCACCAAAGGAAATCTGTTTTTGTCAGCTAATGGCAGAATCAAAGAAAGATAATTTCACTGATACTTCAACAGTGGTTTGTACTTGTGTTTTATGGACTACTTATAAATACCTAGAGTTCCTCAAGGTGAGTACCTTCACTTTGGGAAACAAACATTTGTCCTATTACACACAATCAGTTAATTTTCCTGCTGTAGAGGAGAACCTGCTCAGTTTCCCAACATGCTGGACACATCATCTATGAGCAAGTGCTCCTAGAGTCCCTTGGATAAACAGACACCACAAAATCACTCCATAAAGCACCATGACAGCTCAGGGACACTGAGACAAGATTGCATGTGCAGATCTAGCTTAAAATTTTAGAAAGATAAATATTTGCCAGTAAGTTTACATAGCATATACTCTGCTAAGAACAGAAGCCTCCACTGTGGCGTCTGACAGCCATCTTGGGAACAGTTCAGCCTCCACTCAGATTTCCTTTGCATGCAGGTTGCCATGGACCTGACAGCACCAACATCAGTGACGGTGAATGACAGAAGAAGAGAGAGAAGGAAAAAGTGGAGCACTATTCTGAGCTGTCTCACTGGGTATCCTGTAGCTTCCTTCTCCACATAACCAGCTCCTGTGGTTTTTGCCAGAAACCTGAGATGCAGACAGAAGCCTTGGGATTTCTGAAGCCCAGAGCAAGGTCACTTCCTCTCTCACAGAGAAGTGTCACTTCTGAAAAGTCTTTCGTTTCTGAGCCATGGGTCCAGACTGTAAAGCACCTGAAGCCAATAGAGAGCTCAGTTTTTCCTGCAGAAGATGTGCAAGGACAGTCCTAAAAAGAAATGGTGTGAGACTGTGTGACTGATTGACAGACACCTGGCAGCAAAGGATGGCTCAGAGGAGATGTGAAGGAATGACAAACACATGGAAGAACGGGAAGAATAACCACAAACGTTTGCAGGGAAAACTGCAAAGATCTCAACACAAGGGGAACTGGATGGCAACCTTTGTTTCAACTATGTGGCAGCTGTGCCACTGGGCCCTCAAATTGCCTAAGCAGCCTTCATAGAAGAGCTACACAGCTCACAAAATGCATTTTGAAGGGGGCAACTGGCCTGAGCTAGCTTAACTCACTTATTTCTTCCTGGAGAACAGGAGCATCCAGCATCAACTATTTCATAGCTCAGTGATATTGACAGTCATCATAGGCCTAGCAGAGTTCATACCTACCTCCAGCAGCATCAAGAGTCTATTCTGTTGCCAGAATAGACCGTACCTCTATTTAGAGAAATCCTCCTCTTCAGCCTCATAGTACTGGACAACTAGTAATCACCACCCTCAGTGAATGCAACATTTACTTGAGGCCTAAGTCAGCCATTAGATCAACTTCATCAACAAAAGACTCGGCACACCAGCCATAGAATAGGATGGCAAAAGCTGGAATGGTCCTGAAAGATCATTGAGCTCTCTCATGGCCAGGGTTACTACCCACAAGATCAGCTATCTCTCAGTATGCCTTAAAGTGACCTTACTACTTTTATTGGGTTGCTTTTATGAAAAAATTTTAAAGGAAAGATCTGAAGAAAAAGCTCACTGACAACAAGTATAAAAGATGGGTAGAGGTCACGGAAGCAACAGCGCTGAAAGTTAAGAAGCAGCTGAAATAAAGTACTCACTCACTGCAGCCAAAGAAGAGGATTTCTCCCCATCCCCTGCTCCCAGCCCCTTTCTAGTGTCAGATCCAATACTGCACACCTTCCTCTGTCTCCTCACCCCAACCCAAGACTGCTGCTTAGTGAAAGCAGAAGGCAGCAGCCAGCACCAGACCCGGTGCAGACAGAAAGGATGGTGATGTGCGTACACAGCCCATTGTGATTGAAAGAGGGGTGGCAGGAGCACCCCAACCACGAGATTACTGGAGAGAGAAAGGCAGGGATATTTCACAGAGAAAGTGGAAATGGCTCATTAAATGGCCACAAATGCTAGCATGTGGCTAGTGCTTTAAACTTCTTTTCCTTGTCACTTTCTGAATTTGATCTTTTTTGAGTTTATCTTAAGCATCAAAAGTAACAACAGCAAGATTCATGAATACTGAGGGAAAAAAAATCAGCATCTAAACAGGGAAACTACTCTATAAAAAGATTTTTTTTAAATGTAAATCTCGTTTTGGCAAAGTCTTGGGAAAAGAGGAGAGAGAGCAGTTAAAAATCTAACACACCATTTGCTTTTTATTTTTAATTAACAAATGTACACAAAAGGATGCATTAGCAATTTGTTCATTTTAAGTATGTGAAATAGCAGGGAAAGTAGATAAGACAGCATGAGTGAGGTCAGAAGTATTGAGACTGGTTCTAATCATTTCAAATTGTCATGCTGATGGATATTAAGGAAAGTTTTTAAATCATTATGAAAAGGGCTTAATTAACATTGGAGCTAGATTTCACAACACACACAAGTTTGACAGAGATAGAGAAAACTCATTCTCCTCATGTCTGTTTATATCTGTGAATTTCAGCTGTGAAAGCTACAATAGAGTCAGTATGATGTCATTCTCTGATTTTGAATGAGTGCATTGACTCAATAAATTATTTGACAATAAGTGCAAACTGCAGCACTACTTCGTCATGCTAAATTAATTTTAGAAACCCTTAATAAGGCTGAAGGAGAGACAGCAGCATTTGAGATATTAAAAACCAGTCTAGCACCAAGCAACTCCCAAAGTCCAAATCCACTGCTGCCCAATGGTGGACTTTTGGGGAATTTAAGAAAGGGAGGAGTGGGTAGAAAGAAAATTGTAGTATGGTATAATGAAAGTAACAAACGTCCAGCACTCCAGAGGGGGGAAAAAAAATCATTCCTGAAGTTACACACATTTTGAGATAATAGAATCATAGAATCGCCAAGGTTGGAAAAGATATCTAAGATCATATAGTGCAACAATCCACCTACCATCAATATTGCCCACTAAACTATGTCCTTCAGTGCCACATCCATACAAGTCTTGAACACCTCCACGGACAGTGACTCCATCACTTCCTTCGGCAGCCTGTGCCACTGCATCACCGCTCTTTCTGAAAATAAGCTTTTCCTAATATCAACCTGAACCTCTCCTGGCAGAACTTGAGGCCGTTTCTGCTTATTCTATTGGTGTTACCTGGGAGAAGAGGCTGGCCCCCACCTTGTCACAACCTCCTTTCAGGTAGTTGTACAGAACAATAAGGTCTCCCCTGAGCCTCCTCTTGTCCAGACTGAACAATCCCAGTTTCCACAGTCACTCCCCATAAGACGTGTGCTCAAGACCCCTCATAGCTTCGCTGCTATCTTCTGAACAAGCTCCAGGGCCTCAATGTTCTTTTGTAATAAGGGGACTAAAACTGAACACAGTGGGGCCTCACCAGAGCTGAATACAGGGAAACAATCACTTCCCTGCTCCTGCTGGGTGTGCTGTTTCTGATACAAGACAGGAAGCAATTGGCATTCTTGGCCACCTGAGCACACGACTGGCTCACATTCAGCCAAGTGTCGACCAACACCTTCTGGTCCTTTTCCTCCCCACAGTCTTCCAGCCAGTTTTACAGAGGGTGGTCTCAATCCCCTCATTCAGGCCATCAATTAAGATACCGAACAGGACAGGCCCCATACCAACCTTGGCGAACACAACTCCTGACCAATCACCATTTGGATTTAACTCCATTCACCACCATTCTCAGAGCTTGACTATCCAGCCAGTTCATCACCCAGTAAAGAGTACACGTGTCTCAGCCACGAGCTGCCAGCTTCTCCAGGAGAACACTGCAGGAGATAGCGTCAGAGGCTTTGCTGAAGCCTAGGTAGCCTATGTCTACAGCCTTTCCCTTGTCCACCGGGCAGGTCATCTGGTCATAGAGATTAGATCGGTCAAGCAGGCCTTTCATGAGCCCATGCTGGCTGAAATGTGCATTAATCACAGACAAGGACAACGTTCTACCCTTACAGTGCTTATGAGAGTGGCATATTCCAGTATACTGGGAACTGCATATTATTAGGACAGTTTAGAAATCAGTCACCCTGAACAGTACACCACCTTCCTGATCCTGCTAGTAATCTGTCAACATGCATGTTCAGAGCAGCACTGTATTTCAGCAAGGCCTGTAAGTGTACTTAAAGCAAAAATTCCTATAGCTCTAGTCAGCCATACTAATGAAATCTCCCCTTCTCAGTCTCCACATGATACTCCAAAAGAAAAGGCTCATTTATACACCAAAGGGATCCAGGAATTAGACTTTTTGCAGTACTTTGAAGGCGTAACAATTGCCGGTTAGAAGTTTTCCCAGTCTGAAATATATATACACACATATATATGTATCTTATTTTTCTCTATACAAAGCAGCACTTGCAGGTACTCAATTAGCTGGCCTAAAAAAATCATATTTTGTGGGGACCATCTAAGCAAACATTAAATGCCTTGAGAAAGTTTTGTATTAAGTGTAGAACAACCTCAGCTTCACTCTCAGCCAGATTAATTTTCTATCCTGTGTAAGCATAAGATAGCCATTGTAAAAAAAAAAAAAGAGAGAGAGAGAGAGAGAGAAAAGTACAGATTTTAAGTGTATTTAACCATGCATCCTTTCCTTCTGCAAAGCAATTTCTATTTCAAAAAATAAATGTGCATCCTAATTCTGAGATGTTTACAATTTCAGTACATTAAAAAACATATCAAACTTAAATGAAAACAAATTAAAAAATGCGATCTCCTATGTATGACAGCTTATTTGCTGATTTAGGATTCTGGAAGAGTCTCACCCACAGAATTAGAGTGCATTGAGTTTTTCAACTAAACTTCTTAGCCTAGCAAAGTGGAAATGGAAGCTCATGACTTTTATGCAGGTACTTCTACAACTTCAAAATAGTCATTGGGCAGAATCACATAGCCTTTTCCTGCCAGGATGTCTTTTTCTTTCTGAAACTGAACAATCTCTCTCAGTTTTTCAATTTGTCTCTCCTGACGTCGGCATCGCTGTTGCGCTGTCTTGAGCTTCTTTCGCAGTTTTTCAACTTGTTCCTCTAGCTGCTGAATTCTTTTTCGCTGATGAACTGTATCCTCTACGGTATAATTGTGATCACAAAAAACTGCAAGATTGCTAGGGGTCTGGAGAGGAGGCATCAATAATCCAATACTTGGATCTACAAATCTGGCATCTATCTGAGATAAATGAAAAGAAGGAGCTGATGGAGATGGTGGTAGCATGGGAGCTGCAGGTGGCGGTGGTGGCGGCGGTGGCGGTGGAGGCGGCGGTGGTGGCGGTGGTGGAAGTGGATCCTCTGGCTGCTCTGAAAATTCCTCAGGCTACAACAAACAAAAAAGTACATTTGTAAGCATAACATTTGTGCAACACAACTCCATTACTACAGGCAATTACAGTATAAACAACTAGGACTAAAATTTAAAAAAACGATTAAAAAAAAACCACCACACATTTCAAAGCCTAGATTTTCAAAACTGGCTCATTTTGTCTGGTTTCTAAACTGGAGGTGTTTTAAGCAACTTCGTTTCCACTGTCTTTTGAAACTCAAATCCTTGATATCTAGAACAAATCTGAAACTGAAGAGCCCCGAAGTCATTCTCACTTCTGAGGACATGTGAAATAGATATCCAGGATTAGCTGAGGATCCTGGATTCAGTCCTGTGAAAAAGAGTTCAGCTGACCTGGTAGCTCATCGAGGCTATCCCATTCCCCTTTGTCCCTCTTTCTTTCTACTGCATCTTACCACGTGCACTTTGAACTTGTCAGCTAATTTAACCAGGAACACAGCAGAACCAGAGAATCTTCTGTTAGGGCAGAAACAGAACATTTTACCAAGGAAGGTGGACAAGCTGGCAGAGCAGAGAAGATAGGCACAGGAAGACCTGCCTCTTCACAAGCAGGACTGACCATCACATTATTTTGGGATTGCAGCAGAAGGGTTTGGTAATGTGATGAGTCAGAATAAACAACTCTCCCAGCTCTACTATCAACCTTTTCCAAAATGCAGGATTTTGCTAAAATGACTGCAAGAAAGTTCTGTTCTGCATTAAAGTCAAAGCCATGCAAGAGATGACATATGGAAGGAGTAAGAAAACAGGACTGGGTGGCTGGCAGATAGAACAGAGCAGAACACCAAGTGAGCTCAGCCCCACATCATGCTACAGACTTCAACATACTGCTCTTGATAGGTTCAGACATTTGCATGGTTCAGGACAATGCATACCTCTCATCACTTGGGAGGAGGCCAAAGAGAAATCTGATTCTTTCTGCCCCAAAGGAACATACTTAATTCAGAAATGCACACATAATGCATATTAGTGGTAAACACATAAATAAATAAATAAATAAAAGTCTAAGAAGATCCCAGTGAAAGAGACACTGAAACCAATTTTTTAGTTCCCTGTCCCTGACATTATTACTACAAATAAAAGCATGAAGACATTCACAACATTGATCAATTTTAAGAGCCACCAACTGTCCCCTCATCAGACTGGAAAATCACATCGTTAAACTTCTTAATATAAAGACAAACCAACACACAACTTGGGAGGTTCAGATATCATCCTTGTTCAGACTACATTAGGTAAAGGAACTGAAAACGCAATTCTGCATTTGGTATTGAGGGGAAGTTTCATTAGTGCTCAGCTATTACTGATCACCTTGAAGTACAAAACCGGCCAACTGCCTGTGTTAGTTCTCAGTTATAAGAAGTGGATGATCTATGTGTGCCAACCTAAATCACGTGTCAATATTCTAAAAAGTTCAACCTATAGCTTTCAAACTTTTCAGCTAAGATGACAAACCAAAGACATAATGTGCAGAGAGTGCACAAGCAAAAACTGCATTGTTGCCAGACAGCTGGATTCAGACAGAGGCATCTATTCACAAGTTACACAGCACATGCTGAGTTACTGCTGTCACAGTGTGTCACAGAGAACTCATCATTCATATTGCTCACATGTCACAAATGAATTCTTATTCGTTCTTACATCCAATAAATGGTTCGCCTAAGACATAACTAAAAAATAAAAAGATTCAGAAGGTATTTCAAGAATGCAAAAAATGCTGTATTTCAAAATCAGTACAAATTCAATTAAAAAAAATATCCTCTTTCTTCACTGCTACTAAACGTCTTGAAGATACACTGAAAGTTGCTGTGACATAAATAGGAACAGCACCAACTCCTTCTCCATAAGGAGTAACTCTTTTGTGTGTTCATATAACCAGGCACTGCAATGAATGAGACTGTGGCTTAACACTACACCAGCTGCACTGATGTCACATTACAAGATTTCCCTATACACACCTTCAGCTTTCACACTGCAAGCAGCTTTGCAAACAATTTTAAGTGACACAAGAAGTGTGTTGCTGACACTGTGGGAAAGCATTATCAAACAGAACTTAGCACAGACAAGTAGACCTGAAAATTGTCCACGTTTCACTTTATACCTTGAGCTACGGTCTCTCGTCTGTTATTTCCACTTTTATTTTCTAGATGTTCCTTTTTTATTTCTGCATCAAATCCAATATTGTATACTGTGTTGGAAAATAAAGATGACAGCCTGAACAGGCGATGAGCCTGTGAGAAAGGGCTGGTGTTAGCTTGGGAACACAAGTAAACTGTCTTAATATGTTAAATATTCAACAGAGAGCCTCTAGTTTTATATATGGTAATCAGTGGTGGCCAGTGTACACTCTGGAAAATCAAGAAAATTGGCTAGTAGATGGTACTCCGAATTATAATACAATTTTGCAATTAACATTATTTTGTAGGAGGCTGGACTTTTCAGGTTCTTTTACGGGGGTATCTGTATAGTCCTACCTGTAGCCACAGCTTAGTAGCTCAGCACCTGGCTAACGAGGACAAGCCACCTGATTTGAAGCTTTAACACTATCCTGGCAATTTAATACTAGCCTCTGCAGCCCTATCTGCAACAGAGAACGCATCAAGCCCTGTCTTCTTATTTACAGGAGAAAGAATGGGTCATCAGTCCACAAGAGGTGCAAGGACTTGGATTATCTGTCAAATTTTGGGGGCGGTCTGGTCGTGTACAACCAAAGCCCTACCTAGTGTAGTTAATGACAAGACACACGTCAGCCTGCAGTTGTTACATCAGGAAAGAGGAACCAGTATCAGAACTGCTGTGATGACAGATGGCCTGGCACACAGGAGCACCATCAGCAACCGCACTCTGGCACCTCGGGCTGTGAGCAGCGTGCGTTTACCTTTTCACTGGGCTCAGTGTAACAGAATATAGTGGGCACAGCGTTTTCCTTCAGCAGCTTGTTGTTGCACTCCCGCTTGAAGCAGTCGGGTGTGAAGTGCTCCGAGCAGATGCTGCTGTACTTGGTGGGCTTGAAGTTTTTCCTTTTCACCGCCGCCTCCCATTTCTTGCACAGATCGGGCCTGGTCAAAGGAAACCTGACGACAAGAGCCACTTTCAGCGTTTCCCAAACGCGCTCGTTCCGCCAGCCTGGGGCGCAGCGGCGCACACCCACGCGCCACGCCCGGCCCGCCCCGAGGCGCCACTCGTACCGACAGCGGAGCCAGCCCCGCGCGTCCCCGCCGCCGAGCGCCCCCGCGCGTCGGGAGGCCGCGCACTCGCGGCCCTGGCCCCGCCCTGGCGCCGCGCCCGGCACCGCCCCGCCCCGCCCCGCCGCCCGCGCTCACTTGTGGAAGGAGATGGGCTTCTCTTTGTCGTATCGGTTCCGGCAGCGGTAGGCGGAACACGACTGCACCATCCCGCTGGCCTCGCGGCCGCCGCCGCCCGGCGGCGCGAGGAGGGGCTCCCGGGTGCCGTTCAGCTCACCGTCGGGCTACCATCCTCCCCCCTCCCCCCCGCCAGTGACCCTGCGAGAGGGACAGCAACGGGACGCGGCCTCTCCCAACTCCAAGATGGCGGCACCAGCTTCAGCGCAATTCTCGCGGTGCTAGGCGCGCCGCCTTCGCCCATTGGTGGGTCCTTTCGAGGGGGGCGGAACCTCATGAGGCGGATCCTCCAATCGGAGCGGCGTTTGACCTTGTTCCCGCCCCTCGCTCCGGAACCACCTCAGGGGCAGCTGCGGTGCGGAGGCAGAGCGCCCCCAGGGCGGGAAGGGTGTGGGTGGGTGGGTGCGATGGCTGGTCTGTCCTCAAATGTTACGTGTGCGCTAACAATAAACCAGCTCGTCGGGTTACAGAAATGTAAAGTGCGCTCCGTCGTGCCCCTGTCCTCTATTATTCCACCGACCAACACCGCTCCACAGCAGCGGGCCGTTCCCGGGGCGGCGCGGGGTCTCGGCGCCGATCCCCACGGCCCCCGGCCCAGGCTCCCGCCGCGTCTTCCCTGTCCCGACCTCGCTGTCCCTGCGCGGGGCAGGAAGCGGGCGCCGACAACAGGCTCGCGGCGGGCCGGGGGTGCTGATAGCATTCCGTGGCGCGCTCGGCGTGGGGGCAAAGTCCGGGCAGGAGCCGCGGAGGCGGCTCCGGTTTCGGGTCCGGGACCCTCCTCAGAGATGGAGAGAAGGGCAACGAAGCAGCCCACGGCCAAGCACCGAATTTCCCAACGCGGCCCCTCGCGGAGCCTCGCACAGCCCCTCCGCGCCGGGGGCCGGCGGCGGGGAGCTCGGGGGAGGCGGCGGCGGCGGCGTCGGGGCGGGCAGACGGCGGGCCCGGGGCGGGGCGTGGGGCCGGTGGCGCCGGGAGGCGGCTCAGTCCCCGCTGAGAGCCGAGGGCTGCGGGCCCCCGCCGAGCAGAGTCGCGCCGCGCCTCACAGCCGCCGCCGCCGCCGCCACAGGGCGGGCACCGGGGAGCGCCGCGCCGCGCCCCGGCCGGCCGGCAGCATGAGCGGCGGGCGGAGCGGGAGAGCCGCCGTGAAGATGGAGGCGCCGTTCTACCCCGAGGAAGGGCTGGAGCTGCTGCCCGACTTCGTGCCTCTGCCGGGTTTCGCCGCCGCCGCCGGGCCCGGCGCCGAGGCGGCGGCGGGCCCGAAGCTGCTGCTGGGAGCCGGCAAGAAGCGCGACCTGCCGCCCGCCGCCCCCTCGCCGCTGCCCGGGCCCTTCGCCTTGCGCCCGCCCGGCAGCGCCCGCGGCAGCGCGGCCGCCCTGCGCCTGCTGCCGCCCTCCGCCGCCCCGCCGCCGCCGCCGCCGGGCTCGGCGCAGGGCTCGGCGGCGGGGGCCGGCGGCGGGGCGGCGGCGAACCGCGGCGGACCGGAGGCCGCGCTGGGCTCGGCGGCGGAGCTGCCGTTGCTGAAGCTGCCGCCGGCCGCCGACCTGGAGCAGCTGCTCATCCAGGGCGGCGCGGGGCTGGGGCCCGGCAGCCCGGGAGCGGCGGCGGCCGGGGGAGCCGGCGGGCCGGCGGCGGCGGGAACGTTCCTCTACCGACAGCCGGTGACGCAGGAGCAGGAGGGCTTTGCCGACGGCTTCGTCAAGGCCCTGGCCGACCTGCACAAGCAGAACCAGCTGCTGACCGCGCCGCCGCTCTCCCCGCCGGGGCCCTGCTGCCCGGCCCGTCCCGGAGCCGCCGCCGAGCCGCCCGCCGTCTACACCAATCTGAGCGGCTTTACCCCCGCGGGGCCGCTCAGCCCCTCGGGCAGCGCCTATCCCGCCGCCTCCGCGCCGCCGCCGCCGCCCCCGCCGCCGCCGCCGCCGGGGCTGCCGTTCGGGCCGGCGGGGCTGGGCGCGGGGCGGCTGCCGGCGCCGCGGGCCCTGGAGGAGCCGCAGACTGTGCCCGACGTGCCGCCCGCCGCCAGCGGGGAGGGAGGAGGCAGCGCCCCGACGCCGCCGTCGCTGTCGCCGCTGGACGCGGAGAGCCAGGAGCGCCTGAAGGCGGAGCGCAAGCGGCTTCGGAACCGCATCGCGGCCTCCAAGTGCCGCCGGAGGAAGCTGGAGCGCATCGCCCGGCTGGAGGAGAAGGTGAAAGCGCTGAAGGGGCAGAACGCCGAGCTGGCCGCCACCGCCAACCTGCTGCGCGCACAGGTCACTCAGCTGCAGGGCCGCGTCCGCAGCCACCTCTCCTCCGGCTGCCACATCAACGCCGCCGCTCCCTCCGGGCCGCCGCCCCGCGAGCCGCCCCCGGAGGCCGCCGCCGCCACCGCGCCCGAGGCCGGCGCCTGCTGAGGAGTGGCCGGGGCAGCGGGAGAGAGGGAGCGGGGCCGCCGCGCCGCGCTGTGCCGCGCCCGTTGATTTCCGCGGCCGCTGTGCGAGCCGGGGCTGTGCGCCGGGCGGAGTGCGCGAGGCCTGTGGAGGTGTCGGAGGTTAAGGTAACTCCTGTTTACAGAAAGACTGAACTTTACTTTCACGTGGGGATAAAAAAAAAATAATATATATATGTCTATATATATATGTTTCCTAATGCGCCATACCAGAGTGTATAGCAATCGATAAGCTTCTCAGAGTTTGGAGAAAAAGGAAAAGAGAAAAAGAGAAAAAAAAAAAAAAAGGCCAGAATTGTGCCCTTTGGAAAAGATGTGCGTGTATATAGGTATATTTAAAGCATAATATGGCTCTGTATATTTTCTTGGCATTGATAAAGATTTTTTTAACTACTGTCTTTCTCTAGAGCTTTAATTTGCCATTGAGAGCTCAGTCATCCAGGTGGGTGCTCGCGCACTGAGACTGAACCTGAAGGAGAGTGGTGTTAAGTCCAGAGCAGGACAGGACGCGTTGCTGGCTCAGCCGTAGGAAAGGACATTTCTCAGCTGTTAGCTCTGTATTTCTTGTGCCAGTGCGAATCTGGGGCATTGATAGTTATTTATTGAAACTTGAACACTTTTGGATGTTGCCTAGACCTTATTTTTATAGATAACGTGTTCGTAGTGATAGCAGTTCCTTGGCAAGAAGAGCTTTACTCCTTTTCTTTCACTGTGTACATTCCAGTAGTGTTTGCTCTTTACATAGTATAGTAACAATTAAGTGCTATACAGAAAAGGGCTCAGATTTGGGGCGGATTCACTATAAAATGGCAATTCTGTTGTATGCTGTTTGAATAAATTGCAGAACTACTACGGAGACGTAGATTTATTTTTCAGTAGAGATCTGTATACATTTCCTCTTGGTCTACTTTGCTCTGAAGAACCTTTCTGCAATACTCTGAAGACGGAAAGAGTCAGTGCTGGAATGTGGAACACGCTTCTAGTTGGGAAGAACTGAGGCAGTTTATTTATTTGTCAAGATTTCACTAGCCGAAGGGAACAGCACGGGGACTTTTTCCTCTGATTGCTTCGACATAATCCTCAACAAGTTTTGGAAAGCTGTAGATCCCCTGCTCGGTGCTTCTGCCTGCCTTGCTTCTGTGCACCTGTGTGCTTTGAGCATCCCCGCGCAGCCCTGGAGCCATCTGTTGGAGCATGAAGGCCACCAGTAAGAGCAGAGCTCCCGAGCCAGTCCCACTGTGGAGCAGAGCCCACACCGCTAGGATCCGGGTATGGAACTCAACAAGGGCATCCTGCGGTGGGGACCATGGGCATCCCATGGTGCAGCCATCTTTCTGGTCTGCTCAGCCTCACCAGCAGCCGCTGAACACCTGTGTTACCTCTCCTGGAGCCTGCGCTTTGAAATTCAAGAAGAGGGCCTGGGATGGACTCGTGTTTCTTTCGCTCTTAGTGCTGTCTCTTCCCAGAGTTCAGCACATTTAGTGCATGGTCACAGCATAGGCGTAAGGTGATGTGACAGTGCATCAGAATTGGGGTGTTGCAAGCCAGGATGCTCTGAGGTTATTTCTTTTCCCAGTGCATATGCAAATTAAGTAGAAGCCATATCAATCATTTTGTAGCTGTTTAATCACGTCATCAGAGCCCGTTCTGGGGTTTTAAGTGCTTGAGTGTAATGGTACCTTTTGCTGGTTTTAGGGTAGCTTTAGGAATACCAATGAACAGATTCTCTAACAAAACAATTCTCATCTTTATATGGGTTTGAAGACTTCCTTACAGGTATTCTGAGCTGGGTAGCTACGGTCTGTAGCAGCACCTGCTGCATGATAACAAGGCAAAAGGTAGTTTTCATTGTGTGGCAGGCATCACTCATCTGCAAAGTTGCTGCAAGACTGAGAAGTTGATAGAAGCTATTTTTTCCCCACCCTTCTGTGCTTTCCCCAGTGGGAGAGGTCATGCTTTGGGGAAATCCACTGACGTGAGGTGCTTGCCTTCGCTGCACGTGTAGCAAGTGTACTTCTTGTTAAAGAGCCTTGGAAAAATATGCAGAAGTTATGTGTGTGGGCAGCACTGTTTCAGTTCTTAGATCAGCAGATGAGTGCGGGGCTGGGTGAAGACCTGGTGGCAGGGCAGATGAAGGCTGTGCAGTGCTCATGCCTCTTCCACGCCCTTTGGTTGTGCTCCAGCCAGAATATATTGGCAACGTTCAGGAAGCGGGTGCTTCCTCAGACACAGGCAATCCCTGTTATCCCTACTGATTCTAACTAGCAAGTCCTTTTTGGTATGTTGGTTTTAAAGCCAACAAACACTCTGTGTTATTCCTTTACCCTTCCGGCTTTCAGCACAATGTGTTGCCTCTCAGAGAACTCATACATGCACTCCCTTAGCAGCCTGCCCCATGCTCTGGCTGCCATGTGAGGTTAGGTTTTGTTGGCGTTGCAGGAGGCTGCTGCTCTGCAGCAGTATGTGAATGGATGACTTAAGCATTCAGTGGTCTGAAACACATGGCGAGGCTTAGGCATGCTGCTTGGTTTGCTTCAGGTGTTTGTTTCTTCCATTGCTGTCTTCTAAAGTGGATCACTACTCTGTTTTCCCTATAGTGTCCCTGTATCTTTACTTATGGGTTCTGTAGTTTATTCTTACTGTTAGTAAATCAATACAATGCGGTTTTTTTCCTCTCTGTATCAGTTAGCTTTTGTTTTGATTTTTTGCATGAATGTTGGTCACTGTGAGACGCTCAAAGAGTGATACCAGGTCCACTTGCACAACTTTGATCTGTGTGGTTCATTTTCAGTAACTACAAGTACGTAGGGTGCTTAAGTGTCACTGTAAAAAACAATTCATTTCAAGTTCTCTGGAGCCTCAGTGCTTTTTTCTCCATCCTTCAAAGCCGTGCTGTGTTTTGTCATACTTAAGCATGCTGTTGCCAGTCTTTACAAAGATTCCCATAATGCTCTTAATTCCTTCTGCCTTGGTTTCACATTCCAGATACAAACCCATGACAAATGGACATTGCTTGTTTCTTTGCCCCAAGTGTAGTCTCTGCTCTAGAGGTGGTACAGTCCCTTCTTTTATCTGTTTTGGTTACTGGAAGTTTGCTGCTGGGAGTGCAGCTGTCTGCCAGCAGATTTGGAAGGTGCTTGAGCTGATGTGCTACAGCGAAGCAGCTTGACTCGTAAATGACATTTGTTTCTTTGAGTGATTATCTAATCTTTTCTGTCTTGAGCAGGAGGAAGAGTGTATCTGTGGTTAAGGAGGTTTTTTTCGTCCTTCCTTGGGCACAGAGAGGGGGAAGCCACCATCAGCACCACCCCCCTCTCTGCTACTAGTTTAGGGGATGCCATGACAAGAAATGGATGTGCTCCTCAGTGCCTCAGGCAGTAACATCTCGGTGTCTCTGGCTGTCCAGGCAGTCGGTGTGGGTGGGAAGTGGTTCTTGCAGCTTCCAGCATGGCTCAGGACAGCCCACTTGGCCTGCCTAAGGAACAGATTCTCCCAGAGACAAATGCTCTTTGCACTCTGAGAACTGTAGGTCTGTAATAGTGGTGCATCTCCATTAGTGAAAGGGCTGATTCTGCTGGTTGATTTCTTGTGAACAGAAGTGGGTAGTCTTGCAAGAAATCAGTACCTCAAGAGATTTGGACTCTTGGCTGCATATCATAAATCACTGTTGAATATTGTGCACTCTTGAAAAAAACAAAGAGTGGCCATCTAAGCCTTTTCCATTACCTTGGTTTGTGTTTATGTCATTACTGGCTCAGGAATCATGAGCAGCTCTGTTATTTTCTTTTAGTTATCTTGCTGAATGTGTCCATCTCACTTCTGAGAAAGCAACAGTCTCTCCAGGTTAAGCCCCTGGGCAGTCTGCAGGATGCAGCTGTTAAAGGTGGAAATGTTATTTGGCAACTAATTTCTAATCAGTTATTGTATAGTATTGTTCAGTGCTGTTTGAAGTGCGGAGGTGTAGTATATTTGAATTGTTTGTTGTGCTGAAAATAGGGACCTGGCTGCTACAGTGTGAATCTTAACTATTTGAGTCCAGCAGCTTCTTGGAGAAACTTTCCCTATATCCAAAATTAATATGCAAGAAAAAATTAATATGCTTGTAACATGTCATCCTGCAATATGTTTTATGCAGCCTTCTGGATTCTGAGCTGAAGAAGCAGGGAGTTAAGTTTTTGTGTGTGTGTGCAGCTATAACTGCTGCTGAATGATTTTGCCTCTTCCTTACCTGACTCTCTAACTTCCTATATTTAGCAGTGAGAAAAATTGGAATATGACATTTCTGTGTACATAACTGGCACAAAACTGCTTCAGTTTTCCAAGTATTTTATTTGCTGTTTTGCTGTAACCAGGGGAGACCACTGGGACGATTCTGAGGCAGTTTTGCCACTTTTTGCCATTTTATGTGGTCAGTGTTGTGTGCAGTGACTGTGAGCATTCTAGCATAGGTGTATGGTAGCACTCATCACTTTCACGCTCCTGTAAGTATTTTGGAAGGCCTGCATTGGCAGAAAAGGCCTTGAACAGAAAGATTTCACTTTACATTATAAGCCTGCAAATGGTGACTGACTTCTTGGAATCCACAGTCACTTGCTGTGATGCTGTATCAGGATTCTACACACTACCTGGTGTGAAAAAGGCAGAACCTCACCTTTCACAATAAGTGACAAGACTAAATAGTTCTGTCACTGAGAGATGTTGAGGGATTATATCTGAATGTATAAAGACTTAGGCCATTATGGTTCATCATGGTAGATGAAAGGTTTTATTAGCTCTCAATTTCTCCTATCTTCTAGTGTCAGAGGTCTCTCTCTTCAGGCTGCTTAGAAAATGGCTTGCATCTATTTGTGCTGTGAAACTTCTCTCTTCATAGTGCCTGTCAGTGGCTCTGAGGTGGGACAAGGGTGACTTCTGCATGGAGGGGCCATGTGTGACAAAGTAAGGATTTGTTCTGTGAAGTGAAGGGAAGATTACTATAAATAATGGTTCCAGGGGTGTGGCTCAAGATCATCACCTGCCTGCCATTTGCTTTTGTGTATGCCATCAACAGGTCTGCATCCATAACATGGCTAGTTGTGAGTTCAGCTCTACTCTGGATTATGTACTGGTAACAAATATCGTCTGCAACAGATCAATAAACCTATGTGCTGATTTTTGTGGAGAAATTACGATTTCTCTAGGAGTGCTTTGGAACAGTGGTTGACTACAAAGCCCTGCTAACATCTAATAGATGTGCTAGCACACTACTGGGTTCTGGTATCTAGCACACTTCTGAGAAGACATACTTCTAGTGCTACTTACTGATTAAAACCTAGTTCAGAGTGGAATTGTAAGCCACTGAAGTAAGGTCTGTAGAGTCTTGCTGTATCCATAACAAACCCCCTATCCCATCACAGAAAATATCGTGGATTGCAGCCTTTATTTTTTGTTTATCGATTGAGCAATTTGAAAATCTTTCTGCTAAGTACCTTAAAGTGTCTTTTTCAACTGCAGAAGGGTATGCTCCCTGATTTCTACTGGGGAGTAGGTGGAGAAAAGTGAAACTATAAGTCAGACTTTTCACTGCATCCTCGTTCTTAGGCTGTGGACTGTCATTCAAAAAACCCTAACCAGGAGCTTGAAAATTGCAGAACTGTTTGATACCATTTTCCTGTCCTCTCCAGAAGACTTCTTGCTACCAGGAAAGCATGGCCCTGCTGTCTGACACAAAGGTTGGCTTTTAAGAATGGATAGCCCTCAAAAAAACCTTGTGAAGATAGTCTTGTGGCTCACAAAGGGCTTTTTTAGAGATCACATGCTGAGCTTCAGAGCTTTTTTTTTTCCTCCTCTGTATAATAAACCTTCAGATTTTCTTGTGATGCATGGTGGCATGAAGTTAATAGACAGCTCAGGAGAGCCTGCTTAAGATATCCTTCCTTTCTTTCCTGAAAACTTCAAATGACACCAACAGAAAACTTGCCTCTCCTAATGAACAGAATCAAGAGCAGAACTCTTACATTTTTTTTTTCCTTTGCTAGCTTGTTACCAGATCAGACCATTTTTTGCTTGTTACTAAAATGGTATGGCAACTTCACAGCACAAGCTGGTGTATCTGTGGTGTGTTTGTGGTGTACAGTATTGTATTGTGCTCCCAGCAGGCCAACAGTATGCATTGTCCTTTTTTTATTTCTTTCTCCATGGGAATAGTTAGACATTGCTACGTGGAGAAACCAACAACAGTAAAAAAAAAAAAAAAGAGGCAAGAGATCCAAGGAAGGAATATAGTTATCTACAAGAGATTATTTAATGGTAATATTTATTGTGCAGTAAAGTAGGGAGAATTAGGGTTGCTTTCTGAAATGCTTTTATTCTGTTTTACTATTACTGCTTAAATGTCTTCTAAACTTGTCCTCTTTGGAAGCTGTGTCCCTCCCTGTTTTGCCTGATGAGCAGTAATTTCACACTTACCCTTATTTATTTAAAGCCATGGTAACCACCATACTGAAATGTCATCAACTACAGTCCAGGTCTGAACACTGGCTGATGATGCAAAGGTCTGCTCTCTAATAAAACGAGGCTCATGAAGGACAAGTTCCAAAAGGCAGTTACGCCCTGGCTTCAAGCATTTGCTCTAATTTCAAGGCTTTCCCATGTGATGTTGCTCAATATGTAGCAAAACAAGTTCTTGCGAGTCCCCTGAGCATTCCTCCCTATGTAACAGATTAGATATTCACACTTCATTAATTTTTTCCTCCTTTCCTCTGTCTGTCCACCCCCCAAACATAAAACCCAGAACAAAAGACCTGTTACAAGCAAATCTTGGAAAATTGCTTCTCTTGTTGCAATGTACTATTTACTGATTACGGAGACACTTAGGGTAGTTGTGTCACCGTGCTCAATGTAAACATTTATTTACACGAGTAATTTTGCTTTGGTTGCAGTAGGGGTCAAAGAGAAGGGAGTAAGTGTTGTAATATAGTATTGTGCAATTCCTGGCTTTCAAACTGAAAACGATGAGCAAGCCTGCATAGGCCTCTTACCCACCAAAATCTGGCTGCTGATTCTTACCACACCCACTCTTCTTAATTAGGAATGGGTCTGTGGGCTTTTTAAGGTCAGAAGAAGAGTAGGACCTTAAGGGATGTTCTACTGTGAAAGTGAAGAGTGAGCCTGCAGTTCCTGGAAACAAGTTTATCTGTTATATTACCTCTAGTTTATGCTGTCTGGAGGTAAACCTTAGAAGCCCTGAGCAGGTTCCTGCCAGCAAACACAGCTAGCTCTCCATTTCTGAACAAGTATTGTTGTTGAAGAGGCATTTTAGCTTCTATATTTCTTAGACTGTGGAGTTGAAGGGCATTCTTCCAGGACAGTTTCTTTCTTTCTTTTTTTTTTTTTTTCTGAGCTGTTTATCTGAGGCTTGCTTCTTCTTTCTGCAATTTCTGCCTAGACTGAAGATCCTCTTGAGGTTTAGGGGTACACATAAGTGCCCTCACAGTATGGTGTTCGTGATGACTCATGCTGTGTCACTCAGATACCCATGAGAAGGGAGAAGCTCTGGATGGGTGCAAGCTAGGCAAGCAGAAATCTATCATTCTTTGAGCAATATGTCTTTCAGACCACTTGACTACATCACTTCAATAGAGATCTTTCATCAGCTAAAAATGATAGGGCTCCTGCACAGTTGGACTCAGCTTTGGGAGCACTTCATGTTTACTGTTGTTTGTTTCTTGCTCAGTGTCCTTGTAGAAAATACTTATTCACAGCACCGTGAGCCTTGCAATATGGTGTCTTGGGGTAGCTGCTGGAACTGCTCACGTCCTGTGGTCCTCCCTTGCATGATCAACATACCCAGGGGACCTCTAGAAAAGGAGAAGCAGCCCCTCCTTACTGGTTAGCCACCAGCATCCCCGAGCTCTTTTTCTGTCCAAAAGGAGAAGTATGAGCAAAATGTCACTTCCTACAACTCTGATGTTCAAACTGATTCTCCCTAGGCCTTTGGGCATAGCACTGAACCGTACTCGTTCAGGATAGCTGTTCAAATCGAAAGGTGGAGACAGAGAAGCTCAGATTTGCCTCTGCTCTTGCAGTAGCTTATGTGCAGGTAGTTAGTGGGTGGTTGTCTGCCTACATGCTCTTCTGGATTTTTACAAGTTAGGCTTATGTGCACCTTCATATTCTGCCTTATTAAATTAGCTGGCACAGAGGAATCCTCTGAAACACCCTTCCAAAATCTCTTCTGAAGAATTTTCTTCTTCTGGAGAATCTGAAGAATTTTTAAAAATTTATAGTATTTGAAAAGGTGGAAAACAAACAAACAAACAAACAAAAAAGAACAACCACAAAAACAACTTCACTGAACCCTTCTTTGAATGGATTCAGAAACACTTCTGCTTTTTCTTTTAAATCTGATTATTTGGGGAGCTCTTGAAATAGGTGTGCTGGCAAGCAAATTGCACACAAACTGAGGTAATAATACCGAAACAAAATGCAGTAGCTACTGATTGGCTGAATTTGGTCAGGAGAAGGTTTATCAAGGATGCCTCTGACAGCTTTTTTTCCGATGTGATTATTTTTTTACATAAATAGAAGCTATAGGGCTTAATAATATACAACTGAGGATTATGTCCATTGTATTTTTTTTATGTTACTTTAACAAACTATGTAGTACTATAATCAAAATGCTTATTTCCGAAACAAAGTGGACAATATTGTTTGGCAACTTGCACTTGATTAAATGTAAAACATTTTCTTAATTTAGTGATGTGTTTAGGAGAATACTGTAACTTACTGAATATACAACGGTGATGACTGTGTTTACAATAACTTTACAATTCCTACTGTTCAGCGGTAGCCAACTTGTTTAAGAATTAAAAGTAAGGCATACTGCAGCTGTCAATCTTGGAAAAATTAATGCAGTCCTGCTACCATTAGATACTGTGGGATGGATACCACAGTTTAAACGGCAGCAGAATTGTATTCCAAGTCTCTGTCTTAAGTGCTTATGACTAAAAGGCGACTTGCCTTGTGCTCATTTATGTATTCCTGTGTGCAGTACTTCAGTTAGAAATTTGTTAATGGTTGATTTGTAACACTAGGACCTTTATGGGGATCACAGTGGGATTTTTGTTCGTTTTTGTTTGTTTATGATCAGAGACTTAGACATCTTGGAATGTATAACATTTATCCTTGTGCTGGAATTGTTTACATGCAAAAAGGTATTTATGATTTTTTGCAAAATGCAATGTGCAATTTTGTACACGTGTTTTAAACTAAAGAGTTTATAAGGAAGATATTGTATGTACAATACTTGGACATGAGTATTATTTCTTTGATATAAATATCTAGAGGAAAATTAAAGTTGCTTTATATTCATATTTTTGGCTGATTTATTTTTATTTTTAATTATTTCACCTCAAGGCATAGTTGTCATTTTGCTGGAAAATCTAAAAACTAGTTCATCTAGGCTTTTCCTGTAGTGTCTTCTTATTACAATTACTGTGCCTCTCCCCACTCCTTTCAACTGTGGAGCAGTTGAAACTGTACTTTCAATGTGTCAGCATTTTGAGGGGCAAGGAAGGATTTCTGCTGGTAATGATGCTACTCTTCAGGATAACTTCCCTATGCACTAGTGTAGATGCAACAACAACAGCAACAAAAACCAAGAGCAGAGGCAGAGAGGAGAAAGCCCAGTTGTTGTAACATCAGATCCCAATCTGTTCCTAACACAGCCCTGCTGGATGGGTTCGGGTTGTTTGCATCTTTGTTTTTCTGCTGTAGTATAACCAGGGATGGTAAGAGCTTGTTCTGAAGTCACATCTGCAACAAATCTGTTGAATAAGGCAGCGCTTTTTTTCCCCCTCTCATGATCGTCCTCATGTCCCTAACTGCATTTCAACATATTCCCACGGGAGGGCTGTTCAACAAGCACTGCTGCGTGCTGGAAACACCCCAGAGATTCCACTTAAAAACTTTGCTGTGGGAAGGCAACCCTCCCGCCCAGATACATCCTTCCAGCCAGTCACTTGGGGAGTGGCACAGTGCCAAGCCTCAACAGGAACATTCAGAGGATAGCAAGCTCTACCAAAAGCTGAGAAGCTGAGCTGCGGAGGCTGCAAGGCCAGCCTGCATTCTGCAATACAGCCAGATCCTAACTAGCTTTGCAGAAGTACGCAGGTGCTCTGGCACTGAAGAGATGGCAGAGCGGCTGACTTCTGGTTTAAATTGTGCGTTTTAATATGACAGAATCTAGCGTGCAAAAGTTGGAGGGGAAGAAAGAGAAGCTGTGAGCGTGCTGTAATTCAAGTGGTTGTACATCTGCACTTAGAGTTTATGACCACGTAATCCATTTGGTGTGGGATTACTGCGACTTCTAAATTGGAACCGTGCCTCCTTTCGTGCACTGGGAGCTATTTAATGCTTTTTAATCTTTATTTTGTGCATGGCTGCAGGCTCTATTTCACACATGCTAGCCACTCCAGTGCAGATTTCTTCCTCAGAGAGCCCACACCACTCTTGCAATACTCTTCACACTTTCTAAACTAAATACAGACAAGAAGGAGGACAACAAGATGGTGAGAGTCTTAAGTGCTTTGATGAGTGCTTGAGGGTATTGTTTCTAATTTTGGGTCCTGATTTGAGCTACAGAGCCCACTTACATAGAAAAGTGTTTTTAAGCGTAATAGAGAAGAAACGAAGCTATTTGTTCCCTTAAAGCTCGCAGTTCTGGTGGTTGATGTCCAGAGGTGCCTTCAGAATTAGAAATGCTCATCAAGGACACAGTTTCAATTGTTCGTGCTCTGTTATCCAGTAATTGTGGAGTAAAAGCTGGATGCTTTGTGTTTGTTGAATGCTAGCCTTTTTTTGGCCTCTGAGATGGCCCTTTTCCCTTCACCCCCCTATCACTAGAGGCCTTGCAAGAACAGAGCAGACGCAGCCCTTTGTAAGGTTTCCAAGGACAGCATTCTAAGGTACTAACTCAGACGACCACCAGACAGTCTTAGGGGTGTTGCCAGCTTCGAGACCAAATTTCTTCCTCTTCATGTCCTTCAGTGGATCTGGCAATTGCGTTGGTTACCAGAAGCCAAATGGCAGGTGACACACAAAAGCAGTAGCACCTCTCTGTGATCTGATGTGATCTGATTATTTTACGCTCCAGCTGCAGATGGATAACAGCCTTCTCTGCATTACTGTAATTTTCCAAACTTTCCACCTTCTTAGGTGTTACGTAGCAATGTTCGAGATATGACACAGAAGCTGTATTGGGTTTCCCCCCACCAACAGTAAATGAGATCAGGAAGTGTAAATGGCAATCTTTCGTCACATTTGGGCAAATGCCTCCTTATGTGAGCCACCCTGACACATCTGAAATTCCCACCTTCCTCACTATTACTCTCAAATGTCAGCCCAGTGCCGCCCTGATGAGGCCTTCCGTTCGTGCAGCAGTTGGATGGCAGCTGCTCCCCGATGCTGGCCTGCTGTCTGCTCTGTGCTCACTGCCTTCTCGTGCAGACCCTTTCCCAGACCCCCAGCTCCCCTTCCCTGACACAGCTCCATGCTGTTCCTTCGGGCCCTGTGGCTGTCACACAGAGCAGAGCTCAGCGCTGCCCTTCACTCCCTGTGAGGAGCTGCAGCCGCCATGAGGGCTCCCCTCAGCTCCTCTGCTCTGCGCTGAGCACACCCAGGGACCTCAGCTGCTCACCACACACCTTCTCCAGACCGTTCACCATCTTCACAGCCCTCCTTAGGACACTCTCTAATAGCTTTCTGTCCCTTCTGTACTGCAGCACCTGCACGCAGTGCTGTAGGTGAGGCTGCACAGCAAAGAGCAGAGGGGGCAGCTGCTCCCCTCGCCCGGTGGCAACGCTGGGTTTGCTGCAACCCAGGGTATGGTTGGCCCTTTGGGCTCCAGAGCGCACTGCTGCCTTATGTTCAGGAAGAAAGCAGGCCACAGACCAGGAGGGGCAGGAGGAGAGGAATAGAACAGCCGCATTGTTTCATTTTGCCTCTTTCTTGCAAAATTTATGGCTGCACCAGGTGTCAGCTGCTCCCAGAGCTGCGCTGTGGTACTGAGTGACTACTGGTTTGCTCCAGCCCAGTGTCTCCTCTGTGTTAGCCATTGGTACCTCTTCTCTGAATGAGCCACACTGCCTGTGCTGCACTAGCCAGGATTAAGCCTCTTTTTTTTCTTTGTTTACTGTTTGGGACCCAGAAGAGCAAACTCCCTGCTGGTATTTTCCAGTATTCTCAGTAAAGACCTAGACACAAATGTAGCTGATGGTCTGCGGTCCTTGATGCTCATACACAAAGAGAAACTCTTTGCCTCCCCACCCCTCTTCCACCCTTTCTCCATGCCAGGTCTCCCTTTTGTTGTCCCTGTCTTTATCTGTGCACTGTACCCCCGTTCTGCATCTCTTTTTGCTCCATCTTCCTCACCATCTCTGGGGCCACCCTCATTCACAGCTGTGTGAGATATTGCTCTGTCTTGTTGCTCCCCGAGCCCACCTCAAGGACACCGAAACTACATTCAGGCAGGTGCACTCACCTCCACATTTTTGTCTATTGATTAAAAATAAATAAATAAAACAAAAATTTCCATTCAATGAACTAGCAACTGACCGACAGCTGCACTGCAGAGGAGAAGGCACTGCATGTTATGCCAGTGCTGTGAGAATGCAGTCAGCTCTGCCTTGCTGTCTATGCTGAGTAAGACCCAGGGACAACCACAGCAAGAACATGGACCTAAAAGCTGGATGGACTTCACAGGTTTGGTTCTCATTTCTGAGCAGCTCCTAGACTTCACTATGTACTGGGATTTTTGTTAGCATAATTTAAGTGGGGAGAAAATGAATGAAGATTCCAGAGAGAGAATTACACAAGAAAGAGCAATAAATACACTTAATTAGAAGTAAAAAATAAAAATAAAATTAAAAAAGCAAACAGCATGGGAATACTTGCAGCTATTCCCTGTAACACATATTAGAAAATCAATAACCTCCAGGTAAAAAGTAACATATAACAGAAGTGCTGGATTACCTCTACTGTCTTGCCACAGGGCAAGGCTCTCCAGCATTGGAGACTGAATACAAGTTGCTGGAAAGAAGGTCTTCCAGTTGCTTTTCTCCTAGCTGAAGGTTTTTGGAGGGTTTTAATTGCAGATGCAGGTGCTAGCCAGCTGGGTCATCTCAGGAGCTCTCCTGAGACTGCTCTGTTGTTGACCTCTCTGTTATCTATTTCCAGACAGCCCAAAAACATGTTCTATGGGAAGGACAGAGCTCTTTCAGCCCCTGAGCATCTTTAACCCCCACTATCCCCTTAGGATCACAACTTTCATTTCAAAAGCTATGAGGCCCTACTCACAACCTGTTCTGGCAGCATCACAGGACAACTTGTCTGTGGGTGACAGTTTGTGCTGCCTGCGTAGCACTGGCTACTGAGGGTGGATGGTGGGGAGACTCTCCCCACTCTTACCTATTAGTCCTTTCAGTCTACTTCAGAAGAGACACTGTGTGGGTGTGACTCATTGGCGCTTTTGAGAAATAGCTGGTGCCCCATGTCGTGTGGCTCCCCATCAGCATTCTCACCAAGATGGCTGCAAAGCTGCAAGTCTCCAGCTGGGCTGTGTACCACTGGGTTGCCCCTTTCTCTTCCTCACTCAGTGATGAGGCATGCAGGAGGGATGCAGAAAGCCCATGTTTTTGTAATTTGATGTCTGTCTGAGCACCTCAGGGTGTGGATAGTGTGAGCGTGATACTGAAGGCACAGAGAAATAAGAACCTGGGCAAACAGGAGTGAGGTAGTGTCTGGGACTGCAGAGCAAATATTGGCCTGCAAAGCACTTTGGCAGATAGCTGAGAGGCAGCCAGCACAGGGTGGAGAAGTCCAGAGTAGACAAGGCACTGCTTGTTTGCTTGTCTGTGCAGGGGACTCTGAAGCAAAATTTGGGTCACCCAGGCCTCTCAGGCAGTCACAGAAGGTGATAGATGGGGAGGGAGGGAGAGAGGGGACACGTGCCCAAATGCCTTACCAGCACTATTCATGGTTTAAAAACTTCTAATGTGCAGCTGCAATCCTGACAGAAAGCCCCCATGCCACTCTGGAGGCAAGAAAGCGCCAGATCATGCACCTCAAAGCCTGAATAGCAGAAGAAACACTCATGCACACCCCTGAGGAATGGTTCACCTACTACCCTGGAACATCACCTTCTTGCAGTGGCTGCTGGAACTAGGAAGGGACCAAAGCCTGCCCTGATCTACAGTCTTCTTCCCACACCTGTGGGAACTGCCCAGGAAGAGTGCTTTCTCCCTGCTGACTTTCACCAGACAGCCCTTACGAAGCAGCAGGCCAGCTGCAAGTGGTGCCTGTTGTGCCAAGACATGCTGGGCCTGGTCTCCAAGTGTGCCTGGCCATATGTACAAATGGACTTACATCTGTTGGTGCTATGGGGGTGGGGGCTGCTACATTATCCAACTGGAGTTTTGTCTGCATTGCTTCACATTCAGTTGCTGTCCCAAGCCTGGTGTAAGCTGGAAACATGGGAAAACACTGGTCCAAGCCGGTGAGAAGGTGGGGCCATTTGATGCAGTTCTTCTGGCAGATGGTAGTAGGCACTTGAGGAAAAAAATATGACCAGATAAAAGGTCTTCCACCTTCACTTCCTCCCTGCTGCTGTCAATAAGCATGTGGAACCTCCGGAGGGAGGGCTTGCTCTGGAACTCCACATTTAATAATTCCCATGGAAATGCCACAGATGTGTTTAGAAACTTCTGAAAACCACACACACTCCTGACCTCATCAACAAAAAGTTAATGGTTCATCCACCTGCTAAGTTAAAACCTATACTCTGCAAATGTCATGAGATAACCCCAGGCCTCATGGTGAGAAGTGTGGAGTAGTGGATCTCTGTTTATTCCTATTTTCCATTCTAGCCCTGGTTTTTTAGACCTCCTCTGATCTGCAGGTGAAGAGCCCTACTCTTTGCTGCATCTTTGTACAGAGCAGTCCCAGACATCCTGCTCCTCAGAGTCCTTCCTGGTTCTACTACACCCACTTGTGGGTGGAGAGACCAGAGCTACACAGACGGCTCACAGTACAGACACAACAGGGAATTATGTGAACGGTTTTATTTTTGGTTCTTCATTCCATTCCTTGTAGTTCTCAACCTTCTCAACCCTTGGTTTCCTCTCTTGACCCCTCCTGAGCACACCAAGCCATTCATGGCACCTCCTGGGTCTGTAACTGAGTGGTGACAGGCCTGGGGTCTGTCTGTATGCAACCATGGCAAGGGTTGCCTTTGCCTTGTGCACACTATTCTGCATTCATCAAAGCTGTGTTTCATTTGTCATTTAATTGGTCTGTTACTCTGACACTGGAGAAAGCTTGTGCTGCTATTCAGTGAAAAGATAGCTTGCTAGACTGCTGGCTGCCACGTAAACCTTGACAGTGTAAGTGAAGAAGGAAAGTCCCTCAGTTTGCAAAGAGTCTGAAACAAAAGCATAAAGGTATAGCTTACCCTGTCCACAACATAGTCACTGACATGCAGAAATCTACTCAGTCCACTCCTGTCTGACTTGTTTTTCTGTTAGACCGGCCTTCAGAACAGGTTATGCCTTTGGAAATTCTAAGGCTGCTCCAAACCTGGGATTGGGCTTTAGAACCCAGTGTTGTTTCTGGGGATTGCTGACTTTCCCCACAGCAGATGGAGCACTCATATGATACTCTGTACACTATGTATCATCTATTTACATCTCTTTTTACATTTGCAACAGATGGCTTGGCATCATTATTTTTTTTAAATTAAGAAGAAAATATATCTAAAAGTTAGCACATTTTCTGGAGCCTATGGGGTTTACTTTTACAGCACCAGTTCTGAGGTTTTCAGAAAAAGGACCTCCCTCACCTTTCTCCTGACTTACATGAAGAGGTGTCACAATAAAGTTGCAGGGATGGGGGACAATAGTAAGAAGGCAGAAACTTGCAAGGGAGATAGGAGAAGGCAGCAATGAATACGAAAAGATGAAAGTGAGACAGAACAGACCTATGGACAATAATAGGAGGGCAGGAGATGAGAAGTGGTAGTGCTGACAAATGCTGTGCTCAAAAGCTGGTCTGACTCATGTCCCACGAAAGCATGAGATTACTTTATAAATACAAAATTTAACAAAGCGTGAGTTCAACAGTTGGTTTCTTGTTCCCCTTTCAGCATTCAGGGTGATATCATATTTTCTCTGGAAAAATAAGATTTGGGAAGGAGGAGGAGAGTTACTGTAAACCAGGACTTCCACACACTCATGTGACTCCCAGAGTTGGCAGAATAAGCATGTTGCCAGCTAGGTTTGACCTAGAAGTGCTCCTGCTGTCAGAAGAAAGAAGAGGAGCTATATGTGGTATATATATGAGCAGCCAGAGTACTGAGATATCCAGCTTACATTTGTCCGGAAAGCAAAAGGTCTTTGAGAAGTTAGGGATGAAAATAATCACCGAAGTTGCCAGATACAGGCATCATCCTTATGCACAAAGTCAAGCCTTGCACATGGTCATTGTGCAAGGCTGCTGCCATCTGTTGGATGGTGGTTAGGGCTTGGTGTGACTGGACTGTCAGAGTGGCACATGAGAACTCTGAATGGACACAAGGGATTTAACCTGCATCCTTGCAGCAAAGGACCATATCTGAGGGAAGGAAGCTCTCCATGAGGTAGCACACCTGCCCACAATCTCATCAGAGCCGTAGTACTATGAGTAGACAAGTATCTGATCTGCCATGTGCCAATAGGCTAACAGGAATGACTACAGAATGCAGTTTTAGGTGAAAATTTTTTTTGTCATGACGATCTTCATGTGACATCTCTCTTGGAAGGAGCATGTGGGGAATGCCAAAACCTCTTTGTGGCCAATGGATAAGTGGTGCACTGTATTTATAAATAAGTCTCTCACGGCTTGAACATATGCACCTGCTGGGTGAGATGCCTCTCTTTCGCTTGACTAGTTTGACCCATGGACCTTCACTGCAGTAAATCAGATGATGCTCCTACTGTTTCTTGCTTGGTGTTTCTTAGCAAGCAAACATGGTAAGGTGGGTGGATGCAAAGCTGGTTTACATTTTTACGCTAGTTTTACTCCTCTGTAAATCCTACTCAGTAATGACTAATCCACAAGTTGATTCCCCTTTCCCATTCGGATTATTTTATTTTCACTAGATTTTTGTATTTAAAAAAGTTTAACCATTTAGAGTCTACCTGCCATGATTTTTCAAGTACTGTGAGGCTGGCTCTAAGGCACTACCCCAGTACACTTGTATGTAAAGCAGTAAGTCCCAAGACTGAGATAAAAGCAAAGGCAATTGAAATAGTAAGACAAAAAGCCCCCTGAAAGAAATGAAAAATACTTGGAGGAGAATGCACAGAAAAAGCAAACTGCAAAAGAAACTATGACAAATGCCTACAAGAAGTCAGGCAAGTAACCAAGACTAGAGAAGCCTACCCATCCTGGCTCTATTCATGAATGTTCCTGTAATGACAGGGGCTGCTTGGGCCCTGCAGCCTCTGCTTACCAACTGTCATCTTTTCCAGGAAGTGCTACCAGGACTCATCACTCTGGATGGAAGCCAGGAAGACATAAGCAAGCCAAAGCTGTGCTACTTGGTGAAGAGTTGTGTAACTAATTCATGCTGGGCTTAGGTCAGTCCACAGCAGCTCAAAGAAAGGCAGTAACTCCTCAGCATACTGTAAGCCATGCCCCAGGAACCTCAAAAAAGCCATATGGCCTTCAGGAAGGTTGGAGAGCTCTGGAGATCCATCAAAGAGCACAGAGTGAGAAGGCTCTCTCAGCTGGTGAGAGGTGGATGTTTGGATTAGATGGTCTGAGGGGCCTTTTCCAATCTTAATGATTCTATGATTCTATGATTCTAACAACCTCACCAGCTAACAGAGGACCAGATCATACAGCTTAGCCCTAGGATCAGTTTGTCTCTGTCACAAGATGAAGTGCCTGTGCAGCACTAAGGATGCAGTGGGGCTCATCTTACCTAGCTGTAACTTCCCCCCATCTACTCACCAACATTGGTACCCAGGCTGCTGCTGCGTGCTGTCTTTGTTTTCTGACTGTCTCACTGTACTCATGGGATCACCAGAAACCTCTGCTATGCTCTGATCTCCCCAGCCTTTGCAAGGGAGCATACTTTACCCAGGGCTATTCTTTCAGCCATTTTCTGGTGGGCTGGTGTTCTCCTGCCGCTCTTCTTTCTCCAAAGGGTAAGGATCTACTTGCCTCCTTCTCCTGCTCCTTGGCAATGAAACTCTTGTGTAATCTCCTGGCTTATGAGGAAGCATTTCAGCTATTCCCTATGTCCTTCTGCCCCCAAATCTACTGTGGCATCTGCAATGTGAATCAGTGAGAGGCTCAGTGAGATATAAAGTGGAGCACAAGGCAAAATGGAAAAATGTCTGCTGCTTTGAGGCCCACATGGCTGTTTCTGCTGGTGATCTAACAAATAAACTTACTGTTAGTGATCATCTCTTTCTTCCAAGCAAGATGAAATGAATCAACAGCAAAGATCTGAATCTAGAAAAGGGTTTTCCTAGCAGACAGAATGGGCAGTTCATGGGATTTCCAAATAAGTGGATTTGATGACACCATGTTGATGTTCCTCGTGATTTTTAATCACATGCCTTACATATTTTAGGTTTTGATTGTTGTTGGTTTTGTTGATTTTTTTTTCTTTTTTTTCTGAGCCTCTTATAGTTGCAGTATGATTACTGAGTTCTTCTTTTCTTCTCATACTGAGCATTTTTTTTCCCTTGTGGGAGCTGTGAACAAAACCATGAGAGCAAGAAGCCTGGGGACTCAAAAAATACCTATGTGTAAATAAAGGTTAACACCGCAGAGATAATTTTCAAAGTAATGCCTTGCTTTTCTTCAAGAAAAGACTTGCACTCAACAACCTCAATGACAGAGAAAACAAGTCTCTCCAGACATGATTGAAGCTGTATGCAGTAGCTCCTCAGTACATGGGCTTTTCTCCAGCCTCCCAGATGCAAATAGAGTCCTGGTAACTGCATGTCCACTACACTGCCGTGCTTTTTCTGGTATTTTCTTCTCTTGCAGTAATCAAGAGGCATTGTCAAGAAACCTAAACCAAAAAGCTGCTGGTGGAAGAACCTGAAAAAGATTTTTCATTCTTTCTGGGGGAAGACAACAGATCAAGGATGTCCTGCTTCTTGAGCAAGGAGGATGTGGGTGTTCTGAACTGTCTTCTTCAAGTTGCTACACTTGACTTTTTAACCAGGCACCTTTCTCACCTTCCTTACTGATGCATGGCCAATGAGTTGAGAGGCAGTCTGGACATTCAGGGGCAAGGTGCTAGGGTGTAAGGTAGAAGTGATTAATCAAAACTTGCTTTGTAGCATTTACTATGCACCAAAATAAAAACGTGGGAAGGGAAAGATATAAAAACAGGGAAGAGAGAAGTGAGCCTAGAGCAACTTCAGGTTTGTATGTTGAACTCTGAAGACTGTAGGGGGAATAAAAACATCATCTCAACTTAAACTAGCTCAGCAATGAGGCATGTACTAATAGCTAGTTTGAGTCAACTTGAATTAAACAGGATCCCGTGAGCTTCTGAGATGAGCCCAGACATGAAGATAGCACAGCCCCTGGCACCCAGCTACCACAAGGCAAGTGAAGAAGGCAAGAAAGACACAAATGTGACCTTGCACTTTAAGAGATTAAGATGTTTCCCAAGGATGACAAGACTCTCTCACAAAAATACATTTTATCCATAGATGCTTGTGTTGTATACAGTATGGCACAGGCCTTTATATTAGGAAAACAAAGTTTCCAGAATGAAGGCAGAAACAGGGAGGAGGGAGAAATATATTTTTGACTGTGCAGCACAACATATGCTAGTGTGAAGCTGAACAGCTTTCCATTTAGCATATTCTAGCCAATTTATTAGTAACACCTGACATACCCATGGTTCCTCATTAGTTACCTGCCAGCAATGAGCAACTGACTTAATATTGTGTTAATATTGTGTTATTGACTTCATTGTATTCCTTTCCCCTTCTCTCCCACCAATTAATCTGTTAGTCATGTATTCCTGGAAAATATGGGACAAACAATGTTTTTGTTTGTTTTGTTTTTTGTTTTAATCAAAATTGAATATTATTGTAAATAGTCATTAAGGTGTTCTGAAATAAGGTAAAGCCATATCGTTAACTCAGGGATTTTAAGCAAGACTCCTGAGGTGCACTGGTCAGGTCTGCTGGCTGATAGTTATAACTTAGTTAGAAACCCAAGACAAATTTGGTTAGATCGAGACTCAACTGGTCTCATCTCTAACAAGGCCCAGAGCAGGCAGCCTTGGAAATAGAGACGTCTTTTCATTCATCTACTCCTTTCCAAGGATGAAGAAACAGTACAGAAGGCAGTTCTGCCAGGTGTAATCTTCCTTCAGAAGCCTCTCACAAAGAGGTTCCACCATTGTCCCAGATATATCCTTGGTGGTCTTTAGCAAGTTTCTTCTAATCTAAGCTTCACTTGCTACAATTCAAGCTCACTGTCACTTATTCCAATTATATCAGATGTACAGAGTAGCGTTCCTTTCTAATGTATTTGAAGACAGTTATTGTGTCTTTATCAGTCTACATTCTAGACAAAATGCTAGTCCCTCCAATGTTGCATTTTGTAGATTTTTCATAATCCATGTGCCTTTTTTCCCTGAGTATTAGCAGAAAAAAAGAGCTACAAGATATTTAGATGTTCTGATGGAGGATCATACTGTACAAATAACAATTATCACAAAAGTAAATATTTTGAGGGCCCTTTCCCACCCAAAAGTCTAGCCCTAACAACCCCAATGAGTTACAACAGAAATTCCCAAGACAAAATACAAAATTACCTGGGCAGGAAGAAAATGTAGCTATGTTTGATAGACTTCCAATGTAATACAGAGCAGGGGCATACAAATGGGACAAATCCTTCTAAAATAACCATCTACCCTGGCAGCTTTGATCTCATTTGTGTACACCTAGTCTTCCCAATGCAAATATAGAGACAGCAGACAAAAAGACAAGTTGTCCACTCCAAACTTTCAACCTTGTTTAATAGCATCATACTGGCATTTTTTTTTCCCCCACAAACACCATGTTTCCACAATCACAGAACTATGTACCAAAGCAAGCTAAAAAATTTGCTTCAAAGTATACTCTCAGCAACACAGGAGGTTCCTTCTGAACATGAAGAAGCACTTCTGGGCTGCACGGGTCACTCAGCAGTGGTACAAGTTCCCCAGAGAGGCTGTGGAGCCTCCTGCTTGGAGAGACATGGGCCTCGGCAGTCTGCTCTGGGTGTTCCAATGGAGCAGTGGTTGGAACCAATGGACTCAAAGGTCCCTGCCAACCTTACTTTCTGTGATTCTGCAAGTTTAGAAGACCTTGGCCTAACCTGGCCCATCTCTTATCAGAATAGATCGTATCTTTCCAATAGCCAGGAACCATTCATGAAATGAAGGATTGCAGCACAGTCCGTTCACATCCACTTCTTTGTGTCACACCAGCCTTTAAAATTAAAGAGACTACGTTCTGTTTTCTTCAGTTTAGCTCACTAATGAGCCACTCCTCTTCCTAGTTTACAATTTTGTTTGTGTGGAGAATTGACATCTGAACATACTTAATAATTGTCTACACTCAGTTAGCATCCTGAAAGTTTAGGTCCTATGAGACTGCCTTAGTTATAAGCAGAGACTGAGGCAAGAGAGGCTGGAGAAAAACCTATCCAGAAGGGATCAGAAGGACCTGAAGACATCAGCTGGATTGTTCAAGGAAAAGACATTTAATGTACCAATATAATTTTGGGACTAAGGCCTCAGAGATTGTAATTTCCATGATGGTAACAATAAAGCTGTAAAGAGTTAGAGCCTGTGGACAGGATATCCAGACATAACATAATAATCAGTCAAGACTGTAGCAGAGCTGTCAACAGGCTGGTGAAGGAGAAAAGAAGGAATAAAGACATTCACAGACAGAAAGCCAGTAAAATAAATCAAGAGAATCTCTTACTTTAATACCAATTTATTATCATTAAAATAACAAGAAGTAGGTTTAAATCTTTTTGTCTTAAAAATCTAGTGTAACACACAGGTCTCTGTTACAGTTCTACAAAACCTATTGCAAAATTGCATCCCCAAAGTACACCACTCTGCCCTATCCTCCCAGGCATCAATGGTGAGAGTCACAAACAACATAGAAACAGACTGTGTTATACAGTGCTTGTTATAAGGGTTATCATTAGGCCTTGAGATGCTACAAGTTATTCGGTAAGAATTCTGAAACATAAATTTTCCTTTTTGTTAATACTGCTGAAATAATGAAATATTTCACAGATTTTAATGAAGCCTTAATAATCTCTGAAGAACTCTATTTTCCCCCATATTGTTTCTTTTCTACTAAAGCCTTTCTCCTCCTCTCACTTAGTGACATTAGCCCCATTCCATTCAACAAAACTGCAGTGATGTTTGCTCCCCTCAAAGCATCATGTATTTCTTTTCTGAAGCTAGTGCTCAGGTGTAGCACTTACATTGAACATTACTACCAGAATAACTTGGAAGTATATACTTAAGGAATATTAAATGGTCATGTATTTACCTCCAGCTTCTTGGGAGCTCTTCAGCTTCAATTAAGCTGAATACGATAGCAGCACCCAAGACAGTGAACCTAGAGCTAGTTCAGATTTACCTGGAGGAGCAGCAGCCGTGCAATGCTGGTCAGTTGCAGCTTCACGCTGCAACTGTTCAAAAAAAGAAAAGCCTGAGCAAGTCATAATACTGTTCACTAGTGTCTTGAAGAACCACTGAAAGAAAAAAAAAAAAGCACACATTGGTGAAAAGACAGGATGATCCTAATTCTGTCTGGTGTTTACTGTGCTGAATTAAAGCTTACAGTGTTACTCAACACTCAAAAGTAAGCAGAGGACTCCAAGTGAAATCATTCTGGCTAGCAGAAAAATGTGAACAGAATACAGGTAAACCTTATGTATCTGTGTGGATGTGGCATGCACATGCTTTCAGGTACAAAAGGTCTGTTCTTCAGGAACAGATTCCTTAGATTATTTCTCCATGAACTTCTTCAAAGTATCATGTGGAACTAGGGAGCTCAATGAAAACAAATCACTAAGCAGTTTCACATGCATCTCTGTCCACTCTAGATCTAGAGAGTCATGACAAAAACTATAACCACAATCAAAGGATAAACACATGTGGGAGGTACTAGATGGAGAGATTCTATGAACAGACTCCTACAGTTGTCCTACAGCAGCAGTTCACTTGACGCTCTAAATAGACCCACAAGCCAAACTCCAGAGGTGTGAAATTAACTTGATTAAAAATACTTTCTGGAGTTTGCACTCACCTGGATCTCTTGGGGGAAAAAACAACAACAACAAAAATACTGCCTATAGCAAAACTACAAAATCTTGCCTTATCTAACATTCTAAATTATTATCTTGCTTTACCTAAGTTTATGAATATCCCATATACCTCTCCTCTTTTAGTTTGAAACTATTTCCTCTCGTGCTATCACAACAGACTCTGCTGAAGAGTTTGTCCCCTTCTTCCTTACAGACCCCTTTAGTTACTGAAAGGCCACCATATAGTCTACCCAGAGTCTTCTCTTTTTCACGCTGAACAGCCCCAGCTCTCTCAGCCTAGGTACTAGAAGTTGTGGAAAGGGGCCTACATGGGCAACACAGAGAAGCTGTGAGAAGGTCCCTCTCATTTTAAGTCTCATAGAATAATATGTAAACATGCAAAGAATCACCTGTTTCATCATAGTCTTTCAAGTACTCAGGAAGTCAAAGTAAAATGACAATTATCTTTCCTAACTAAGTATCTGTCCTAAGTTTTCTAACTAAAATTTACACAGATACAGAATATTTTTGAGCTTTCTAGTGGCGTTCCCTTTCATAAAATGAAAATATTTTCAAATGAATTCTGTAGCTCTGATAGCCCATACTGAAATTCAACAGAAAATAAAAAAGCAAAACCAAACAAACAAAAAACAGAACACTCCCTCCCTCCAGAAAAAAAAATTAAAGCTAAAAAACACCACCACTAAAACACCTCTCTACCATCCCCCTAAAAAAAACCAACCAAAAAAAAAAACAAAAAACCCAAACCTTTAGGAATTGGATCATCAATAGTCTAGTCATTTTGAAAACATTTTCAGGACTTTTTTTTTTTTTTTTTTGTGGTCCCTACTCAAAGATCTTTTTCAAGTTAATTCAAAATACCTTCTACCCACATCAAAATCAATCAGTCAATCAAACAAGAAAACCCCCAGGGAAAATTAAACGCCTCATATCTAAGTTGATTAATATTCGTGTTGAAAATGTACAGTCTGGTAAAGTTCTGTAGTGTAAACATCCAGTTGTGACTTCTATAATCACTGCCTAAAATCTGAGGGTTCTTCCAACTGCCTAAATGCTTAATGCAGCTAAAGGCATGCAAACATCCAATGAAGATACACTGCACTGACCTAAAGCTGCATTAAAAAAAAGAACACTTTCAAGGTACATACCCACTAAATAAACAAGTTTCAGAAGAAAAGAAAAACATGCTCCCATTAAAAAACATAGCACTAGCCAGTCTGGCATGTATAACATTGGTTTCTCCTTGGAGATCATACGGCGAGTGCATTATTATAAAATATAAAAATAAAATCACACGAATTGCATGCGACTGTACATAGTGCAGCTCAAGCAATACTGAGGTGTTCCCCTTGTTTCTGTGAAGCAAGTCGACAGTAGCAAACTGCAGGGTGGTAATGGTACTGCGGTCATTTGATTTCTTCCACAGAGATACACAAAGCTACTTTGATTTAAAAGCCCACAACAGTGAGACATTAAACATACTGATAATTGTCTTGCGAAGAAGTTTTAAATTTCTTTATGCATGTCTAGAGTACCAAACATATTTTTTTTCCTTTAAGTCCTTTACTAGAACCCCTTTTTTCAGAAATCACTTCAAAAGAGGTGTTTTCTGCTTTGATCACACACAGTTGTTCATCAGATATAAGCAGATGAAGGTAGTCCATTACATTATAAAACTGACCTCATCATTATGAAGCATATGTAATACAAAAGTTAAAGATTCCAGTTAAGCATCACCACACACTAACCCTTCATATTTGTATAAGATGATCAACTAGAAGCTATGGAATTATAACTACTGAAACTGTACATAGGCACCTTGCTATTCCATACTTGTGGTTCTCTTTTTGAAACATTCCATCTCTGTGTCTAGGTGACTTTCAGCCATTTCATCTATTTAGCCGCTGGGTTACCACTTCTCGGTACATGATGGAAATATATATCAGCAAAAGGAAAATGACAAAGAAATCATCCAAGAACCCCAGAATTCCGAAAAGTGCTTCAGGAAGAAAATCCAGAGGTGATGCCAAGTAGAGAAAGGCTCCAAACAAACAGAGGAATATTCTGATGCGAAACATCCAGAAGAGGCCTCCAACAGAAAACATCTCCCTGAATGCATGCCGCAGCAGAGTGGGCAGATCCATAATTCTTTCCATAATCTATGAAGAAACAAGCAAAGAGTTAACACTTAGTCTTTTTTCAGTGTGAAGTTTCTATTACTGCATTACAGCTTAGGTATCTGTTCATTTGCAAGGACAATGACCACCAAACGCTCTAGATTTAACTTTGCTGGGTTATAAGTCACTGTTAGAATAGTTACGCTTTCAAGCAACAGCTATAAACTAAACTGCTCATAATAAAACATACATTTCATTTGTCACTAAGTACATTATCTATTAAGAAGGGAAAGCAGTGGAGGAAAACAAACTACAAAGAAACAAGAAATAGCAAACAGTTACTGAAGTTTTGATCAGAAGAGAACTACGGATTCCTAGAAAAAAAAAAAGTAGTTAAAGTAGAAGAGATTTCATTTCTTCAGAAACACAACACATCTTTCCTCATGACATACATGCTACCAGAGCATCAAACTTCCATGTAAACTAAAGAATCTTTAAATTAACCCATCCCTGGATCCTTCCATTTTTATTTTTCACTATAGTTCTATCATCTTAAGTGAGAGACTGCACAAGAGAAGTAGGTATTTTTTGCACTGAGTCAATTTCTACTGTATACAGAGCTATGATATCAAAAGGAGTTATTTCCAACACTGAAAAAGTTCTTAAGAAAGGAATGTTAAATGTGGTTAAGGCAACACATCATGCATAATTAGAAAACAATTCATCTAACCCAGGTTAGGGCCTCGGTGCAGACTTCTGGGATAACCCAGGACAGTTTATTGACTGGTAGACATACAGCCCTCAGACAGGTCTGCTGGAGCCTGAAAATTAGTTTCTATCCATTCTGGATCAGATGCATAGCTTAAGAACACAAACCAAAAATCATTTGTCTCTTTCGACTGTAATTTTTCCCGTAGCAATGTTTCATTATTCCAACAGCTGCACCAAAAACAATGCCTCCTTTTTATTACACTGATCCCTGATGTCAGAGGTAGACATTGACATTATGGCAGCAGAGGATGAATCTTCCCACCAATACCCCATTATATGTTGTTGCTGTGTGACAGAGGGTAGCAGAGGGGAATACACAATGTCATCTGACATGGCAGTGCATATGAAACAAAGCTGTGTCACTGAATTCCTCCATGCAGAAAAAAGGGCATCCACTGACATTCACCAACACTTGTGAAGGATTATGGAGAGCAAACAGTGGATGTGAGCACAGTGAGGCAACGAGTGGTGCATTTCAGCAGTGGTGACAGCAGCAGTGGGTCACCTCAGGTGGTGCAGACTGTTATGAGCAGCCTCTTGTTCACTGCTGGTGGAAATGCTGGAAATACACAGCTAATGGTGGTGACTGTGTCGAAAAATAGTGTTTCATAGCTGAGAACATGCTCTATCAAATAATGTCACTGTGCTCTTTGTATCTACTGCAGTTTCCATGGAAGTAAATAGGAGCAATTACTTTCAGAGTCTCTTACGTATATGCTGCCCAAGACAATTTCTCTTTACTCAGTACAGCCCAGACAAGCCAAAAGGTTGGAAAACCATTACATATGTGCATCCAAATCCAATGAACAGCTGACGACTAGCAGTATATCAAAGTTATTGGCACCCACATACATGCATTTCATTTCACGAGTCAAGACATGCACAGAAAAGACAGGTTGACTTTCTCAAGTCAAAGGTTGAGTTTCTCAAGTTCATAGAACTTCAACCATGTCTCTTAGCTATTTATTAAAAAAAAAAAAAATCCTGCTTCTTTCACTCAGAGGTCAAAATACACACTGTAATATAACCTAGTGGGGAAAAAAAAATAAAAATCAAAACAGCATACAGCTTGAAATCTGAAGAAAGGCACAGCAGAACTTCAGATTTTTCTGATCAATTTAAAGAGATTAATCAGGGGAGCATTTTTTCTTACAGCTCATTTATTTCATTAAGTATTTTTACTAGTTATTAAATCCTTTCAAAGTAAGGACTTACATTTCAAAAAGTAGGTTAACACAGGAAAAAGGAATCCAAGGCTTATTAGCAATTCTTCTTCATAACAGAAATGTAATATCTTTGTGGAAACTTCTAAGTAAGTACATTTCAAGCTTGTAGGCCTGTCTCAATTTAACTTAATTTATCTAACTTAATCACTCCATCCCTGGAGGCATTCAAAGCCAGGCTGGATGGAGTCCTGGGCAGCCTGATCTGGTGCATGTCCCAAATCAAGGGGTCTGGAACTGGATGGACTTTAAGGTCTTTCCCAGTCCAAACAATTTTATGGTTCTGTGACTCTATTAACCATATAATCATGGATTTCCTAAGGCATGAATGTCCAGCCTTTTGACTTTCCTGCGCCACAACGAATGAAGAGGAATTGTCTTGGGCCACATATATAATATATAACATAGTTATTGCATGTATGTAACAATGTTTTAATATACATTAATTACAATATTTTGAAATATATACTGTTTTTTTTCTCTTGTACTTCCCTTTTATCTGTATTTTAGATTTTATCATAGAACATTTAACTCACTGTGTTAGTTTTATTAAAAAAAAAAAAAAAAGGTGGCTGCTAAATACATGATTCCATCAATCTACTAATAGATATATATATGATACATATATATGTGAATAAATGCAGGTAAAATGAGTGTCCTCTGTAAACCAGCCTTTAACGTGCTTGGATTAGCAAACTGACACAAGGTGATTATTACTTGTACATTGCCCCCACGTGGTCAGAACAGCAGAAATACTCATCAAATACAGGTTGCAAAACTAATTTAAAAAAATCATAAGATATTATAGACTTTTTGTGAGTTTTTTGAGAGGTTAAAAATTACAAGCTTACTGCATGAGTATTTTGGATATCTCTTCCGCAGTGAAAGTGTTAACACACCAATTTATTTTATGAAATAACACAAGCCCAAGTTTAATAATTAAACAAGAAAACTTATATGTCAGCTTAATAATAAGAAATGTGTGTCTTCACAGGCACATGTGTTGGTAGGTTGCAATAGTATCATCAGCAGTTACTGTTTTTTTCTCCCTAGGCTGCACAACCACATGTAATGTACAATACACGTGAGTTTTAATTCAACTGAGTATGTGGGGTGTGCAGAGGAGGCAATTAGCACTGCCCTGTGTCCAGCCCTGCACAGCATTCCGTTGTCACCTCTGCAGTCCACACTCAAGCTATGCAAAACAGACTCATGAAAAACACTGCCTACAATCACATAATAAATATCAAAATTCTACAATCTTGTGACGCTGTATTACTAGCTGTCCAGCGTTGTATGCGACCTGCAGGCTGGATATACCTGTCCTAAGAAAAACCTGCATAGTCTGTATATATCACAAATAGAAAATTCAGTGGGGGGAAAAAAAGTTATTCAAATGCTGTTAATCATCCTCTGAAATTACTGACCTCCACCCAAATTTACCCCAAACTTACAGATCTGGGTTGTCCTGAGAATCTCCGATTGTAATCATTAACATCTTGTAATACTTGCATTGCACCCTCCTGATCTTCACTGAAGAGTGGTAAAAACAATGTCACCTAGGCACAGCAGGAAGATTTTGGTACATGTTCAACCATCTCTTAAGCGCAGATATTGAGAATTACAATATATTACAGTATATCTTCAGTTAATTAAGCAGAACAAACTTTGTGTTAACTATTTAGTATCAAACTAAAATGAAGACTACTAATATTTACATGGATACAACCTTTATGTTTTAACAAGTTATTTGCCTATAACTCTTTAAAGAATATTCATGCATTTTTAAAAGACCCTTAAAAATGCGCATAAGAACCTTCCCTCTAAGAGTACTTTACTGTAGCACAATTGGGATAGATGATTCAGAGAATAAATTTCACATATTAACCTAATTTCATTTCTTTAACCCAAAAAGGAAATAGAGCATCCACTGAGGTCATTCTCTGTCACATTTAGAATCACTTTGCACAAACAAGCAAAACTTCGTAATTCTCCCTGTGGACAAAACCAAGGTGAATAACAAAAGACAGTAGTAAAAAGACAACAGCTTTCATATCTCTTGTAAGCACAGAGAATTCACTTATGTTTTTGAACTAACCATCATGCAAACAAAAATACATGAATATGTTTTCATGTCTCATTTTTCTGTTTAGGAACTTCTAAGAAGTAAGTCTTGTATTTGAAAACATGTTCAGCTATAAAAACATAGCTTATCATAGCAAACAAAATCTTTATACTTAAATTAAAATGATCTTCAGAAGTTCTCTCTACCCACCGTTAGAAGTTTTGAAAACCAGCTAACAGCTCTAGCAGCTAATAATTCCCAGCTCTGTGTTAAATCAAAAGGGGGAAAAAAAGTAACATTCAGAAGGAAGGTCTCCTTTCTCCCAAGCATAAAACCATTACTTGGTTGTTGAGCAACATTTATTCATTTCATTACATTTCATGTCAAGATAAATAAGTCTTAAAAAGAATGTTTCTTTAAGAGTTCTGATGTTATATTAAATCATGTGTTTCAAGAAATTGGACTCCTAACAGCTTTTGAGAGCGTAATGCAAGGTATGGTCTCGTAGGAGATTTTAAAGACAGCAGTCACACTTGGAAAATAACAGCATAAGCAGAGCTACATTCCAATTCCAGCACTGCTATAATCCTTCTGTGTGACTCATGCTGTTCATGTATATACACCTCCGTTTCTCATTTTAGTGATGCTTCGCTTTCATTACCTTATGAGAGGGGTAAGAATGAATGCATAATCATGAAAGCAATCCCATCCAATGTATTTATTATTCAGAGGATGACAAAAGAGTATCTATCTACAGGGAGACATTAAAGAAAAGAAGCTCTTCAAAATATCTTAGTTTCAGCTTTTCCATCTTCTATACCTTCTCTCCCCCATCATGGGCCATACTCAAAACTCATGCATTCTCTAGGAATACCTATTTCTTTTTCCTTTATCTGTCTTCTTGTGGTCCTGCTAATACACCAAAACAAAACAGGATATAATGCGTGGGCAGTGCCACAAAGCATGCTAGTAACTTTTAATGAATTACATAACTCTGCAGTGTTTCCACTGTTAAAACATGAAGGTACTTTTGTTAAAACAGAATGATACTCAAAGATTGAGCGTTAGTGAATTGCAAGGACATATTTCAAACTAACAAGTAAGTTAATATGGAGTATTAAAGGGAGTAAGTTAATATGCTTCCTCTACAAAGCTAAAATCAATAAAGATTAAAAGTAGGACCAAAATAAGAAATTGACAGTTTTGTGTGTGTTCTGTTTGGCAGGGATAACAGGAAGGAAGAGGACACTTCTTATAAACCAGTAGTATTTTAACTACTGGAAGTCTTCCAGACCAGCCAGGTCTCTCAGATACAAGTTCTGGTTTAAGAAGTTGTTTAACATCCCAAACACAAAGCAGAGAAGAATCATAGCTAAGATCTTATATTTTTCTGTTTTTCTATACTCCTTTGCAGAATCTGGGTAACCAGTGCTATTCCCTGAAATTTGAGTTTTTCTTAGTTTGTATTTTTCTCACACTTAATATTTGCAAAAGCAAAAAATTAAAAAAACAATGCCCACCATCTATATCTCACATATCCATGTACTTTCAGCTTCTCAGATTCCTTCTTCTATCAGTCTTAATAAGGCAGCTCAAATACAATTTCAATGCATTTCTTTGATAAACTGCACTAGGTTGCTAAACCATAAGGCCCAAGATTACTTAAAACATTACCGTTTGTCTGCAAATTGGACAACGGATGGCACCAAGCCATGATCCATATCTCCAGTATGCAATAATGCAGGAACCTGACAAACATAAATTACAGATATTGACACTTCTGAGTTAAAACATAATTGCATGAAATGATACGATAAGCATCAGCAAAACAACAAAGAAGTGTGATTTTTGATATACTGTTCATTGAAGATACAAAGAATAGATGTTTTCAAATTCACCACTATTAATCAGAAAAATCCTGAACAGGTTCAATATCATCATTAATTTTAAGATATTATTTTCTGAAAAAACAGAAAACATCTTAACCATTAATTCAGAAAACAAATAATTAAAACTGTTAAGAACTGAAAAGTTAGAAATGATAAAAATATCAAGACGTGTAAAATTAATCCTGAAAACCTGGTTTTAAAATCAGTGCTTTAATGGGTGAAAAAGAAAAAAAGAAAATCTGTTTTCTCTTACTGTTTTCCATATCTGTAATTTTTTTTCCTACAATTAAGCATTATATACACTATAAAACTAGACAACTGCAGTGAAATAATTCTATTGAGAGGAAGCAAAATGCTACGTAGAGCTTTTATATTTGTATTTCTCAATTCAAACAACTGGGCATTGGAGATAGGCAAATATTTTAAGCATTTTAAGCTAGCAGTAATTCTACAGGACTTCTACAAAACAAACAAACAAAATCCTCTGTGATGATAAGATCAAGCAGATTTTTTTAAATTTTTTTCTAAGCTAGTTTTTAAAATGGTACTTTTCCAAGTGTATTTCAATCCCTGCTGTTTTTTAGTATCAGGAAATAAACGATACTCTTTGTCCACAATGCTTTTGAATGCATTTTCAATTCCGAGAGCATAGAAAAAATTCCAGCATATTCTGGAAGTAACTATTTCTTAACATGCATTTTATGAACAAGTTATATAACAATTATGTTTAACAGAGATGTGAAAATAAGCAGTTAAAATCCAGCAAAGCTTTCCATTGCAGTGACAGTACTACTGCCAGAAGTTTCTGCTTCTGTTCTGGTTTTATCTTTGGGAGTCAGAGTTTTCCAACTTACCACAGAAGAGATGCCCACAGTTTGTTTCTATGGGAAATGTTGCTTGTTGCAAACAGACTGGACAAGACATGTCTGTATAGAAGCGATGTCTGTCACCATTAGAAGCATCCTACTGGGACAGAAGAGAAATAGGAAATGCCAGAGATACTATTTATTATATAATAATTCCACTGAACTTAAATTTAAAAAAAAAAAAAAAACCTGTAAGTTGAATATTCAAATGCAAAACTAAATAAAACGCAACTAAATTTAAATTAAAAAAATCAAACATGCTTAAATGCAAAAACTGTTTCACTAAGCATGTTCTTCTGGTGACAAGTACATTACTTTCCCCTTCACCTGTTACATATGTAAGAGCTTCAATCCAGTTAAAGACCAGAAAGGTAGAAGCCTTCAGGTCCTTCACACTAAGTAGAATACATTAGGCAAGGCATGCTGAAGCACTAATATCAACTCAGGTCCACACTCTTTTTCTAAATAGCTTTGCCCCATATCAAGCACTTAAATTGCACTGCTTACCAACTCCATAATTTAGGGTTCTCAAACACTGACACCAGCTTGTGTACATCACTGCTATGACCTGTTTTTCCCTCCCCGATTTGTTGTATGTTTCCTCTACTTTAATATGTATTCTTGTAAAAAAAAATCTGTCACTATTTCAAGAACGATTAAAGACTCCCCTGAACACTCTCCAATAAGTATGGCTTCTCTCATTCTAGGTTTGGGACTCAGCAACTGCTAATAATGTGGCTACACATTAGCCTCTCATCTGCATGCCAGAATTGTGTGCAAACCCTGTTGCCTTGCTCTGGCTGCGGTACCATTGTTCTGCTACACAACTTATCCTTTTAAACATTTAAACATTGTCCTGTGGCAGCAAGTTGTTCTCCAGATTTTCTTTCTTCACCATCAAACTCCCAGGAGCACCGCAGGAAGCACACAATATAACCTAACACACTCCACCTTGTGGCAAAAGCTGGTTCGAAAAAACAACCAGTTACATCTTGTAATGACTTGACTTACCCATTAAAAAAAACCTACATCATCTCATTGTTTGATCAATTTTAAGGTTGCCTCTGTACAGTAAGTAAAGTTCAAACATTCTCAAGACAACTTTTTTCCAGAACCTTGGAGAGAAGCCTACACTGCCCCAAACCAGACTGAGAATGATTCCAATGCTCAGCAAAGCACCTGCTCAGTTTGAAGCTGCTGCCGAAGAGCTCGTACTAGCTCTTGATTTTCTGGATGTATGTTCTGGTGTTCATTTCTGTGAAAGGAAATATAAGCAGTAAGAAACACAAACACTGTGAACCAACACTGAAAAATAACTGACTGAAAAAAACGATTCAAACAAAAGGAAAAAAATAATTATTTCCTGCAATAAAGCATTTTAAAGGAAGTACACAAATAATTAAGGAAAAAGATTCTAAAGTAACTCTGGCCAGCAAGCTGCACAACAGCAAAATTTTCCTAAGTTTCCATAATCAATTACAAACCCATTTTAAAATTATCCCATCAGCCTGCAAAAAAAAAAAAAAAAAAAAAAAATCAGCTGCTTGAAAGATTTAATATTCATCATGCAGAAAAACTGTCTTGATTTTTGTGCTGTTGGATTACTTGTAAATTCCTTTCCCCCTTCCCCCCCCCCACTTACTACATAAGTTATCATGGACTGAAAAACCTGAACTACTTCAGGTTTATCTGCTACACTAAAGATGAATCCACCTTTACATAAGGGTAGGCAAATTTGCTTTAGAATGTTGACTTTACATAACTATCAGCAGATTAGATATAAAAAGAAATCTCTGCAGACTCTACTGGCAAGAAAACTACAGGTTAGAAACATCAAGATAAAGAAGGAAACGCTCACTGAAGAAAGGAGGCTGGATATATTAAAATTCAAAAGCACAACAGGAATGGGATTGGAAGTAGACATGGTGCTGACAACATTAAGAGGTGTTAAGTTACAATAAATATAAGTCAACAACATTGTTTTATTTATCCACATGGATTTAACTAGTAATACACTCTGCTCAGCACTGCAGAGGTCTCAGATGGGTTGCATCTTCCATTTTGAGCAAAATGCATAAAAAGATGTAGGAAAGTTCGAGAAAGTTCAGAAGAGAATGATAAGATTGATACTGCTGACATTTGTAAAATGTTAGAGAAAAACAGAAGAAATGGGACCTTGTATGGGAGACTGTTTATGAAGAGGAAGCAAGATAAATCTTTCAATCTAATAGATATGAGTAATTATTTTCCACAGTTATCTAAAGGTTGGTGGTAAACCATTTCAAACTACTAAGTGTACCAAATCAGACAAGATTACCTCAGGGTACTGTGAGCCACGTCTTGCTAAAAGTTAAATTGAAGAATGTGTTATACTGATTCCAGGAGTGACCTAGGCAGCCCCATCCTGTGTCAGAGCTGAAGGTTGAACTGGTTGAATTTTCTCAACTTTTTCTGAATCCATTTATGCAAATTCCTCAGTATCTCTACGCCCATCTGCAATATTTCCTTCATTTGATGAAAGAAATCACAACACTGCATTATTGCTGTAATGTTTTCTCCTTTATTCTTTCTTCAAAGAGGAACAGAAATAAAATTGTATTTTCAGGCTAACAATACTGTGATTACTTGCAAAAAGTGCATTTATTTAGCGGTAATGTAGTAGCAAGTGAAAAATGAGAACTATATGAGATGCTTACACTTCACAAATCAGACCTTGTGGAAGTTGTAATGCAAGTCACATGTTTAACAGTATTTTCCTGTCTGGACTCTACAAATTGGCAGGTTTTGCACCTTTGTTTTGTCAAAAGTTTGATACATATTGAAATTCAAAGCAAACCACATGTAACAGGAAGTGTGAATTACAAGCCAGTTCACCTCGATTCCCTCATAAACAACTAATTGTAAATTTGTTACCAGTGTTATCTAAAAAAGACAAACTGAAGTTAACAGGGCATATCTTGCACTTCATCTTGGTGCAAATGATTTACATACATGACTTCAGTCTGGTATTATATACTATCTTCAACATGTGCGACTGTAGAGGCACAGAAGTAGAGCATCTGTTGCTTATGCATCAGATGCTTCAGTGGCAGAACACTGCACAATGTCCAGAAGGGGACGGACAGTGTTCAAGACACATCGCAATCATAGCTTCTGTTGTGCTGTTAGTATGAGAAAGTAAATTGGAATGGTGCTATGTAACTAGAGACATTTGCCTAGCTTAATACAAGTCAGAAAGAAATAAGGTTAGAAGTAAACAATTTTCCTTGCTTCTGAGTTTTAAACCCCATAACTTGAGGAAAGAAATATCATAACATGGCAAGATTGTACCATGTCTTACAAAGGGCCCCACAAAACTATCACTACCAGGAGGAAGGCTGCCTATTCGTTCAGTGTGAGGTGTCATGCATGGGAAGTGAGGGACAGGTCATGTTCAGACCGGCACCATAATTGTTTTTTTGTCATTATTGTTTTTTCCTCCAAGGATAAAGACCTGATTTCTGCTGAAAGTACTAACCACATTTTATATCAAACCTTATTTACTCATTTGCAATGTGATGATATTTATTTATGATATTTAAAAGAGGATAGTAAAAATCTGGCTGCATTTCATCTAAATGAACAACTCTAAAACATACAGGGTCAACAAAAGTTCCTTACAGAAACAGACCTAAGCATCTGCGACTTGGTATATATATTAGTAATTAAGTTTCAAAACCAAAAGCAAAGACTTTCCGTTCCTGCCCCAATGTCATGCTTCCTTGAATTTTCCATTATAAAAAAGAAGAGTAGCAATACCCCCTAAAAATTCTTTCCATATTCAACTTTTGTCTCTCCCTAGATTTACTGGAACAGGCTCTTTTTGCAACGGCATGTAGTGACAGGACAAAGGTGTAATTGCTTTAAAGTAAAAGAGGGAAGATTTAGATTAATGTTGGGAGGAATTTGTTCACTCCAGGGTGGTGAGACCCTGGCACATCTGCCCAAAGAAGCTGTGGTGCCCCATCCCTAGAGACACTCAAGGCCAGGTTATACAGGGCCCTGGGCAGCTGAGCTGGTGGGGGGCAGCCCTGCTCATGGCAGGGGCTGGAACTGGGTCATCTTTAAGGACATCCAAATCCATAATATTCTGTGGTTTTATGACTCCATGCTGCCTGCTTTCCCTTCTCTAGCATTTTTTATTTAGTTCCTGCAACTATACTCACTCTCCTAAGCCTTCCTTCACACGTTTGTGGTCAGGACCTATTTCTACCCAAGTTAACATTGGTAGCAAAGACAAGGGGGCAATGAACACAGAATAGGAAACACAAAGTAGGGACAAATAAGAAAATCCTTCTTCTGTCTCCTGTCTCTCCTCCACTGCCAAATATTATTGTACTTCATGTACTGTTGGGATTTTATAATGCACAGATTTTGATGGAGACAGCACGAAGAATTTCAGGGAAAAACCCTGCTTAATACAGACAACATTCAAAGGCTACAGAAGGCAAAGTGTATGTCTAAGAAGATGCTGACAAGACCTACAACAGTCAGTTTTATCATGCAGAAATAATTTGTAGACTTTTAAAATACGGGAACTTTTTGCTCGAATTTGTTCACCATTCTAGAAGATAAACCAGCAGGGCATGTACCAGGATCCACAGACAGTCTGATGCAAGTAGAAAGTAACAAATCCTCCCCCTCCTCCCTGCATAACCCTCCATCATCAACTTATCATCTTCCTAAACACTAATTCTAAGTAAACTTCCATTGCCCTTGCCCACTGCTGACCAACCTTATTTTGCTCACTTTCTTTTATGTTCTTAACTTATCTTCCATTATAAATAGTAAACATTTTGGTTTTAAACATTAACTGAAAACTTCAAGTTCAAGTCACATGTGCTAAGAATAACACACCAACGGATAACAAAAGCACAAGAGGGGTAAGACTCCTAAAGGAAGAGAAGCATTGGTATGTCATTTAAATAACTGAAACAGCCTCAGCAGGAAAAGCACATGGGTGTGTGTTAACTTCTCTAAAGTTCCTGGTTGTGAATCGCAGCACTGCCCTGCATTTTAACTAACCTTTTCAGCTACTGGTGAATTTCATGGCACGCTCTCAAACACACCCTACCTTACCAGTACTTCTCATATGGACAGGTCCTCCTTGGATAATGCCAATGCATCACTAATATTCAGTCCCCTAAATAGTTAAAATTGCCTTCATAACTCTACAGACATGCATTAAAATCAATAAAAACTAACATCAATAAAAAGCTATTCTGAAGCTCAGATTTATTTTTCCAAAAGCACACAGGCTAAAGTGTTTGTTAGTTTGTAAGGAAAAACTCTGGAACTACAAGTAAGGTTTGATTACTTGACCTTTAAAGTTCTTTCATTCTGGACTTACTCTTTTCTTTCACAGAAAGTATATTAAAATCCATTGTTTTCCAAATATTTTCATAAATAAATAAATCAGCCTATTTATTTATGAGAATTCAACTAGAATGTGCATTGAAGGATTATATTCAACCTTAACTGTGGAGTCATTAATAAATCTCTACTTAGTAATGAAATACAACACACCAACCAGCTTGTGAATTTAGTTATTTTCAGTAATAAAGAATGATGAACATATAGAAATGTTAGACGTGAGTTTTGAGAAATTCATTATTTAATTCTAACTTTGAATTAAATTACAAACTCGACTGAGCAACTGGTTAAACAGAGTAAATGATCAAATAATCATTTCCTTTATGTCACAGAATAAGTGTTGTATATTTTTCAGTTTGTTGAGAAAGTTAGAATTTGACAAACCCAAGCACGTTGATCAATTCCTATCAACATATTCTCACCTGAAAAGCGTATATATCAGAGCAGCAATGAAAGTGAAACTGAGCACAACTGCCACCAGTACCTGGTCACTTATTCCTTCTATAACTGAATCATTATCTAGCTTCAAACTCTGAACTTCTGCCTGGTGACTGTCCATCACAGCTCTAAAATGCAAAAAGAAATATATATGTATACTGAATATCTAGAGATACACATATGCATAGACACATACATTATTAAACAGTTACAAGTAATATATATGCATGTATCTATTTACACACAAATTCTTGAAGAAAATAATCAATTGCTGAGAAAAAAACAGTAAAAAAAAAGATAAAACATGCATTTTACCTATAGAGCTTGCTGCAAAGGACTACAAAACATTTGCTTTGTACAGCAGTGAACAAGTCTTAATGACTGCATTGCAATCTAAAGACTTTTTTAAACACATTGGTCAAATACCTTACCTGTAAACCTTTATAAAATACATTAAGGACAGGACATTCTACTGCATTTGACATATTCTAACCACAACCTTGTTTATGAAAAGTATGATTCTACATTGTCAAGAATTTTTGCTATTGCATAATGCATGACTGCTGCTAAGGTAAGACAATGTAGTACAGTAGTAAATGTCCAGCTGTATACACATAAAATATCTGATGAATTCTGTATTTTATTTATCTTTTCTATGCCTTACCTTCTTTCAGAAAGAAACATGGGGAAAGCTTGAAAACAAAAGGGTATTTTCAGTCTTCCCTGGTCAGACTTGTTTGTTTTACATTCATTTTGCATATGCAAAAATCAGAATGACTTGCCAGCACTAACATTCATTAACTTACAGCTGGAGAAACAAGCAACATAAAACAGTCTGCAGCATACTTCTAAATCACTCCTGCTGCAATCAGGAAGTGAAATGAACCAGCTGTGAATACTATGAAATCAGAAGAATGAAGCTAAATCTGGGAAAGGTAACAAAAAAATGTTGTATTTAAGCTGTGTCCTTATGTGTTGGAGTATTCCCGTACAGAATTGACATAAGATCTCAGCATTGGTTTATGAGGTCAGGGGAGATTGGTATCATTTACTTCACTTTCTATTCCTGTGTGGGTGCCTTAAGCCTGCAAGCTTTTATTAGAGTATCACTCTAGTTCACAGCTCATATGTCACTGTCAAATTTGAACTTTGCTGTCTAACAAATATAACTACAAAAGATATTACCTAGTTCTGAATTAAGTGCAAAAATGAAAGAGAATACAAGTTATGGGGATTTTAGTGCACAATTGTAATATGCAATCCTGACAAAATTTCAACATGCCAGTCTAGAGCTAACGTAAAATGTCATCTTTTCCATAAGATGACTACTTTTGCTCTCCAGATCTATTCTTGTACGAGTTATGGAGCTTTCTCCAAGCTTTGTAACATTTGTGGGAATTACCTCTGTAGCAATAAGGCAAGGGAAACTAGTATATTCTAACATTACTATAAAAAGGGTAAGTGGTATAATTAAGTACCATAAGAGCAGAGAAAACATGGAGAATGAAGGTAGATTCCTTTCATTGTTCTTTTATTTTTGGACTTCCACTGTGGAAAACAAAATGAAATAATGAAGCATATTTGAAGTGAAACGATAAGCTACATTTTCCTAATGTGTACCTCAGCCTGAACTGTGACACACGCAGCTTCTCACACACAACTGTCACAGTCTAGCTACTGAAATGCCAATTCACATTTGGAAAGAGTAGGTTTTCCTAAAAACAGAATACCACAGACTCACGAAGAGCCATGTCTGAAGTAAGTCAATACTGATACATATTTCATATATATACTAATGAACAAAAGACCAGATATTTGTGGAAAGCTTTTACACAGAAACAACAAACTACACAAAGAGCTACAGCATGGTGCAGTATACCTTGTTACACAATTATATAGCTTTTGTTAAAGCTACAAGGCTAGGCTGCTGTGGAAATCTTCTGAGCCTAAATTCCTGGCATGGGGTGACGCCTTCCCAGCTCGACACCCCCAAACTGTGCACTTCTTTCTCATCATCAGTTTCTCTCTCTTACAATACCTCATTCTGGGACATTCATTTTTCACAATTGCATCTGAGGGAGAGTGCTGCTATTTTCAGCTCCTACACTGTCTCTCCTTAAGCACCATCATCTCTGCACTAACCTTAACTACGTCACACTGTCATTTCCTGGGTTGTTTGCTCCATGCACCTGCAGAAATAAATGGTGAGGAATTGGTCCACAGTCTTAAAACAGCTCTGTCAGAACAGACCAGCGTGCTAACAATAGCTGCATCCTATTGATTTCCAAGCAATTTTCCAGAAATGCACACTGTGGCAGTGAGACACATAGATGCCTTCACAGCCTGGCTTTAACTGCCCGGGTGAGTATGCAAAAAACAAAACAAAACAAAGACCCAACAATGGTCCCAAAGAGAACACTACTGAAATAAACTATTTGAAAATTGTCTGACCGAAGGAGAAAGGAATTTTCTGATCTCAAGTCTGCTTGTAACATTTTCCAACAAAATATACAGAACTGCAAGCTTGCAGTTTACATTTCCTCAAGTGCAACCACAATAGCACACAAACAAATTCATGGTGCTCTGAATGCTGATAGCCCTCCAACTGCTGCTATGGAATCTGGCCTTCCACTGCAAATGCCTAGCAGGAGCACGCTCTTTCAGCCAGCACAATAAAGAGCTGAACAACCTTAGCTCATAAGACGAAGCATTAAGTGATGTAATGAAGTTGTCCTCAGTGACAACCGGCACTGACAAGGACTAAGTGTATCTCAGGGAAGACTTGTAGAACCAGACACTAGCAAAGATATCTAATCTCTCATAAAATATTATGCAGAAATAATTGCATGTTGTACAAGAGAAACTTGATGCTACTTTTATAAAATCATTTTGTTCAACCTGTTTAACTTGATCCATCCTATTTGGATGATTATGCAAAAATAACTGTATTTTCTCAGCTTTTTCAGATTGGCCTTGGAGACCACAGACATTAAATAATTTTAAAGTTGTTCATTTGTCTCTGTAGATTTCTATTAATTTTTGTTTAGTAATTACAAAGAAGATGTCAAAGTTTTGATGCTGTGCTTCTATTCTTTCATACAAAAAATTAATTCTAGTCCATACTAACTTTTTAAGAAAAGCTCCACAACAACAGAATGACTTCAGTTAAAGAAGTGAGTAGTAAGAAACAGATTAAATTCTAAGAGTTGATCTTTGCTTAATGATTTTTTTTTCTCTTTTTAACCATTCAGCAGGAAGGTGGCTTTCTGAAAAGAAAGCATAACCTTACCCTGCCTTCCAATTAAAGGAAAAAAAAACAAACAAACTCCCATCTAAATTGGAATTCATACCATCAATTTCAGAATGCACAGGTTGCAAAGTTTCAAAAACCAACAAAAACTCCCAAGGTAGAAAAAGATAAGAACAACAAAAACCTTTAATTTTCAGCTCATCTTCAAGCACTTGCACAAGGCAAACTAGTTCAACTGCCTAGTAAGTAAAAAGGACAAGTGGTTACTCCTCCATTCCTTGAGCCTCTCTAAATAACAGCTGGATTTTGCAGCACAGTGATCAGATTTATGTGACCCAGGATTCTGTATGGCTACAGAATGTAAATAGCCTCAAACAGATTCAGCTGGTCACAGAACACTTCAAAGTAGAAAGGGGTGGAATTTATGCTGGTAAGAAACATTTCATACTACTCACCTGAACATATAATAACTTTGCTTTTCCTGAGTTTTGCTGAGACAGATTACAGACAGAAAGCAAAACTGTTTTGTTTACACTTCCAATAGCAATCTTCCCACTTCATGGTTAAGTTGAGCAATAGATGCAACTTCGTGAAAAAAAAAAAGAGGACTGCAAGTAGTGACGTCACGTTTATGGCAATCTTATTCTTGAAAACTCATACTGATAATACTGAAATATGAGGGCATGAAGACCCCACACTGCTGTGGATATATCAGTTTCCTTATGAGATTTGAGGAGTATTTTTAAGGTTTCTGATGTACTACATACAGCACAGTAAGAGCAATAGCCATGCCATAACTTGCATACAAATGAAAACCAACTTTGCCATGACGTATTAAGTATTTGCTGCTAGCTACCCAAAGTCAGAATATCCCCACAGCTATCTATAAGATTTGAATTTTCCAAGTTCAGCAAGTATTTCACCATATGCTGATATATTCTTGGAAAGACAGAGATCTTAGGATCCACCACCAAAGGAGGACATAAGCCTAGGGAAAAAAGAAGCTCTCCTCACCTCAGGGGAGTAAACAATAAAATAACATAGATGTAGTACTGCTGTGAAATACTGATTAGTAACCAAGAGCAACACTGATTTTAAGAGAAGGCTACAATTTGCTCAGCATCTGAAAAGTATGCTTGATAACAAGTCCTTTCAAGAATGGGCTCAGAGGAAACTGAGTAAGAATAACCATTCTAGTTCAGTTCTACTTCTGCTCTTTTCATCTTGTTGCAGTACTGACAGCCACCGACAGTGCTCAAAATATGAGAAATTGAAAGATGAAGACAGGGGAGGGGGCCAAAGTGTACACAGGAACTTATAATACATTTTGCCTGATGTCTTTTACTAGCAGAACTATTACTTCCTTTCCTTAAAGATGTTTCTCACTTTGGAGAGGCTATGAGTTCTCCAGGATAAATGAAATCCTAACCAGGAAAATACTACTGAGAAACGGAGGCTTACAAAACTGTAGTATTCATAAGTACAGATTACTCTTGAAATTCAATCCTCATTTTTTTTTAAACACCAAAAAGACTTGTCCTCAAGTCCTAAATTAAGTCCTCAGAAGTTTCTTCCAAGATAAAAGGAACGAGTATAAATTGGTTTCATTTGTGACAGCAGGTTTCTCCTAAGTGACCTACTTTAGGTAACAGAAATCAACTTAAGTACACTAAAAAGGGGCATGTTTATTCAATAGCAGCCCTTCTAAAGACACATATTCACCTATTTTGAAATACTTAGGACATGATTTGAGAGCTTTTGGCTACTTTGAAGAGAACAACAGATTCCCCAAAAAAGGGAAAATTATTAAATACTGAGTAATAACTGAGATCCTTCTTGTTGGAATTACCTATTTTCTACTTGGTGGTATTAGTGTGTCTGGATCACTTGTGAAGGACCAACAAAAAATACTTACAGATGGGACCTGACACCACTGTGTGGTTCTGAACAGAAATTTTGCTAATGGATTCTACAGTTACTTTCCTTCATGCAGGACCGAAGGATATGCCTAGAGTGCATTCAGAGACCATAACAATGGCATGCTTTCAGCGTGTATGATGAGCAAGAGGGAACGTACAAGCAGCATTGAAGGTGTGCTAAAGCTGGGCTTTGAGGCAGCAGTGCAGACATATACCTTTTAGCAGAGAAATGGGTAATGGCAATGGGTATACTTAGAAAATGTCTTTTTTGACAAAGCAGGATTTACTTCATTTTTGTGATTGAATTCTTACTTGCATAAAGCACGTAACAACCCCCAGTGCTATGTATCTCCATCAGTTTTAACATCAGGAGGAAAGAAACCAAAGGGCATGTGTAATATGGGAAATAAAAAATAAAATAAAATAGCATACAAATTGACAAGATACAAACTGTGAGAATGTTAAAACAGACTTGGTAATATTATACTAGGACTTCATGCAATCTATTCATACAGTTTTATTATGAGTTATCAGCTACTTTGGAGTCAGAAATCAGAACAGCTGACTGAGTAAGTTATAGCTGAATACATTAATGTGCATACACATTCACTGCAAAAGAGAAAAATAAAAATGTAAACAGTCCTGCTAGATTTACTACAAAGCCATAACAGGGCAGGGCCATTTCAGCAGGGGATAACACTTCTTCAGTATTTAGATCTGCCTCACCAACATGCTTGCCTGACAGAGCAGCTCTCTGCAGGGCTGGAGGTCAGCAGCCTCTGTGTGACATTTCCCTAATTAGAAAAACAGAAGAAAGAAAATCCTAATCATAGAATAGAATCATAGAATCCTTAGAGTTAGATGGGACCTCTGAAGGCCAACTAGACTAACTCCCCGGCAATGAATAGGGACACCACAATTAGATCAGGTTGCCCAGGGCCTGATCCAACTTTGCCCTGAAAGTCTCCATAGATGGGGCATTAATCGTAACACTAGGTAACCTGGTCCAGTGCCTCACAACCCTCACTGGGAAAGATTTTTTCCTTATACCTAACCTAAATCGATCCTATTTGAGCTTGAAACCATTTCCCCTTGTTCTGCCACCACAGACACAGAAATAGCGTGTCCACTTCTTTTCTGTAGCTCCTCTTTAGATATTGAAAGGCCTCTATCAGGTCACCTCGCAGCCTTCTCTTCTCCAGGCTGAACGTAATCATGCTTTGCAAGTTAGAATCACTAAAGATGCAACCTTCAGAAGCACATTCCACAGGGCAAAATACTCCCGTGACTAAGTCTCTTTTTTTTTTTTTTGTCAGCCTGTAACTGCTGATGGCTTGAAGAAAACGACAAAGGCAGTGATACGTACAGTATTCCTGTTTGGGGTATCTGTCTGCAGGGCGCGTGGCCTGTGTAAAACAGGTCCCAGAAGAGTTCTGAACTCCTCCATAAGGCTCGAACAGATGGAAGTTCAAGGCTCATAAAGGAGCAGGGCTATAAAGACATGGAGCGCAGTGCAGACGAAGCACTCCCTCAACTTCAAAGCGACAGAGCAGCAGAACAGGCTGTGCACAGAGTCTCCTCTGGAGATATCCAAGGCCCATCCGGACACTTTCCTGTGCATTCTGCTGCAGGGAACCTGCTTAAGCAGGGCGTCGGACCGGATGATCTCCAGAGGTCCCATGCACCCCTAAGACCCGCGGGCGGGGCCACGCGGAAGGGCCTGTCAGCGCCTTCAGCTGGGTGACTTCTGGGCGGGCAGGCAGGGAGGTGAAGTAGCGTCACTTAGTATAATAATGCTCAGTGAAACATGGTAATACTCAAACTGAGCCCAAAAGGGCTTTTCATTTCTTCACTTTCCAAGAAAAAAAAAAAAAAGCCCAACAACTCCTTGCTGTAGGAAGCAATGCTTCCGCACCAAGCTCACACCTGCGGCGGACAGCAAGACGAGAAGCCCCGCTGCGCGCCCTCCCGCCCGGCGCTTCTCCTTATCCCCGACACGGAGAGGAGAGGCGAACTGCGAACGCCCCGCGCCGCCGGTCGCAGCCCCACCTCAGCCCGCCGCAGGCCGCGGCCCTCCGCCCCCCGTCAGCGCCCAGCCGCGGGGCTGAGCTCCGCCGCCGGGCCCCGCGCGGCCTTCGCCGCGTCCCGCCCGGCTGCGCGCGCCCAACGACCCCCCGAGGCCGGTACGCTCCCGGCGGCGGGGTCGCGCCGGCGGTACCTCAGCTCCGAGAGCGCCGCGCTGCCCGCCGGCCGCCGCCCCGCCCCCCGGCAGCAGCGTCGCGGTGCGACGAGGCGAGGCGACGAGACGCGAGGAGAAGAGAGGGGAGGGGAGGAGAGGCGGGCGCAGGGCGCAGGCGCGGACGGGCGGTGCCGCCGGGACGTTCTGACGTGTCCGCGCCGCGGCCCGGCCGGGACGGGACAGCGGGGGACGAGGGGCGGCAGGGAGCGAGCGCCGGCAGCGCCGCGCCGGGCAGCGCCCCGATATGTTCAACGTGGAGAGCCTGGAGCGCGCCGAGCTGGGCGAGAGCCTCCTCACTTGGGTGAGTGCCCGACGCCTCCGAGCCCGGGCCGCGGCTCCGGCCCCCACCCCGGCCGCCGCTTTCCTTCGCCGGCCGCGCCCCGGACCGAGCGTTGCGGCCCCGCCTCCGTGCTCTGCCCCCGCACCGCGGTAACAAAGGAGCCGGCGCCCCGCGGCGCCGCCACCGGCACGGCGGAGGGAGCGGGGCCTGCGGCGGGCAGGTGCCCGGCTCTGTGCGGAGCTCGGTGCGGAGCCCGGCCTGCGGCTTTCTGTCCGTCTGCGTTTCTTCCCGTATCCCTGAGCGACGCTTTAGCCCCGGTCACAGAGATTCGGGATGTCGGAGATAACGGACTCGTAACGGATTGCCTTTTTCCCTGTGATTGTAGGGGATATTGGCCTTGGGTCTGCAGCTGCATGGAGTGTGGTTGTAGCGCACCTACGATGCTGTATTTCTGTGGTTGGGAAGCAATGGGGTCTGCGGGTTTCCGCCACGGGAGTACACTCGTTGTGAAGCTGTTAGAGGCGATGGTTGGAATCTGCCTTCTGTTTAGATGGTGTAAGGTCAGAGCTGAATGTGACTATGATGGTGGCAGGTTACTTGGGAAACAATAGGTTATGTGTCTCTGAAATTAAAGGAGCAGAGCAATGGAAGTACAGCTGTTAGAAGTGAGCAGGTGGCCTGGAAAGGGCGGGAGGCTGAGGATTTGGGGAAGGGTGTATGTGCAATACCTGGCTGCACCGATCGCTGCCGTGTGCAGTCAGAAGTATCTCAGTTTTGGTTTCCTTCCTTGCATCCTTGCCAGTCTTTGTATTTTTGCAGTGGTTGGTCACATGTCCTGCTTTTGGCTCCCATTGCTCTCTTTCTCAGATGTTGGGAGTGGAAGTCTTCTTGCTGGTAGGATTTAAGGAAGTAGAGTGTGCAAGTCCCGGCAGAGAAGGACTCAACACCAGGAGGATGAGGAAGGCCTTTTGGGGTCATGGGGGAAGACCTATTTACATGCGTTGCCAGCATCTGTTTTCACTTGAGCTGTCAGATACATGCTTCTGGTTCTCTGTGGCGATAAAGCAGCCGTGCCTCTGAGAAAAGCATAAGCTCAGATGCACACATAGCAGGTGCCCACATTCCCAATGCCTTTGTAACTCCCCAAATTTCCAGGTAACCAGCAGATGAGACGTTTACTTATAAGCATGAGGCTGCTGTACCTAAAGATGTGAACTGCTACAGGATTTTCTGTCAAAGAGATTGAATTTTCTCTTGTTGGTCTACTAGGAGTAAAGTGGAGCGTTGATCTTTCCCATTAGCCAGACATAGGTTGGAAAAATAGACTTGAGAAAATGCCAGCAAGGGAGAAGACAGAACACAGAGGAATAGGGCATTGGCTGCTTTCCTCCTCCCTACAATAATTCTTTCTACAACCAAGCATGATAGAAACACATATATGTGTTTTTTGAAGGCCTGCCTTGCCAACACTTCCATGCGTTCAGATCCAGTGGAGGCTGGGTTACTCTTGATATAAATTAGAGTTAGCAGCTCTTGTCTGCAGAGAGCAGGACTGCTGGGGGTTTAACCCATCAGTCTGCTCAGCATCACAGAGATGTGTGTTCACACCAGCCAATGCAATGGGAAAGACAATCAGAAAAAAAACAACAACAAAACACAACTTGTGGATTGATGTAAAGACAGTTAAATGGGACAAAAAAGGAAGGAAAAATAATTTAACTGTGATGGAAGAATATACAGAAGAATGGTGCACAGTGCAGCTGCTCATCACTTGCCAACCAAGGCCCACTCAGTCTCTGAACGATGGCTGCCTCTCAGCCAACTCCCCTTGGTTTTATTGTTCAGCACAACACCGTGTGTTATGAGACATCCCTTTGGCCAGGGTGGGGAAGCTGTCCTGGTGATGTTCCCTTCCAGCTCCTTGTGCCCCCCTCCCAACCTCCTCGCTGGAGAGGAGCTGAAATGTCCTTGATTTAATGTAAGCACTGCTGTGCAGCAGCTCAAGTGTTGGTGTGCTATCGACATTATTCTCATCTTAAATCTGAGGTACACTGTATCCCAGACAAAGCTGGGACAGAAGTCTGCTGCACATCAGTAAAGCTAATGTTGATTTGTCTTGGATTATTCTAAAAACCAGTGTAACCAGCTAGCAATTTTTTCTTTGCTGTGTTTGAGGTTGCCACTTAGTAATTCAGTTGTCTCAATCACCAAACTTTACTGCTAACACTGAAAATTTTCGATTTCTTTAAAATGTTAAGCCATTCATGGGGGTTAGTAACTCCATAGGAGTTACCAGTCAGTCATGTGGTCATGACATATTTGAGCAGTAGTTTGCACTTACTATCTTTGGCCCTTAAGCTGTGTACCAGTCCAGTGGAGTCTGTAGTAATGGTTTGTGCGGATCCCTTTATGTTTCCAAGCTTTCCATCCCACTGAGCTAAACAAGAGCTGCTTATTTTTTGGTGAGCAGAAATATTAGTAAATCCTTATCTTAAAAGCATTAAAATTAGTGCATTTTCTGACTGAATATATGCATAGGGTTATGCGTTATTTTTACTATTTCAGTATTTCTGTGTGACTTTAGATTTTTGAAGCTGTCTCAATTAAAAAAAACACAGACATACACACACACAAAAAAAAAAAAACAAAAAAATGAAGTGAAGAAGAAAGGTAGCCTTAGTTTCTTCCAAAACATGAAACTTGCAAAAAAAAAAAAAAAAAGTGGCAAATTTTTTTTTAGTCCTCAGTGAAACTAGTTGTATGAACAAGTTGGTTTTTTTGTTTGTTTGTTTTGCCTGACTTTTCTCCCAAGTCCTATGATGAGTCTCAGGAAACCGCTCATTTAGAAGGGAAAACAGGGTTGTCTTAATTACAGTTAATGCATACCTCAGGTGGCCACTCTCTTCCATTGTGCCAGAGAAGGTGACTGTTGTTAAGAACTGGTTTAACCTCCCGGATTGCTTGCTTCACATTCATTCAGAGGTACTTGAACAGGTTTGTCTATGTTTTAAGTAGAGCAGATAAGGCTTTCCACAGGTCTGAGAACTTGTTCAGCCAACACTACTGTTCGGTGGCTTAGGCACAGGTGAGCTGAAACTGCTCCTCCCTCTGCCAACTCATGATTTTAATAACTGAGAGTGTCCCTCAAGTCTTCCCCCGTGCATAACTGAGGTTCCTTTTCTGGTATCTTTAAGCTAGAACGAACAGCTTACCTGTGAATATGTTGTGGTCTTTACTATTTCACCCCACCTCCTTTTACCTCTCCAAGAGCTTTGTGGTGTGTGTTCCTGAGTAATTTTTGTGTGGGATGTTAAGCTGAGAGAGCTTTTGCTTCCTTCCATTTCAGCAGGTGATCATGATGATCTTCTGAGGCAGCCAGGATAGTAGCACTTAGAGTGAAGATGAGTGATGGACTGGAGCCCCACTACTGACATCTCAAAGCTGATATTTATACTTGAGTGGTGTTTGCAGGCTGCTGTAATTGCAGAACTGTTACCCTATCAAAAATCTCCCAGAAGCCTCTCCTGAGACTATTCTAGGCAGTGTGGTATAGTTATCCACGCAGTACTACAGCCAAGGTTGTTTAAAAAAACATGGCAATGTGGTAAGTCTGCAGTAAGTTTAAGACTGTTTCAGCGTATCTAACACGGATTCACAACATTTTTTTTTCTCTTTATAACTTGTGACTAGTTCACAGATGACTATCTGGATTGTTTTGCTTTGTGTTCAGTGCTAGGAATGCTTTTCACTCAGATGCATCACTGAGTCATGTCTTGAAACATGGAGAACTGTCAAATGTGTGTGTGGCAGTTGCACTGTAATGTGCCAGTGTCTGAAATCATTGTGGGGTCTACGGGCTTTCTGGCATGTAATTTGATAAATTTTCTTTTTTAACATAGAAATGAGGTCTGATATTGGAAAGACTGCTTAGCTTTGGTGTAAAAACAGCACAGTTCCTCAAAGAGGTCATTGCTATGAACTTTTTTTCCTTCGTGTTGGTAAGGTAACTTATTTTGCCATATGTTGCCTTCACCAAGTTGTCTGCTTGCTGTCTTGCCTGCTTTTGCTTTCTCTTCCAACCATCAAGGCCAAATATAGTTTTCCTGGTAAACATGTTAAAGCCTTATGATAACTGTGAATTTTGTAAATGCTATACAAGACCACTGTTCTGGATTTCTCCAGTTGAAAAACACATCTGGCCATTTATGTGGTGTCAGTTCTTTGATCTTTCTCTGTTTTGGCTGGACAGTTTCTCAGTACTGTGTATGTGTCTTCTGTGTGGTGCCTTACCTCCAGCTGGAAGCGTTTGCTTGTGCTAGTCTGAAAATTAGAGGCTGTGTGAGCAAGTACTGAAATAGAGATTCTTACTCTTCAAGAAGTCTGCTTGTAAACATTGTTTGGGCTCCTTTTACAGAGAGAACCAGTGCTACCAGAATTTGCTAGTGGAAATGTGTTTTCCATTCCTGTCCAGTTATGTCTCCTTTTTGAACTACACTGTTCTTGATCCTTGTTCATTTGTGCATTTAAGAACTCATCTGATTTCCTGTGGATGCAAAGATTGAAACTAGTTAAGCCTGTTTGAACTCTTTCAATCCTTAATCGCTGACCACAAGTTTAGGGTTTCATTTCCTTGTGATGATACTGTTGCATCAGCAATTCTTACCTGTTGAAGAAAAATCATCAAATTTCAGTAGTGGGCTGCTTGTGCTGATGATGACGGCAGATGAAGAAAGTCGTTCGAATATGTTATTGTTTGGAGAGAAGAAAACACAGAGCTTGCCAGCATTTGTGGAGCACAGGTGGAGATATCTGGCCTAGCTGCATCTGCTGCAACAGACCAGTAGATTAAGCCTTTATTATTTTTAGTGGCCTCTTAGTAGGATGGCAAAGTTTGCTGTTCCACTCTTTTAGGCATAGTTATCTGAAAGGCTGATATTCTGAGCATCTCATGCACTGTGTTTAGAGGAGCTGGGGTATCTCATACCATCTTGACAATATCTTTGACAGTAAGGATTTTTAATCTGTTGTTGGGGGATAAAACAGAGGCAGAACTTCTCTTAAAGTCTGTGAACAAGTGATACAAGAATGATAATATACAAATAGAGTGATTAAAGATAATAAGGTACATTTTGTATCTATTCCTCATCTTTCCCCTTTGTTTATATTACAAATGTGTCAAGACTGGGAAAAGGATGAGAACAGGATTTGTTAGTTTTGGACAATACTCTTCATGCTTGCTTTTTTACTCTCTGTTAGTTTTTAATATGTCATGGCCTTGTCCCAAATTTTGCCTTTTTTTTTTTTTTTTTTTTCAATTCACCCCTTTCTGAAGAGCTGCTGAGTAGCGATCTCTGAAGAAAAAAAGGCATTGCAGTGTGATTTGGTACATGCTCTGTCTCAGTTCTGCCCATTCATTTTTCCATGTGGATTATGAGATGCTGCCAGGAGAAGAAGCAGGTTTGTCTGCTGAGAGCCATGAACCTTCAGCAGTACAAAGGAAATGAGGAAACAATTGTTAGTTTACTCATCTTAAGATGGGAGGTGAGGGGACAATCTTGTTCCCATCTGTTTGAGATAGTTAAATAGTTAATTGAAAAATATCTGAATTGTATATTTGGCTCATTTGTCATTATTGTGGGATTTTTTTGAGGCTCTTGAACTGGAAGATGAATATTCTGATGCTCTGTTCTTCCTGGACCATCAAAAGTCTTTGTTACAATGCATTTGACATCAGTAGAGCAATTGCGTGCACTTCTAATTGTGCAGTAGGGAAGGGAGAACAAAAAGGACATGAGACAATGTTTTGCTGCTGTCTACTCTTCTGGGTGAGCTAAGGACTCAGTACTGTGACAGTTCAGAAAGACTTTACTAAGTGAAGTTTTTCTGCTGCTTCAGAGACTTAACTCACTTAGGTTTTTTCCAGTTCCAAAGTTCAGTGTTGCTTAATCAGTTCAATTTGCAAGTGCAAGTCTTTAATTGAAAATGAAATTTAAAAAAAAGTTTGTTGACCACTAACACTAGCATAAGGCTAAGGCAGGAAGTGTGGAGAAGCAAGTGTCCTTTTTGTGGTCTGTGTTGCCCAGAGCCAGGTATGTTCTGCCAACCAAGGAAGGGGAATAAGGGATACTACCTTCCCCAGCCTACTGACAATGGCTTCCTGCCTCAGAGTGCATGCATGCGGTTCTCCAGGCTTACTGCCTTTGCCTGGTGTGATTTAATCATTCCTGTGACTTCCCCAGTGCTTCTCATTCAGGTTAATAAACAAGAGACAATGTGGAAAGGAAGAGAAGGCTTTGGTGGAAGGAAAAACTCTCTGATGTCAGAGGGGGCGATCTAGCCCCCAACACACTTGCATGTGGCAGGCGAAAGCAGTGAATGCAGGGCTGGAGCTGTTTGAACTACCTTGAGACATAAAGGGTTGTGGCTTTTCCACAGGCATGTGCAGGAAATGGTTTTGGAGTGCTGTGTGTAGTGGAGCAAGTACTGCACAAATAAGTGCATTATAAATGGGATTATAAAGCCCTGGAAATGGTATGGCACTTTCAGACCTTTAGCTGCAAGCTTCTGTGCACTGCTTTCTTTGCTCTGTGGAAGTCTTGTCTGTTTTGAGCTACATCTCTCAAGATAGCAAATTAGGTACCTAAACTAGAGGCCAAACATACATCTGTACCATTCATGATGGACACTAGAAGATGTGGGAAATGAGGATATTTTATTGATTCCAGAGCTGCAGAATGTTAAGTGGGCCTTTCTTCTGTTCTGGAGTTGGATAAGACAATCCTTTGCATGACCTTGCTTGGCATGGCAGCAAGGTATCCATAGTTTCATTCCAGGGTGGAATAAGTAGAGGTATGTTTGTATTTAACTGCAGCAGAGATTATGGATATTTTGTCAATTCTAGTGCCACTTCAGTAACTGGGAGGAAAACAAAAACAAACAGGATTTCTACAGTCCACTGTGGGTTAGCTGATCTCATCATACGGACAACACTAAAAGATGGCAGCCTGTTCCACTGTGTCTCTTGCTTTTCTTGAGGAATCATAGACTTGGTCATTCTCTGACAAGGTATGTTCTGCATAGGTGAAGCCCAGAAAAATGTTTACTGAAATAAAATTCCTAGAAGTGGAGGAGGCTTGAACTGTGATATGCTAAATTTAGTGGTGTGTACATCTGTGTTACCCATTCTAGAATCTGTTAAAGCGGAAATTTTAGACTGATGAAAACTTATTGCCATCTCCTTCCAAATCCCATTTTTTAGGTGATAAGCCTCTTGTATTCTTGTGATCTTGTGAAGACAGTTTCTACACTGACCAGAAGATTTGTGCAGTTGATATTTCAGTCCAGCTTGGTGTTGGCTTCATTTTCTATGCTTTTGGAGAATTCTTTATTCCACCTATTAATAGAGACAGCACTTTTCATCTAAATTATAGTTGCAATAGGGTGGAGTTGTAGATTTTAAGCATTTTTTTTTTCCTGTATTTTGTGAAGCAACCAGGCTATCACCTGTGTTCATCATTTTTTTTTTTTTTTTAATTAATGGTAGAATTAAATTTCTACTTGGACTAGTAGAATGCTAAGCTTTTTCTAACTGCTATCCAAGAAGTTAACAAACTTTGCTTTGCCTTATTTTATCGTAACAGGGATCAGTTTGGCCACTTTTGCCTGGTGCTGTTCTGGTCTCTAGTTGTCTAGCAATCTTCATTTAAGGAGCTTTTCTCTTTTGTTCACTGAGCCCTGTTTGGCTTCTTATAGTTGATGTCTGCTTTCAGAGAATGGTTATATTTTCCTTCTCTGGCAAAAATGCACCCCTATCATATGGTTCATACTGCCATATTGGCCTCTGTAAGTTAAGAGTACTGAAACTAACAAACTTCCTGTGTTTGGTTGGTAATGTTCCGCTGCTGAAATCACATTAATTGATCAACTCAATATACTGCGTAAGTTTTTACATTCTGCTCAGCAGAGGAAATTGTTTGTTCACCTATAGGCTGTGCCATTTGTATCTTCTTCCATGAGAAGCTGTTTTTAGTCTTAGGAGGTGTTTGGTGCTTAATGGACTGCACCTACAAATTAGAATGTGTTCGAGTCTTGCTTTAGCAGTTTTGCACTGACTAATAACTTGTATTTTGAGAAAAGTAATATAAAGTATCAGGGCTAAGCATTACTTTTAAATCAAAAACAATTAAGTAGGTGAAAACTCAAAAAACTGTTGGTTTAGGCTTGACTATGTTAGGCCTTCATTTTATGTGTTGAATGTTAGGTTTATCACAAATGCTCCGTAGGATTGTTTTTTCATCAGCAGGCTTATCTATTCATTGTCTTAATCATACATCCGTGGGAAGTGACCCGTGGTGGGGTGAGAGGGCCAGGGGAGCCACTGCTGCACGAAGGGTGGAGGTGCCCCATCTCAGGGAGCCGTGTCGGAGCGCAGAAAGGCTGGGCAGGAGTGATGTAGATGGAGTGCTATGGACTGAGCACAGTGCCCATTGCATCTTCCCATGTGCTGCCTGGGGGAGGAGATAGAAGGGGATGGTTGGGGGGGGGGGATGGTTTTAATCTGTTTTTGGTTCCCACAGTTTTGTTCTGTTATTAATTGACAATAAATTATATTAACCTCCCTACCCTGAGTGTTTGGCCTGTGATGGTAAATGCATGTCTTCCTGTCTTTATTTCAACCTGTTTGCCTGTTCTTCATTGTATTATTTCTCCTGGCTCTTTTGAGAAGTGAGAGAGCAGGGTGGTGGAGCTGAGCTTGCCATCTGTGAGAAACACCACAGCCAGTAATGTAAAGGCCTTGTCACTTCCTTATTCAGCTATTGGAGTGCCTAACAAAGTTGCAGAGTAACTCTTGAGATTTTAATGAGGAGAGTCTAGCGACCGAATAAAAATATTCCCGAATCTAAATCACTGAATAAAACTGCTGGTTGTCTGAGAGCCTGAATTGTTTGTTTGCGGTATGTAGCCTACTACTTTCTTGGAAAGCATGTAAAATAACTTGTGGTATAGTTATCCAAGGAGAAGATAGCAGTGCTGCCAGCCAGGTGGGGAAAAATGGGTGAAGGAAGTGATGAAACCTTACTAAAGGTTCTGCTCTTTCAAGTATTCTTGCGAACAGCCTGTTGCAATTTGCATGCATGCCACTGAGACTGGTTCCTTCCTTCCTTTTGTTTTAGCTGCTTTTCTCATTTCAGCTGTGTGCTTTGTTTCATTTGTGGCGATTTTACTGATGTAGGCCCTACAGAGCAGTGAGTTGTTATCTTGCATAGCCATAGTTTGAAAAGTATGGTTAATGGACGTAATTCTGAAGCATCGTGAAGTGTTGGGAGGTATTCCACCCTTGACAATAACTGTCTGTAGACTGTTACCTTTTGTTGCCTTTATACATAAGTTAGCCCAGTCGCGCATATTTTTATTACCTAAGATCCTCTAAAGAGATTTCAGATATTATGTAAAGATAGTAAAATAGTATGCAGTTGTGCCACAAGTGAAAGAACAAGCTGTGGATATAATCACTGCAAAAAGAACAGAGCTTTCATACTTTTCATAGTGTTGAGAAGGGAGATTTTTTTGCTGGAGATCTTTTTTTATTGGCCTTTATTTTTTGTGCCAACAGCTTCATGCAATGCTAGATACTCCACCACAACCACATCCTAAACTTCAGCTAGTGTATTTTGAGTACTGAGTTTGTCCAGTTCTCACCTTCATATTATGAATATTTTTTCATGAAATGCATTTCTTCCTTCTTTCCCCAGTATCTGACAAATCCTCATTAGTCATATAATGTAATTTAGAACTCTAATTCTGATTTGTCAAGGTCCTGAGTTCTTGCAGCAATTCAGTTTCCAGTAATAGAACCCTTTGCATTGAAACAATCACCTGCAATGCTTTTTTTTTTTCTTAAGTTTCATATAAAAATTGACTGCATATGTTTATGGCCTTGCATATTGGCGCTCTGAGTTAAAACTTGGACAGATGAATTAACATAAACTTCTTCTGTCTCTTATGTGGAAATTGATGGAAAGCAGGAAGGCTTAGTGGGGCAGTGGCTGATCTTTTGTACGTTTTTCCCTGGTTCCTCAGACTGCCCTGTCAGTTAATGCATCCAGTTTGTTGTCAAGGTTTCATATGGTGGTTCAAGAAGCAGAAAAAAGGATCATAACAGGGAATGAATTTAAACCTTTGGGGAACTGTATTATTGCAGACGCTCAAGAAGCAGGAACAGTTCCAGTGGGATGAGGGTGAAGTCTTCCAGGCAGAAGGAGATCATAATGCACAGGGAGGGCAGCATATGAGGGCAGGCCTTGCTGAAAAGTATTTCAGAGGCATGCAAAAAAACCCCAAAAAACAAAACAAAAAACAACAACAAAAAAAACCCTGCTGGCTCTACAATTGGACAGTGCTTCAGCACTGCCACATTCTTACCATTCTTTTCCTTTTTGAACAATGAGTTCTGCTTTTTCTTAGTGGCTTTTTGTGGAATGATCTGAGAGTGGACTCACAGTTTAACACTGACATAATTTTTTAAATTTTATGTATTCTATTGTGGGAAGAAGAGAAATATGTTGTTTTCATGTGCCTGAAGGATATGAAAAAGATATCATACTTTTTTTTTGTTGAAGAGCTGAATAAAAGCTGTTAAAAACATCTCAGTTGAAATGTATTCCTTTCCTTTGCAAATACAACACACAGTATTTCTTATAAAGTTATGTATGCAAAGGAACAAGCTGTATAACTAATGGTAATTTTTTTCTGATCTGTTTCATCTAATAAAAAGCACAGTTGTCTTCAGTGGTGGTCTTGCATGCATGAGTGTGGAATAAGTAGTTCACATGGGTAACCTGACTCACTCTGGCCGTTACTGGCAGTTTTCATCTTTCCTTCTTTATAAAGTATGAATGATGATGAAATTAGTTAGATTGTACCTTGTTTTTCTGTCACTTGAAAATAGCATAAGCAAACTCCCTTCCTGCCTTGATACAGTAGTATTTGTTACTTGCACTATTATTTAGTCAAGGAGGTGTTTCATATATCAGTATGCAAAATGAATTTAAAGACATTGGATTCCTTTGCAGTATGAGTAAAGACCTTAATTGTCAGTATTGTTTATTTGGAAATATCATTTTGCTTTGGCTGTACTTTAAAAAAACAGAGTAGAGCTTTTAGGTGATTTTTTTGTTGTTGTTTGTTTGGCTGTTGTGCAGCAAACAGCAATTAAAGCTTTGATAATTTAAACGGATAATATGCAAAATTTGGAAGTTTTCATGTTTGTGCTTGAAAGTTTTAATGTTGTTACATCTTGAACTTCAAGCATAAGCGTCGTTGATGCCATTGCAAACTTTTTCATGAGAGAGAAATCATTGTTTCCTATCTGAAGTATTTGTGAATTGTCACAGTATTGCTTGATATTCGTTTGATAGTATTACCATAATTCAGAGATTCTAGATAAACAGAAGTTTCTGGCAAAATAGCAATTTATTTTATATCCTGCTATGTGGTTTTCCATGTTTTTCCTTGTTTCTTTTTTTCTTTTTTCTTTTTCCCTTGTGGGTTTTTGTTTTGTTTTGTTTTTTGGTTTTTTTTTTTTTTTTTTTTTTTTTTAGTGTATAGTTCATCTGTTACGGTACCCAGATTCTATGGTAAGAGAGGAATTTTTTCACAGTGTTTCAGACCGAGCTATAAGAAAATCTATTTTATGTAGGGCATAGAAATAACTTTTGTCTGTTATCTATGCCACACAGTCATTTGTTTTGTTTTTGGACCACATGCATCATAATTTTTCACAGATGGCAGTTTGGTTGCTCGGTGGACAGACTCTGAGAGCTCATCTTTTTTTGTCCTTTCACAAACACCGCTGTTGCCTTTCCTAATTAAGCACTAGGTTTTGTTTCTTCTTGGGCAAATGGGAGAAAGGAACATTCACTTGAGGTGCTTATTCTCAAAATTTTAAATGGTGGTATTGCTAGAGTGCTTATTTGACATTACCAAGTAACTGAGAATCTGGACATTGATATTTGAGAGCCTTTTCCACCAAAAAAAGAACCGACATGATTTTTTTTATGTGAATTGTAAGATACATACCTAGAGGATGTTTACTGGGAAATGGCTTACGCTAGCATTAGTATTTTGGATTCCAGTAAAGCAGGAAAATTGTACATTATGTTCAGAAAAAAAACAGTTGATCTTATCTGATATTTATGTAGCCTGCAGTTGCAAGCTGTCTTGCAGGCTTTCTTATCTCTAGTGCATACAAGTAATGATTCCTACTAAGAAGACTAGTCTTCCCTGGAAGGAGAATAACAGCAGAGGGAAGTAGGCAAATATTCTCTAAATGTCATGTAGTCAAAAATATTTTAGGAAAACTCATTCACATCCCTTAAAACCAATGTTCATTATATTGTAAATGATTGGATACCTTAGACCAGTTATAAAGACTTTGCTGAAGCAGAAGGCTCTTTTCCACATCAAAAGAGAAATGAAAAAAAGAGCTCTCCCTTGTGTTTTTGTGCTTTGCTGCTGTGGTGGTGGGGGAAGGGTTGCAGATAGCCTGGAGGCTGTAGGCATGAAAATGGAGTAGAAGAATAGAAGCACTACGGAAATTGCATGTATTGACTTTTTTTGTTGTTATATTTTTAAAAGAAATTATTCTTACTCCTGCATAATTCTTTTCTTCGAAGATGTTACATGACATCCTCAGAAAATTAAGTTTGTGTCCTTGTTTTCAGAGCACTGTCTACACTGGGAAAATTGTGACCTAGCTCATTTCTTAGGTGTAGTAGTTCTGTCATCCAACTGCTCTGTCACATGGACCTTGCTATTCCTCTTCTACAGCTCTGTGTAACAACACTTATGTTAGTTTCCATCTGAGGACCAGAGTCTTGTCGCGATATGGACTCGTAATTAATGTCTGTCACTTTGTTAACTAAGCACACCAAAATAACTAGAACAGTGGTACTGCATGGATCTGCTGGGGCTTAGCAGCATTATGCTTTGCTCCTGTGTCTAATGTCAGAGAACAGCTAACTCTTAGGATTGTGGGAAACTTGTGAAAATTTTGTGTAATTAGTGTTAACTTCTAATACCAGAATTTCTTTTATACGTTCACTGGAAGGGGTGTACCTAAACGTACTCGAAGATATGCTCCAGAAATACTGAAGAGGGAGGAATTCCAAATAAAATGCTGTGAAAAAATTTTTTTTTGCAAATGTGCTGTAATAATTTGTGGTTAAACTTACAGTGTTTGTACTTCCAAAAACAAAGATACTAAGCTATGACAGTGGTTAATATCTTATTTTGCTATTGAATTTAAGCTTATTTCTTAGCTCCTGCAAGAAATGTTTTGGTTTTACTCTGTTCCGTTTGCTAGTAGGTAGCTTTTTTTTATGTTTAAAAATTGATTGACATGGAAATGAAAGTATGTAACCTTTTTCATTCTCTCCCAGATCCAGACGTTTAATGTTGAGGCACCATGCCAGACTGTGGAAGATTTAACGAGTGGGGTTGTGATGGCCCAGGTTCTTCAAAAAATGTAAGAAATTATTTAATTATTTACATGCATACAGATTTATTATTTATGAATGTGTCTGATTTAAATGTATTTTGATTCAGACTTGGCTGGTATTTTGTAAAGGCATGACTAATCCTTCGTTTCGACAATAGTTTAACCTGGGACATGACAAATATACTTATCCATGGCTTTCAAATAACTATCTTAAGGGCCAAAAATAAAGAGTAGTATTGCTTTAGGAAGCTGTGAAGGCATTTATTCAAGTGTAATCTTACTGAAAAGTGAATTGGGTTATAACTGTGGTCCCAAGTTACTGGTAATGTTATAGTTAATTTCACATGATAAAATTCGGTGATAAATTGAAGTAAGCTGTTGGTTTGGTTGTATGCAGAGGTAATACATTCTTGAGAGTAAATGGGGGAATAGTAGATGTTGCACAAGGTAATGGTTTTGTTTCTTTGAACTCTAAGGTAAAATAGGTTTGAAATGCATTAATTCAAAGCCTCAGTCTAATAGGGAATGGAGACTGTGAGTAATCATCTGAAGTGTAGCTGGATGTGTAGTGGTAACCCAGTATTACCTATTATCGCAGAAACACAACTTCTTCAAACTTGGCACTAGCAGCAAAATCTTGCTAATATTAATGAAATTGTAATCAAACAGATGGAAGAGGAAAAATACTTAGTTGAGAATCAGGAAATGTTTAAACATATGAAACAAGTGTAGAACAGGCTTTTCTAGCTTACCTTTCTCTCTGTATTACCAGTACTGCTTCGCTCTGTGTCACAAGAAAAATTACTACATGGAAGAAAAATTTTTCAGGTGTAGAAGTAAGAGCAAGACAGCTGGTTCACAGAGATCATTTGGAGAAATCTTGCATTGAAGTTAAATAGGAGCAAACTGGGCCATGTCATTGGAAACATGTCATTTTCAGTGAACACTTGAAAACTTAACCTTCAATATGAAAATCCCCCATCAAGATAATTGTGAAAAGACAAATTTATTGTCTAGATAATGAGACACTAAACTCTTAAACTCTGTCATTCTTACTCCAGTGAGAATAGTAGACTATTGTTCTTAAAAAGCGTGTTCCTTGAAATTTGGCTATCCTTCAGCATGGCTGCCCCTTATTGAGGGTTCTCCAGTAATGCATAAAAATAAAGGGAAATAGGGAAAATTTTAACAATTTTTAGTGCTTCTATAAAAATTAATTCATCTTTAAAAAATGGTTGAGAATTCCTCCTCAGAGTTACCTGTGAGTGAATCAGAGAATGATAGGATCACAATGGTTGGAAAAGAGCTCTAGTCCAACTGTCCATCTATTACCAGTATTTCCTATTAAGCCATGTCCCTCAGTACAAAATCTGAATGTTTCTTGAACATCTCCAGGCCGACCATTCTTTCTGAGAAGTTTTTCCTAGTGTCTATCCTGAATCTCCGCTGGCACAACTTTAGGCCATTCCCTCTTGTCCTATTGCAAGTTACATGGAAGAAGAAACTGACTCCCACCTCACCATAGTCTCCCTTCAGGCAGTTGTAGAGAGCAGTAAGAGCCTCCTCCAAACTGAACAATCCCAGCTTCCTCAGCTTCTTCTCACAAGGCTTGTTCTCCAGACCTCTCACAGCGTCATTGACCTTCTCTGAACACACTCCAGCACCTCAGTGTCTTTCCTGCAGTGAGGGGCCCAAAATTGAACGCAGTATTCAAGGTATGCCCTCACCAGAGCCAAGTACAGGGGCTGATCACTTCCATTCTCTTGCTGGCAACACTGTTTCTGATACAAACCAGGATGCTGGCAGCATTCTTGACCACTCAAGCACATTGCTGGAGCACTCATGTTCAGCCAAGCTTGACTAATACTGCCCAGTCTGTTTGCTCTACACAGTCTTCCAGCCGTCTGCCACAAGCTCATAGCATTGTCTGGGGTAGTTGTTGCCAAAGTTCAGGACCCAGCACTTGGTAAGCAAATGCAATCACTGAAGAACTCAAATTGAATTATGTGGAGTTCTAGTGAAAACTGAAAGGTGTTGGCCTTATCTGGTAGTCTGGATATACTTCCATAGGAGAGTAAGGATAGCTTTGTTCTTGAAATTTTTAAGATTTACTCGAAAACTTTAAGATTTAAGTGCCTAAGCTCTCTATTGGTTTTGTTTTTTTTTTTAACCTGCGCTTTCATGGAAAGAGTGTCCACTGACACTTACGAGGACAGGCAATAGTTCAAACAAGTTGAAGTTAACACTAGTTTATCTTGAGGATGTTTCAGAGAATAAAAAAAAAAATAACAAACCATGCCTTGTATCTGCTGTTGAGAAGGGGGCTTGATGTATGTTTTTCCTCAATACTGTTACCAAGATAGTAGCCTGTATTTGTAAGGAGAGACCATTCTGCAGAGATGTCAGTTCATATTGTAGGAAATATCCAAATAATTTTCTATGACGGTATCTCTGATAAAGCAGATTTTATTCGCAATTGCAATGGCGGGCCTCCTGCAAGCAGGAGAGCACACAGAAAACAGAGTTACCTCTTTTATTCCCTATTCCCCGACGCTTATCTCTTACTCTCCTGGTTCCTCATTGGCTGAGTACTTCAGGTTCACAATCTTCTCGACGCTTCACTAAACATGGAAACACTGGACAAACATAAATTTTTGCTGCATAAGCGTAAATCTGTAGTTAATTAGCTTATTCCACATCTGATCGTTATTTTGCGGATATCTGCTTGTCCTCCTTTCTACAAAGATAAGCTTGGGAGAGAGGCAGGGGAGTATCCTGGTGCCTGCCTTCACACCCCAACCTTCTCACGGAGTGAGACAGTCCGGCCTTGAGTAGAGGCCCTGACTTCCTTGATGTTTGCTAAATCTGTCTTTCTTTTGCTGAGAGTTTCTTATCCTAACAGAACAGCTCTACAATATGTTTTCTAATCCTTAGTACACTATACTCGCATTGTTTGGAACATTTAAACTATTACAGTTTTGCAAGAAAGAATTAATCACATAATTCAGTAATAATGTTTCTAAAACATGCTGCTAACATATACAGTATTTTACTTCTTAGATCAACTATTTCTACGGATAAGTTACAGAATACAAATGCATTATGTTCTACTTCAAACCAATTGCTACTTTTTAATATCAAATGCAGAAACAACATTCCATTTCCCACAATTCCCCCCTCTTTTTCTTTCAAAGTGTTGATTTCTGCAATTCTCCCCTTTTTAAAGTACGATTCTAAAGACCTCTTCACTTTCTTCATTTTTCATTTCGTCTAATATCATTATTTTATCCGAGTACGGTGATGGTTCCACTACTGTTTGCTTCAGCAGCGCAGTTTCTATTAATCGCTGCACCAATCCCCCCACGCAGGGGATAATACAGCAACCGATGGCCGTCAGGACTCCTGCTACCACAGTCAAAGAAGTAAATATGGATACAATCATCCCTTTCCCTTTGCCAAACCAGAACCCCAAACACCCAGTGAGGGAGCTATCTATTCCAGAGTTTTCGGCTAATTCACTAGCAAGAGTAGTAAGCCCCGTAATGCTCTAGTTATCGTGCTATCTGGGGCTGTGTTATTTGCGATAAAGGTACAGCAATGAGTGCCCAACATTACACACACACACCCTTTTTCAGCTAGTATCATGTCTAGGGCGATCCTATTCTATATGGCTACAGGTCATCCTGCTTTTAGCACCCAATTGTTCTGCAATTCCCTTTATTGCCTCCTTTGAATAGTTTATAAATCTCTGCTGATTGTAATAGATGTAGCTTATCCAATCTTCACTTTTGTTAATTGTCACCCACCAGAATAGAGATTCAAATACTGCAGAAATTGATTTCTAGCCTTAAATTCATCAGGGACGCCTCCGGGCACCCCAATTGAGTCTATATATATTGTATCATCATCAAATGGGGCTCCCAGGCTCTTTTTGTTCCTTTTTCATATGTGTGATAGATCCTTCTCAAATGCCAAAGTGAACGGTATAGCCATTTGAACAAGTGCACAGGTACCTCCCCAATTAGATGGGAGAATGGACCGTAAGATCTTCCCACCACAATACCACCAGAGATCCGCTCTAGGGATTCCCAGCCTTGAATAGTTTCCCGCTAAATCCTTTGTAACGTCCAAGGTTTCACTGCATAGTGAGAAATTCCCTACAGGCCTGGTAGCCCTCACACCCTGCCTTGAGAGACAAGCTGTATGGTTACCTATGGCCATGGAGAATGCAGGAGGGATTTTGGCATCCATCTCCAATATCAGGGGAAACAATAGGGAGAGTGATTTTCAGGCTTCATTTCCCCAGGCGGTTTTCTCCTGGTACAGGGTGATCATACATTGCATTCCTTGGGAATCCCTGGTCCATCCCAGAGGAAGGGGTACTACCTGAGCTACAGGCCGTCCTGATGCGCAAGCATAGCAATTGCTATGGTTGAGACTCAGGACAGTATACTTTATCCATTCTACCCAGGCATTCACATCTCTGTATCCTGTCTCAATTTCAAATGTTTGTCTGAGATCTTTTATTTCCATAATTACTACAGCTGCAGGACTTTCAGAAGGATTTTTCTCTCTCTTTTTCTTATCCTGAACCTTTCGAGTATGATCAGGCAATAAATCCCATACAGCTACTCTGAATCTAGCTACTGGGTCTCTTCCCCAAACGTTTATTCCAATCCCAAAGGTGATGATAAGGCTATCGGCCTTGCTAATTGTTATTGTCACTGGATTACACTGCAAGGCCTGGCAGTCTGGTTGGACAATTCCCCTAAACATACTAATCTGTTCTTTTAGGGTGTGTTATTGCATCATATCGAATATCCCTGGGATGTATGTCCAGCCTTGATAGGCAGTTGTCCACCTTACATTATTCCATCCCCCACAAGGGGATCTCTTATTCATGCCTAGTTCAGGACACAGGTATTTCTCTTCATGACTCAGTTGTCGTTGGGCACTTAAGCCCCTGCAGGCTATCACACTGCAAGCATCAAATGTGACAGTCTGAGGCGTTTCTCTCCTTGTTACATTCACCCACATCTTAACAGGGTATCCTCCTGCTCCCCTCTGCAGGTCATCTTTCCCCAGCCAATCATTTGACTAAGACATTCTTTAAAGGTGATCACTGTCAGAATAAAAACTACTAATTGGTCCCTCTCCTGCACCATTATTAACTCCTAAACATCTATACCATTACTATAGTGAAGAATAGGATATACTCTACTAGAAGTACAAATATATATATATATATCCTAAACACCTCCCTACCTATACCGGTTATGAAAGGAAAAAAAATATATATAGATTAGTTTATTTACAATTTCTTTCTAATTTTTATTTTTAGAGGATCCTCCATCGCAACAGTTTCCCACGCTTTAGGGTTAGTGGAGGGTTTTACTCAAGTGTAGTGAGTCCGACCTTTCTCGGCCGTCCTGACAGCTGTTTCTGTTGTCAGAAGTACTTGGAACAGTCCTTCCCGGTTGGGTTGCAACTTTGCCTCCTTCCAGATCTGGATGAGGACCCAGGCTCCAGGTTGGAATGGATGAATCAGAGATTCCAGAGGTGGTGTCTGTGCTAACAGTCCTTGGATACTGAGAGACAATAGCGAGGAAGACAATCCGAGTATATAGTTCTTAGGAAACATATCTTTAGTTTCAAACTGCAGTACCTCATTTTTCCTTCAGCTTTCTTTTTAAAGGGGTTATTTTCAACTCCCCTGTTCCCTTCCTTTGCCCAGACCATGGGATCTATATCTTTCTCATCTGTCTCAGTTAACACATTCATTGATACTGTAATTCCCTCCTGACAGGTTATTATTTGTATACCCAATTTCATCATAAGATCTCTCCCCAACAAATTAGTACCTGCATCAGGTACATACAATAATTGACCTGTTATTGTCTTGCTCCCTAATCTCAATTCAGTGTTTTCAAAAAGTGGTAGTGTCATCCCTTTTCTCTCTACCCCACTTGTACCCTGTTCCTGGTACTAGGATTATACAGTTACTTTCTGGTGTCTGTACCCCCCCATATGTTTTATTATGTTCCCTCAGAACCAAATTCTATAAAATACTAAAGGGCACAACAATGTGTCCATCTGGGTATACACCCATCTGTCAGCTTGCTCTCTTCCCTTCTAAATCATTAATTAGATTCCTATCCTCTTTAAAATACCTTATAGACACTGATTAAGGTTCAGATATTTTAAGTTTACCATCTGGAATTAAAGCCAGTTCACCGATTTCTTTTCCTTCAGCTGCCTGTTCTGCCACCTGATCCACCATTATATTCCCAGTTTCCTGTACAGTGCCACTATTCTGGTGTCCTCCACAATGTATAACACCCATGCTGTTCTTTGGTAGATTTACATCATGCTGAATTTGTTTTCCTTGTGTGTAAGCAACCCTCGCTCTTTGCAGACGGTACCATGAGTGGGTACCACCCCAAAGGCATATTTAGCATCTGTCCATATATTTAAGGTTCTTGTCAAGGCATTTATTTCAGCCTTCTGAGCAGAAGTCCCCACATGTAATGGTTTTGCTTCAGTTACCTTGTCAGTAGCAGTTACTGCATATCTTGCCTTACTGTTTTCTTGTCTCACGAAACTGCTTCTGTCGATGAATCCAGGAATCCTCAGCGTCGTCCAGTGGTTCCTCCTGTAGGTCTGACCAACTGGCATAGACAGCCTCCATGCAGTGCACACTGCTGGCTTGGAGGTAGCTCTTTGTTGGTGTTCTGGGTGTTCAGCAAATTGCTTCCTTCTCTTTGATCAGTTGTGCTTTCTGTTGAGAAACTTGATAGCCATTTAAATCAAGAAATTCAGCAAACTCACAGTCCATTGTACACAGTCCTCCTTGGTTACTGTGGCATCCACGTACTGCAGTAAAGTTCCACCATGGGATAGAGGAACCCAAATCTCAGGCTCACAGGCTAACCAGTTCTCAAAAATCATATGGTTGTTCTCACTACCCTGGGTAACACTGTCCAGGTTAACTGAATTTTTTTTTTTATTATTTATTTATTTATTTTCCCCATATTGGAGTTTTCTTATTCAAAGGCAAATAATTTTAGACTTTCTTTAGCAAAACCAGGCAGAAAAAGGTGTACTTCAAATCCAGAACGGCAAACCCCACCTACTTATTCCTCAACTTGGTTAGTAAAGTGCATGGATTTACCACCATGGGTTGCATATCTTCAACATTTCTATTAATTGCCCTCAAATCTTTTACCAAACTATAGCTCTTGCCAATCCAAAAAGTTATTTATTATTTCTTTTATCCTCCCTCCTACAATCTTGTATCCTAAAAGAGCATTGCTTTACCCTGGCTGGGCTGACTCCTGTCTATAACTTAACCTTTATTGAGTTGCCCTTTTTTTTTTTTTAATAATTTTTTTTTTCTTTGCCAGGCATTCCTGATGCCTGCAATCCTGTATATACCTGATTTAGGATTTACATAACTTCTGGGGGTACAACATTGCTTTTTCCAGTTTGTGTTAAAGCCAGACTTAAAATTTTTCAGTCAATTGGTCTTGCTTGACAATTACCTCCAATTTTTTACTAAATTTAATCTCTACATCAACTGTTCTAATACATCATGCCCAAGTAATGGTTTTAGAGAACCTGGCATGTACAAGAATTTATGTATTCCTATTTGTTCTCCTAACCTGTATTTAATTGGTCCCCCAAAAAGTAAACTTCTCTTGCCAGTAGCTCCTACAATTATTACAAAAATCATCTACGGGTAATAATTCTTGATGTAGCACACAGTAAGAGGCACCCGTATCAGAAAATAAACTCTCTACCCTGCTTCCCCAGCTGCTTCGGTCCAGTGGGGGTGGAACTCACCCTGAGCCCTTCCAGGCTCCCCCTTACCTCTTCTTCTAGGTAAGGACATCTCTGTTATACCTTGCTCAACTTTGCCTTCCTCAGTCTGTGTTTTTCCCAAACCCTTTTCACTTTCCAGACTTTCATCATTACTGAAATACAATGTTAGTGATTTCTGTTTCACCCCCTTCCCTCCCCAGGATTCCGGTGCTTACACTGGGATATCGGGTTTCCCGAGATCTCTGCAGATGACGGCTATTCTCACTCTCACTGTCCCGTCCCATCCCCATTCACAAGTCACACACCCTGCACAGTTACAGCAGGAAGCTCTCGCCCCCAGCTCTTTCTCTCACTCCGAGTTGTTCTTACAAGCCGCGGTGGGGGGGTTAGTGCGGGGGATGTGTTCTCGTGCCGACCCAAACTCTAATATCTCACACTCACTGTTTTCCTTAACCTTTTTGCCAAATTTTTTTTTTTTGTTTGTTAGTTTTTACAATTCCGCTATTTGTACACCCAATTACATTTCCATGTACCATTAACAAATGCACTTCCATACAGCATCGAGACAGTTTCTCTTACTGCCTTCAAAATCCACAAATCAAACAACACAGTTCTTCAACTTCTACAAACACCCAGCACTTGGTCTTATGATTAGGGTACTTAATTGTAAAACCGGTCCCATTACTCATTTATGTTTCGGTTGGGTTTTTTTTTTTTTTTTTTAAATTCAATATTTCCCCCTGGCTCACCAGCAATATTTCTCGAGTGAGCCTAAAAGCCTAAATACAACCCAGGGGGTCTTCTCGGTATCTCTTTAGACACCCTCTGTTCCATAACAACCTCATACATGACATAACATAACATAACGTAACATAACATGACATAACATAACACTTTCACAACATAAACATCTAACAATTGCAAAGACAGTGACAATAATCAGTACAATTTATCCTCAGGATCCTTCCTCTCTCTGCCTCCCTCCAGGGTCCAACCTTCCCTCTGTATTCATTTCCCACACTTGCATAGCTGCCCACCTCCTTCTCCAATAAACAACATATCAATGATAAACATCATTTCCATCCATAAGTAGAAATTAAGCCCTAGAAATTGATCTAATTGTTCTGCGACACTTATAGGATCCTCAATTAAGAAATTCTTGAAATTCCTGACTTTTCTTCTAGTAAAAAAAAAGGCAAGCATTAGCATATCCTATTTTCCCTTGACCTAAGGAGACTGCCCTAAAGGATAAAGTGAAGTATTAGTAAGGTTAGTGTTAGAGAAAGGAAAACTCTCCAGGTCCCATTCACATTACTCCAACTCCCTCAGTAATCGAGAGTGCATCCTCTCTGTCGCTTGCATTGCTTTAGAAATTGAGGGGGGGAAGTTATCTAAGGGATCCCATTTGTGATCTTTCTGCTTCTCTTTCCTTTTTCTTTTGAAATTCGACTCCTCCTTGTGAGGATTTTTTTTTTTTTTTTTTAACTTCTTGCACCCATTCAGCAATATAAGCCAATTCTGTTTCAGAAAAAGGAGTCTTACTGCTTACGTATAAATACAAATTCTGACAGGCCCAATCTTTGTCAGACCCCTATTTTGGTCAAAATCATGATTTTCCCTGTAGTGGCTCTCTAGGCTATGTCTAAATACAGTATTTAAACATCTTTTCCCTGTTCTTTTCCCCGATCTGGGGATTATTTTCCAATTCTGAAGCTTCTTTCCAAAGGGGCTATCTCTAGGCACGAATTTGGGGACCCTTCTCCCCTGTTCTACGGAGCTCCTATTCCCCATCCCTCCGGAGTGCTGCTGTGAACTCCCCAGCTCACAGGTTACCACACTCCAATTCTCGGATCTAGGGCCAATCCCTCTGGAGCACCTTGCTCCAATTCCCGGATTAATAGGGGTGTACTGCTGGCACTTCGTCAAGTGTCCAGGGTACCGCACACCAACAGCTCCCTGCCGAGACTCACCCGAGTCTCCACCGACCCCCAAGGCAAGAATCAAACTCCCTTACCTTGGTCCGTGCACGAAGTTACCGGGTCTCCAGGGGTCAGTACCCGTGCCTACCTGCCCCGTGGCTTTCTCAGAGCCCGTCCTTTATGTAACAGTCTCGGTTTCTTATCGGCCGTCCCAAGGAGTCACCTCACCACCCAGACAGGACCGCTGAAATCAGCGGGGTGCACCTATCCTGTCCAGGGCAGCGGGGGAAACCCCCAAGGGGCGATAATTATCCCGGACGAGCCCCCAAATTGTAGGAAATATCCAAATAATTTTCTATGACGGTATCTCTGATAAAGCAGATTTTATTCGCAATTGCAATGGCGGGCCTCCTGCAAGCAGGAGAGCACACAGAAAACAGAGTTACCTCTTTTATTCCCTATTCCCCGACGCTTATCTCTTACTCTCCTGGTTCCTCATTGGCTGAGTACTTCAGGTTCACAATCTTCTCGACGCTTCACTAAACATGGAAACACTGGACAAACATAAATTTTTGCTGCATAAGCGTAAATCTGTAGTTAATTAGCTTATTCCACATCTGATCGTTATTTTGCGGATATCTGCTTGTCCTCCTTTCTACAAAGATAAGCTTGGGAGAGAGGCAGGGGAGTATCCTGGTGCCTGCCTTCACACCCCAACCTTCTCACGGAGTGAGACAGTCCGGCCTTGAGTAGAGGCCCTGACTTCCTTGATGTTTGCTAAATCTGTCTTTCTTTTGCTGAGAGTTTCTTATCCTAACAGAACAGCTCTACAATATGTTTTCTAATCCTTAGTACACTATACTCGCATTGTTTGGAACATTTAAACTATTACAGTTTTGCAAGAAAGAATTAATCACATAATTCAGTAATAATGTTTCTAAAACATGCTGCTAACATATACAGTATTTTACTTCTTAGATCAACTATTTCTACGGATAAGTTACAGAATACAAATGCATTATGTTCTACTTCAAACCAATTGCTACTTTTTAATATCAAATGCAGAAACAACATTCCATTTCCCACAATATAGCAGAATTTTCTGCATAAAATTGCTCTACGAGGCTGCATGAAGAAGAGGGAATTACACCTTCAGAAGCTATTCAAGAGTGTAGTGCGCAATATCATGTGGCAGAACTGTGATTTATGTAAGCAAGCATGAGTGTTTTACTTACAGATTTTGACATTAATAAACAGGTCTTGGTGAAAACAGTGAAAGGCACCTTTTCTGTTTTTATCGTAAAACTTTTATGTTTGAATTTCACGTTAAAGTGTGAATGAAAGGAATTCTCTAGTGCTAATGGAGAAGAATTCATCTGTTTCCTACTGTCCGTTGATATCCCCAGAAAAGCAAAATTTTCTTTTTATCCCATTCTAGAAACTGTTCAGTGTTCCTCTTCTTTTAGTATTTTGATTGTAGTTTGTGCATTGTAGCCTCTTACTGAATTATTCATTTGTGATATTACACATTGCTGCATACTGTGTATCTTTTGACACATGTGAAATACAAAAGCCATGATTTTTTGTGTTCTTTCTAGAGGGATCTTTTTAGTAAACAGATATTTCTTAAAGCAGCTTGCCACAACACTGTTAAAATGAGTAATAATCAGGTGTTATGCTCAGTGGGCTGGTTTTCTTTTCTTTCAAAGATTCTTTCTGTCTCATGGCATCTATGATTTGGAGAGATGGTTGCTTAAATGAAGGAAAATTTGCATACAAAATAAGTTGGATGTGGTAGAGCACTGCTACAAGTGGCATCACATGAAGTGATAACACTGTTGACAACAGCATAAGTATCTTCTGCTCTAAAGAAAAATCCCAATTACCTGCAGTGCTATTGAGAGGCGAGGCAGCAATCAATTGAAATACAAATGCTTTTATAAATTTGGTAAGTTATCTAGTGCAGTAGATTCTCCAATTTTGGATATAGGCTCAAGAACCTTCTCTGTTCAAAGTGCTGAGTACAAGCACATAATCTCAAAGTAACAGTGATGCTCTAGTGAGTTTTCTGCTTCCTTGTTTAGTGCAGTCTATCTTCACACAGAACTGGTAGACTTTCTTATCTTGGCTGCTCAGTTCTCTGCTATAAATTTCTGTATTTGCTTGGGTGATGTTTTTTCAAACATTGCTGTAAGAAATGACAGCATCTTTCCTTATGTCGTGACAAAGGGAGCTCAAGAGCTCTGAGTATGATTGACTAATGATTACCAAAGCTTCAGCAGAAGGAGACTTGTTTGCAACAAAAGTGGTGAATGAGCTAGCAAAGCTTTGGGAAGAGTGTCTGGAAACCCTTTTATAAAAAAGTATTTCTAGAAATTTTAATGGAAAACTTTTGATTACAGATGGTTAATTTTATTGGTTCAATATGGAGAAAAGTGCTGATGTTAATGTTGATTCTGAACCTTAACAGGAATTCTGAGGAGAGAACTAAAATTATAAAAGCACACGTGGAATAATTCTGAGGTGGTGTATACATGAAGAAAGCGGTGATCATTCTAAATTTGCTTGATTGTTGATGCCAACCTGGCAAAACTTTTTTGTAGTATGCATCTGATTATTGTGTAACATGAATTAAAATGCTCCTGAAAGGAGTTGGTGACACTGTTCTTACTGCTGTTGTGATTTAGAGTGGTTTGCTTAGCAGTTTCTGGACTTTGGGTTCTCCATGAGATTTGATACATTAAAATTAAAAACTGAAGACATCTGTGGAAAACAGCTACCACACTTATTTTAGATGTAACTGCCAGGGATCTTCAAGTTTGTCTTAAGATAAAAGAGTGTAGGCAGCACAAAGCTTCATTAAGAAAGTAAGCACGTTTGCATGGGTTACTTTAATTGCAGTAGTAACTGGCAACATTTTTTCATTTGCTATTGATATACAGATATGCAGAGCTGGAGGTGATCATGAAATATTGTGATTTTTCTTCTGTTATGTCCTTATTATTGGAGATGGGGTATGTAGCATTATCCTGCTAGTCACTCAGTAGGATTCTGCTTGCAGACAATTCTTTATGCTTATAAGAGTAATTATTTATAGTTAAAATGGTAAATCAAGAATTTGGTGTATTCATGGCATTGTGGTGTTGAAGCAGCTGAAATCTGTGACCAACTATAATTAATAAAATAATGAGATAGAGATTTCAGAAGGACCCAGTGATCTTTTTTTTTTTTTCTCTTTTTTTGCTGGTGAGGCACAGATACCTGCTTTCTTACTGAGCTGGGTAAACATTTGCTCATTGTGGGTCTCTGAGCACAGCCTGCTTGTGATTGGCAGAGTACTAATCCAAGATACACTAGAGTCCTTTTTGAACACCGAGTTCCAGTTGAAGCAGGTCAAATAGGTCTGTGTGTTTTCAGCTCACAAGTTTTTTTCCAAATGATCTTTTTGTGACTGGAAAGTTAAGCAAATAAAGACCTTTTGCAAAGTGATACATTTACTTAATATAAAACATGAACATGAACTTTTCTCATCTCTGGTTTATCCAGTATGTATTGAATTAATTTCGTGCTTAGACTTATTGGTCTCTGAGGGCAGAGAGGCCATTCAAAAGCTATTTAGAAAATGTCTACTTCAAAACAGATGAAACTCTGGATAAGACGTTATTTTTTCTGTTTCATACTTTTAGGTTTTGTTGTCTGTGCTAGAACTGTACTGTTTTTGAATAGGAGCAATTTGGAGTCATTGATTTAACTACTAATTCCTTTCTTCTAGCTATATATTTGCAGATGGTATGTCAAAGGAAAAGACATATGTCATGATCTTCACCAGAGTCTGTAAAAGAATGTAAAAATAGTAGTTGAAATGTGTCAGTAGAGAAATGTTGCTGTTTATGATTTCTCTCCTCTGGAGTATGTTGATGGAATACTTAAAGACCTTGGTACATTGTGAAGAAGACATTGTGCGGAAAATGGAATACAGAAGAGGTGATGAATCAGGAGCAAGATACATCTTCAAAGACAGGGCCCTAATATAATCAGTGATACAGTTGCTGATCTGCTGCATATATGATCACAGAGATGTTGCTTGAATCTCCAGGCTTGCCGGTTTTTTTGAGCTTTTGTCTCATGTCATCTTGTCCCTAAAAAGAAAAAATAAAAAAGGAAGGGTTCAGTATAGAACCCTTTTATCTTCGGAGGATACAGCTGTAAATCTAATAGTACTTTGGAGCATATGCAGCACTGTAATTCCAGAAACTGGAATACTTGCGGTGAAACTCTAATCTTGCTTACCACACTGACTCTTAAAAGCCTTATTCTTAAAAAAAAGTTTTCTTCCCTGACTGCTTCATTTTTTTGTCTGAAACAAGGGTCTTTCCTTACCAGGGGCAGGAGAGCCCTATGAATTGCCTTGAATGTATGCATAGAGCATACATTGTTCATTCTCAGGCTATCTATTTAGAAGGAGAGTTTTTACAATCAGAATATAGCTGTAGGAATCTGTAATAAATGAGAAGTATTTTTGTATGCTTCGAAGCAATGCAAACAAGCACTACTCCAGTGCCAGCTGAGAAATAAGAGGAAGAACTTCCAGACAGGGAGAATTGACGAAATACACTCCAAGTCCAGCAGCTTCTTCCAAAACATGACCTACTCTTGGCACACAAATGGAGCTGTGATGCGGAGTAGTAGGGGTGGTCTGTGCTGTAGTGTATAGGCCATATATAGAATGCAAAGGTAGGCAGGCATTTAAGTAACCTTGGTGTGAGATAGGAGCTTAATCGCTGAGGTATCTTCCTAGTTTCTGGAACCTGTTTTTAACAAATACTCTACTTTTTGTATTTCAGAGATCCAGTATACTTTGATGAAAACTGGTTAAACAGGATCAAAACAGAAGTAGGAGATAATTGGAGGCTAAAGGTATTTTACTTATTTTGCTTCTCAAATCTGTATTTTAGTTCTTAATACAGTATTGTGTTTTAATAAAAACATTTTTTTTTAGATGTTGCTTCATCGTATGTTGAATTTAGGATGGCTTTTTTTGTACTTATTTTTTACATTAATGTAGCTCTGCACAGTTGAGTGAAGAAAACATTTCGAATTTGTAAGTTTGTTTCAGTAATGTCAAAGAAAAAATATTAGACTTCATGCTTAAATTAATATTTGAAAAACACAAATATGAAAGGTTTTTTTTACTATTAAGTGTGAAAGTAACTTTTCTTTAAAAAAAAAAAAAAACGCTCTGAGAAACAAGGGCAGAAAATAGCAGACCAGTAACCAATTGATTTAAATAAAAATGGCAAAATGTTATTTCATTTTACTTTGCCAGCTTTGCACAGCAACCGAGTTTTACAAGAGGAGGTGATACTTCTGTGTGTGTGTGTGTGTGTGTGTTTTATCTGTAGTCATTTTGCTTTCTAACCACAGCCTATTTGCTGTCATTTGTATTACTTGGTGTTTGAGTACTTTCTCTTACAGTCAACTGAATTTACACTGGTGAAGCTTTGGAGTGTTTCGTGTAAAACCTGAAAAACATAGTTTTATGTGTGGATATTAGTCTTGTTTCTGGCTGTTTTTGTCCATGGAATAATACGTGTACCATTTCTAGCCTGATTTCTTTCTGATTTTTTTTCCTGTTAGATGGAGTTTGCCATAAACACTTTTTTTTTTCCTGGCCTCTCAAGAGCCTTTCCCATCTGGGAAAGGGCTGCAGCTGTGAAATGCTCTAGTGCTTATGGGCTTATCAACATTGTTGGGCTGAACAGAGGAGAGAGGCACAGAAAGGAGCTGCCTCAGGAAGATGAAGAGTATTGCTGCGTGTGTGTTGTCAGTAAACTTGTCAGTGCAGTTCCTTCTGCCTGGCCAGTAATTTGCATGTCTGGACTCTAGAATGGTTTGTCTAACAGGGTTGCCAGCAAAAATATGGAACACTGATGAGGATATAGTGGTAGTAGACTGGTAGAATAAAATACATGGTTCCTAAAAAAAAAAAAGAAAAAAAAGAAGAAAAAAAAAGCTGTATTTGTTCTATGCTTATTACGGCAATTCATTTAAGTTAGCTTTTCAAAGAAGTGTGAGGAACTGCAAGTGAACATCGATAACAAGTTTTAACTTTTCTCTAACATCATTTTGTGGCTTATTTCTAAGGAATATTAAAATCTTGGCTGTGAAGTTTGGAGAAAAACAATCTGAGAACCGTCACTATAGTAGCATTTCAGTTGATTTAAAATAGTGCAGCTTTTGTTACTCTTCAAGGGAGCTTGAGGACGATTTTTTCTTAATCATCTACTAATGTAGCAGGTTTTAAATCTTAGCAGGTGTGAATATAACAGAAGGACCAGGCAATCATTCAATCAAACTTCACTGTGTGACTGAAATCCGCATAAACATAATCTCAAATTTCAGTTCATTGCTGATATTATTCCTTCTTGTTATTCATATTTCCATGTAAATAAGAACCGAAGACTGATTATGCTTCTTGATTCAAATAAGAGTATACTACAGCTTTTTGCACAGTTTTTTCATATTCCATTTCCCCAACCATGAATAATATTAAATGCTATGAGTATTGTTTTAACTCTCAATTTTTAACCATAAAAGTAATGCCATACTTTGTCAGCTGTTCTTCTTTATGTGTATGTAAGCAGTAGGTTAGTTCTTCGACTGTTCGTGTGTCAGTCACTTACAACCTTGCTTGCAGGAGCTTTTTCTAATCTTTAAACTTCTGTTGGTTTGTCACTAGTTTTTAAATGCAGGCATCGTGTTTTTGTGTGCCTCCTTAATACTTTAAGAAGCACATGAAAAATGTTTATTGGGTTAACTCAGTACCTCGCAAGTGGGGATAATGAGACAAGGTATATCCTTACTGCTAAGCATGGTTGCTCTCTGTTTCCAAAACTGCGTGGTATAACAGTCAACAGTATTAGGCTCTCAGTATTATGAATTGTATAAAGGAGCCAGTCCAGTAGAGGAAATAGGCTTAAAACAAAATGTGTGTGTAATTGTACATCATAGAACAGTGGTAAGATGGGCTGTATCATCCTGCATAAGGCCCTCCTATCCACTTTGAATAGAGGCATTAAGGAAATAATGTTGTCTCTAACTCTCAGATAGATCTCCATCTATGCAAAATGTTAGAACTCTGGGGGCTTGCAAAGGAGGAAGCAGTCAGCTGGCATTCTGTGTATTATAGCTGGCCGGATCTCTCTATCTAATGTGTTTATACAGAAGCACCTTGTCCAATATTTGGGGTTAAAATTTCTGGGGCACAGCATGCATCAGTGTAGTTCTGCAGTTTGTTTTTTCTTTTGTGTAACAAAAACCCCTTCCTGCATAAAACTGCAGTTTTATGTTGTAGTTTAAGAAAACAAAAAAGTATAAAATATATATCTCTTTCCTGATATGTATCAGGAAAAGCTGAATGCTTTAGTATGGCTGGAGTTGAAACTGTGTACATATTAGTATTTCATACTGAAGAGGATAACATTTTGAAGACAAAACAGTATTCACTGAAACTACAAAATGGCATAGAAAATAAATCTGTTGCAAAACAAATTTTGCAGGAATGAAGAACCAAGAATAGTTCCGTGTCAAATAGTACAGAAATATCAGTAACAGAACAGAAATTTTAACCAGTAAGTGTTTCATACACACGTGTCAGTTATTGATTATTTTTTTTTCTTTTCTTTTTTGGTAACAACTGAATATATTATTTGACTAAATTGTAGGAAAACCACCCCCTTTCCATTCCCTGTGGGCTGTGCCTGCCTTGGAATAAGCAGGAAATATTTTGTTGTGCATGGTCTCTGACTTTTTTTTCCAGTCTTTTGCTTTAGCATTCAGACTGCAGCATCAGTTTAAAATACAATTTTATCCATATTTCCAGCAGTAAGCTGAATTTGTTTGAGTTCTGAATAGCACATTCAAATGATTTGCTAGATTTTTTGCAGTGAGTACAGTTTGAATGCCTTGTATTCAATAGAATATTGCAAAATAGAATCATCAGTAAAATTAGAGTGCTGGGTATGTAGTTGGATTAGTATATAATCCAACTAACCTGATCTACAAGGTTTATCTTTGACTCCCTGCAGTAGTAGAATTATAGTTGCATTGAATTATTCCACAATACAAGCTAGGACAACTGGTATAGTTATGGAAGCTGGTTTTCTGTGTACAGTTGTCCTGATACTTTCATGTTCTCTGTAAGAAAGGGAGCACTTCTTCATGAGGAGCATTTCGAGTTTTTTATTGTGTTTCTATTTTTTTTCTGATAAAGATAGAATGTGCTGTCATGTCTGTCATACGAGTGTGCTTCTGCATGAAAAGAGTGGGGATTATAGATACTTACAAGACAGCTTTTATTTCTGTGAAAAAGATAATAAGCAACGGATATATTTTTCTGTTCTTTCTTTCTATTTTTTTTTCCTCCCCCCTTACCTCAAGGATGTTCTTGTATCTGTTCTTTTCTCACAATAGGCAGGAGAAGGATAACCCATGCAGCTAATGGCACAGTCTCTCTGGGCCCCAGTTATAACAGAGAAGAGACAGAATACATTTTAAGGCAGAAACCTAATGTGATGGAAATTATGCATACACTTTTATATGCAGCCAGGGAGTTTAGTCAGATTTCTGTAGCTCAGTGATTAAGAATTCTCTTACCACTGTAAGTCTGCCCTAGGAACACTTCCAGAGGTTATAAGGTTGTTTATTATAAACTATGTGAGGGGAAATTCCTCTGTGCATAATTATCCGGGGGAGATACTGTAGAACAGCATCTCAGTACACTGGAGTTCCCATTTAGACACTTCGTACAGAAATGTACAAGGATAAATTAATTTACATGGAGTCTTCTACATTAGACTTTTCTTGGTCAGCTGTACTCCTAAGGAGAGAAATCTAGGCATATTATCCTTACAGACCTTCAATTTGGAATCAGTGTGTAAGTTGGAGATCAGTAAAAATAATAATTTCATATGGCAGGTGAGAAGAAAACCATTTCCACCATTACCCACCTCACAACCTTATGTCTTGCAGTGTCAGATTATGTGTTTTCTTTAGTAACCTTGAGGGAAATCATACCTGCTTTCATTCTGGTCAGTTTATCAGGTTAATACTGCAGAGTAAGCGTTGGTCTCATATAGTGTGTAATAGCTATGTAATACTGTACAGTAGCCAACATGGCTGTAACTAACTGGCCAGTGATCATTTAACAAAAGGAATGTGAACACAAATCTGCAGTGGATGTTAGTGAAATTGGTTAGTTGTGATGGAACCAAATAGGGATCCCATGAGCATGTGAGCTGATCTCCAAAGAATTGTAAGACAGTTTGTAGTGACGATCTGTATTGGAAGTAGTATCTGTTGTGTTTTGCTATTGCATGATTTAATAGTCTATGTTAATGAGTTGTAGTTATTCTTCTTTGTCCTTAAGAAAAAAAGAGGAAAAAAGAAAAACTTAAAAACCATCACTTGCTAGAATTCTAGAATTAATAATCTTTAACGCTTTCCTTTGCTTTTCTCTGTTATATCTGTTGTTCATTTTCACTCATCTCTGTTTGAAATCTTTCTTGTGAGAGATTATGCTATGGCCTGGCAAGTGTTAAAGGATTATCTGATTTGAATCTCAAAACAGAAAGCGTTTGTGGTGGTTTGCTGTGATTCTCTGCTTCTGGCAGTAGGACCATCTAAATGTATTCACTGCAGACAAGTAAAACGAAATCAAAAGAGGGAACTCCCCTAGCAGTACTGAAGATCATTGTTAAGTTCAAGCCAGTCTATAAAGAAACTCCTTTAGCTTTATAATTGTGTGATTGTCTGCCTGATACAAAGATGATGTAGTTAACTCCTGAAAGCAAATTATCTTGATAGTCTTGATTGACAGTGGAATAAAGTGGGACCTCAAATACAGTATTTTTTTCATTTTGTTTTCTTTTTCTGAAGATGCTGTCATATACAGTAGTATGCATGACAGATTTTAATCAATACTGATTTTGTTACATCATCACAGAATTAAGCTCTATGAGTAATATGGAGGAAGATAAAATGTCTTAAACTCAAAGCATTAATTCAAACAAAGCTCACAGGAAAAGGGGAAGGCAAGTATTTTCTAGACCAGGACATTCCATTTCGTTTCTCATTTCTGGGATTATGTTCAAGTTCAAGGTTCCTCACAATGTTCTCTTCGGTAAACTGGACTTAAATTCTACAACATGGTCCTTGGGTTTCTGTGGCACTTTCTGCAGCAGACTCAGGTAAACTACAAACTGGAAGATTTTAATGAATCAAGTTTGAAAATTATTGTTCCAATCAGAGCCGTATTCATTATGGTGATTTGACATAAAAATTAAATGATTTGTATTTCTTTAAAATCTTAAATCTGTTATAAACTTTGGCTGTAATTGTTCATAACCCTGGAGATGTGGCAATGATTTCTTTGATGCTAATAGGTGTTTTGTGTTATTATGTGTAGCCTATTTCTTTCTCAAGTTTTCCGTAGAAAATACATATTGTTTCAGTCATCTCATTTTGTCTAACTGTTGGATGTCGAAGTGTTGAGTTTGTCCCCGGATTTCAGTATCATGCCTCCAAACTGTGTTCCATAGTATTTTCTCTGATCTTTTGGAAGGTAGATTTAATCCACTGACAGAAGTTGTTTATTGGGTATTTCCAGAATATATTCAAGAATAAGAAAGTAAATGTGGTTGAAGTTTGATATGGGTTTTTTTTCTCCCTCCGTTACACTCTCACAGTTTGACACTGTGGGTACTGTTGTCAGCAAGAGTAGTTTGTGAATCCTAATTCTTATGCTGCTCATGTCTAAGATAAGATGAATAGAATTGGATGTGATTATTCAGTTCTCTAGCCACCCTCTCATTTCCACTCAGCCTTTACAGAACCTGTTTGTAGACTTCCTATCACAGGAAATAATGCACTGCTTCTATTATCTGAATTTCTTGTTTATATAGTTGGACATTCTTGGAATGTATACAAATTACTTTCAAAAAATATATATTTTTTTAAACATCACCTGTGAGATCAATTGTCAGTTTTTATGGCTTTCTTCACAATCTCCAGTACTTGATCTAACTGGGTTTTTGCCAAAAAGAGAGCTGAAAGCCTTCAATACTGGAGAAGTGTAGCATAGATTCTGTACAGCAAGAGATATCTAACTGATGCCATTGGTTTTGAAGATGGAACAGAAGCTATCTTTGTATGGCGCTGGAGGCATTGCTGAGAAATGTAAATTTTGCCTTGATACTGTAAAGCAGACATTTGATTGTAAGGAACTGCGTTAAAACGAGAAATAAACACAAATTAAAGAACTGGGAGGAATAATTAATGAGAACATTAATAAATTAGGCTTACGTATTTTCTAAGCAAAGGATGGTATTGAGCAGTAACTGATATTTGTTTGGAAGGAGAGATTTACCTCTACAGAAAGTAGGTCATGGAATACTTTAAGAAAGAGGATTTTTTTCAATTTACAGAGAAAAAAATATATGTACTAAGATAACCAAGTATTCAAAAGAAGATTCATGCTTCAGAAACTAATATAAAGACTGTCTAAGACTCTGTGTTATTTTTCATAAACTTAAATATGTTAAATATATATTCATAAAGACTTGTGATCAGATGGTAGTCTGATCACAAGGGAATACTGCATAATTTCCTTAATTCTATCTTAAGGTGTTTAAACAGAATTTTGTCGTGCAAAGAGATGATTTTACAATTCTTTTGCATGATTGTTCTGTGATTGCCTCTTATGATTCTTTCTCTGTTATTTATTGCCTGCACTTATTGCATTTTCTTCTTCTTCTTGACAAATAGGTAAGCAACCTGAAGAAAATTTTAAAAGGGATATTGGATTACAACCATGAGGTAAGAACAGTTCAATGTAATTTTTATGTTCTTTCTGTTACATATTTAATTCAGTTTGGTTAATGTAAACTATATTATGGATGCATTGAGTTCTGACTTTATTTTTCAAAATGTTTGATGTACATTGTGTGTCACTGCCTCTCCTGAGGTGTAATCTTGCTTTATCTGTCACCTTAAGAGCTTTTAGAGCAAACTGACTTGGAAATCTTGTCATAAAACAGTGGATATCTTTGACTCTTCCAGTGTTGGTCTTAAAAAGTACTTCTGATATTACCTCTGTTTCAGATAGAAACTACCTCTAGTGGTTTTTTTTCCTTGAGGAGAGAAAGGAAAGAACACTTCTAGCATCAGCTTGCATTACAGTTGTTAATGAAATATTTTAATCCTGAGATAGTGGAGTCAGCCCATTGTGTTCTCCGTTAGCAAAGTCAGAATGAATTGCTCTTGAGAAGAAACAATAAAACAGTTTTCAGTGTTGAATCTGCAGTGAAATTTTGCTTTTAGCTTCGGTGATATTTTGAAGCAAATCGTTCAATACAGACTGCAACGTAAAATCCCTGATTTATACATTCAAAAAAAAAAAAAGAAAAATCCACTGTTAGCTACTTGTGAATACTTTGCTGAGGAAGGTATTAGTTAAAAAACATAAGTCTTTAAAAATTAAAAGATTTTAAGAGAGAAAAGTTAGGCTGATAAGTTCATATTCAGGCTCTAAATTAATTTTGAAAAATTGATTGTGTGATAAGATGACCTTGGCTGGCTGCCAGGTACCCACCAAGCTGCTCTTACTACTCCCCCTACCCAGAAGAGCAAGGGGAGTAAATACCTTGAAAAAAAGCTCATAGTTTGTGATAAGGAGAAGGAGGTCACTCAGCAATTACCATCACAGTCAAACAGGCTCAGCTTGGCTAAAATTAATGTCATTTATTACCAATTAATAACAGTGTAGAGCAGTGAGAACAAAGAGGAAACCAAAAGCAGTTTCCTTCTGTCTCCTCACTTCCTGGGCTCTGCTTCCGTCTCAGTTCTATGTTCCCCTGCCCTAACAGGCACAGAGGCATAGGAGGTGGAGTCGTGGTCAGTCCATGATGCTCTGCCCTGTCACGTGCTTCTTCCTCCTCATGCTTTTCATCTGCTTCTGCCTGGTGTGCCTCTCACACCATGTGGTCTCCTGTGAGCCACTGTTCTTTAAAATGTGCTACAGCGTGGGTCCATACCAGACAGTGCAGGTCTCAGGAAGTGCTCACAGCAGATCATTTTAGAAAGAAAGAAAAAGTTCTTTGTTACAGAAACTTAGTATTACTACGTCAAAGTAATGTCAGTTTCTTTTTGGGTGATGGAAAGACAGGATGATTAAGTTCTTGAAAACTTTACTGCTTCAATAGGTCATGAACTTTTGACCTGATTTAGATTAAGTTCTCAAAGTAGGTTTGACACGTTTGAAGGTTTGACTAGATTTTTTGTTTGCTTTCTTTCTGCTGATGCAGTGTTGGTAGTGATACTGGAGTCTGGATTTTAGAATAAATCCTTTGTCTTCATTAACCTGATCTACCTGATTTTTTCCTCTTATCAGGCACCTTCTCCACAGTATACATGTGAATGTGAACATATATGAATTTTGCCTGATGTAGTGAAAAGATTTGAAAACACAATATGTAAATTTATAGAATAAATAAAAAAATAATACCACAGCAAGCAGGACAGTCTTTCAGTAGCTATTACGCGTTGCTCTCTTTGTCACTTACGGCATGGAAGAGCAAGAAGCCAAAGATACTTATTTATTATTTGCATGGTTTGTGTTGCCCCAGTAATTTTGGTGCAGGGCTCTACTGCTCTGATCTTGAAACTTTCATTCTCTTTGTAGAAGTCTTTGAATAAGTGGAGGAAGGAGCATTTTCTCCTCTTAAGATAATTATTTGAGATTTGGTTGTTATTTCATTGTTACTGCAGTATAACTTATCTCGTGTTTATTGCAAAATACCCATGTTTCATTATGGTGTTTGCTGATATGCTTCTTCCCTGCAGCATTTCTCAACAGCAATTATATTGTCATTAAGCATAAAGCAGTTATATTACTGTTAAATTTGGCATTGCATTTGAAAGAAATTCAGGGAATACAGATGAACACGTAAACACATACCAGGCTTGAATCATTCAAATAATATGCTGTTTTACTATGTTATTGCAGTCTAAATACAATGGTAATATTTTTGTGTTCGATGTGTTCATAGAATTCTTGTTTTCTCACTAGAATGACGTAAAGAAAGTACTTTGATATAATTCGTACATTCTTTCCAGTATGCAGAGTTTTTAGTTGTGCTGGTTCTCGTGCTTTGAGAAAGTTGTTAAGAATAATAATTTTAAAAAATTAAAAAGAAAAATTAAAAAGAAGACCAGAGAAACCAAACAAAACAAGAACAAACCTAGCCATAGCAAATGCACAAGGCCTAGCCCTGGCAAACTTCTTAATGGCTTGATTTCTTTGTATTCTTCATATAGATGTGTTAGGATTTTTAAATATATACCTTTACCTGCTTTTCTGTTTCGTTTTTTTTTTTTTTCTTGCATTTTGTTAAAGTCAGAATGAGCATTCAGCAAACAAGAGACTGATCCCCTCCACAGTCATTGTTTCTTTATTTCTCCCTGCTTAAGAAATGACAGTTTCTTTTTATCTGCAATTAATGTGTCAGAGATGCATTTAATTCCACATTTCATATTCATATTTTCAGCTCCCTGAAAGCTCTTTGAAATCCAGCAGAATTATTTAATTCCTTCTACTGACAATCATTAATGTAAATCCTTCTTAATTATAAATCAAATTACATTAATTATAAGTCACATGTTTTCTTTCTTATGTTTTTCAGGATGGTTTTTTTTTTTTTGTATTTCTGTGTGTGGGCTGTTTAATTATATGTTGTACTGCTACCTCAAATTCTTTTCCATTAAACCAGCTTTTTCAGCTCTAGAACTTGCTAAATATGGTTGAATTTACTGGAAGTGTGGGACTGAGTGATCAAGTGTTTTATAGTCTCATATTTGTCATCCATCATTGCTAGATACAGTTTGTATAAGTGAAACGTTTTAATTTCAGCTTGCCAGTGGGTGAAATATGAAACTTGTGTAAAGTGTTTCATGCTAGCTAAAAAGCGAGATGTAATGGTAGATCATCTTTTGAGACTGCCTTTGTTACTTTCTTATCCAGAATAAACAAATCTTACTAAGTTTGTAATGAGTAGTTTATTATTAGTTGGCACAGGTTTGTGTTCTGCCAAATATTAGTAGTATCAAAGATTACGGATGTTTTAATACTAAAAGGTCTGTTATATAAGCTAGCATTACTCAATTTAGTTTGTTTTAAGTGTGGATTGAAAACTACACTGAAGTGAAAAGAGAGCGAGCACTTCCTGTTGATTCTGAATCATCTTTGTATGCTGAAGTTTATGTGTATGTATTTCTGTGGATACTGACATGTGTACTGGGTCTTTATATAGATTCTAGGGCAACAGATAAATGACTTCACCCTTCCTGATGTTAACCTGATTGGCGAGCATGCCGATGCTGCAGAGCTTGGAAGAATGCTTCAGCTTATTCTGGGATGCGCTGTGAATTGTGAACAGAAGCAAGGTACTAAGGTTTAAAAATGTTCAAAAACTCCCAGATCACTGAAAAACCAGCTCATTGTGTAATCACTTAGAGGAAAATGATATTTCTTAGGCTGCCATTAGAGACAAATTAATATTGTCAAAGATAACATTATTTTGTCTTTCAAATAACCTCTGTTTTGAGTTTCGCTGGCTTTGCATTCTCAAACTGTGGAGCAGGTTTTACTCCCCACATACGCATTGTCAATTTTTATTTGTGAAGCTGAAAAGGAATTCCAAAACTGCAAATTCTTGGTCCATCTCTGAAAGACAATTTTGATTCTCTTGTCTCTTATGTTACCAGCTGTCTATCTCACCTGCACAGTTAAAATGGGGACCCATTCACTATACTGCAGATGCTGCAGAGGATGTGGTGGACTGTGCATGGAGTAGTTATTGCCTCAAGTCTCTTGCTCTAAACTTGCCATATGCCTTGGTGCATTGTGTATTTGTTGTCCAACTACCCTAAATTACACTTAATTTAAGCCAGTGTAAGAAACAAAGAAACTACAGTTTATTTCTAACACTTAAAATGAGAAACACAGAAACACGTGTATAAAATAGGTGGAAAAATAAAATTATGTTTAAGTATTTACATCAAAGTTGCAGAAAAATTTGCCTCTTTGTGATTTAAGTCATTGCAGTTTCCTTTCTGCCAAAATGGCAGGTAGGCTCTCAGACCCATTTATCTTTTTGTATGGTGGTGCATCTTAGATTTCCAAACTGATTTACCTGTTTCAGTGTTCTGAGGTGTCTAAATCACTTTACTCTCTAATCTGAAATTGTTTTTATTGTTCTTTTGATGAAGAGACAGTCTGACTTTCTTATTAATTAAAGTAGCGTAATTTTCTTCAACAGATATATATATATAACTCTGTTGTATTAGGCCCTCTGTCCTCTCTGTCTTATGTTCTTCCTTTTAGTGATTATTTGGCACACTTGAGTGAGATGTTTTATTACTGAATTCTTTTGCTCCGTGAGACTGAACATTAGAAACATAGTATATAGAAATATCTGAGCAGTCTAGTTATATGTATTTTCTGTGAGGTTTGGCATTATGTAATTGATCACTTTGAGATACTGATCCCCAGTATCTCCCACTTCAGCGGATCATTAAAGAATGTTTTTTGAAGAAGAATGTATTATGTATAGATTATCATGTCTGATTGGAAGCAGTATCATACTGGGCAAGTCATAAATCCCTTGACTTGGTCTAAACATCAGATGTCATTCTGTCACTGCCACATCTTGCAGAAATACTTACCATGTAGCTCACGTGAACTTATAGGGAAGGGGCAGGAAGGGGGGTAGGGAGGAAATTTATTTGTGATATAACAAATAAAAACACAAACTAAGAATGGGTATGCAAATGACTTGAAATAAGGATGTAGAAAGGACACTAATTTTAATTTGCAGAAAAGGACAGTCTCTCTTCACATTGGGTACTTGTATAGCCTGAATCGTGTGAAATACAAGAAGGAAAAATGTGGATGATAATTACATAGTTTATTTCATTGATGCAGTGTTCCAGTGAGCCTGGGGTTGTCTGACCAGATTTCCTGATAAAGTCTTATTGAATTTTTTGTGGCAATACTTGAACAGTGTTTATGCATTTCAGTGTAATCTCTGGCATCTAGTCATTTTGTAGGGGGAATGCAACTTCCAACCTCATGTTTTGTATATAACATTCCAGAATGCTTTTTTTTTCAGAGTACATCCAGACCATAATGATGATGGAAGAATCAGTTCAACATATGGTCATGGCAGCAATTCAAGAGGTATGCTGGAGTGCCTACAGTGTGTAGAAGTTCAGCTTTTCATTATATAAGAGAAGTATACTTTTTCACTTAAAAAAAAAACTAAAAAAGAAACAGTTACAAGTAAATGTAACAAGTGCCGATTTTGCCATTTTACTTTGAAAAATATCTTCTTAATTTTTCTTGAAAACTTTATTTAAGTATGCTTTATGTCATGGAACTCTGCTTGAATGTCCCACTTTTCTTTAAATCTAGAAGGTTGAAACTTCTAGATATTTTTGATCCTGGGTTCTCTTTCCTTTATCTTTCCTACCCCATGTCTCTTGAAGTGCAGTAGATTTTATATGAGTAGCCAGTACTGTAAATTTTCTTAAAAATTTCTACTTTGTAGTTGCAGAACTCCATGAACTCTTGATGTTTTCTTTACTGGGCAAGAAAAGAAAGATAAGTGTTTAACAAAGTATTCTTTTGTCAGATGTAGTATTATGGATAGGTTAATGAAAGGTATTTGTGAGGCTCTTTTTTACATTCTGGCAAATGTTCTATAGTCTATCTTGTAAAAGTGCTGTTGGAAACTTGGTTTGTTTCTGAGACTGCAGTGGTTCTTCTGATCAAGCTGAAGAGGTAATGTACACAATGAAGGGTTTCATAGTTACCTGTCACTGGTAATTGCGTTAGAATTGCATTAGAAATACATGCAGGCACATCAGAGAAGTAAAGTAAACCAGAGTATGATCACTGTTGCCATGAAGGTCTTGAGTGACTTCTAATGTGTCTGAAGTGCCTGTCAGTCTTCATACAAGCAGGTTTACATGCAGGAAGGCCACTCAGAGAAGCAGGAATTTTTGTAAAAACTTTTCGTCTTGAGCATGAATGAGAGAAACTACATTCCACATTGAACTCTTGTGCTATTTTACTTTTCTTTAATGCCTGAAGAGAGGAAGAATGCTCATTTGGCCTATGGGAATTCCACTCTCAATTATTACTACAACTAATGCTGCACCATTATAGTCTTCTTGTTGGCTGTTTGTGAACTCATATATGTGTATGTATATAAACATTTATATATATATGCATATATGTATGTGTGATATATATATGTATATAAAACAAACAGTACTATATATGTATAGTATTGCAGACAGTGTTTCTGAAATGCTGTCAAAAGAATCCTGTTGCAAAACCATCTTCTGGTCAGTGCTGCTAAGAACAGTTTGCTTGAATTTTGCAGTATTTTTTTTTCCCCCTAAATTGTGAGGTAGCGTTTTGCTGGATTTTCTCATATCATCTTTCATTAAACATGACTTTCAGCATCACTTTATCCTGCACTGCCTTAAAATAGAAAATATTCCTTTATCCTCCCTCCTTCTCTGAAAAATCTTGTGGATACTAACTTAATGTGATAAAATAGCTGGATCTGAAGCAGCCACCAGTTTTGCCATTTGATGAGTAGGCATTGAACCTGTATGGCATTTGTGGCCTTTCTTAGGTATAGCAACAAGAAGTGGGGAGAAATCACGTGAAGATCTGTTCTTCTTAAACACACTTGAAATTCATTGAATCAAGTTCAGAAGCTTACTATTCTGGACTAGTGTAGATCTGAGTGATTTTAATGCTGTCTTCCAAAAAAAATAAACTGGTTAGAATGTAAGGTGTTAAGAAGCAAATGAGGAGGGTCTTTACTAGGGGAGGGTGCTTTACCAAAGCATCCTCAAAAATAAGAGTTTCGATCTAAGGAGACTTTTCAGGGCTGCTTCTGCAGCCTTTGACTTTGGAGGAGTGATACTTCATTGTATTTAAGGAGTTTTTCTATTTCTTGGACTTACAGCAGCTCTAAGAATCTAAATGACTTAGACTAGTGTGTAGGAGAAACCAAAGTGAAGTGCCTAGGGGAGCAGCTATATATGCATAGCTGAAAAGTTGATATGTCATCTAATCCAAACATTTCAAAGTACTTGACAAGCAGTTGCTCTTTCTTCTATATTAGGTATCTAAGAAGACTTCTCTATGCTTTACTAACGTATTATGTAATTCATCTTTATGTATAAATGCCTTTTGATACTTCAGTGGTTTTCATAAATGATCTTAGTCATGAAAACAGCTTTGAAAAAATCTGCCATTGTTTTCTCATGAGAAAAAAAATACTGGGCTTAAATGGAAAAAGTAGCATTTTATCATTTAATAGCATTTAAACTGGAGGGGGGAGGAGAGGAAGAAAGAAGTATTAATTGCACTGCCAAGGACTTAAGTAGACTGTTCCTTTTCACAGTAAAGCACTCCAGCTTGAGTAGGGATTGGAGCAGATGGACCCAAGGGCCCATGCCAACCTCAGACATACTGTGATTTTTTTTGTCTTTTCTGCTAAGATCTCTCAAGTATAGGAAGTCATAAGATAAATGGCAAAACCCACTGAAGAATAGAGGCATTATGTTTATTGGCTACAGCTTGCTTCCTTGACAGTAATCTACAGAAACCAGAGACACCAGGGTAACCTCTAGTAACTTGTACAGGCTATTGCATTGTTCCTGTGTTTGTTTTAGTAGGGCTCATTAAACTGAAATTTTGAGAAGGAAGTTGTACTATGGTCAGAAATTACATGTTGAATGTCGGGGCATACTACTGTCCCACCTGTAAGCTTGGGAGCTACCAGCTGGAAAGAATTTAAAGGCTTGAAGTATAGTACTGATATTGTCTGGGACATGGAAGGAATGCGTTTGTGAACAGTGGTGTTGGATCTGGAACGAGGTGAAGAGCATTTGGTTAGTCTTGACATTCATATTAGTCATCTAAAAAAGCATTTAGATGGTAGCTAGAGAGATGACGTAATTAAACTGTATATAATATCACTAAGAAGAGAGCTTCTCTGTGTGATATTGAAAAAGGTATGTCTTCATTTTTCAGGAGAGCTCTAAGGCTAAGGACTTGCTAATTTCAGTTCTAGAGAATCTGAATTTTGTGGAGAGTTTCATGTCAGGGTGGATTGTCATTGTAATTGCATTGACAGAATGAAAAGAATTAAGCAACTAGCAACAAACGTGGTCATGGTTGTCTGATGAATTTAAACATATAGCGTGCATCTAAATCCCAAGTAGGGAGATGGAGAAAGAGAGAAATGTAAGTGTATAAATATTTGAGTAGCATAAATGTCAAACAGAGATTTGCTCTTGCACATGGTGATACAAACAGAAAGGATGCAGAGAAAACACAAGCTCTGTGCTGTGTACCAGAGAAACTTTGCCAATGGAAACTAATGCAAAAGCTCTGGTTTCTGGCAGGAGTAAAGGAATAAAGGAATAATCTTACTCTTGCAGGAACAGCTAATTGGGCAGGAGGCCCTGAGAATATGGCGGGAAAGGATTCTTGTCCTGATTTTAGTTGAACCCGGCTTCTTATGTTTATGACTTCCTTGAATGGTGCTTAGAAGTAGTAAAACATATCGCGTGTGTCTACAGAAATTTTGTTTCTGTAGTTCTTCCTTGTTAGTTACAACGCAGGTCTTACAGAGCTGATCACAATTTCAGTGATAATAACCCTAATGTGTTTTCTGCACTTGTGTGGGAGATGGTCCTGGGGCTACAGTTTGTGTTACATTTAAATTAACTTCAGACTACTTGTAAAGACTGTGACTAGGGCTAGAAAGAAACCTTCCCTTATTATCAGGTTGTTTTTTTCTTTCACTAAAGCATATCACGTAATTTAAAGACTTCCCTCCCCCCATTTGTCATCATGAAAGGAATTTTATTTCTTGTTCTCAAGAATAGTATTTTTAGAATTTGTTTGTTTATATTGCAAATTGCGTAAAACTTCAGAACAGGAAGTTTCACTGTTTTTCATGATTGGTTGAGTTAGACTTAGCCCTAACTTCAGTTAACTAACAAAATAAATTCGTGTGAACTTCCGAATGACCAAAAAATGAAAACCACTGGCAGAGAATATGTTGATAGCTACAATCATTCCAGTTCCACTTCAGAAAATGTTCTGCAGATGCATACCAGTTTTGCAAGCCAGTTTTATGCAGAGCATACCATAGGTTGCATTGTAGATAAAAATCTGCTTCAATAGAAAAAAGAGGACATGATATAATACTTATTTTTATGTATCTTTAAATTCTACTGAGAATTTCAGTAATTGTTTCTGGATGTCATATATAAAAACAAAGTAGAAAACTTCAGTGTTGTCAGAATGAAGCTCACAGAGGTTAAAATTGTCTTAGTATTTCACTAAAGCTTGGCTTAAAGTAAATATTTGCTTTTTCTAATCCACTGTAATCTAATTGCAGTTGATGAGTAAAGAGTCTCCTGTCTCTGTTGGAAATGATGCTTACGTTGACCTTGATCGGCAGGTATCTAAGATTAGATTTTTCTTCTCTTTCAATCTTAGCACGTCAGTGCCCAGTCATTTACCTTATTAAGAAGCATGTCTTTTTTATCTGATCATGAAAGGCCTCTGTGGGAAATTAACATAAGGAGTGGAAAATTAAGCTTCAGTATTTTTAGTTATCTTGCTTTATAAATCAAATATTCTTATTTTGCAGAGAAAATTTCAGGTCCGGTACAAATAAACTTGAAAAAGTAAAATACGATGTTCATGTTTGGAAAAAAAAGAAATAGCTCATCTAAAATGCATCATGTTTAGTAATAGATATCTTTATTTTCATATAAATAAATCAGGCTAGTTTTCTTGTAGCTGTCTTTCATGTTAACAGCGTTCATGTACAAACTTAGATGATCATGCAACTTTGAACATGAAATCTGTAAAGAGGAATATGTGAGTATTTTGCACTGCTTGTAAGGTTCAGTGCGTTTTTTACAGAAGAGATTTGAATTCTCCATCACCATGTTAATTGTATTCTTATTAAGCAGGCTTCCAAGTGACTAAAGAGATTTTACCCTAGTTGTCCATTGCCTGTATTCCACCTTCCAATCCTTTGTGTATTTAAAAAGTAGATTTAAAAACTGAAATTATCCACTCTTTGTATCCGTAAAGAAAAGTGGTATTGACAGTTTTTTCATGTACAGAGTTGAAAAGTTCCTCAGGGTTTTCAGATGCTATTCCTAGACTAAATGTGATTATTGTAATGCTCTCTTAAGTAAGTTTACTGCTGTCTTGCAAATTAAACAGTGTTCACATCTGCTTCTTTGTTCCTTTATAACAGCGAGATTGCCTTACCTTCAAAAATGTAACAGGTTGCCTTAAGTTAAAATAATTTTATGGAAATGTAGTTCAGAATTTTTCTACACACTTTACAGAGAGTTAAGAAACTAAAAATGTTTGTTGCTTATGGTAGCTGAAGAAAACTACAGAAGAATTGAATGAAGCACTGTCAACAAAAGAAGAAATTGCCCAAAGATGTCATGAGTTAGATATGCAGGTGAGTTTTCTGAATTGAGCCTCTTTAATAATAATGGAGATAGAAATGCATTAATTTTTTAATTTTTAAATTATAAAGAAAAATTTAAATTTTTCTTAAGACAAGCAGTCCTAGGAATTTTTAAAAAGGAAAAGAAAATTGCATGGTAATTTTTTTTGCACTGTGATTATTTTGCTTTACTTGTGTGAACAGAGCGAAATTCACTTTTTCTCATTTTGATACGGTATTGCCATTATTAAATGATTAATACTATCAAAATCTTTTTTTTTTTTTTTTTTAATTCAGATAGAAAGGAATTGAGCTGTGTGGCTCACACCTGAAGCAGAACTTTTAGAAGTAGTGCAGCTATAGCACTGGGTTCATGAAAGGCAGACCAACCTCATCTCCTTTTGTGACTGGGTCACCCATCTGGTGTATGAGGGAGAGGCTGTGAATGTAGTCTAGTCTACCTAGACCTCAGCACTTATGGCTTGGACACGCACAGTCTCTATTGGGTAAAGAGCTGGCTGGAGGGCTGGGCTCAGAGGGTGTTGGTGAATGGAGTTAAATTCAGCTGATAAGGTGGAGGTCAGCCTCTTCTCCCGTGTAATTACTGATAGAACAAGAGGGAACGGCACCAAGTTGCTTCAGATGAGGTTCAGATTGGATATTAGGAAACATTTCTTCTCAGAAAGAATAGTGAGACATTGGAACAGGCTGCTCATTGACATGGTGGAGTCACCTTCCTTGGAGGTGTTAAAGGAAAGGGTAGATGTAGTACTTAGAGATGTGATTTTATGGGCAGTATTGGTGGAAGGTATACAGTTGGACTAGGTGATGGTAGAGATCTTTTCCAAACATTGATTCTGTGATTTGCATTTTAAATTGTGGACAGAATTTACACTTGTCTACCAGCTGTGTATGGGCTGAAATTGAGCCTTCCTGTAAATTGTACTTGGAAGATGTGTAGAGGGTTAAGTGGGGCCCAGGAAGGCACTGTCAGTGAAACCTTTTGAGTATAATTCAGCCTTTTGCCATGCTGTTCAGTGACTGTTAGAATTAGTGAAATTGTATTCCTTGAGTTGTATTCTGTGGTTGATGCTGGTGTATTTAATAATGCAAGCTCATGCTGAAACATTTCCTTCTGTTGAGGTTCATATTTCTTCTTTAGCCCTCTTCCCCAACATGTTGATCTTAGACTGTTTAAAAATATATGAACTCATGCTTCAGCTTCTGTTGGCAGCTCTTTTGGTTCCTTCTGTACTGCTGCTTTTTTCACAGAGCTGTTGGAAACCATGTCATCTTTAAGATTGTCTGCCAGGTTCAGTAATTGCAGTTGCTTGCAGTTAGTTGCTGGTCAAAAAAATTCTTGGAAGGATACAGGCATTCCTTGGATATTCCATTATGGAATTGATAAACATTGTTTCCTTTGGAAGTCAGTTTTAAAAGTTGCTCTGAAGTGCTAGTTCTACTTGTTTGTAAAGTGTGCAGACTTGGATATACTGGATTCATGTACTGTGTTAGATAAGAGGGTCTTTTTTTTAGATGCTTTGGAGAACTACAGTTAAGAATTATATTTTTGAATGGCAGATACTGCTGTTTAATGCTGGCATATGCTAGTTACATCACATAGCAATTGAATATTTATTAATGTTACACTGTGATCTTATAAAATGTGATTTTTGAAACCTGCATATTTGTATTTGGAGATTGTGTTATTACTTCATAATGCACACACACACAAAAAAATCTGTAGAGTTGGATTGCTCCATTATTCTGTTGTGTAACTATTAAAACAGGTTGCAGCCCTTCAGGAGGAAAAGAGCAGCTTGCTTGCTGAGAACCAGATTTTGATGGAACGTTTAAATCAATCTGACTCTATTGAAGATCCCAACAGCCCTGCTGGTCGTAGGCACTTGCAACTGCAAACACAACTAGAACAACTCCAAGAGGAAACATTCAGGTAGGGAGGTTACCTGTAACTTGTTTGTAGCTGACGATAGACATAACTAAATGCCTCTGTTTTCCCTGGCTGAATTATTGGAGTTTGTGCTACTATGACACTTGTGAAGTTTTTGGCGTGCTTTTTAAGATTTACCTTTTCATACATTATAGCATCAAAAGTTGCGTATTAGTGATGAAATACTGTCTGCGTGTCCCCATCTACCCTTAAGTTTTACACTGTTTGGGTGCAATCGTTTCATCAGTATTTCAGAATCAGTGGTGATGAACGGTAGCATGCTTTCCTTTGTATAAATCATTCTGATTCTATTATGTTGGCATAGAAATTCCTAGTTGAATGTTTACTGTGGGTGGTAGTATTATGCAACAAAGTATGTCCTTCTCTTAAGGACACAAAATATGTCATATCTGAAAGATGGAGATTTTGAGCTATTGAGCTCAACTCCTCTTTTGCATTTCCTCATTGGGTGGAAATATAGTTTCTCCTTAATTATCCTTCCTGATCTTTTCAACTGTTGCTTTCAGCCTCTCTAAGTTCACAGTGCTGAGAAAAGGCAGTCTACTTCACTGTTGTTTTTTCATACTTACTGCTATACTTTCCTTCTCTTTTGTGACTGAAACTGTAATATTTCTCTCCATTTTTTGTTTTCCTGCCCTCTTTTCCTATTGTGTTTTTAAATACTTTTGCCAATTATCAAGTAACTTTCCTTTTTTGTCTATTTTGGCATTTTCCGCTTGTCCTGCAAAGACTTTTTTTTGAGTGTTCAGATGCATATCTCCCTCCAGTTCCCTGAAAGATAATTAACATTTCTCTTTTGTAGCAGTGTATGTTTTGTAGCAATGTAGCCAATGTATGTTTTCTCGTTTCTGGATGTCTACCCTTTGAAGGAACAGTACTGTGATATCTCTTTAGTGTAAACCCTTTAACTCTGCTTATTCATATCTGTTCTCTGAAGTGATATGTACCTAAGCCTTTTGACTATTTCCTATTTGTATTAAACAGATTTTTTTCCCCTTATTCAATATCTGCGTTGCCAGTTACTCAAGTTTCAGGTTTTTGGAGGGCTTTGTAAATCCTTTTTACCTGAAGCCTGTCTTCCAGTTCTTTACCTCCTCCCCCTTCTTTCTTAGTATGTGCTATCTTATGTCTGTGTTCTTCCTCCAGCTCTACCCAACCAAACAGGAAGTATGTACAGCTTAACTGATGCAAAGTGTGGTCTGGTGTTGTTATTCCAATCTTAACTCTATGTCCTTCAACAGTTTGGGGCATCAAAATTCCAGCTTTTGTTGTATTTGGCTTGCCTGACCTACTGGTCATATTTATCCTCTATTCTTGCAGTTTCCTACTGAATTCCTTTAATTAACAAAGCACTTTTTTTTTTCTTGCTTGTAGTTCTTCTTTTGGATTTCCTTCATTTTAATTTTGGATCATAGTTAGGATAGTATTTTATGTTGCAGCTTGTCTGTTTCTACTCTTTCAAATGCTTTAACAAAATTTCTTAGTTATACCCCTTGTTCACTGCCAGGTTAATGCAGCTTTGCCTATGTGTACAGTAGATGAGTAGTTCACCCCTGAAACTTCATTGTTTTATGTGCTGATCAAAATATAGGTAGCTAAATGGTTGCATTCTTAAGAACAAGTTAAGCTGGAAGAATAAATGAAAAACACCTCACTGAGAGCTCTAAAGCATATAGTACATCTGGCAACCAGGTCAGTGCTGTTGGAAGTATATGAAACTGGAACAGCTAAATAAAATCCTAGGATAAAGTCATCATATTCAAACTCTGTACAGCTCAAGATTAAAAAGATTGGAAATTTCTGCTTGAAAATCCATTTCTGAAAAAGTATAGTGACAAAAAAAGTCAGATTGCCTTTTCATTAGGAGATCACAGCCTTGTGATGTTCCAAGTAGAAATACTGACATCAAATCAAAATCGTCAGAACACTCAATCTGCTCCTGTCTTGTTCCAATAAGCCTGGCATTTGGGTTTGTATGTGATGTTGCATGTTAGACTGCTGTTTTTCTTTCCTATATAAGTCATCTTAGAGAAGATGTATTCTTAGAGAGAATGATGGTGAAGAAAGATAACTGTGGGTCAAGCTAAGGAATTATTTTCTGTTTTACATTATTTCTACAGATTAGAAGCTGCCAAAGATGACTATAGAATACGTTGTGAAGAACTGGAGAAAGAAATTGCTGAATTGAGACAACAGACAGAAGAGCTTACTACGTTGGCAGAGGAAGCTCAATCTCTGAAGGATGAGATAGATGTACTGAGGTACACAGACCACCACAGTTCTGCTTAAACAAATGTTACCTACTGATTAGGCACATAATGAATATTAGCAAATGTAGCAATGTTATACTGTCTTATGGCTGTAACAAGTCATGTACTGATCTCTGAGTGCAGACTGTTCTCCACTTACTGTCCCCTTCATGATAGGGGAGTCCATTCTTCTGAAGGAGATAGACCTTTTGTGGTATTGTGTTGTTTGCACTTTGGGTAGCACTTTGGTTCATCATCAGCATTGGAGAGATGTGGATTTGGCAGCTGAACTACCTGGTGAATAAGAAAGTGGTTGAAAGGCTATGGACAAAGGGTGGTGATCAATGGCTCTATGTCCAGGTGAAATCTGGTAACGAGTGGTGTCCCCCAGGAGTCTGTTTTGGGACTGTTGCTTTTTAATGTCTTTGTCAGTGACATTGACAATGGAATTGAGTGCATCCTCATCAAGTTTGCTGATGACACCAAACTGAGTAGTGTTGTTGACACGGTGGAAGGAAGGGACGCCATTCAGAGAGTACTCAACAGACTCGAAAGGTGAGCCCAGGTGCATTCAATACAGCAAAGTACAAGGTTTTGCACTTGGGCCGGAAGAATCACAGGCATCCATAGAGACTTGAGAGCAGCCCTGAAGAGAAGGACCTGGGGGTCCTGATGGATGAAAAACTAAATATGAGCCAGCAGTGTGCTCTTGCAACTTGGAAGGCCATTGGTATCCTCAGCTCCATTCGAAGAGGGGTGGCCAGCAGGGACAGGGAGGTGATTTTCCCTCTCTACTCTGCCCTTGTGAGGCCCCACCTGGAGTACTGCGTCCAAGTCTGGGACCCCCAGTACAGGAAAGACGGAGAGCTGTTGGAGAGGGTCCAGAAGAGGACCACTAAGATAATCAGAGGGCTGGAGTGCCTCTCCTACAAAGACAGGCTGACAGGAGCTGGACTTGTTCAGCCTGGAGAAAAGAAGGCTGAGGGGTGACCTCATTGCAGCCTTCTAGTACCTAAAAGGAGCCTGTAAACAGGAGGGGAGTCAACTCTTTGAAAGGGTAGATAATAGCAGGACAAGGGAAAATGGTTTTAAGTTGAGGGAGGGAAAATTTATGTTGGATATCAGAGGGAAGTTCTTCACAGAGAGAGTGGTGAGGTGCCGGAACAGGCTGCCCAGAGAGGTTGTGGATGCCCCATCTCTGGAGTAATTCAAGGCCAGATTGGATGGGGCCCTTGGCAGCCTGGTCTAGTACTAAATGTGGAGGTTGGTGGCCTTGCTTGTCGCAGGTAGATTGGAGCTTTATGATCCTTGAGGTCCCTTCCAACCGGGCTTTTCTATGGTTCTGTATGACGTTAACATGTGACAGCTGTTTTTGCCACTGGATTTCAGCACTCATAGTTGTGATAACCAACTGTGCTGGGGGTTTAAAAAGTGGAACAGTCCTCTTTGCTGTGGAATGTAATTCTTTAGCACTGTAGTCTTGCTGCCATCAGTTATTCAGACTAGGCTAACATGACTTATTACAATACTGACTTTTCTAATTCACTGGACTTATTTCTATCTATTTTTATGTTCTCTGTCATTAATGTTGGTTATGAGCCCGTGGTACTGCACAATTCCATACATTTTCAGTGGGGGAAGCACAGGTTCAAAAACAGAGTCTTGCTCCAGACAGAGTCTTTCCTTATTTAGGAATTAAGAAGATTTTACTTGCCCCAATGTCTCATGAATTGATCATCAACGTAGAATTCTCCAAATTTCTTAGGCAGCTGAGTATGTAAATTAATTTTAAAATGAAGTTGGGATGCGGTTAGGGAGCAGAGAAGGAAGGGTTACTGTCTTCCTGGCGATGCATCAGGTTTTTCTCATTTCATTATGGGGTCTACTACTTGAATTTTGTCATCCTGTGAGACAGGTGTACTTTACATGGCGCTCAACTGCTGGAGATGTTGGACTTTGGATGTGCCATAATCTCCATCCTAGCTTCAAAACTAGCAGTAGTAACTTTAGACTTATTCTAAAATACAAATCTAACAGTTTTTAACAACTGTTGCCATTGCTGCTGAACTTCAGAAGGGAATTGGGGGTCACAATGTATAAGCTTTTACACTATGCTTGCAGCTGTTAATTTCTGGGATTTTGTTCCGTACTGCTTTGGATAATACTTTCTTTCTCAGCTTCCAACATATTTTAACTTGTTCATTTCTTAACATGTGTACCATAGCAACTTCCAAGTAGCAAGCATAATCCTGGCTCTCTCCTCACTATATAGTTTACTTTTCTTTCTGTTAAGCCTGATCAAACTGTCGTATGATCAGTGCCGTTTTTCCCTACTGATTCAGTGAAGATGATCATATCCTACTTTTTATAAACTTTTGCCTTTAATCTTTCCAGCACATACTCCACATTTAAACTCTTTGTTAGAGATCTGAGTAATAATGGTCTTATTGCTCCCCAGTGTTACTTCACCTTGTGAGTCACACTGAGCACCTTCACTTCTGAAATTATGTTGGTCTGCCAGAAGGAGGGTTTTAAAAAAAAAAAAAAATTGATTTTTACTTCAGCTAGTGTTCTGAAGTGCCCTTCCTCTATGTTCAGGAATATCAGGATTACTATATTGATCTGTACCAGTGGATGAACGGAGAATACATTGTTTCTACTCAGCTATTAATGCAGCGTGCACATTTGGCTTCAGTGGGGAGCAGCTGGCCAGACTGAATAAACATTAAATACATACTGTGACCTTCAAGATGGTACAGACTTGTGTTCAGATAATACTTTTAGAAAGACCTTCCATCAGCAGCTATTTGAATTAACAGATGGTGGAAGGAAATTAAGTTTAGAAGTGAAACTATATCGTAGTGTGAGGATACGATCACTTTCTTGTGTTATTTTTGATGCCTTGGGATGTCTTCTACATGACTTCTGAACGTGAAGGAAGCTTTGGGACATTTGATTTTCTTAGCTTTCAGAGAACAAATTTGATACAAATCTTTCCTTCCAGGCATTCTTCTGATAAAGTAGCCAAGTTAGAAAGCCAAGTGGAATCTTATAAGAAGAAATTAGAAGACCTGGGTGATTTGCGTCGGCAAGTGAAACTCTTAGAAGAAAAGAATACAATGTACATGCAAAATACTGTAAGCCTGGAAGAGGAGCTGAGGAAGGCCAATGCAGCACGCAGCCAGCTAGAGACATATAAGAGACAGGTGAGAAAGTCGTCATCAACACAACATTTCTCTGCATTTTTAAACACTTCCTTCTTGTAACACAGCTGATACCTGAAAGTAAAATACAAATGATGAACAAATACCTCTTTACTTGTTTTTTAGATACTGCCTTTCTTATCTGTTCCTGCAATTCTTACATCTGTGTAAAATATGTTTGTCAGCACGCACGTCTTATTACTTTTCAAAAATCAGTGGGTGTGAGAATTATTTTTCTCAAATTCAGTAGTAACGCTTGGGTTACAGCCTCTTCTTTAAGATAAAGTATATACTTAGAAATTATATACTTAGAAATTTACAGCAGTGGGGGATGTACCACAGCTGAGGTAAGTTGCTCCCTTAGTTAAGTATCCTTTTTTTTCCTAGTTTGTCTGATACATATGAAATTTTTAGTTATATACAGATGTAAAGAGAGAAGGATGTATACGGTCCTTGTTGTTTATATGCACCCAGAAGAGTACAGAATTTTTGATCAGCACACTCTTTGGAGTGAAGCACATCTGTTTTTATTGCTTAACAAGGCATTGCATGATCCTGTTTCTGTAAAGAAGGAGGATGTGCTAATCACTCTGCTCCTACATTGATATGACATAACTCTTGGATTGTTGTTTCAGGGCCAGACAGAGGTTGGTTTGTTAGAGTAGTAGTGCCTGCTATGTATTTCTGCCTGATCTGATACTCCAGGTAGTCATGTTACCATACTTACATGTACATGCCAGCTTACAGCAGAATAAGAATGCAAAAGCAACCACTAACTACAAGCCCCGGTACAGTGTGTGTGGTCCAGAGACTTGAAAATTTTTTCTGCATGTGGTCATCTTTACTGTTAAGACAACAAGCTTCAGTGCCTGTGGGCTAATTTATAGATACGGTTCAAGTGATTCCATGAGAAACAAAGAACTTGATGAGAAAAATACTGGTATAACAGTCAAAGGAAAAAGTAAATGCAGAAAGCAGTAACTGTTCACACAGGAGTAGTATCATGTTTACTAGCAGTAAATATTCCTTGCCTTTAACAGCTGAGTATACAAATATAAGTATCTCATGGGCTAGAGTGCTCGAAGGTAAGGGGGCTTGCGAGAGCTGAGCAGCATTTAAACAGCACTTCTTCCAAGCTCAGGATCAGTGCATCCCTAAAAGTAGAAAACTGGGGAAGGGATGCAGGAGACCTGTGTTGAATGAGCAAGGAGGTTGTGAATAAGATCAAAGGGAAGAAGAAGCTTTATGAAATGTGCAAAAAGGGCCTGTCCTCTTGGGATGAGTATAGGAGTGTTGTCAGGGCCCACAGGGAAGTGATCAGGAAGGCTAAAGCTCACCAGGAGCTGAAGCTGGCGAAGGAGATGAAGGATAATAGGAAGGGGGTTTTTTGAGTATGTTAATGGTAAAAGGAATACTAGGGATAATGTGGGTCTCCTGCTGAATGATGGAGGTATCCTGGTAACAGGAGATGCTGAACGCCTTCTTTGCTTCAGTCGTCAGTTCAAAGACTCACCCTCAGGACTCCTGGATGCTGGAGGGAAGAGAGAGAATCCAGGAAATGGAGAGCTTCCCTTTGGTTGAGGAGGGAGTGATCCAGGAGCGTCTAGGTGGGATCAGTGTGCACAAATCCATGGGACCTGATGGGATGCATCCATGTGTGCTGAGGGAGCTGGCAGAGGTGATTGCTCTGTCATCTTTGACAGATCTTGGAGAAAGGAGAGGTGCCTGAAGACTATAGGATAGCCAATGTCACTCTAGTCTTCAAGAAGGGTAAGAAAGAGGATGTGGGAAACTACAGGCCCGTCAGTCTCACCTCTGTCTCTGGAAAGGTGATGGAACAGCTTGTTCTGGATGGCATTTCCAAGCAATTAGAAGAAAAAAAGGCTATCAGGAGTAGTCAGCATGGATTCACGAAGAGGAAATGATGCTTGACCGTCTTTGCAGCCTTCTACCCAGCCACTGATGTCATCATAGATGGGGGGGAAAGCAGTGGATGTTGTTTATCTTGACTTCAGCAAGGCTTTTCATACTGCCTCCCATGACGTCCTGATGCTGAAGCAGAGGAAATGTGGGACAGAAGAGTGGACAGTGAGGTGGGTTGAGAAATGGCTGGCTGGTCAAGGCCAGAGGGTGGTGATCAGTGATGCAGAGTCCAGTTGGAGACCTGTGACTTAGCAGTGCTCCGTGGGATTTGGTGTGGACCTGGTTTTGTGCAGAATCCTCATTGACGACCTTGGCGAGGGAATAGTGTCCACCCTCAGCAGGCATGCCCACGATACAAAGCTGGGAGGAGTGGCCTGTAGGCCACAGAAGGCTGTACTGTCATTCAGCAGGAGCTGGAGAGGCTGGAGAGCTGGGCAGTGAGAAACCAGATGAGGTTTAATAAGAGCAAGTCTTGTACCTATCCGGTCTTGCACTTGGGAAGGAATAACAGCATGTATCAGGGGAGTGTGGGGACAGAACTGCTGTAGAGGAGCTCTGTAGAGAAGGAAGCTCTGTCCTGGTGGACAACAAGATGGCCATGAGCAAGCAGTGTGCCAAGAAGGCTAATGGGATCCTGGGATGCATGAAAAGGAGCATGTCCAGCAAGTCAAGGCAGGTGATCCTCCCCCTCTTCTCTGCCCTGGTCAGGCCTCATGTGAAGTGCTGTATACAGTTCTGGGCTCCCTGGTACAAAAAGACAGGGATCTCCTGGAAAGAGTCCAACAGAGGGCCTCAAAGATGATAAAGGGCATAAAGAGCATCTCCTCCTTCATTCCTGTATGAAGGAAGACTGGATGACCTGGGTCTGTTCAGCCTTGAGAAAGGAAGGCTGAGAGGAGATCTGATTAATGTTTAATGTAAGAGACAAAGGGATATGGCCAATCTCTTTTCAGTGGTCTGTGGGGACAGGACAAGGGGAAATGACCATACACTGGAACAGAGGATATTCCACACCAATACTCAAAAGAACTTCATGATGAGGGTTAAAGAACACAGGAACAGGCTGTCCATGGAGGTTTTGGAGTCTCCTTCCCTGGAGTAATTCAAGACCTGCCTGGACACCTACGTGTGCAGCTTTCTGTATTGGGCCTGCTTTGGGAGGGGGGTTGGACTCGATCTCTGGAGGTCCCTTCCAGCCCCTAAAATTCTGTGATTCTGTGATAACTGTGTAACCTTTGTGTCTGGATCTGATTGTACTTAACTGAGGTAAGAATTTTGGAAGGGGCAGTCCTGTCATTTGTTCTGCAAAAAGTACTGTTCCTCTCCTGTGCTCTGTGGGTGAGATTTCCCATATGAGGTGCTGATAATTTGTAGAGAACTTGTCCACTATCTGAGTCTGGAATAAACATCAGGTGCCTCATGTGAGAGTGATAGTTTCTTTCACCTAATTACAGTGTCTCGAAATGATCACAGAGCATGTATACATGTCCTGTTGGATTTTTTTTTTGAACCTGGCTACGAATTGTGAACTGTCATTTTATTATTTTCTGTGAATTCTAACTTTTGCTATAAAAATTAAGCCAGGTGTAAAGATTCAGATGTTATACGATTGAGCACTCATTTGCTACTGTAGAGCAACATGTCTTCCCTGATGTGCAGAGGAATTCAACCCCAGTTAAGATTATGTCAGCAGCAGAGTTATTGGAGATATTTCTCTGGCTTAGAAAACTTGTCCTGTGCAGGTGACAGTTCACACTGCTGTAGTGATCTACAAGGAAATCTCATCTTACATATTAGTTTCCTTAAGATGAGCGTGATGGTGGCATACTGTACTAGGAGACATAATAGCACTTATTTAGAAGGCTTTGTTCACTTTTCTGAAAGCAAGTGCAAGCATTTTCTAAGAAACTTTTTATTGCAGCATGAAGAGTTCAAATGTGCAGATTCCATGATTACTTTTGTAATTTTGATTCAGCCCCTTTGTGCATGTGTGTTCTGATACATTTTTAACAGTATGTCCTGCTTTTCTTTGCAAGGTTACTGCTTTACTCATTCCACATGTCAGATAATGCTCAGTAAATGTGATGGCAATTCATTCATTTATTTATTTATTTTAATCTTCTGCATTATCATGTAGCTGCGTATCTTTCTGAACACTCCCAAAACCTGATTTTGGGCAGTTTATTTCCTGCTGTGGTTTTCTGTGATATAACATTACCATAGCTTGAATTATTATAGACATTAATGCATTTATTCCAATTCAGATAGGAATATATCTATTTTACAGAGAGGGCAGAATTGTAGATGAAGGCCTCCATTCTTTTTGTACACCGAGTGATGGAAGTCGCATCTGAAAAATTAAATGTTTTCAAAACTGGCATTGTAAATTTTTTTTCTGATCTCAGAAATGGCAGATGTTGTTTATTATTTCATGTCTTTATTAAAAAGAAGAACAAAAAAAAGAATACAAAACAACAACAAAAAAAAAAACGGTATCTTTCATTCTAAGACAAAGACCATGCAGATTTTCAGGCCTGGTAGTTATTTTCTTATAGTTGATCACAGTGGAAGTAAAACGTAATTGGAACCGCTAGACAGTCTTATGTAGGCACAGCTACTGCCTTTCACTGACAAATTGTTAGTCACTTTCTCTGTAATCTGAAACCGATGAGAAAGCCACCTTATGAATTGCTTCAGAAGAAACTTTGTCTTCAGCTGAATCATCATTCAGCTTATCTATTTACAGCTAAGTCTTTATTCAGATTACTTGCTTCTATGCTTTCTACATTATGAGTATTACTAATGTCTGAGAATCAGCTTTTGTTAGTAAAGGTTGAGAACTTTGAAAAGGCACAACTTTGCTGATTTGCCTTCTGTTCACTGATTGTTTCTATGTATTAAATAAACTCTTTACTGATCTGTAGTTGAAAGTATATACTTGACATTGTTAGACATGTATTTCATTCTGAAGTAAACTGATAATGAGTCTCTGGCCAAATCTTTATATTAGTGTATTAAAAAACAATTAGGAAAATCTCAGGATAAGAGACATTATCTGACTACATAAGTTGGCAGTTGAGTTCTGAGTAAGGCTTAATGACAATTGCAGATAATTTCATCAAAATTTTTTTTTCTCTTGGCTTCTCAGAAAGCAGAAGGATTTTTGCACTGCTCCTGAGCAATTTTAGAAGTACATTGCTTTTTTTTTTTTTTCCTATTAGCCATGGTTAGGTTTCCAGTCCTGTTTGTAGATACATTGAATGTACTTTACACTTTACAGGTTTTGCTTCTTGTTTTTGTCATAAGACCTAATACTTGGATGCTATTAGTTTTGCTGAAGCACAGAACAACAAGCAGTTTTTAGAAGTCCTATAGATAAACATTTTGCTTGTTTTACAAAATAACTTGTGGTGCATGGTAATTGGCTACTTTTGTTTTATGTACTTTGTTTTAATACTAATATTTGCAGACAAATTATTGATTCTTGTTCTCACAGGCAGTTGAACTACAAAACAGGTTATCTGAAGAATCCAAGAAAGCTGATAAATTAGATTATGAATGCAAACGGCTGAAAGAAAAAGTAGACAGCCTCCAAAAAGAAAAAGATGTAAGTGCCAAGGTGGTGGGGTTTTTTTGGTAGTAGTGAAAGCAACTTTGTGTCCTTTGTAACAGAGAGATGTCATAATAAAAATTAGCTATTTACAGCAATCTTTTTAAATTGGAAGCCTTTTTTCACTTATAATTTCCTCATGTATGTTTTATAAGATCCTTCTTAAACCTAAGAACTGTACAGCATAGAATTAAATGACTAAAATCATATGCAACTATGCAACACTTCTTAAAAATGAAGAGCTTTCACAGTTGAGATCTGAAATTTTCTTGCCCTTTCCTCATGAGAAGGTTAATAAACACTCAGCGTAATTATCGTGTTTTCTGAATGACTGTTTAAAGTAGGTGTTTTTGCAGTATCTTCCTTATACTTCTGTTTTGCTCTTTTTTTTTTAAGATATTTCTTTGAGATACCATCTGCATGCTTCTGTTAACATAGTCATGAACACTGCACCAAGAGACTTAGGAGTCTTCTAGAAGGATGTTTCCATTGTTACAATCTTGCCTTTCATGATAGTTCATTGATCTGTCTTGTAGTGTCAACATAGAATACACAGGGCTAGTCTGTTCTGTTCCTCTTTGTCATTTAAGGCTACTAATTCTGAGATCAGTTTCTCTGTCCCCTCTTGCTGAGACCAATCTTTTAAATTTTTCTTGCATACTCTTGTTTCACACCTGTTTGTTTATTTGTTTTGTTTTTCCTAGGAATGCATTTGCAGTGCTTCTAAGCATGGCTGGCATTTTTGAGTTAGAAGTTTCTCAGACTTGAAGTATAAGTCCATTTATTCATCGGGAAAATTCTTTGTAGGCATTTCCTTTAATACATCATGTTGCCTGTTAAATCCTTTCAAGAAAGGCAGTCCTTACCCTTAAATAGTATCTGTAAAATAGTAAATCTTCACTTATTTTCAGTTCACAGGTCTTTGATTTCCATATTTTGTTAATTTTTTAACTACTCTGAACAGTTGACCTTTTCACTTCCATTTGCTCTTCAGCTCAGATTGGAATGCTTATAGTTACCATTTGTGCTTTGGCTTTCATCTCTGCTTCTTATTTAAAGTTTGTTTTTCCAATTTTGTTATGTTTAACAGTGGTAAGATTGTGTTTGTGGCTTATCTGTTGCTTGATAGACCATTTTGTCTTGCACAAAGGATCTGAATTGCAGGTGACTGTTGTACAGTTTTCAGTTTTACTGCCTGGGTAATAGCAAATTCTTTTTACTTAAGTTGTTTTTCAGTACTTTCCTCTGAATTGATATGCAGCTTTGAGAGCTAGTTTATAGTTGAAGATTCTCAACATCTGTATTAGTGATACACCACCTATGTTACCTGCTCTTCCCAATTGTCATATACATATCACTAGCATTGCCCATCACAGATCAGAAGCCACGTGATGGTATTTTGTCAGTTACATTTTAGAGGCAGTTAAAGAAATCAGTTTTGTTCTTTTCTTTATATTCAGGCAAAGTGTGGTACGATGTTTGATATCTCTAGCTTTGCAGGTGAATTTCACTTCTGTGGTCTGTTGTTTGAGAAGTAATATTTGATGAGTTGACTTTGTCTTCACTGTACGGATGGACTTTGAGCTTTGTCTATTCATTGAAATATTCTAGCATTTGATTAATTGGCTTGATGTCTTCTGACTACAACGGACTGCAGAATCTTTGCTTTCAGCAGCTGAATTTGAGTGCTCCTCTCAACGGCCATTTTTCTATATTTGTAGTAAAACCAGTTTTTTAACCTGCGAGACTCATGAAGTGGCTTGCTGTGCAAACAGAATGCACGCTGTATCCAGATTATTTTGACAGTTGCACCAGAGTTCCCTGGATAGGATTCAGAAATACATTAGAAGCCTCTGCCACACCTCACCAATATAGTCTTTGCCAAGGGTTTTCGAAGTTATGAATCCATTTAGGCTGAAATATAAAATACATCAAACTGTTAATGTGATCAGATTCAAGGAGCTATCAGTAAACACAGCTCTGTACCTACACAGAGTTGAGGTTTGACTTGGACCTTTTATGATGCTGGATATTTCTGATATTGGAGCAAACTACAACTTAGATCTTTAAATAGTTGCTGTTCTCTCCTTTCATTTTTCACTGTTGGCGTCTTTCAGGACTAAAACTTGGTGTTATCTGTAAATTCTCATTTTTGCCAAAAGGAGGCTTCTATTAGATGAGAATATATTTACTATAGTAATATAGTATATTATAGTAGTGATGCTACTTTAAAACCCATCTATCTAGATCCCAAGATGGGCCTGTTCTGCTTTTAGTTCTTTGGACTGAGTCTTATGTCTTAGTCGTCTTAAATACCTGAGATGCTGGCTGGTGAATGGCAGGGCCAGTTGACACAAATCAGGATGGGGTTATGGAACTGCTGCTCACACTTTCACTGCTGAAAGAGAAACAAAACCAAGTTAATGAAGATTGTCTTTTGTTGACTGTGTCTTTTATTTCACTCTTGGCTAAGTCTTGATTTCATGGTGAGGGAAATGTCTGCAGTGTCTTCTCACTTCACTTTCCCTGATGAGAGGAAGAAGAAGATGGCTTACTGATTCCTGTACATACTGTTTACTACCTGGTACCAGAACTTCGTGTCACTAAAATGATGGTGTCAGCTTATACCCTAATGGTTTTACTCCGCATAGCTGTATTAGCAGAGCATAAAAAAAAAATTGTGTTTTAAATTTTTAACTTTAAATTTCTTCTTATTCTGTTGTGAATTAGGCTGAGATCCCTTAATTTGAAAAGCAGTCTCTGGTACCACATTCAATTCTTTTGAAAGTGTTGATACTATGCCTTTCATCAAATTGCATAGTTTAAAGATGGAATGGCAGTGCCAAAACTTATATTTATTCTCTTTCCAATTATATAGAGATTAAGAACAGAGAGGGATTCTTTGAAAGAAACTATTGAAGAGCTCAGGTGTGTACAAGCACAGGAGGGTCAACTCACCACTACAGGTAACAAATATGGAGATTAGAAACATCTTTTCTAAAGTTCGTGAGATTTATCTGAAGAGTACTGATTGTGCTTTGTTTAGGAGAAAATAAATTTAGACTTTCTTGAAAGCATCAATGAGAAGCTGCTTTTGCTACTCATAACTTGCATAACTTCTGATTTCAGTGGATCAGAACTTCTAATTTCCTCACTGTGGTAGTTCTAGGATGTATTTCTAAACTGTTTAGTCAGTCTGAAGAAAATTACTTAAGCTTTCTCAAGTATATATGGTATTTCATTTGTTGCAATATATTTGTTATGTTGCACAGCTTTTTGAATAAGCTCTTGAGAAAATGCACCACAAAATCATGTTGACCAGATTGATTGTAAGCAGAAATAGCGGTTGTTTTTCAAATGAAATTGTGCTTTCCTGTCTTGCTGTAGCTTGATTCTTGATTCATTTTCCATTTTATGGCATTACTCTAAAATTACAAACTTGCAGAACAAATTTATTTCTATTCCTTTAAAAGAAAGTAACTGGTCTGCTTGCTAAATGTTTTACTTTTTCTGACCCAGGATTGATGCCCCTAGGAAGACAAGAACCTTCAGACAGTTTAGCAGCAGAAATTGTTACTCCTGAAATAAAGTAAGCTAATATGTGTGCTTTGTTATGCTAACCATTATGATGTACCCATAAATGAGTGGTTTATTTCTTAATAAGTGCTGAAAAGTTTATGCAGTTAATGTTTTCTATCTCATTTTGGATTTCTGCGCAGCAAGAGCTTTTATGCTTAAGACAAAGTTCGTTTGACCGCTCTTCAGTTTTTGTATTGTGCTCCAAAAGAAGGAAGAAAAACAAACTTCACTTCAGACTGTACTTTTCCTGCAGAGAGTTCATGTAACTGCAGCTTGTATGTGCTCTGACAGAATACCAGTACTTGGTGTTGCGAAAGGAAAAAATGGCTAACACTTTGAAAGGAGCAGTAGATTTTGTAACCAATTTTATATCCTAGTAAGTGATTATGATTTATGAAAGAGCAGAACAGCCATGGCAGAGCTTAAAGTCATTACAGCTTAAGAGGTTGAAAGTTATGTTATACCAGTAAGCCCATTCATTATCACTATAACCTGAAATTTAAGTTATTGAAAGACAGTCATGTATCAGAAATCTGTTGACACTGTAGGCATTTAGTTTTTTTCATCCCTACAAATACTGATACAGTTGTTAAAAATCAGAAAGCTCCTTAGGTGGTTAAAAGCAGTGATAAAGGAGTAACTTTTTACAAAGTTAATCGTAGAATACAATTGACTGTCTTCTATCTCTATTGATACACCTTAAATTCAAGAGCATTTCTTTTAGTTTTATTCAGGAATTGAAAAATGTTTTGTGGCAGTATTAGTGCAGTATGGAGTTACTGATTAAACCTACAAGACTGAACAATAGAAGACAGGAGCCATTAATGTTCTAAAGACCCAGGGACATTTTACCATCTCCTCACCTTAAACTCCTGAAGGTGAAATCTGGATTTTATGGAAGTATGCATCTGTGCAGACTGTTTACAGATCCTCAACTCAGCCTCCTTGCCTACCACGTAGAGGCAGTTGCAGTAGCTTCCTTAGTATTAGAACTTCCTGATCTGGAGGTCTGGGCTGCTGCTTCTGTAGGTAAAGAAGAAAGGCAGCCCACCCATTCAAGAAACAGTTCTCATGTTCCCCACATTATGACAGGAATCTGTTCGCAAGCACCTTTCTCCATCTCATGGAGGAAACCAGTGGACTAGATGGGAAATTTTTGCAGTCTGAGGCCTGTCAGTTGCACCTGTGTGAATCAACAAGAAACATGAGGAAAAGCAGACTCTGAAATAGAAGTAGCTTCCCCAGGATCTAGCAGTAGTTCATTTACAACTGAGATTACAACCTCCCTTGATGCTTGGCACTTAGTTCTAGATTTTCTCTATTCTACCTAATAAACATGTCCTGCTATGCTCTGAGATCTAATAGGGTCATTCAGGCAACTTTCTGTTGTGTTACTTTCAAAAATTATAGCTCTTTTAACCGGATTTTAATTTGGGGGCTTGAAGACATAATTGTTGTTTCATCTGTTTTCCTTAAATAGGTAAAGAGAATCTTTACGCAATCTTTACACATCCTGTGGTTATCTGTTTACAATTTCTGTAAAACTGTGTTTCAAATTGTTTAGGGAAAAACTCATTCGTCTTCAGCATGAGAACAAGATTTTAAAGTTGAACCAAGAAGGTTCTGACAACGAAAAGATCGCCTTGTTGCAGAGCCTTCTTGATGATGCAAATTTACGAAAGAATGAATTGGAGACAGAAAACAGGTAAGAATTATTGTCCTCTGTCCCGCCAAGTTGCACTGATGTGCTGTACACTTTTGACGCTTTTTGTCCAACACAAGGTTCCCCAGCACAATAAAAGCATAGGCTTACTGTATTGAGTGAAATGCTAGAAGGATGTGATTGAAGTACTGCAGAACAAAAAGAACCTGAGAAATGGGGAGGCTGGAAAGAAGGCAAGCTCAGGGGGATGTGATTAATGTTTAAAAATATCTAGCGGAAGTGCCTAAAGGAAATGGAGCTAGAGTCTTCAGTAGTGAGGCAGAAGAGGCAATGGGCAAAAACTGAAACACATGAAATTCTAGATAAATGTGAGAAAATACTTCTTTACCACGAGCACTGCTAAACAGTGGAATGTGATGCCCAGAAAGGTGGTCTCCATGCTTGGTAATACTTAAACACAGTAGCACATGTTCTTGGATATAGATATCCATGGAGACAGACAAGATTCATCTGCGGGTGCTAAGGTAATGCTGACCTTTATTTGTGTTTGGCTGCTCTTCATTTAATCTTTGAAAGGTCTTGGTAGTTTTTGAGGTTTGAGAAAAGGTCAATGCCACACTCACCTTCAAAAAGACAACAGAAAGGATCCACGCTGACTGAAATGTATTCTTCTGGAATCTGCTTCCAGTCACGTGAGGGAACAGGGAAGGTCAATGTGAATATTTCAGGCCTTACTAATGTGATTGTCTTCTACAATGAAATAGGTGGCTGCCTATGTGGAAGTGGCTTTGGCAAAGCCTTTGTCACAGTCTCTCATGGTATGTTTATATTCAAAATGGTGATGTACAGACTGAATAAGTGGTAAATTCAATTGTAGTGAATAGTAGTGCTAACAACAGTCTGGAAAAATTATCTGATGGGAACTAGTTGAGAAAAACAATCCTTCACATATCATTAGCACTTGCAAGACCACGTTTGGATATAGCATGTAGTTTTGGACATATCAGTATAGAAAAGATACGGATATACAGGAGTACTGAGGTGAGGAACACTAGAGCATGTCATGTGGGGTAAGACTGAGGACAGGGTTTGTTCAGCCTGAAGGAAAGATGACAGGGGAGATCATTCATGTGTGATATATGTGTATATGTGATATACGTGTATATGTGATATACATCTGCATAATGGGAATGTGTGAAGAAGGCAGCTGGTTGACAGTGGAAGTACAAGAGGCAGTGTAAACTATTTTGAGTACAAGAGATTCTGAAGGAATACAAAAGGAAAAAAATGTCCAAAAGAGATTTAGAAAAGAGGCACAAAGGAATTGTCTGACCTCCATTCTTAGTGGTATCCAGACCTCAGCATTACAGTAGTCTGCTGTACTTGGACCTGTTTCAAGTCAGATTTAGATAAACTCAGGAGATCTTTACCAGCCTACAGGTTGTTAGGGTTCTGTGGCTGTGTAAAGGCAATAAGGTAGTTGTCCTCACACAGAAAGTCAAAAAGAGTTAGAAACTCTTCTCGTGTATATGTGGAAATAATTTCTTATGACTTACATCAAACACTGACTTGGAAAAGTATCAGAATGTTCTGGGAGGCTGCCGACTCTGATCTCTTGAACTGTTGTACTAAGTTCTGTTGTAAATTCTTAGTGAATAAAATGCAGTATTATATCTCTTATGTAGGTCTTGAAACAGTAAACCCTAAAAGTCTCAGGCATCATCTTGAAATTTTTTGTTGTTTTCTGAGGAATAAAATTTTACCTATTTCATAGATTGGTAAATCAGAGACTTCTCGAAGTGCAGTCCCAGGTTGAAGAACTACAAAAATCTTTGCAATATCAAGATTCAAAAGCTGAAGATGTAAGTAGAAATCTGGGTCAAACTTATGTTCAAGTAGTTGTAGCGATTTAAACATAAAACTTTTTGTAGAGGTTTTGCTTGTTATTTAGTAAAGAATCAGACTGCTAGAAATTTTATTGTTTAGCATATTCTTTGTTACTGTCTCAACACTAAATTGTTCTTCTTTAAATAGAATATAAGACAAAGTAAGACATTTCTGTAGGAAAAAAATACAAACATTCTATGCAGAGAAAGTATCATATCAAATATGCTTTATTTAACTAAATTTTGTCTGTTCCAATACCAAACAAAGCACTGTTCAAAATTGTACAGTTAGAATGAAGAGTTTTGAGGGGAATTAAGGACGTGTTAATTCTCTGCATCTTAATAAAGTATCTTAAGATATTTTTGTTTAAATAGTAGAATCGAAGGTCTTTCCTGCTGGTGCATGACCTGTAATTTTTTTAATGTATCAGCTAATGCAAGAAGCTGGGCAGGCCAAAACTCAAAATGGTAAATGATTCGTCACTTAACATAATGTAGCATTTTTGTTTCTACACACAGAGTTACTTTTGTTTTAAATTTGAAAATACGCATCATGGCAGGTTAGCGTGAAGAACAACTTTCAGTTTTCCACTCAAAAAATCCTTTTGCCACCTCCTGAATTTGATACAAGAAGCTCTCTGACTTTCTTGATAACAGTGATTTGCAGGAGGATATATATATACAGTGTGCACTCACAATACCAGTGTACTCCTCTGCTACTTGGCAACAAGTTGTAATGTGTTGCATTCTATTTTTGTGTTTTTATTTTAGCTGATTTATATTAAAAAATGACAGATCTTCTAGCTGCTTATTTTCATTTAAGAGTTTTTAATTTAGCTTTTCCCATTAATTTTTAGAATAAACTGCATGACTGTAAAGACCATAATCTGATTCAATTGATGTTATTTTCTGAAGTAATTTAGAATGTGTTTTAGAGTGCCTTTTAAAATAGGTTCATACTATTTTATGATTCTGATACATTCTTTGCATTCTTGTTCGTTTACTAAAATCTGATTTTTCAGGATGAACAAGAATATGAAAACATTATTCTCAGATACTGTGTATTGTAAATAGTCCCTATTTAATTGAATTCAGCATTATTTACTGCACTGGAATTCTGTTCCTTTATAAAGCTCTAATTTGGACTGTAATTTAAGGCATGTCTGCAACTTGCTTACAGGACTGATTGCAGCCTGTGTAGGCATAATGTGAGCACCGTGGTACACTGTGCTGTGTGTGTACCAGACAGGTGTTGCTAGGCAGAGCTGGAGTTGGTTTTCAATTAGCTGTTTTCCTCACTTCTGCGTAGGTCTGACCAGTGGTGATAGATACACACTAACCTCTTAACCTGTTTTGCTGAGCTTAGTATGTAGGCTGTCACTTCTTTTAAAGAAGCAAAAGAGTACAGAGTCATGATAAGTTGAAGTTGCAAGAGCATCTGAATCAATGGACACTTCATCCAGTGTAACACAAAGCATAGCAATTCTCAAGGTTAAACCCAGTGTCAAGGGTAATCAGATTGTACTGGGACATCTTGAAGTTGTCCATAAGAATCATTAAAAAATGATTCTTCAGATTCATGAGAACAGAGATAAGGAGGCATACAGCATGCAGTTCATTGACCAACTTTTTTCTGATTTTTACTACTTCTCTGCAACAGTGCATTGAAATCACTGCTTTTGCGTATTTAGCAGCATAAATATGAACAACCTTGAATACTAAAGGTCCTGTTTGTATTCTTGTTATTGGTGGTTTTTTTTGTTTTGTTTTGTTTTTGTGGGTGTTTTTGTTCTTTTAGTTTTGTTTGCTCTCAAAGCTGAAGTAAGTTTTAGGCGTGCTCAAGAAGCAGTAGAAGTATTTTTCTAAGCCAGACAAATGTCGTTACTAAGATCCAGGTTGGGATGCTATTTGATTTTTGTACTGAAGCTGCAGTGGAAAGAGGATGTTAGGAAGACATCAGTGTGATTAGTTCTGTAACAGGCACTGACACAGCATGTTGGGATTCATGAATAGTGCCTTCTGGGTACTGGTCAGGGAATGGCCTCCTTACTCCGATCTTCCAGATTGCCATATTAAGTGAGACATCTATGGTGTGTCAGAATAGCAGGTTTGATTTGTTGTCTTTTGGAACATGTACATGTGTAGGGCTGTTCAACAAGTACTCCAAACAGCCTTATGTCATTTGCATGCCTTATTGCTCCTTTTCTTCCCACTTGTTCTCTCTTTTTCTGCCTGCTGTAAATATAGTCCTAGATAAACAACATACCTTTGAATACTTCCACTCCTCTAGACCAAGTTCTGCTAAATCTCTAACAAATTGGGAATTTTTCGTACTGTTACATAGGCAATCTTGGCTTTATATGCTATTCTTACTACGCTTACTATGTCCTCCTGACTTAGCTTCTCCCTCAAAGGTCCCCAGAATTCTGTTTCCTGTTTGATTTCTTGTGAAGTCAGCAGCTTTGCTTATTACACCTACCTGTCTGTGAAATCTGCTCATCCTGGTGCTTTTCTCGGCTTCTGACACTGTTAGCTGTTGTATCAGGCAATTTTCTCAAGTCATGTGCTATAGTTTCCCTCATCCTATTTTGTTAGTCTAACCTCAAGCCAGATCACAGTCAACTGCCTGCAGCCTCAACATACAGAACAAAGCCAAATTTAGACCCCAGAAAATAGAGAAAGAATACTTTTCTTGGCCTGTATGCAATTAGGTACTCATAAATTTTCAAGGAAAAGGCTTTATTTTTGCAGGTGTTTTAGATGCAAAAGCTGATAGCAATTAAATATTGGGGAAAAATAACTTCTCTAAATCACTTATCAGTTGTTTCTTTTAGTGTTTTGCAAATGGAAATCATTAGCATAGGGAGAAAATAACTAAACTGCTAGTATGGATCTGTTGATTTTAAGTTTTATTAAAGAAATATTTTCCTAGTATGAACAAGTGAAACACGTGAAGTTCATTATGAAGCTATTTAAAGAATAGATGAAACCTCAGCTCTTATTGAGATTTTAAGATATTGGCCTTCTTATGTGAGAACAGCAGTTATACCATTTCTTAGTAGCAGAGGATTCAGATTTGTGACTTTGAAACTGACTGAGACTTAAAAAAAAAAAAAAAAAAAAAGAAGTAATCATTGCCCAGTTTTAGAGTAATTCATTTGAATTTATCTATCTTACTTAGAGAATATATGTCTTTAGGCTGATAAAGCTGCATGTTTTACCTTTTTTCCTTTTTCCCTTCTTGTGTCTTGGGTAAATTACTCTGTCTGAGTAACTCAGTCTAGCTTCTTTTAATAGCATGTGCTGTGAATTGTTGGCTTCTTGCTTGTAAGAGCATTCAATCTATCTGGATGGGAAGCAGGTTACTCCCTGCTGATTGGTGTCTCTACCAATCTGTATCCAAATGTATTGTAAGGATCTTCAAAACAAAAGCTGAGATCATTTCTAATTTTCTTAGAAGCCTTCAGAAAATAAATAGTCGCTGCTGCCAAATTTTCCTTTTCTTGTTTAAACCATTGGGTAATGCTCCAAACGGTCAGACGTAAGTGACCTTTCCAATTTAAATACTTTGTGACCAAGGTTTGTTGTTACTAAAGAGCTGGTGATGCAGTAGCTTTTTAGAAAACCAGAAAAAGCATCTAAATTTATGGCCAGTCAGTGGAGTCACATTGGCTTATTTTTGCATACTCCCCCATTTTATTATAGTGCAATAAGGAAATGCAACTTTGAAGTTGACTTACACACTGGAAGTTAGAAATCATAAAATGTGACCCAGGAATGTGATCAAAGACAATATTTGGAAGCCTTTACCTGTAACAAACCTAACATTTGGGGGTGATCCACACTGTAATTATTCCTGCTGGCTGGATGTCAAAACATGCACAGAAAGACCACTGGAGGATAAACAGTGAATTTCGCTGATGGCGGTATTCTAGAGCAACTGTCACATGCTAGAGTTCCTCTTTGGTTGGTGTAGGATAAACACAAAACAAAATGGAGATTCTGATTTAGTACTTTGCATTTGTCTTGTACTTGATCTGTGTGAAAAAAAAGCACAATTCATAATCACCCCAGGAAAACACATACATCTCTTCATAGTGGATGTAGCCCAATAGACTGCATATTTTCTCTTGTTATGTTACTTGTGTTAATTTTTTCTTACATAACTTTACCAAAAGCAGTTGTTCTCCTTTGAAATTCTAGTTTGATTATTTATAAATGTGCTTTTTATTGTTTTTAAATTTTTTTTAGTAGTGTGTTTTAGAAAATGTTGCAGTATGAAACAGCTGATGAGAATGGAGGAGAAAAATGCGCATGCCTGAAAATATGCATAGCTTTAACTTTTCTGTTCATGTACTTTCTAAATAGTTTCTTCTGTTGGCTGCTGTTTTGTTTTGTACTAATGTCGTCTCTGTTTCTTGGCATGGGCTTCTGCTTAAGGCTATTGTGAGTATGGCTTTCTATTTACTTAACACTACTTTCAGTTCATAGACATTTATTGATTTCATTTTTTTGAAAAATGCTCACTGTGTATAAAGTGAGTTTATGGTTAAAATAAAATTTACTTTGAAGCTTTTATTTAAAGAGCTTATTGAAATGTGAATTAACCAGAAAGTGGAACACTGTAAGTTGTATGAATATTTTTTATGTGTCAGTAGATTTGAGAAACAGAAAAGTTGTGAGAATATCTGTTCTCTGGTCCAAACACTTTGTTCTCTCTAGTTTCTGTGGGAATAGGAATTTGGTACAACTAACTTATTACACGTCTTCATTCAAATTGCTTTGCAGTATTGCTAAGGCGACTCTTCTAGTGAATTTTGCTGCACTTTCTATTTCAGTTTTATTTATTTTAATTAAAATATTTATTTTAATTAAAATTGTGAAAGAACGTTGTCCTTTATGGATCTTGCCTATATTGATCTAGTTCCTGGGGAAATATCTGTGAAAATATGAAGCATTCTGATTTCACAGTAGTCACACAGCTGTCGAGGAAAACTACCACAGAGGACAGGTTTACAATTGTGATCTAAATCTGAGTGAATTAAAAAGGTGGATTTCAGTTAGAATGTCAAAATTTTATCTTAAAAATAATTCTGAAATTATGTTAAAGCACCACAATATATTAAAGTAACACATTTAACTTTCCATTTTAGTCAGTTCTTCTGAAAAAGAAACTCGAAGAACATCTGTAAGTATTGTGTTAGTCTTATTTTGCTGTCCATTTAAAATGTGTTTTCCATATGGCGGGGAAGGCAGATACTTATGAATAATGCCTCTAAAAGATAAACAATTGAGAGAAACTGTTTTGCACAGGAGAGTTAGGGAATCAGCTATTTGGATATTATTTTCATTTAATAGAAGACCCTTCACAAAATAGTAAAAGCTATAAGCAAGCCATCATTATAATGTGATAATTAGAACACATCACCTAGTATTGCATAAGAAGAATAAGTTCTGAGGGAAACATTTTAATGTAAACAAAAATAATTTCGCATGTTAATAGGGCATAAAGGAACATTTTAGGAAGTGCTGTTATTTTGTTCTACTATTTCTACTTTCTAAAGTAGAAGGTGATGCTCACTTTTTTTTTGTTTGCTAAGTTGTTCACATAGTTTCTGTTTCTTTGGGATTCAGCCATTCTTTCATAATGTAACAATATGTAACTCATAATCTGAGTTACGAATATTCATTTTAGGCATCAGTTGAACAATTTACTGTAAGTTCTAAAGTAAGTTCCTAATATTGGACTGAGAATGAAGCTGCTTTTTCTTCATACACTGTAATAATTTTCAGATTACAAATATTTCTGTGGTGACATTGATATACCTGTCTTTTGTCCTTGTGCCCCATGGCAAAAATCAGTAATGCCATAAGAAATATATGGCTATAAATATGAGTTTTCTTATGTATCATTTAATGTTCATTCAATCACAGTAAGTACACTGGGAAAACAATATGTGCCTTTTTGATTTGTAACAGTGAGAAGCTCCATGAAGCTAATAATGAGCTACAGAAGAAACGAGCTATTATTGAGGATTTGGAACCAAGATGCAATAACAGTTGTGAGTTTACTGACATTCAGTCTATTCCTTTTATTTGTAAAGTATTTCATTTGTGAGGTCTTTAATTAGAATGCCTGTAGAAAGTGCAGGTTAAACAAAATGTACATTTTAAATGGCAGTGATATTTGTTGTTAATTTTTTCAAAATTTGTGGTGGCCAGAAAAATGCTTATAATACTCGAAGTGAAGGAGATGGTATGTCAAAGACCACTATGATAATGACCACAGAAATAGCTACTCAATATCAATATTTTGTTGAACCTCAGCTGCTCAGAACTGTTGTATCTCCTAGCATCTTAATTTTGAAGATCCCAAGGTTATTTTTACTGACAATACATACTCCTTCTGCATGTTTTCAGATGACAGATTAGAACTGTGTTGTAATTTGAGAAGGCTTTTGGACAGTGGTCAACAAGAGTGTTGGTTTTATATCTTATAGACAGATGGTTTCCAAACTCCTTGCATCTAGCTGTTAACGACTGATTTTTAGTACAGTCATGCTATTTATTTCTTGAGAAATATTACTGGAGCTAGGTTGTTGTTTTGAAGCTTACTCATTTTATAGAACAAGGCAAAAACTTGCAACCAATTTTAGTTCCTCTGGTATATGCAAAAAGAAATTCTAGTCATGAAGAGATCCAAGACGACTGAAATATAATTGCAGTATTCATTGCACGAATCCTCTGTACAAAAGGGAATTTTAATTGTGTTGAGCCAAAACTACAATATATGTTGTAAAATTCTGTCATGGCAAATGGTCGAATGCTTGGAATTGAAGATCAGGGACTAAAAGAGAAGATGATAAACTTATGATCCTGTCATATTTGATAAGCCTTAGTGTTAAGTGTAAGAACAATTTACTGACTCTCTGACTTACAAAAATCAAGACATGTTAAAGCTTCTGTAGTTGCTCTTTCAAAATCTGTTTTTTCCTTCAGTCCCGATAAAATAAAAATACTGGCACTTCTTCACACTCAGGATAAAAGTTGTATGAATTATTTCTTCAGGTTCTCTTAGATGTCCTGGGTGTTTCCAAAAGGATCGGGTGTTATACGAGAATCATCCCACCATGAAAAAATGAATTCTTATAATCTCGGAGATCATCTAATTTGGTTCTCTTATTGTTCAGTGAAGACTTTCAGCAGGACTTTGTCCTCTGGAATGCTGAAATGTGACTTGATCTTGTTACCAGCTTAGTGTTTTCCAAATGCTCTGAGAGAGAACTATAGGATAAACATGAAAGAGCATGACAAAATAATGTTGCAAAACACATAGACTGTGAGTTGCCAGTTGTCTAATGTTGTCTGAGCCACACACCAGTGATATCTGCTGTTTGATACAGAATGATGGAATTGGTCTTTTTCTATGAAGATGTGTAGTTTATACAAACTGTATGTGGCTCAGCATAATTTTTTAATCAGTGCAGGAAAAGACTGTGCAGTGAAACTGTCCTTCTGGTCTACCCTGCTGTGGAAGAAGTTAAATTGAGTACATTAATGTTGTAATTCTGGTAATTTTTTTGTCCAGTGTTACAATTGAATGTATCTAAGCATCACACCTGTCAATCATTAATCTCGCATAGAACAGGTAAACTCATTTTTATCTCAGTTACAGTACCAAGATATTTCACAATCCATAATGTATTAAGAAACAAATTTTGTGAGTCTGCTAACTAACTGCAGTGATTTGATTCCCTTTCTTTTTTTTTTCATGGTTTTTTAAAACAAAACTTGTGTACTTCAGTTGCTTGAGATTATGGAATTACACACTTGTTCTTTTCCTGAGCTGTTTAGTAATTTGAATTATGATATCTGTTGAATTATATTCCTTATGTATGCTTTTCTTAACTGCAGTATGTTCTAACTGTGCTTTAAATGTCTGTTTGAACTTGTGAAAGTAAGCATAATGTAATTGTTGTTTTCCAATGTGCGTACCTCCTTACATAAAGCACTCAAAATTGAAGAATTACAAGAAGCTTTACGGAAGAAGGAGGAGGAAATGAAGCAAATGGAAGAGCGTTACAAAAAGTATTTGGAAAAGGCCAAAAGTGTAAGTATATTTGTTCTACGTTAATGATTCCTGGCTGCACCACATGTCCAGTCTCCGGGAATAAAAAATAAAGAAGTTAACTGTATATACAGTAAGAACAAGAAAAGAAATGGTGAGTGTCTTTACCATCTTACCATTATGGTACACGATATTGATTTATTCTTCAGATTTTACTCTTCTTGTGTTCTTAGCTGTCCCCTTTTGCTGTCTATCTATAAGCTCCTTCTGCTGTCTCTATAAACGTATATACCCATGGCAGCAAAGTTCTGGAGTCACCCAGTGAAACCTGACTTACTAAAGTCAGCAGATGACAAGGAGAAGTGTGCTAAACCGTTTCTACAGTTGTCACAACCTATTTCTTTATCAAAATTCTTCAGTACTTGTGTCTCTGACAGAACTATAGATTAGCTAAAGTCATGTCCATACTAGGAAGTGATGTGGAATCACTGCGCTGTGTTTCACAGTCAGAGAACCACCTGTATAAACTAACAAGTGAAGAAAGCTCCACAAGCAAAAATATTTTTTAATTAGCATTTGTGCTGGGACATCTGGAGACTTCCAACAGTTTTCCTGAAGGTTATGCTTCTGTACACACAAATGTAGCTTACTGAGACTTTTTTCTTTTTTTTTCTTTTTTTTTTTCTTATGTCTCCTGTTGCTTACTCTTTCTCAGGGTATTCTGATGAAAGAGTCCTGACTTCCCCTTTCAGTAAGATTTATTTGTGTGTACTGTTACACTGTTACTATGGGACATTTTATCCAACAGTAGTATTAGTTATTTTAGTCACATTAGGCTTTTGTGATCTTCTTACCAACTTCTGCTATTCTTTTTTGCATCTGTGAAAATGAATATAGTCATAGCCTTCCACTACTGAGATTGTATCCGCGTCCAATGTATAATTTCTTAGGAATATAGTACATTAAAGTACTGTTTTATTTCAACATCTGTATATGAACCTGAAATAGGTAGAAAGACAAATGAGGAGTCTTTTCCCATATATCCACATTTTGTTAAAAAGTTTTCAGTTTTTTTCTATTGAAGAGTTAGGAATCTAGATGTTATGCTGCATTTGTTCTTGGTTTAGCTCTGTGGTTTTTAGTACTCAGATGCTGCCTGTAATGAATGCCATATATGAGCATACCTAAGTGTACATTATCTTATTAATAAGTAAACGTCCATGCATACACACAGCATGCTTTTTGACATAACAAAATTTTCTAGAAACAGTGCCATCTGGTGCCAGGTGGCATCTTTCCAGACTGCATATATTTCTAAGCTGTAAAGGAGGAGATGAGAGGCCACACGTAGGTAGACAAGAGCTGTAATGAGAAAAGACTTCGAGAAAAAGTTTCCACCACTGTGGCCCATGGTAGTGCAACTAGTGAAAGGAACTACATATGTGGATCTGAGATACTTAACCTCTTAGATTTTTCCCATTAGTGGTTTCATTTTATGGTCGTGTAGAAGAGGCTCCTCTTCGGATGCACTAATGTACTATGGCTGATGCTCAGAGCATCTGTCTCGCAGTTTTTCAAGATTGTTTTGCAGGATTCATCCTCTTAAAACTACACATTCCTCTGTTCCACATTTTGGTGTGTCTTTTCTTACTATTGATGTGCTTTAAGTCACTTTGTTTTTCTGACCTGCCTTACATGGTTATAATTTTTTAGGTTTTTTTTTTTTTTTCATTCCATTGGGTTGATTTTTGCAGCATTTAATTAAACACAAATTGGTCTTATCTTACAGGTCATCCGTACCTTAGATCCTAAGCAAAACCAAGGTGCAGCTCCTGAGATTCAGGCTCTGAAAAATCAGTTGCAGGAACGGGATAGAATGTTTCATTCACTGGAGGTATTAATTTTCACATTTCCTTGTTGATGTGTATTTCCTTATTGTTTTCTAGATAAAAACGAATACTTTTATTATACATATATATTTAATTTATGATTTTGTTTGTTTTATAGAAAGAATATGAAAAAACAAAAAATCAAAGAGAGATGGAGGAGAAATTTATTGTTAGTGCCTGGTACAATATGGTAAGAAACTCCAAAACTTTAAAACATGAGTTATTCATTAAATGCCTCATTTACTTACATGTTGTTGTTGTCTTGTGTGTTGGAAAACACTTTTCAAACATTTGTTTCTATGTTTCTTAATGTTTTGAAGTTTCTATTATGTAAGAGTTTATTCCTCTGATAACACTGGGGTAAGCTGGAAGCCTCCAATTGGTGTCTTGTAGTTCTAGCCTTCTGTATGCTGACTTGCGGTGCCTGAATTTCTTACTTTGATTCAGCAATGTCCAATCTTCTCATCATTTGTTATAAAGGGGCAAAAAGAAACAATAGTCTACTACTGCAGTAAGCACTCTGACAAGCAACCTCTTTAAACTTGGGTACAAATTTAGTCCCAAGTGAAGGTGAACACAGACCTGGCACCCCCTTAAATTGTTCAGAGTATTAGGGAGCAGCTGTGCAACTTTTGCTGGATATTTATGCCAAGACATTTTTCACCTTTAACAAATGCTTTCAGAAATCTCCTTGGTGGAACATGGCTGCATTGAAGCTGCTGTTCTAATATGACCCAACTGACATCCATTTTTCATTCTTCTTCACCACGAAGTTCAAATTCCTCCCTGCTTTCAGAAGAATTTCCTTCTTGCTGTTCTATGTTCTTGTTATGTTCATGAATAGTAAGGCAAAAATAGCACTGAAGCAAAGTGTTTGAATCCTTTAAATATTGAAGGGATTTTCAAATGACTAGTGTCCTTGACCAGATCTGTTGCATTACTACCATTGATGTGCAGAATACAAGGCTGAATAAAGAGATGTGTTCAGCAATCAGTTGTGAGTGCCAAGATGAGTGTTGATGGTTTTGTATATGTCCTTTCTAATTAGCCTTTACTTCTGTACACAACCCGTCGCTTCTCTCATTTTCTCCTTACATTTGCTCCCACTGGAAATGCACTTTCAAGATGCACTCCTGCTGTGTATGTGAGCTGGTACAGAGATAAAAATAATTTCATTGTTTTCAAAAGCAAAGTACTTTTCTAGTTCAACATATTAAGGGGGGTTGGGTGATAAGGGGAGACACTTCTGGAAAGGTTTGTCCAGTTACCATGTGCTTATGTGGAAAAGTATACTGTCAGATGTGGGAATCCAAGGGACCTGCTTCTCAGCAATACCCTCCAAATTTGGACAGTAATTGGAAAAAATATTGAGGACACTGTAAAGGATCAGGTAGAATGTATTTGTCATGCCTTTAAAAATGTAATGTTTGAAATCCAGAAATTCAGAACAACTTAGTGTTGATGGAGATGATAAAATATAAATGAATAAAGTTATCAAGTGTTTGATTTTTTTCTGAGAAGTTTATTTTTGTCCACAGGGGATGACTCTGCATAAAAAAGCAGCAGAAGACAGGCTGGCAAGTACAGGCTCAGGACAGTCCTTCCTGGCTAGACAAAGGCAAGCGACGAGCACAAGGAGATCATACCCTGGTCATGTCCAGCCAGCAACTGCAAGGTAGAGAAGGCCTAGCCCCTAGAAAGAAAATTGCCCTGTGATTCAGGCCACTTCTATTGCAAATTACAACATTCAAGAAAAAGCAACCAGCATTTTTTTTCACTTTTTCCCTTGTTACCACCCTTATTTTACAGTTCAGGAAAGGATTTTATTATGGTTTCTCATTGTTCTATAAAGGCCTTTGCTTATATTTTTGGGAGTCCATCTCTCTCTTTCTCTCTCTGCATTTTTCTGAATGTGCCAAAGTTTTGAAAACATCTAGCTGTACAATAATGGAAGTTTATATGAAGCCTGGTCTCTTACAAAAAGCCTCCTATGGGTAGTCTAACAGTGTACATTTCCTGTCACAGTTGATATATTTGTGCCTACAAGAGTTGTCACACTTTACAAGACTGCCTTTGTTTAAAAAGAATTAGACCCTTAATAGTGTGCTAACCAGTTGCTTCAAAGAAGACTGAAAACTCAAAACAGAAATGGGAAATTAGTATATATTATTATTGTAAAATGTTTGCATCTGAAAGGCTTATTGGCAACAAAAATGACCTTTGCTTTTATTTTTTTTTTATTTTTAATCTCTTATATATTAAGATTTCCTCTTGTTCTTGGTGTTGAGTAGGGAAGCAGGATGATTTTTTTTTTTAAACTTTTGTTTATCCACTAGTGTTATCTATTTGCTGGCAGAACTGAATATTTTCAAATAGCTTGTCCCATTCTTCTTGATCAGTTATATGCATAATACGTAGTATTAAAAAAACTGAAAAATATTTGAATGCTTTAATATGCTACTGCATCTTCATTTTAAAAAAGGCATTTTTATTAAAATTTTACTGTTTTGGACTTGCAGTACATAATGGATCAAGGCCTAAGTTAATCTTGTTGATGTTGCTGTATTTCAGTTGTCATCCCCTGCTAAGCAATTTGCTTTTAATATGTTGATTCAGGGTATAATTGTATCCGTTGCCTTACTAATGGTACCAGTGCCTTCAGGTGAGCATGTTGCTGACTTTGCTGAAAGCTGGCTGTGATTTGCTGCCTTCTCAGCATGAGCTGGTTGAAAGTATGTTACTCTCTATTACCTTCATATTGATCAGTCAGGTGGATGGTGGCTCCTATGATTAATTTAGGCCCTGATCCTACAAAGTTCTTCTTTTTCCTTGAGTGATTCTGTTCTTCGGCTATCCTTTTTTTTCAAAGAAAGGTCAGACACAAAAGGCCTGAGTGTCAGCAGGAAGTTTCGTGTAGTACATCTTACTTTAAACATTTATAATTTAGAGACTGTACCCTATTGCTCCATGCAGTCTGGTTTCTATATTTATTCTTTTAGCTTATTTTAATGCCCTTCCGTGTGAAAATATTTTTTCATAAATACACAATCTGCAATTTATCGGGCATCTGAATAACTGTATTAATCACAAGATAGATGGGATGGACAAAGCATTATTAAACAAGCACATCTGGATTAAAGAGCAAGGAACAGGTGAACGACACTTGTAGGTACTCTTTTATCCTCAAGTACATCATCTGTATTAGTCTAGGCTAAGAATGCTTTCAGTATGTATCTAAAAAAGCATCAGTTCTGATCTTTTTCTACAGTCATTCCAAAAGCATAGGAAGTCTATTATCTATATATAGATTTGTCTTTTATGCTTTGCATTTGGAAAAAAATTTAATTTTCTAAAAATTCTCTTTATTCATTCAACATAAGAAAAATCTGGGCTATACTTGTAGGATAAAGCTGAGACAGAAAAGGTATGTTCTTATGTGCAGAAAAGTAATGATGTAAAGGCAGTTTAGAACAATTTCTGTTCTTTTGTGTCTCTTATTGAGATGCCAGATGCTAGCAGGACAAAAAAGTCATACGTAAATCTTGAAATCATAGGTAAATCACCTACCAAAGTGACCACTGTTTGTGTGAAGTATTTTACTGATCTTTTTTTGTGCAATCCATTATAGTTATTTGAACAACTTTTTTCTATCTTGAACTTTTTACTTGTCTCCTGTGTGAATGGGAGCAAAGTCAGCCTTTTGTTCTTGTTTGAGAGTGCAGCTTTTTATATCACCTAGAGGAAAAATAAAAAATTAGCTAAAACACCATCTTTATTTTAATGTTACCAAACTGCCAAAGCAAACTTGTGAAAGAAAGAAATATCGTGACCTCAGTGGGAAGTATTACCTTACAAATTTGTCTAAAAATTTAATTTGTTGTTGCTATTAATTAGATGCATGCCTAACATAACTTAAATGTAATCTGTGCACTAGAATAAAACTACTTGCTTTTATTATTTTAACTTCTATTTACCACTTTGCCCCCAAAGTTCTGATGACAGATGAATGCCTCTGATGGCTGGGAGATGGCAGAGCTTCTAACCAGTATTTGTACTTTAGCTTTTAGTCATGGCTTCTTTCCTCTCTTCATGGTTGCTGGCTTATTTTTCTACTCTGTGGGAATCTCCTCTTTTTGACTGGGCTTTCCTTTTCCCATAAAATAATATGTTGAAAATACACTGAAGTGTATATTCAACAGAACTTGCATTAAGTATAAAAATATAAGGAATATATTACAATCCTACAGGTATACTCCTAAAGATAATCTTTCTATCCATTTCCATTAAGTTATTTGTTTAGTCTTTTAACGGTCATCGGTGGGGATTCAATTCTTTGTTAGCATTTTCCTTTTATTGTTTATTGTGTACATCAATTCTTGATCATTGAATGTGGATGGTTCTTAAGAAATATTGCTGGTTATGTAGCTTTGGAAGTAGTGTGCTATTAAAAAATAAGGGCTCAGAGTGTGACTTGAAGGAGAAATGCAAAAGAGCTAGCAGTGAATGCTGTCTATTCTTCTTATTATCAGTGAAAGAATATAGAAAAAAAAAAAATTAAAATGGAGTCATCTTGGTACAATATATACTTCTAAGAAACTTCCAGAAAGATTTGTTTGGACGCAGCAGACTATTGACATCAAAACTATAGTGATAATTGTTAGAACATTATAGGCTGTCCTGATATATTACAGAAGCAAACAAAAAAACCCCTGTCTAATTTCAGGGTGGCCTTAAAGAGAAAAGGTTCTCCAGGACAGTGGTAAAAGAGCTGAAGAATTCCTAAGAGTAAGAATACATTCCCAAGTACTGTGCTGAGGATATGACATAGTAGTCATCTTGGGACATTTCAATTAAATAAAAGAATATCAATTAAATACACAAAGATGTTCATTGTTTAGAGTTGAAGCATAGTTTCTTGACTTAAAGAATGTGTGTGCAGTTTGGTTTCTACACTTCCATGTTCAGTTGCTAGCATAAATAAACAGACACTAAAAAAAAAAAGCATTCAAATTGCTCAGGTTTCTTACTGCATCACTTAGCCACTTGAATCGTAACGTATTTTCCAAGTGCAGTGACAACTGGAGTAATCTAATGTAAGGGTTGTGAGTCCCACCCACAGTGCAAGGGGAAATAAACTGTCAGAGCACACAGCTGTGTATTTTATTTAAATCAAGCAAATATCATATTGGCTACAAAGTGTTTTTCAGTATCTCTTTGGAAATAAGCAAATGGTAATCTTGTGCTGTTCTGATGTTGGTAGTAACAACTCCGCAAGTGCTTTATTGCTTTTTATTCGTGTAAGCAGCACCATCGGTTTTTTCATTGCATATGAAAGAATTAATGCTGACAATTCCTACTGCTGCTTTATGATCATCTTACTAGTAAGTGCTGTGTGCAGGCTGTCAAGAAAATTTAAGAGGATTTGTCAATTTTAAAGTCTATGATATTTTGACAGGTGCAAGGAGCTTTTGCTTTTCCTCAGTTCTCCACTGTATTAGGCTATACACTTCATAGCTTCCTGGATGATTTTTAGTGCATTTAATTATCTTGATATGTTGACGTTTTCTGTAGATAGATAATCAGAAAATATTTTAAGCTCACCACTTGATTTTCTTCTGGTTAGTGATTGACTGAAGACAGTCCTGAATGTGGCTATTTTTTTTTTTTTTCCTCTGATGAAACAAAAAGGTTACTGAATTATACGCATTTTTTAGAGATTTTTTTTTCTTCCTGGATATTTTGACATTTTACAAGGATTGATGAGGGAGCTATTTTTGCACTCAAAGTCAGATCTATAATGCTGACTTCTTGTGGGTTTTTGCACATGTGTTTTAGGTAGAATGTGTGGACTCTTGTTTTGGAGATGTCAAAGCTTATCAACTTCGTATTATTGCAAAACAAGTTTAGCAAATTTTGCAGGCATTTTCCTCACCTGTGTTGTGCAAATAAATAGCTAAAAGAGGTTCCTTTGACAGGAAAGCTCTTAAGTGATGTTTTTTCTACCTGGCAAAGCAACTAGTTGTACTTCAGGGGTGTTGCCTGCAGAATAGTGTGAAAGCTAGATTGTGATTGATATGTGATCTCAGGAAATCTCATGCTTACGAGGAAAAACCTCTTCGGAAGTCCTCACTTAGACCAACAGTATTAACTGATTCTGGCAGTGTGATACACTTAGTGCTCTGTTAAATTGGAGAGGTGGATCATTATAAATGTAACAATTTGAATGTGAAGATTGCATAGGCATGAAATTTGATGAAGTTGTGAGCCACAAAAAACTGCATGCAGCCTAGACATGTCCCCTCCCAAGTAAGAGCAATCCAACTCTCTTTTGCATTGGCAAGGGTGTTGCTTTCCTACTTTGTACCTTTCATCAGGAGAAAGAAGCAGACTCACAATACTGAATGTGCTGGTGTAGGAGCAAGAAATGGCAAGGAGTGAGTCTTACTTGCACTTGGAATGACTTCAAGACAGATCATTTATCTGAGGGCAGGCTGAAGGAAGTTCCCAATCTGTATGTAGGATCCTAGCCGTGTCACAGGCTGGTAACTTTGCAGGAATTGAGGAGACTATGGAATGACTGATTTTGTTACTTTGCTCCTGTGATGTTTCTTCGCTCTGGAAGCTCAGACAAAGAGCAGTAGCCTGTTAATAGCTGTGCAGGCTGTAAGTAAAAATAGGAGTTGATTTCCGTGGTTTGAAGGTGGAGGTGAAAGATGCAAACAACTGTTAAGGACAAAAATCTGAAGAGCAAGATGTCTTTCATAGTTCTGCTTTATGGTGGTAGTTTAAAAGAAGTGGAATCTGAGCCTCTGTAGCTAGCTGTTCATTTTTCTAATTAATTTTGAATCACAGTTGATTTAAGTATGGGAGGCTTTGCTTGTTTAAGATAGAAGCTGTGATTATCGAACGCGGCCACCTCAGACTTCTTTCATCTGGAATAGCAAATTCCTGTAGATTTTCTCAGCTGACAATCTTATTGCAGTGTTTGGAAATTCTGATGACTTGTTCTGTTTCTGCTTGACTCTGCTTTAGTGAATTCACTGAAATATTTGGCTACAAAGATGATTTTTAAAATATATCAGCTCATTAAATGAATTGATGCATGAACTCACTGATGAACGTAGGTTGAAAATGAATGAATGACTGTAGATAGAGAAGCCATAGAAAAGTTGACATATGAAATAGTCCCACAGTACATTGTACCAACACTTGGCAGTATAGCCAAGGCAGATACTCAAACAAGTTATTTTGGTTTGGTATTTTATTGTGGGCCAGTAGGAGCTCATGGTAAATACTGTGATGGAAGTCCTTATCCAGCAGTTGTTAGTGAATGATTTTGCTATTGACTTCATTACAGACCATGTTCTGGTCTTTGCTTTTAGACCTTACCAAAGTAATGGGGTTGTCCTGAAGTAAATCCTGCATTAGTTGGTTTTGATGTCAAAACAAGGATTTCTATGGGTGCTGTTTGCTGTGTATATACAAAATCATTTTGAAAATGGCTAGCTTATCCTTCAGTAGCGCTGTGTGTTGATTTCAAACTGAAACCTGTTCCTTCTGTCAGATAAAATTTTCTTGTTGCTGTTGGATCTCAGTGAATGAGCTGTATTACATGAAAAATGTTGCTAAAAGAGAGAAAGTTGGGACAGCAACGCTAGGACAGTTGGGACAGTGTTTTCTGTTGGTGACTTTATTCATTGCTTCACACTAGAGAGGTTCTTTACTATCAGATGATGTTAGAGTCTCACATTTCAGAACAAGCAAAATGGTTGTTTTAATCTTCTCAAAAGCAAACATTTTTCAGCACTTTGAAGTGCTGTTAACTGCTGTAGCGTGGCACAAATCTGAAATACTGCAAGAGCAAGTATTTCCATTGGCCTAACAGAAGTGGAATCACTAAAGATTATCCCTAACTTCAAGAGATAAGAAAATCAACATAAAGACCACTTGTTAGATTGTTAACATGCTTGCATGGTAAGCATGGTCATGAAAGAGAAGAAAATCCCAAATGGAGTAATGCAGAGAGAGTTATAGTTGTGATAAAAGCATTAGACTTTTTTATTTGGATTTGAATAAAGCATCCCTTACAAAATACAGGTTTTTATAAAGCAAAGATTTTAGTTCTTAGTCATCAAAGGTGAGTAACAAGGAGAATAAACTTATTTCTTGAGAGTATCAGTGGTTTTGAGAGAGATCTTAAAGTTTGTATTTAACAATGCCAGTAAAATCTTTGAATAGTAATAAACATGACATTATAAGCCACACATCTTAGAATTTATAGTCCACTTTGTATTCTGTAGTTGTAGAAATTATAAAAATGTGAAGTGGTGTTGACATGGCTCTGGAATATGATATGATGAGAGGCTTGTTTAAAATGTCTAAAGGAAATAATATGGAGAAAATGTAGAAAGAATACATGTAGGAAGAAAAAGAAACTACTGGTAGTAGTAACCAGTAAGTAACATTAAGAAATCTGCAGAAAGGGAAATCTAGGGGCAGTTAACTTGGAGTAGATGCTTGGTAGAAATATTTGGGAAGAGTCTGATGTTAGACCTCAAAGTGCTGTGTTGCTCTTCTTACTTTGGTCATTATATTGCAAAATACTGGTTACAGACAGCGGATTGGCTAGGAAGCCTGATTCCCTCTTAAGGCTCCAAGTGTACACTGAATAGGAAAAAACATGGTTGCTTAGAAATAAGATGTGGTTGGGTTTTTTTGGATCACATTTGCTTTGTATGAGCAGTGTTGTTAGGGAAGCGACTTGATACATGCCTCCAGAGCTGGCTGGTGGAAAAGGGGAAGTCCCTGACCTTTCTGAGGCTGTAGTGTGCTGGAGTCATCCCAGTGAGTAGAAAAAATGCAGGATGAGAGAGAAATTAAGGAGGTTGTAAGGTACTGATTGACTGCTTGTAATGAAGTAGAGCTAATCAGTTCATGCTGAGCACTGGAGGGAAGTGTCCCTCTGAGAAATAAGCCACCAAGGTAATAGTGAGCCTTCAGTTATTTGTAACTAGAATATTTTGGACTGACAGGAAAATTAAAGTCACTCCTTTGCAGACAGGTCATCTGCAAAATAATCTGACCTGATCTGGAGACAGTGCAGAGGAAACAACAGGTTATGTTAAGGGAATGTACTGTCATATTTCACATTTGTCATCTTCTGGAGTATTGCTGCCTTCACAGGTAGACTTTGCAAGTATTGATTTATCTTCAGAGGTTCTCAAAGACACAAAGAAATCAAACAACAGGCAATTATTTTAGAACAGTGTAAGAACTGCTTGTTTGAAAAGGGCACTCAAATGAATCAGGGGATTTGATACATCCCTGAAAGAGAATATACTGTCCAAAGTTGATAAGACCTCTCTAGAAGTGCTAGTGTCCCAAAGAAAAGCCTATCATATCACGTTTATGTACAGTAGGACACCTGAAGCACTGCTAAACCATAAGTCTGAATGATGTACAGGAGATGCTCCAAAAGTAATGCCTCCTGTTTTATGATGTCAGTCCATGAGGTGGAGGTGAATATTAGTAGTATAGCAGAAGAGGTGGATCCTTCCCACCAGCATCTCGTCACATGTTGTTGCTGCGTGTCTGATGGCAGCAGAGGAGCACTCTGACACAGTGGTGTCTGAATGCAGGAGTGTAGGTAAAACAGAGGTGTTCAGCTTAATTCCTTCATGTGTAAAAACTGGCAGCCACTGACATTCATCCATACTTGGTGAATTTCTATGGAGAGCAACCAAAAAAAGAGTGATTTGTAGCTGAGAATGTGCTCCATCAATTGGTATTATTGTACTCTTTCTACCTGTTGTCATTTCTTTGAAAATAAGAGGCATTACTTTTGGAGCAACCCACATAATAGGTGAATTATAAAGAGTAGATTATACTGATCTATACATAGTACAATAGATGTATTCTCATGTAGGATGAACTTTTCTTTTTCTGTTGACTAACTACAGTAATATTAATGTAGTTAATCCTGAACTCTGTAACTTTCTGCACTCAGCCAGGCAGTGCAAAGCTAGCATAACTGCACATCTCAAGCAGACAGTAATCACTCCAATGTACATTCAAGGTCTGCTTTGAATGTGCTCTTTTAAAGCATTTTCTGTTTTTGTTCCATTTTGATTTCTGCATGTATCTCTCTGTTTGTTTTTCAACTACAGAGAGTGTTCTGGGTTGGTGGATGAGAAGAAAAAAAGAGATTTACAAGCTGCAGAAGCTGTAGCTGAAGGGTGGGGTAGTTTGTTTTTTGTTGTTATTTTTCAGTAAGTCCTTGCATTTAGCTATAAATATTCTTCATTCTGGGTTTTCCTGTCACAGGAACTGTCCTTAAAGCATGCTTGATCCCATGCAGTTCTAGAGTGGAAGAAGTAAGGAAAGCAACAGTTTGCACAGCATGATTTCAGTTTGGTGGAGATACTTTTCTTTTTGTTATCATCATCGTGAGTGAAAATGAGAAGGGGCAGTTAGTGCTGTGCCATGCTGTGTTACAGGGGGAATCTGAAAGCACTGTAGCCATGTTGGTAAAATTATCCCACCTCTCCAGTTCAGCTGCCATGAGAAAGAGCTGTTCTCTAGACTTAGCTTCGTTTACACAGTGCTATGATGTGCCCTAGTGCTGCTCAATGGCACCTACTCTGTGTATTTTAACAAGAATACCTACCATATTCTTGTTATTAAAACCTGGTTTTGCAGTCAATGGAAGTTGCCAGGATAAAAGATGGCACTGATGCTGTTTTATCATCATGTACAGGATTAGCTTTAGTAAACATTTAAAGTATTCACTGGTGTTCAGAGCTTGAAGGGTCAGGCAGAGCCATTCTGACCCTGATTGTGTTTTAGTTTATGACTGTGTACAGCATCGGACAGGCAACTTTCACCTTATATTGTGTTTTTTCAACTAGTTATAAACAGCAGGAATGCCAGAAGAGCCTCCTTAGTTTCCATAGCTGTGTTAGTTGAGAATGGTGCCCTGCAGGACTTTATGCAAAAAGGTCTAAATTTTACTGAACTATTTCTAAATTTAGGCTTTGTTCAAAGCTATTTCGTTTCTCTTTCCAATTCTGACATACAATCTTCCTGTTAATTTAAGAGTGGCTCTGGCAAAGATGTTTGTCCCATGAATTTGCACAGCTGTAAGGAGAGGCAGCCTTACTGAGCTACTTTGCAAATGCCTGTTCTATTCTCTGTTGTCTTTTTTTTTTTTAATGATAATGTTATCTGCTTTTTAACTTTCTTCTTTATTCTTTTATTTGCAGTGATGTGGTTGCATGACCTGCAGCATTATTATAACAGGGACTGTTCAGTGCATGACTTGCTTTTCTGTCCAGACTGCATAACCAAATCTTAACCAGTTCTACACTTACGGGCATCTGATTTCAAAGGGAGATCTACTTGCAGAGAAGCTTGCCATCTTGGGGAGTGGCTTTCCCATTTTCCGCTTCCATTTACTCTTTCTCTTCACAAAAGTCTCCTATGGGGCTAAAAGAGCGGAAATCCAGTATTCAGAACTCTACAGGAGGCGTTCTGCAAACTGACAGAGCACTGTCAGCTCTACATTTACTTCTGTCTGTCCATTTAATTCTGATTGATTAACAGCATTAACACACAGACTTCCTGCAACATTTGCATATTCTGAACTATAAAAATCTAGTCTTAATGAGTTCCTAAAAATGCCTTTTGGTGACTCTTAAAACTTCAAAGCACCTGCACCCTTAAAAGATATACCTTTAAATAAATTAAAAATGAAGTCAAGGAGGTGTGTTACTAGGAGGAGCGGCTGCTTGGCCAGCCCATCTTCCTTAGGAAGCCGAGCAAGGTTCATCAGATAAACTCTGAGACAGGCAAACGACTGTGCAGTCCTTTGTTCACAGACACTGCCTGCTTCCTTACTATGTATATACACAGTAGATAATGGCTGTTGTATTTTTCTCTATATATTTTAGCCGTGTCGTCTGTTTCTTTCAGAAACTTTTTTTTTCCACTCTGTATACAATTGTTAAACAATCCAAGGAAAGTACGTGAATGGGGATAAACGTGAAAGCTGGCCACACTTTCAGTATTATGCAGATTGTCCTTGACAGTTTATAATTTGGGTTGTTGATATTTTACCTGTACTATTTTTTTTCTCTTCATTATTGCAGTCTTAGCTATTTCATTTCCAGTTGCACTAGTTTGGCTGTTTCTTTGTATTACGAAGTTTAGCTATAAGATTTTTGCAATATTTAGACAGTATAACTCAAAATGCTTCGTGCTGCCTTTATTAATTTTTAAAAGCTGCTTATTTAATATTTTTAAATATCTGCACATTTGTACTACTGTATCTTTGTTCTGTGCTGGATGCCCAGTACTGGCAAGATCCAGAAGGCAAGGGAGTACTGTCGTGGTGTAAGTTAGGGTGTTTGTTGTGTAGCAGTTAGCATGTAACAGGTCAGATGAGGCCATAGGGCCCTCCACAACATCTGAAAAGAATCCGAATGAGGAAAACCATTAGTTTGTTCGGTTGAAGTCCAGTTCTTGAGAAACCCCATTCTTGCTCACTTGGATCTTAACCCTGCAGAAATATATGCATGAGCTTACTCCAGGAATAGTTTTGCTTATTCAGGCAGTAGTGTATCAGTGAGCCCTGCTTTCCACCTGAGCACTCCTATATTGGAGACATGGTGTGCCCGTCCGTCCCTGCAGGCACACGGGGCCTTGAAAGGCTGTGCCCTCGCATTGGGACGCCAGAGGTGCTTGGCCCTCGCAGACCCCTGCGCTGGGACACCTGAGGTGCTCGGCCCTCAGGCACTGTGCCTGCTGCAGCAGAGAGCTGGAGAACAGGCAGAGCCTGTCCCTGTGCCACCTCAGCAGGATAGGGCAGGTTGGGCTGCAGCAGGCCCTGCAGGAGTCGGAGGGCCAGCGTGAGGATCCCAGTGAGAAGCGTGTGCTGGGTTCCCTCCTGGACACCGTGTCAGACACCATAGCAGACAAGGGAGCCTGCGGCCGACAGCCCATCGGGACTCCCACATGGGGATATGTCTTTCCTGGTCCACCAGGACCTGGGGCAGTGACGTCTGATGCTACCTGCAGGACAGATCAGGTCCGTGACGTGTCACACGTTCCTGCAGCAGTGCCAGCGGCACTTCATCAGACTGAGCCTAGCAGAGCTAAAGGGTTTTCATCTCTCCAGGTCCTAGCCATCTATCCCTCGCTCTGTGTCAGGGCAAGCTTTATAGAAAAACCTCCTTTCTGTTGTGTGTGAGGCATAGTTTGTTTCCCATCGCCAGCGCAGCTTCAGCTGGGAGCACCCTTCTCCAGGCCGAGCTGGGTGCGGGGCCGGGGCGGCCCTGCGCGGGGTGTGCGGGGATAGCTGTTTGTCACACCTGCCTGCAAGGGCATCCCAAGCTGAAGCTCAGCTGTACCTCATTCCTCCATGTGGTCTGTGCAGTTAGAAACTACATATCAGTTGTTATTGAGCCTGAAGACATTTATATGTAATTGTGTTTAGCTTGACAAAGCGTGTTTGAGTTCACTGAAGCGGCGGCGAAGTGCCACGTCTCTGTGTGACCTCCAGCATGTCTCTGGTGTACTAACTTCATTTATGCTGCATAGAAACTCTTCTACTTCCTTCATAGCAGCTTGTTTGACAGTCCCAAATTAAGTGTTGACCAATTATCAAAGTAACTGTTTGTGAAGTTGACAGTGATATATTTTCTGTAAATTAATGGATTTATAGAGTGTCAAAACATAAATTTCCCATTTTGGTTCATCTATGAGTTGTGTAACTACCAGATTGTCATGGTAGCAGTATTAATATACATATCTGTACATAGACAAAAAAAATACTCGGTAATGGTCATTAGAATCAAAAGGTTTAATATTTTTTCCCAGTCAAATACACTAATGCTTCCAAGGTTACAGAAGAGTGTACAGTTGTTAAACAAGTTGTAAATAAAGGCTTATATAAAATAAAAGTGCTTGTTTTGTCTTTCTTTGGTACTGAATTACTGAAACTGAGGCCAACATACAGTTCACGATCAAGTTACCGGTTTACAACAGCTTACCGCTGTTTGCGATGATGGGTGCTGGCAGCAGCCTTTATACTCAGTCACTGCTTAGCACAGACTTCAGCAGAGTGGGAAGAATGCAGATAATGTGACCCTTGCCTTTGAAGAACACTTATGTCAGCCATTGCAGAACAAACTACCTGTATGCTTTGCTTCTGGAAAGACCAAGGCTGACCTATGGATGTAACTGAACTTCGTCTTGCTAATGGAAGTTTAGCTGTAGAGATAACAAAGCATGAAAAAACCTCTCTGCTGATATGGATGGGAACAATTATCCTTCCTTACTGCATTAATAAGCAGCTTTGCTCTTTGGGGTGGGAGAGCTGAGGAGGAGGGAACAGGCAGGCAGTGTTGGATGTGAGTGAATATTGCTTATGAGAGGACAACAGCTAGTGAGAGAGATGGAGCCCATATGTGTGTCATGGGTGACGCTGGGGCTGAGAAGGACGTGCAGAGATCCTGAAGCCTCCTGCAACAGCAGCAGGCTGGTCCTTGCACTGCAGCAAAGAAGAAACACCCCTGGTGAGTGTGGGGGCAGTGGATGGAGGACTGGCCACAGGGAAGAGGAGACAGGCCTCCAAAGTGCAGTCCAGCTCTCCTGAGCCTCAGGCAATGTGAGCTGGAGGCAGAGAGCTGTCAGGGTCTCATCGTGGGCTGGGTTGTCAGCAGAGATGCTGTGTGTGACCACTGTAGGGCTTCTTGGGGATGTAAAGGTCAAAGGCAGCCTTGGCTGTAGTGATCATGAAGTGGTGGAGTTCATGATCCTTTCGGGGGTGAGGAGAGTGCACAGAAAGCTCACAGCCCAGAACCTGGCTTTTCAAGGAGTTGCTTGGTAAAGTAATGTGGGATGAAGGCTTGGAAGGATGAGGGGCACAGGAATGTTTGTTAATAATCAAGGATCATCTCCTTTAAGAGCACTGCTTCCCCATGAGAAGGGGAAAAATGTCAGGAGGTCTGCATGGGTAAGTAAGGACCACGTGGCCAGGCTCAGACACAAAAAAGAAGTGCCCAGAAGGTGGAAGTAAGGACAGGTAAGATGGGAGGAGCACAGAACATTCAGGGCTGGACTTACGAAGGCTAAAACCCATTTGGAGTTGAATCTAGCAAGGGAAGGCAGGAAGAACTTGTCACAGTACATCTGTGACGGAAGGTGAACTAGGGAAAACATGGGCCCATTGCTGAAGCAGAGCCTTCTACACAGGGAAAAGGATACTTTCTTCGCCTCAGTCTTTACCAGCAAGACTGACCCTCAGGAATCCTCGGTCCCAGAGGCCAGGCTGAAGGGCTGAAGCAAAGAAGATGTATCTTTGCTGGAAGAGGATCAGGTCAGGGAACACTTCAGCAAACTGGACCATGGGCCCTGATGGGATGTACCTAATAGTGCTGAGGGAGCTGGCAGATGCAAATGCAGGGCCAGGGTAGATAATACTTGCTTGACCATGGCACCTGGCTGGGGGTGTAAGACCTTTAGTGAAAGCCTGAACCAGCAGCTACAGTTTTCCTTTACATTTCTCCTTTTGCATTTCCCCAACAGCCTTTGAGGACAGAACAGTTGGAGTCAGCTGCACATCCTATTTATGTGTGTGAAGTGAAACTCAGATGAGCCATGATAAAGGACAGGAGGGAAAGTGATATACCTGTAAGTCATCAAGGAGGCTGCTCCTAGCTCATGTCCTGAGGCCCAGGAGGCAGTGGAGCTCTTTGTGATGCTAGCAGGGCACCCCTTTCATCTCTTCCCCCGTGAGTGAACACCTCTGCATGCAAAATGCCTGCACCTATGACATGCACTTTCTGCATCAAGTTAGCATTCAGAAGTTGCTTAGAGCACAACTCCATGTCTACAGGAAAGGCCTCACAGAGCTGGGGAAGAGAGTGGAAGAAAGCCCAGCTCCGTCCCAAGAACACCTGAACCTTCCCAGAAACAGCTCACATCACCACCAGTCCCACACCCCAGCCTCCAAGGGACGGTGAAGGCAGGCAGTATTTACTGGCAAAGTTAAAGAAGAGGTGGATGGGAAGCTAAAACACATTTTCATTCTGTTTGTCATGTCATGTTGTGCAAATGTTTTTCTTTGATGTTGTATTACAGATTAAAAAAAAAAAAAAATTGAAACAAAAAAAGCTCTTGATTAAAGCAGATCCCAGGAGTTTAAAACACATCCTGATTAGAAGATGGTAGAATTCCAAATTGCCAGTGGACACTCAGCTTGCTGACTTGCTTCCCTTGCACCATCAAATAAGCCTATGTATCTCAGGTGCTGTGTATTTTGGTAATGGAAACATGCCTTCCACCTGCCCCAAACACACTCATTTCCAGTCCATTTCTTGCTTGCTCCAGACCAACATCTGGCTGAACTGCTTCCTTGCCAGCAGTATGAGGAATGATGTGTGCCACCACTCAAAGCACAACTCAGCTGATGATGGGCCCAGCAAGGCGCTGTTGCCCAGATGTGAAGCTGCACATCAAGGAAGCACGTATTCATTCAAAAACCTTTGTGAGCACTTCCACCGGTTTTATAGAATGGTTTGGGCTGGAAGGGACCCCAAGGATCATCAGGTTCCAACCCCTTAGTTGCAGGCAGGGTTGCCAACCGCTAGATCAAGTACTAAGTCAGGTTGCCCAGGGCCCCAACCAACTTGGCCTTAAAAACCTCCAGGAATGAGGCATCCACCTCTCTGGGCAGCCTGTTGCAGCACCTCACCATCCTGAGTGAAAACTTCCCTGACACCTAATCTAAATCTGACATCCTTTAGTTTAAAACCATTCCTCTTTGTCCTATCACTATGAGCCCATGTAAAAAATGATTTCCCTCGTTTATAAATCTATTTTAAAATACTGGAATGCTGCAGTGACGTCCCCCCACAACCTTCTCCAGGCTGAACAAGACCAGCTCCCTCAACCTGTCTCCAGAGGCAAGGCGTTGCAGCCCTCTGAGCATCTTCATTGCCTTCTTTGGACCGTCTTCAGCAGCTCCATATCTTTTCATATTGGGGGCCCCAGGCCTGGATGAAGTACTCCAAGTGGGGCCTCACAAAGACAGAGAGGGACAATCCCCTCCCTCTCCCTGCTGCCACCCCTCTGCTGATGCAGCCCAGGACACGGCCTTCTGGTCTGCAGGCACACACTGCTGGCTCATGTCAGTTTTAGACTCCCAAGTGTTGGCAGGGCTGCTCCCAGTGAGCTCCCCCAGTTCGTGCTCATCCCTGGGATTGCCTCAGCCCAACTGCAGCACCTTGCACTTGGCCTTGTTTAATTACATCCCGGTCCCTCTGGATGGCATCCCTTTCTTCTATTGTCAATTGTATTGCTCAGCATGGAGTCATCAGTAAACTTGCTGAGGGTGCACTCAATCACACGTCATTGATAAAAATGCTGAAGCACACTGGTCCCAAGACAGACCCCTGGGGAATATCACTCATCACCAGCCTCCACCTGGACACTGAGCTACTGACCACAACACTCCAACCAATTCTCCACCCTTCAGAAGCGTCTCTCTGCAATTTAGAAATAAGGAGTCTATGAATAGTAGTGATGGATGAACACACACACAGGCTCCACTGAAATCCAAGCGTACTCCCTGGCCTGAGATGGCAAGAGGTGGTTGACTGTTCTTTTTTTAACCCACTGGTTATGGGTGATGCCTAGGCATACCTTTAACTGCAAGTCGCCATATGCTCTGCTTCTGAGCACAGACAGTATTGGTTTACATCCCCTATGTGGAGTCCAGAAATGATGCCAATGTTAAGAGAGCAACCACACAGATGCAGTCAGGGCTCATGCGGAGGAGAGTCTGCTCTACACATACCTACCTGTGGGGAGGTTGGGATTGCAGCCTTCTTCATCTGCCACAGTGTGCAGGTTGCTAACTGCATGCACATAAATTGCCCAGCACTTCTACATGAACTGACCTTGCATACAGCCACAGATAAGGACAGCTTCAGAAAATTCTGGAGCAAAACTGCATAATACATCAACAACAAAGAAAATCAACCGAACAACAGTCTTGAAAATGCTTTATTGAACCGTGTGTCTTACTGTAATGTGCAGAAGATGTGGTTGTAAAGACTACAGCTTGAAAATCTTTTGAAAATCCTCAACAATCAATCAAAAAAGAAAAAAAATCCCTAATTAGGATTACCTTAGGAATAACCAGAGGCCTTAGGTAAAGTTTCCCTTGAAATATTTTCTGTTGCAGAGACTAAAAGAAAATAAAGCTAGTACTGCTCTAGGGGGAAACAATCAGGATTTGAGGATTTTAAAAAAAAGATGAACTTAAAGTCAGTCTACAGGGTTGCTTCTTTTGCTGCGGTTATTTTGGATTAGCAAATACGTCACAGTTCTGCTGAGAACACCACCCGGTGTTCACGTCTGTAAGTTTACTCTAATGCTAGCAGTGCTGCAGAGATGGATGGACAGAGAAAGAGAGCAGGGGGAAGTCAGAAAGGCTGGGAAGACATCATTATGAGATAAGCTTATGGTTTCTTCATTGTTTCTGTTGTTGTTTTTTTAATATCTGAAGCTGTGTGCACTTCTGTTTTTATAATCTAACATTACATTTAGAAAAACAGAACAAAACAAAAAAGGAAAGAAAGCCAAAACCAAACACACTCTTTCTGTCCCTGCCTTGGGGCTATTATGGACATGGATGCACAGAACACTGCACTTCTTGTTTAATCCAGGAAGGCTAGCAGTATAGGCATATAGGTGGCACAATTCCACTAAAAGGCTTTTAAAACTTTTTTTCTTTTTTCTTTTCTCTTTTTCTTTTTTTTTTACACCAGCAAAAGTAACCAAAAGAAACAATAAATAGAAGGTGCTAAAGTTAGCATTAATAATTTGTTTGCAATATACGGACAATCTGGGGATCCAAATCCTCAAGCTCTCCTGATACTACCAGGTCTCTGCAAACTATGAAGAGAATACATAAATAACTCAAAATATGATCGAGGCTGTGAAAGGCTTTTTAAACTAAGACAATATGATCCAGGTTAACTTTTCTTTTTTTTTAAAGACACAGTGAATATATGAATCATCTACACCTGAATAAAACATGTTTAACAATAAAAAAACATGTTTAACAATAAAAAAAATTAACAACCACAGAAAACAAACTTTAAACAAAAGTGAACATCGTTTGATTTCAGGGCACACAAAAGCCCTTTGCAGTAGCTTCCAGCAGTGGCCTTATTGTTGTGTCTCCTACGGATGCATAAAATGCAGTTCAACTCCACACTGACGCGATGGCCGACAGGGCAACATAGTGATCACATACAGCAAAATGCCACACCCTGGTCACGACAATACAACCCACTGCAGTTTCCATCCTGTGCAGGAACAGCACATAAGATGTCATTCTGTCACATATTATTCAAAAGCTACTTTGTGGCCACAAACCACGCTAACCTTTTTGTTAGGTAACCTCTGAATAATGGGAAAGCTTTGGGTTTTATAGTTTTACTTCCTTGTATTTAAATTTTTAAATGACAAGGTCACTAAAACTCATGCACGCTGCAAAAAACGTCATGCAGTAGTTAAGGTAAACCATCCAAGCATTTTTTATTCATTAATATTCATAAATACACACAGCAGCTTCATTAGAGATTTTTCATTTTTTCCTCTTCAGTTTGAATGTGGAGTATTAGGAGAGCCTTTTGCATGTCAAGGTACAGGACACAGAGCCTTTTGCTCCGCACCGCAACCTACATTTACCTGCTAGAAGTAAAAATTAGTTAAGTGGAAATGATTATCATATATATCTTTTCTCTCTTTCTTTTTAATGTACACAACGTAACAAGAGTGACAGACCTGAAATTACAATCACCAAAACAAACCCAAGATAGTTGTTGTCCACTTTCATTGGCAAATACAGCACAGAGGACATTGTCTGCAAAGTGGGATGTCATCAAAGAGGAGGTGGAGGAGGCTCGTTTCCTTTATTACTCTCTTTTAAATTTAGGTTTTCTAAAGCAACATCTAGAGGCATAATATCTACACAGCCCATAGCACCAAAATCGGCAATCTCCCCCCTCTCATCCTCATCTGAGGAGGAACTTTCTTCCTGCATCAAAGTGGACAGTAGAAGCTCTTGAACAAACAGGCTGCGATCTGCCCGTTCGCTTTCCATTGACTGACGCTCTGCTTCCGACATCTTCGGATCGTTCAACCTGTATGGCAGCAGGAAAAGGAGACAGGCAGTTGGTGAAAGCCCGTTTCTCTGATGACACGTGCGCTCAGAACCCTATCCCTCAGGGTTGTTGGCCCTTCTCACACGCACAGCTCTGCACACCTCTGGCAAACAACCCCCTGCCCAGTCACTACAACAGCCTTCACCAGAACAAACCCTAAAATAAATACAAAACTGTACGCAAGGGTCCCTGCTACGTAAGGGAGTCTTTTAGGGAAGGTTGATGGAATTTCCTACATACCTGTTGTGGGCCAGGTCAATGTCTAGGTTTACATATGCGACAGAATACATAACTCTGTGTGTACTACCTACAGATTTCCACCAGACAATACAATGTTAACAGTCCAAACAAAGCGGAGTATGTTAAGAGATCTGATGAGGAACCCTGCCTGAAGTAGGTTACACAGCTAAAACTCAAAACTAGCCTCCTTTTTAAGGCTTGCAGAAATCCATATTCACATCTAACTGTTTAAATACATTCACCTCTTAAATACTTTCCTAGGTGCAGAAAAAAATATACAAAGCAGCTGTGAGTTTGTCTCTCCTTTCTGCAGCCTTTAAGGCACTAAAGGCCATTTCTGCAGCCAGCTCCCAAAGTTGGCTTTCCAAATGCAGAGTAATTCCCATCAGGTCACCTATGAACTGCTACTCTTGGATATTAAATTACTACTAGAAATGTGGATTACGCAAGTTCTAGCAAACATTTAAATATGAACACCAAATTACATGTAAATACAAGGGGAAAACCTCCAAGCGCATTTCTTATAATCACAATACACAAAGTTTCACTGTACTCTGACTCTAGCAGGACCAAGAGTGAAATGCTAAGAGATGTATACTGAAGTAGACAGAACACGTTACCTTGTAAGAAGAAACTGGGAATTCTGGATAGTCTGCTGACTGTTTTCCGTGTTAGATGTGTTGGTTGTTGTTGCAGATTGTGTAATAGTGGTGTTGACATTGATCGTGTTGGTGCGTCTAGTTGCATTGCGTGCAGTCTCCAGTTGTTGTCTCGCTGCTTGTGCATGTTGTCGTTCCAACTGCAGTTGCATCTGCAGCTGCTGTAACTGAGAAGCAGAAGGGCTAGAGGAATTGATCTGTCCTCCTGCAGAACGCCTCACGCCTGATAACTGAGATAAAAGCTCTGCCAGAGAAGAGAAAAGTTTCTGTGATGAAATATCTTAAGTGACTATTACACAACAGAATGAATACATCCTGAATTCCAGGGCATCAATTCATTTTTTTCCATCAATGGAAACGAAGTACAAATTATGTTAGAAAAGTCATGAAACTTTTCTAGAAAGTCTCAGTGTTCAATGTTTCAAAGCATAAGGAAGATGCAAATTTGTTATAACAGGAGAGCCAATCTACAGAGAGTGCCTGGCAAATGATGTCTTCTGGAGCAATTCTCTGAAGCTCCACGTCACAACATAGCAACTGACTAGGAAAATACCTCATTTTGGCTTTTGTTAGTGATTTTATTTTCTTCTCAACAAATATGCCCCCAGAACACAGGTTTTACCATCTAACAACCCAAAGGGAAGATACGCTCTGTAAAAGAAATACCGTGCCATCACTTCTAATGTTCAGTAAAAATTATTTTGTTATGAAAACTTATTCAAGATCTGCCTCACAAAGCCACTGTCCACTTCTGCCTGAAGACAGGGAAAGCCCAGCAATTAAGGAGTACAACCATAAGTCTTCCCTTCAGCAATAGGTTTAGAGCAAATACTTTGTTCCAGTTCAATAGAGGGTTTAGAGCAAATACTTGCCCTCTGAAATTAAAACCAGCAGTAAACCACTGCTCAGGGTATCACTGCAGAATCCCTTAGGAGTTTCTTTGCTGTAAAAGATGAAAGGGCAGAGGACGTAGGGGACAATATTGCCAACCTGTAATACTTTTCCTTCCATTGCACTAATTAAAAACAATGCTTTTAAGTAAGTTTTCATAGGAGGAATACAGAAAAATGCAGTTATTTTCTATGTCAGAAACTCAGGATAGTCAAGTTTTGTTTGTCGTTTTTGTTTCTAAACCTGCACTATCAATTTCACATCTTTAATTCAATTATAATCACTAGACAGTATCACAAGGAGAAAAAAATGATGTGAAAACATAGCAGATGCTCTACATTTCATTATTTTCAAACAGAAAACTTCTAGTCATCTTCTCAGTTCATCATTTCACTGAAAGAGAAGACATATCAAACTATCTGACAAGAAATAGATCGATTTATTCCCACTTTAAGTTAAACATAAGCTGATGTTTAATAGCTAGCTAGACTTGGAAGCAGGTGAGAGCTTGAGATAAAAGCCTTGGTAAGAAAGACAACCCTGGCAGACAACAACTGAACCTTGAAAGCAAAAACACAGCACCAATCAAGAAAAGTTCAGAGGAATACCATTTCATCCAACATTTAACTTCCCCGTGCACGTGGCATTCCACAAGGAATGCCTGGTGAGGGTACTGACAAGCATCAGCAGATACTTCACATATATATGAACTGAATTATAAGGGCTGCACCTAAAGTAATGCCTCCTATTTTATTATTCAGTCCACCATGTCAGTGGGCAGATGTCAGCAACAAGGCAGCGGAGGTTGAACCTTCCCAACTATACTCCATTACATTTTGTTCTGGGTGACAGATGGCAGAAGGGCAGTCTGACAGAATGATGCTTGACATGGAGGTGCCAATGAAGCAAAAGGTGTGTCACTGAATTCCTCCATGTGGGACAAAAAAGCACCCACTGACATAAACTGACACTTGGTGAACATTTATGAAGATCAAACAGTAGATGTGAGCACAGTGAGGCAGTGGGTGGTATATTTCAGCAGTGGCACAACAACGTAGAAGACAAGAAATGTTCAGAATTGTTGTCACACCACAAAATGAGGACTGTCTGAACCAGCTCATCCCCGTGAATCAGCAGGTTACAACAAGGAAGCCAGCTACAGAGCTGAATATCAGCTTCAATGCATTGGAAACAGTGGTGGCACACCAGAACATCACAAAGTCTGCAGCAGGCGGGCCTCGCGGCTGCTCATACAGGAGCAGAGAGAGCAAGTCAGGACCTCCTGAACCAATATGAGGCTGAAGGTGGAGGTTTCCTGGGTCGCATCATTACTGGTGATGAGATGTGGTGCCACCACTGGGGGCCTGAGTCAGAACGGCTGTCCACGGAGGGGTGCTGTGAGCTCCTCCTCGGAGAAAACATTCAAGGTGAAGCCCTCACAGTGGGTAAAGTAATGCACGCTGTTGTCTGGGATAACAAAGGGCTCCTGGAACTGGAACAAACCGTCAGCTTTGATCACTAAGTCGCAACACTGACTAAGCTGAAGGCTGGAACATCCAGAGTCAGGTCAGAGAACAGACAACCTTTGTTTTGCAACACAGTGATGCCAGGCCCTAAAGCACTTTGAAGACCACAGAGCACATTGCCAATCCTGGCTGGACTGCCCTACAACACCCACCAGATAGTCCAAATTTGGCCCTTTTTCACTTCCATCTGTTAAGGCCAACGAAAGACTGACTGCATAGGCAACATTTTCTTAGCAACAACACTGTGATAGCAGCTGTGGAACAGTGAATCACGTCCACTGCTGTAGATTTTTAATGAGCACAGCATGCAGGCTCTAGTCCATGACTGAAATGCACAGCTATCAGTGTGACTGTGTGAAAAAAAAAAAGAAGTGTTTCATAGCTGAAATTTTACTCTATTAAATAGTGTTACTGTGCTCTTTATCTGTTATACTTTAATTAAATAATCATTATTTTCAGAGCAATATACACTCCAAGAGGTCTTGCAGTCCAAGATCACAAAATAATGATACACAAACATCCTCCCTTCTTGGATGAACTCTAGCTCTCCTCAGACCCTTCAGCCACTTCACAGAATCACACAACAGCCCAGAATGAAAGGATGCCAATCACAAGGTACAACTTTTCATGAGGAAAGGGAGCCTAGACAAGATTATGTACCATCCTCTCCCCACTCACCTTGAAAACCTCAAATTAAGAGAGATTCAGCCACATCTCTGGGAACCGTTCCCAGTGACTGATGGCTCCCCCTGCAAAAATTTATTTTTTTCTTTGTATCAAGATTAAATCTCTCCTGATGTATCCTGTTCCTGCTGTCCCCTGTTCTTCCACATGGCTCCTTGAGAAGAGAGCCTCTGTCTTCTTTGTAGCTGTCCCTTAAGTACTGGAATACTGTGATGACATCTGCTCTGAGCTCTCCCTTCTCCAGGGAGCAAAGACCTAACTACTTCAGTGTTTCCTCATACAACAATTCTTCCGGCACTTAGATTATCTTCATGGTCCTCCTCTGGATCCTCTCTCTCATCTGTCCATTTCTTTTTGAACTCTAGAGATCAGGAGTGTACCAAAAAATTCCAGGGGAGGCTTGACAAGTCCTTAGTGAGATGATCAAATCTCTCTCTCTGCTATTAATGCCCTGGCAAATGCAAGATTCAGCCTGCCATTCTTGCTGCAGCAGTGCCCACGTTGACTGATTCAGCTCTGTGCCCACCAGGACTCCAGCTCTCCTTCAGCAGGGCTACTCCCAGCCATACAGATGCAAGACTGTACTGGGCTCTTTGGTCATGGTCATGCCATCCTAGATGCAGGACACAGTCTACCTCATCATCCACCCTGGTGTTTCAGCAAACGTGTTGAGAGTGCATTGTGCAAATGATTTATGATAAACTGAATAGCATAGGGTTCAGTACTGATCCCTGGGTGACCTCATGTGTGAGAGGATATAGCCAGAATAAAAGACATTGATCACCACTCTCCGAGCATGACCTCATTCAACTTTCCCTCTTTTGCCAGGATGCTCTTTCAGGTCACAGAAAACCAGGAGAGTACCAGAGCCAGTAGCAGGAAGGCTAGGTGATTATATTTAAGCAGACAACTCCCCTTTCATGTGTAATGATTAATTAAGCTGGATGGCTACCTCTGAAGAAGTCATAATCTTGAAGTAGGAAGTTCCAGTTTACACATTTATGCCTACTCAGCAGCTGAAGGTAGATTACAGCAGTTCTGATGTTGCACACAGGCATGGTCAAAAGATCACAGTATAAAAATGCTCCAATTTCTAATAAGGAAAAAGCTACATTTGTTATTTTAAGTTGTCTTTATCTATTTTTAATTCCTGTAAAAATGTTTATTTTCAAATTAAACATACAGTGAACAAATTTTTCTAAAAATCCTAGACACGTCTTGATTTTCTGGCTTTAAAAGTGAGACGCTCTTCCTCCCGTCAGAGGATTTCTCAACTTGACTACAAATGCTTGTAACAGTACATTTGTGTAAGAATTTACACATACATCATAAAAAATAGCTATGATATTACAAAAAAACAAGACTTGCTGAAGCTTGAATGCAATTTGAATGTGTTTTCAGTGTCTGTTAATAATATTCATGTAATTTCACCTTCAAAATCTACAGCTTGTACTAAATCAAATCGCGACAGAAAATCTTGCCCATAAACACCTTCGTCTCACAACAAATCAGGATGATATATACTAAATTAGTCAATAGAAGCTGGACACAATCACAGTTAAAAATAAACAGCGCCTGTGAATAACAAGCTTTGGGAATACATCCTGCACTCTAGAATTAAAAGCACTGTCTATTAGGGCAGTGTCTTCAGCTTCAGAAGACCACAAGCCAGAAAACTGTTCATCAACACACAGCCAGTCACACCTGCATGTATCACGAGTGCAGTTTCAGCACAACAAAAAGCAAAGCAACCATTATCACACTGGATTTTGCTCCTTTGCATAAGGAGGGTAAAATCCACAGGTACAGTTCTTACCAGCTATAGGATCCATGGCTTCTCTATTGCTTGGAGAATACGAACTCTGAGAAGATGAAAGCCCTCCAGGGGAACTGCTAGTAAAGTGCATGTTTGATCTACGTGCACGAGGGCCCCCCAATCCCCGACCTGGGTGAAACATTCGACGTACATGCCGAACACCACTGGATTCATCATAATAAACAAGTTAAGAAAACAGAACTGCTTGATATTGGTTATTAAATGACTAGAGTATCTGCTGTGTAAAACACTCTAGTGTACGCTGTTCCTACACGAAAGCTTCACCTTCTAGAGCATAGCTGAGATGCATTGTGGCTATGGTGCAAGCTGGACATACAGACATGCACTCAAGACAATCAGGGCTGTGTACAGTAAATGCCTCACACTCTTCAGCTTTTTAATACATCTAAGAAACATCAAGATTGATTTTTTTTTTTTAAACCAAAGTTTTCTACAAAGTAATCTTATCTTCTCACACCTTTTGCCAAACTTCTTAGACATGGATTTTATTCCCCTTTCTTCCTTCTTACATTAAATATTAAAAATAAAGATTTTACGGCCATTCCTACCAGAAGTAGATGGCAATTACTGCATTCCTTTCAATTTCTATACTTTAAGCAACCTGATCCCAGAATTTCCAGCACTTCAGATCTTAAAATTTTGCATGTTTCCAGAATATTCAGCACCCTTTTATCACACCCCTTCACTTTACCTTTCTTCCTTTTTTTAGCCAAACAAATGCCATGAATTCTATGAATGATTCCTGTCATTTCCTCATTTCCCCTGCCTTGCCATCTCATGCTTAAGTTTCAACTCATATCTTTATAGGCTCTCAAATTATGGCAAAGAATTATTTAAAGAGTATTTTTGTCAGAAAGTTAATACACATTCTTCCAAAGCAGTCAAGAATTCCCTTCACTTTGAAAATCACTTGTGTAATTAATTATTGAAAATGAAATAATGTACTTTGAATTTTACTAAGATTTTAGCTTAGATCTCCTTGCTTGGCCAGAGCTACCACACTCAGCACTCAGGCTTCTCTTGACTGCTGACAGTCCTGCTTCTATCCACAAAACTAGGAATGACTACTATTCTGCAGCTTTGCATTATTCATTATTCCTTTACATAAGCAATAAACACTAACTCCTTTACAATGATCCAACTACTGTGTAGCAATTAACACTCACATTTAGTCTGTCCTGACTCTAAACCATGATAAATACCATCAAGCCGAAAGGTACTCAAACACAATCATAAATGAAATGCGGCCATCTCCATAAAATCCTTCTGTCAGCATTTTTTTTCCCCTTTAAAATATTTTGAACGACAACAACAAAAAGATGTCGACAGAGCAGTGTGCTTATTTGTTTAATGAGATAGCACAGAAAAAATTCAGAAAGAAAATTTTCTGTAGGTATTGTACCTAACCTGCAGGTCATTTAATAAAAGAAATTAATCAATTAACCCTAGAAAGTGATCCCTTCAACAAGGACAAAAAGCAAATTTCAATACTTCAGCCATCAAATGTAATTAACCTGCATGATCTGCTAAGATAACTGAAGACAGCCCTTTGTTTCCCATGTTATCTAAAAGTTTTCCTAGCCATTACAGAAATCATCAGTAGGTAATACTGTGGACGTATCTTAAAGTATAGTGATTGAAGCAGGTTCACAAACTTATAATAATTTACCAAAAAACAGCTAAGCTCGAACCATCCTCAGATCGCTGTCTTTGTGTTATAAATTGTTTCTACCACCTGATACATAAAAAAGGCCCCAAAACTAATGATAATGCAAGATAAACCAGTGTCAGTAGAAAACAGTTTGGTATAAAAGTTCCTTAAATGTTTCTGCTGCTAGGCTAAAAAGCACTGTCAAACACACGTACAGTTCAATCATCATTTGAATACTGTTCTTAAATCTAGAAAAATAACCTTTAAATTCTGCATACAGTTTTCCAGCAACTCAAGTTGCAGGGAAATGAGAGGTATAGCCCCTTGAATATCAAGATCAAAACAAGGAATTGTGACTATTCAGTGAAGAATTCTAGACTCTGCATCATCCAGAAAAGGATATTAAATCTCTAGGAGCTCTGTGTTCCAGTGTAAGATGAGCTGCAAAGTCATCTGTGACGTGATTAGGATCCCCTCCAGGTAATGCTGCACATATTGGACAAATCTGAAATGACAAAGAAGAAAAAGAAATACTTTATACAAAGCGGAACTCACATCGTAAAAACAGCAAAAAGAATGTTTAAGGGAAGATGTTAATTTCCATTTCTTTTATGATTTCAGTGATACTACAGAAACCAGATTTTGCAGTGTTTTATAAATTAGTTTTTGTATGCTAATACAGTCTCAGACAACAGTAATTACAAAGGCCTACTGTATGCCTGCTTGTCATTCATCCCAGCAAAAGAATTGCAGGAAGGAGAATGAAACTACACAAACATTTGCTCAAGTATCAAACTGAGATATACCCAGGCAGTGCATAACTACAAGGTTTGGAAAAGAAAGACTGATCTCCATATCCCTACACAAAAGGATTTCAGGAGAAGATACCTGTTTCCTTTATTAGTTAATTAATGTTTCAGTTTAAAAACACAAAGATGAGCAGTACCATTAACCTTCTCCCAATTGTGACACCTTGAAATGCACCTTCCATTTTTAGTTTCAGCAGTTTTAAAAATTGATCTTAAAGTTTTACAGATTTCAGATTAAAAATATCTCCAGCCCAGAAAACCCTCCCCAAAGCACTAAATGCAGCTCCTCCATGGCTAAATACAGCTAGTACCTGTGAATTTCTCTCTCTACTCCTCCTACTTCCAATAGCCACCTCGCATTCATGGAACAATACTGGCTGCAATAAAGCCCAGGTTTCTGGTGGTCCTTAGGCTAATATACAAGTTACTGACATTGGAGCTCAAAAGACTGCGCACATTATGGATACTAATACTCAGGTTGCTCCAAAAAGTAATGCACAATAACACTATTTGACAGAGCAAATCTCAGCTACAAAACAGTATTTTCAACAGCCACCAACATTAGACATGCATTTTTCCCAGCAATGAACAAGAGCCTGCATGCTGTGCTCATTAAAAATCTACAGCAGTGGACGTGATTCACTGTTCCACAGCTGCTATCACAGTGTTGTTGCTAAGAAAATGTTGCCTATGCAGTCAGTCTTTCGTTGGCCTTAACAGATGGAAGTGAAAAAGGGCCAAATTTGGACTATCTGGTGGGTGTTGTAGGGCAGTCCAGCCAGGATTGGCAATGTGCTCTGTGGTCTTCAAAGTGCTTTAGGGCCTGGCATCACTGTGTTGCAAAACAAAGGTTGTCTGTTCTCTGACCTGACTCTGGATGTTCCAGCCTTCAGCTTAGTCAGTGTTGCGACTTAGTGATCAAAGCTGACGGTTTGTTCCAGTTCCAGGAGCCCTTTGTTATCCCAGACAACAGCGTGCATTACTTTACCCACTGTGAGGGCTTCACCTTGAATGTTTTCTCTGAGGAGGAGCTCACGTCACCCCTCTGTGGACAGCCATTCTGACTCAGGCCCCCAGTGGTGGCACCACATCTCATCACCAGTAATGATGCGACCCAGGAAACCTCCACCTTCAGCCTCATATTGGTTCAGGAGGTCCTGACTTGCTCTCTCTGCTCCTGTATGAGCAGCCGCGAGGCCCGCCTGCTGCAGACTTTGTGATGTTCTGGTGTGCCACCACTGTTTCCAGTGCATTGAAGCTCTGTAGCTGGCTTCCTTGTTGTAACCTGCTGATTCATGGGGATGAGCTGGTTCAGACAGTCCTCATTTTGTGGTGTGACACACACAAATGTGTGAAACACACCACCATGCCTCACTGTCTCCACACCACCATTTGGCCTCCATAAACATTCATCAAGCATGGATGGATGTCAGTGGGTGCTGTTTTTTCCCACATGGAGGAACTCAGTGATACACCTTTTACTTCATTGGCACTTCCATGTCGGATACCATTCTGTCAGACTGCCCCTCTGCTGCCAACTCTCACATGACAGCATCAAGTAGCGGAATATAGTTGGGAAGGGTCAACTTCTACTGGTGTACCATTATCTGCCCCCTGACACCGTGGGTCAACATAATAAAATAGGAGGCATTACTTCTGGAGCAGCCTTCGTGTAATACTACACACATCTGCTTACTGATATGGAGGTGAGGATGATGTCTTAAATATGCTCACTGAAAATTCTCCACTGCTTTTGACAGTAGCTTACATCTTTAATGACATTTTAATTTAGCAGTCCCATGCAGAAACTTAGGCTTTTTTAAATGGTTCTTGTTACTACGTCTTTCCCCCTTTAATTTCCAAATTACGTATTTTCCTTCAGAGAACCATTTCTCAGGTTTTCCAGCACTACAGACGCAATACAAACACACTGCAAAGCAATGACATTACAGAATATGAGGGAGGACAAAACTACTTGTACTGCAGTGGGTCTGCTTAAGAGTTACTCATTTTTTGATGTCAGAAAATAGCTTAACAGAAGCAGAATGAAGTGTTTAAGATGGACTACAATTTCAAGAAGAAACAAAAAGAAGAAACAAAAAGTACCTCTCTACTCAATTTTAACTTCTAAAAGCCCTTTAAGGGCTTTTAGCTGAACTAAGACTAACAATTTTGCTTTTATCTATTACATTTGATGCTAGCCACTGCACTTTTACCTGCCATAAACACACAATTTCAGAAGAAATTCACCATAACACATACACTTTTAAAGTTACAAATAAGATGCTTAATCTTCAAACAAGAACACAGTTCAAATCAAATGAACATCATCTTCAAGGTGCTCTTTTTTTCAAGCTACCTACCAATGTGGATAATGTAAATATAATGAAAATAGAATTTAAAAAGCAATACAAAGTTCCTCACATGTAACAGGATGAAGTCCTCATGAACAACAGATTTTTCCCTGAAAAAAGGGACTCTTCAGAAAAAACATCAGATAACAAAAAGTTCTGGAGAACAATGTTCAAGGGAACTTAGTATCCTAAACCTAATTCCAAACATGAAATTTTGTACAAGAACTCTCTCACTAGGAAAATATACTAAAGCATTATTAGACACAAACAGAAACAGAAATTTAGTTAGGCATTAGCTTTGGCAAAACCCATGTTACTACAAAGTCAGAAACATCACTGATTGAATGTGACACAGCTGAAAATTGTTGCTAATAGAACTTTAGTTTTCATAGCAGAAAAATGCAATTCAGGGTAATGGGTTTAAAACTGCATTCCTAATGTATCTGGCTGTCTGTTTTTTTATGGTTTTTTTTTAAATAAAGTCATGATGTTGCTCTGAATGACGTCCAGAAGATGACTTTCATGTCCTATAACAATTAGGAATTAATCCTAATATCCACTAGCTTCTAGAAATGTTGTTCTACTATTACCACCTCCTTATTTACATGTAAGGCATAAAACTACACTGATCTTACAGAAATCCTGAAACTAAACAGAAGACATTGAAATCTTCAAGAATGAAGCAGAAGATAATCTGAAAGGTTTCACTACTGCAATAAAAGCTCTAATCAGCTTAATCAGCAATATATTTATAACTTAGACTTTATAGCCCCAAAGCTCGTGGTATGAGCTTAGTTACTGCCTTGCCAAATGTGACAAATCTGATGAAGAGTGACATAAAGTAGAAAATTTATCTTTATTCTGAAATGAGATTCAAATATGACATTCAACATAGTTTCCAAAATCTTGAGTTTGTTTACAACACTAGCAGACTTCTAGCTGAATGCTGCATCACATTCAATATGTTAGGCTGAACTGAAACCCAGCCTCCAACGGTATAATTACACTGATATCCATGTTCTTTGGCACTTGCTCTATAAAACTTATCCTTAGTCTTGGACTGGTAAAGAAATACTGGTAATTACTGAGCCTTTATTTTTCACCAATACTGCCAGTTTTTTTTTTTTTTTTAGCATGCAACCTTAGGGACCTTAGTCAATCTGAACCTTTCAACTTCTCCCACAGATACCAGTGCAATTTTTTTATTCAAGTACCCATCATTAAACTATCCTTCAAGACAATACTGTCAAATTCATCCTGTTCACAAGTACCTAAATATTGCTATATTTACCACTGTCAAATACTGAGCAAAATCACCCTCTTATGTTCAACAGTCCAAATACAAAAATGTTAAAATTCAACTTATCAGAAATAATAAGGGTGCTTTTTCCTCCCCCTCCAGTGGATCAGAATTCTTTGACTTATTCTTTCAGAAAAATAGGTAAGGAGTAAAGAATGATCACAAGCAAAATAAAAAACAGTTCATCCCTGGAGACTTGCCTAAAGAGTTCAGGTACAGTCCACCTGTCAACAGCAAGACCTACTGCAAGTATTAAAAGGTCAAGACATAAGCAAAAATAGTTGTTTGAATGCCCAGAATAACACAATTTGATTATCTTAAGATTTTCTTCATCAGTCATGTTGTCATCTTTCACTATCAAGCACCCAAGAAGCTTTACATTTTCTTCACACTGAACTTTCAGAAGTAACTTGGCACAAACATATGCAATCATATTAAAGGATTGAAGGGATTGCTTTCTATTATTATTTGAACCAGGATGAAAATTTTGTTTTTGTAGGCTGACTCACAAAACTCAGAGGCTCATTTTAACACACAAAACTTTCAGAAATCAGCAGGCATTTAAGCTCACAAATTTAGGCTTTACATACTGAATTCTAGAAGCTGCAGCTGCAAAGAAGGACATGCCAAATTAAAAAACCTAGAACATGAATACTGTGTTATGAAAATACCACTGACATCAAGTGGTGCAAATCAGAACTGCAACACTAAGCCATGAAAGAAGTCACTCTAATGTGAATCTCCAAACAAATCTATATTATTAAAATTCCAAGTGTATCAGTAAGGCAATTATAATCCTGCAGTGTCGCTGATAGAAGTAAACTGTTTCATTTATCAAGAAAGATCAGAGCTTCAAAACTGTCAAGTTACCTCCCCTAGCACTCCTTCATTCAAGACCCTTAACAGGCTTGAAAGAAGGGTTCATCTTCTTCAAAAGAATTCCATGGAAAGTAAACAAATAACCAGAAGATCAGAACAGAGAATTTTATGAGTAATTCACAATGTTTTACAAATGAGTAATCCATTTCAAGCAAACAAGTATTTCTAGGAATCCATGAAAAAAGTCAATTGGACAAGAGCACTTTGGAAGTCATTCTGTTAGCCTCGCTTCACCTACTCTGAAAGGCAGTCAGGAAAGTAGGAACTAATACAACTAAACATCCAAAAAGGTACTTTAGAGAAGTGTGTTTTCAATGGTGTCAACTGTTCTACCAGTTAAGACATGGAGAATACATCCCTTCCTCTCTTGCTGCCTTGAGAACAAGTCACAGAAGAATTACAGCTTCTGCCGCATGCAGAATCTAATTACAGTAACAAAAGACTGCCATAGCTATGGCCTTACCCAACACTGTAAACTCATTTAGCAATTGCATGCTGGTTGTAAAAAGGAAGAACAGGCACAAAAATGCTTTAAATGTTGTCTTACAGCATAAGCTCCCAAGCATAGCTACCTTTACATCAGAGTAACAAAGCAGCAACCATAAAAGTAAAAAGGAAGCTCGTTATCTGAGAATTACCCCCCTCACCCCCCAAAAAATCTGATATCATGAAGTGTGACTTCTTCGAAAGCGTTTAAAAGAACTCATGCTTCAAGAAAGACTTTTTACCCATTTTCCTGAATATTCTTTATAATGAATTTTCACCACAATTAAAAGAGTTCTGATGCTTCTTACCACTTCTGTTGATGTTTCCGCATGCTCAGAAGTAACATGTTCTTGAAGAGTTGTTTCTGTATGACCCATTTTTCCACAATAAGGACAAGTGAAAGACTGTGGCTGCTCTACAGAGAAAGCTTCTCCACCATAGTACAAATCTAGAACACAAAATGTTTAAACAGAAGTTACTTCAAAGCATTACAGTCAATTACTTTGTTCATGTAACATGTCTTTATGTACTTGAGCATAATACCACTGACAACCTGGAATTTAACTGAAATTGCTATTTTTATCCTGCACAAAGGCCATATGCTGACATTCAAGACACCTTCAATTACTGACGACAAAACAGCCAGAATACAGTTCATTAGTTCATTTTCATTAGCAAACATATTATAATTTCTTAATAGTCAGTAGAGGCAAAGAGTCCTGGCTGCTGCTGTTGCCAAATCTTCACTTTTCTATCACCCTTGCTGTCCTGGGTACATAACTATGGCATTCTTAAATCACAAGTTCAGACTTAAATTCAGAAGTCTTCTGTGACTCCATAATCAATATTTGTGCCATAACTAAGCAACTGTTTATCATACAAGGAAGAAATCTACCTGCTAAATGCTTGTTTTAGTAGTATGGGTTGAAGTCAAGCACTGACAAAAACACATACTTTTGAATGGCTAACTTAACAGTTCTCCATACCTAGCAGGACAGCCTAACAAATTATGCAATAAACAATGCTTTTCCTCTCTCTTTCTCTACAGAAGTACGAATTTTACAGGAAACATGACCAAACTTCACATCCACATCAATATTAAAAACCACGCCTTTCTTTAGCAATTTGTTCAAGATTTATTTACTAATATTTTTCTAGGACTCAATCATAAATAAGTGGAAGATATTTTCAGTGAATTATAAATGTTGTTCTACAAATTTAAAAAAGGCTAAATCTGTAGAGCTAAAAGAACATGTCCTGCATCCCAAGATAGTATCAATCTAATGTATTAGGAATATTTCCTTCTGGGGACATAAGTCACCACTTCCCACAGTTTATTTCATCTTCTGCTGATAACCTGTTTTTAGGAAACGATGAGGAAGAGAAGAATTTTTTGTTTTTGTAGCCATACAGAATGTTGAAGCTAAAAGTACATGTACCTACACAGTCTATCATATAAACAGACATTATCTAAGTTACAAGGGCTGACACTCCAAAACCAACACAGGAAAATATGTATTAATAACATGCTAGCATAGAGTTAAAGATACTGGATGAACAAAGCTCTGCAGATAGAATATATCACAGAACAGAGTTTATGTTCAGTAAGTCTCTTTTTTCCTTGCTCTGAAAAAGGGCTTCCAGAGACTTTGAGTACTGGAGAGTAAGAAATTAAAGATGCCTTTTCAACAGGTATGTTAAGGTATAATACCAGATAGGCAGCTATACCAGAAAGGAAACACTTCCTAACAAACCTGGATTTTTTTAAGTGGTCCAACGATATTAAGCATCACAATTTGACACCGTGCTAGACCTTACGTCCAACTATCCAAAGCAGAAAATCCCCTTCCTAAATGATGAATCAACCATGTTTGCAGAACATGCAGTAAAAAGTCACAAGATAATCAAACGGTTTCAAGACTGAGGCATTGTAGAGAATGTTCTCTGAAGTAATTCAGAGGGGTGGAATACTCACTGCCACTCCAGTAAATACATTTAATTGAGAACTCTTAAGAAAGTTTCTCCAAGAGTCACATTCAGATTCCTATTCTGATGTTGCTAAAAACAAGAGTGGAGGTATAAAAAAAATTGCCACTATGCTGCAGCATAATCAAATATAAAGGATTTCAATATACCATTATTTCAAACAAAGAAAGAACAAGGTTTTTATAGAAAGTTCTGAAAAGTTGCTAAATTGTCTCTGGTTGCATCAACTGTATGCAAAGGGGAACAAATGCACTTACAGAAAAATATATTCAAAAGGAAAAGATTCAAAGATGATTGATTAAGATAAATACAAAAAAACTTCAGTGACAACTGATGAAAGAATCCTCCATAATACTTTATTTGGACCAAATCTAAGCAAAGAGGCTGATAACACAAGTTGTTACCGTGTGTACTGATCTTAACATAGTTATGAAGAATTCCAAATTTAACTCTATTTAATCTCTTCACATGAAAACACTATGCTGTTCTCTTGAAGTAATTCAGCAATCACTTCTGCAAATAAATCCGTATACCTGTATGAATAGCAAAAATGCCAAACATACACACTAGAAACTAATGACTGCTTATTCAGTTGATCCTTTGATTTCCCTTAAATATTAGTAGGACCCTCATCATGATGATTAAATATTAACATAATGATTGGAAAACAAATTTTTGTCTGCAGCAAACACATACACACACACAGGAACACCAAGGCTCTCTTCCTCTAAGAATCCTCCTTGGCCGGGGAGTCTTATTCCTGTGAATGTTCAAGTACTGGCACCTTTTTATCGGTTTGGATGTAAGAAGACAACTAAAGATGGAAAGCTAACAAAAAGGAGCAAATGTTATCATTTAGAAGACTTGTGTATCAAAGTAGCTTCTGTAGCTACAAAGAATTCCTTGAAATTATAAGGTAGTCTAAAAGTCTCTACGTATTTTTAAGTAAAGAACTAAACAACATGGAGCCATTATCAATCTAAAGATGGTGGTAAACAGATTAGCATGCAGGTAAATATCTCTTCCTTACATAAGCTGTTAGCTCGGTACAGATATCAAGACTCCCAGCATTATACACTCCCAACATTATACACTGTCACAGAGAAGAGAAGTTTCACTAGTGCTGCCAAACTCTGTCTTTCTGGCTTTTAGAGAATCTCAAGTGAGCCATTAATTTAAAAAAAACCTAAAAAATTAAAAGTTTGAGTTCCTTCCAGCTTCCTGATTACACTCTACTGTATTCTCCAATGTTTTTCCACATCCTTTTTATAAATAACATATAACATACATGCCAAACAAGCATGGCTTTCATATGCAAGAAAATATTTCAAAAAGTACTTATAAGAAACAAAAGCAGTAATTGGCAAATGTAACTTTATTTTTCCCTTCAGAAGTTCTTATCTGCATTCTTTTTCCTCCTTAACTTCAATCTCCTTCCACTATTTGCAATCAAGCTTCTGCCTTTTTAACCTAGAATACAGAATGTTTCATTTTAAGTTATAGCTAAAATTTACAAGAAAGCAGAATGATGATTAAGTGGTATTATGCATCTTTTTTGCTTAGATTATTGAACGGATATTTCTCCATTGTACTTTAACAAGTACATGAGGAGTCCTAAAAATAATTATGATAGCCATGTTACTTAGGCTCATTTACTAAGAAAAGCCCCTATGATTAGAAGCAGTTTGGGGATAAATGAGGAGGCTCCACAAATTACTGTTCTGATGCAACAGACCCATTACCAATTATCATCCCTTGTGGCCACAATGAAATCTTTCAGATAATGCATTTTGACGTTTTCTAAATGTCTTCCTACAAAAAAGTCTGAGGACAAAGCTCTTCAAACTCCTCTGGACCTCTTCTCAGCAGAGCCAGAAAGGCAGGTAAGGTTGCTCAATAAAAAAAGCAAAACAAACCAACAAAACCAATAGATTAAGTCACATTCCTAGAGAAGATTCATAACCCCACTGCTGATCAGTTAGGGGAAGAATGTGAAAAGAGTAAGAGGACTGAAATATTGTTTAAAAAGACGACAACCACAGTTCATGAAGTTAAGACTTCAAGCTCAACAATGTTTAAAAATTATAGCTGCTCTTGATGAAAATTAATTTTATGTGAAAATTCAAGCAAAAATGAGCAGCTCTGTGTTATCATCCATCTATAGTTACAGACTACTTGCATTTAACAAAAATCTTTAACTAGTACATTCAGAAACTTGGCAGGAGGCTAGTAATGAAACAGAAGTACAATAGAGTCCCTCAAATAAAATCTGACTTTGATATAGATGATTCAAGACAATGTTTCACAACAGCTTGTACTTGCTTTCTGTTTAAATATATTCCTTTACAAGGACACACATTTTAGTTTTACTTTTTTGTGTGTGAGCAACTTTGTTTCAATTTGGTATACGCATGTAAGTAAAAATATTGGTCTTAAATTGCAGTGTACTTACTTGAAATATTTTCTGACAGTGCATCAAGAAAATAAATGATGTTAATGGAACACATTAAAAATAATTAGCTGTTTCTGTACCATTCATTAAGAAATCATATAATTCAAAATATTAGTCTTAAAACTGCTGTTTGTTCTGTTTTGCTGTGTGTCTTCTGAACAAAACCATTCTAAAGCTTGTCTAATACTCTGCTATAGACAGAAGAAAAAATTTTTAGGAACACTGTGTTTATAAATATTTACATCAAGGAAGGGACTGACACTAATCTTAACAAGTTGTGCTCAGCCTACTCTGAGCAGGCAGTGACTGACAGTGCTGGCAGTTCTGGGAGCAGGCGCCTTGCCTCGGCAGAGGAGAGCTGGGCAGGGCCAGCCATGCCCTGGGGAGCTGTGAGCAGGGCAGGGGCTCCCTTCTGCACAGATCTCATCCAGGCCCTGTGTTCTGCCTTAGGTCTCCTGGTGGAGGAGAGGTATCAAAAAACTAACTTCAGCTCAGCAAAAGATCATTATGTCAGGTCTGGAGCGCTGCCCTGTGAGGAAAAGCAGCAGGCTAGGGCTAGTTTGGCCTGGTGCAGAGATGGCTCTGGGGCAACTTGCTGGCCCCACACCTACAAAGATGGGACAAAGGGGACTAAGCTAGGTTCTTCAATATGGAACACTACTGAAGGACAACAGGTTATCAGCAAAATGTTTCCCCATCACCCAGACAAGCAGTGGAACAAGTTATCAAAGAACAGAATCCAATAAATTGAATTGTCAGGAAACTACAAAGGTCAGTGAGTCCAAATGTCAGACTACTTTGACACTTACACAGAGTCAAAAACACACCACTGAGAACATTTTCCAGATGACTCTTACACAGACAGGAACAGAGCAACTGTCTCTCTAAAAAGTCTGTTCTAGTGTCAAACTATAAACATTAGACATTTCTTAATGTCTAATCTGAACCTTCCCTCACACAGCTTTGAACCATCTCCATCCTTGGAGGCAGAGGACTGGGCTAGGACCTGATTAAGTTGGTCTGACCTCACAGTCAATCCTGCTAACAGAATCGTGGAATAATAAAGTGCTTTGAGTGAGAAGGGACCTTAAGCCCACCTAGTTCCAGACCTGTACACGGGCAAGGCTGTCCCCCACCAGCTCAGGCTGCACAGGGCTCCATCCAACCTGGCCCTGAGCACCCCCCCCAGGGATGGGGTACCCACAGCTTCTCTGGGCAGCCCATACCACTGCCTCACCACCCTGAAAGATTTCTCCTTAACATCTGATCTAAATCTGTCCTCTTCTAGTTTAAAACTGTTCTCCCTTGTCCTATCACCATTTACCCATGTAAAGAGTTGATTTCCCACCTGCTTATAAGCTCCTTGTAAGTATGGGAAGGCTGCTATGAGGTCACTCCACAGCCTTCTATTCTCCAGACTGAATAAGCCCAGCTCCCACAGTCTGTTTTCAATGGAGATGTGCTCCAGTCTTCTTATAATCTTTGTAGTCTCTTACAGACCCACTCCAACATTTCTGCATCTTTCCTGAGCTGGAGACTCTGGGAATGCAGAACTCCAGATGGGGCCTCACAAAGTACACATGGACAATTCCCTTCCTCTTCCTGCTGCTGCCTCTTTTGATGCGCCCCAGACACAGGTGGCCTTCCAGGCTGCAAGTGCATACCCTGGCTTATACCAAGCTTTTCATCGACCAGGAAACCCAAATCCTTCTCAGCAGGGTGGCTTTCAATGAACTCTTCTCCCAGTCTATAGAATTCTTATACCAGAAGGCTGGACCAGAGACTCACATTAGTTCTTTCCAAGCAGAATTAGCTCTGATTGATACTATGACAAAATGACGCAGTCGTAAAGCTGCACTAGTCATCTAGATTCCAATATTCTGGAAATCACAGATGTTCTTCTCTACAGGTTGAAGGGATCTACTTCCAACTGGTAAGATCTCTACTCAGCTTGTTAGAACTCTCCCATTTCAATACAAATGAATGCAGAAACACTTGCTAGGAAAAAATGCTAACTGAAGCAAAACCTAAAAACAACTGATAATTCTTTCTTCCATGACCTGGGCTGCATCAGTAAGAATAACAATCAAATCAAGGGTTGTTGATTATCCCACTTTACTAGGCACTTCTTAGGTCGCAACAGATACAAAGGATCCAGCTTACAATCTCCAAATCAAGACAGACAACAAAAATATTAAGAAGTTTAGGACAGGGCAGAGGGAATGCATGCTTGCATGTGTATGTGTTCAGGAAAATGGACAGAGGGCTGGAGAATCTGACATAAGAAAACAGAAGGAATGGGGGTTCATCAACCCCAGAGAAGGCTCAAAACATATCTAAATCTCAGCCTTCCATGAAGGCTACTCTGAAAGAAATACCTCCTATTTTATTATGATGGCCCATGACATCAGAGGCAGATGATGATGGTACAGCAGTACAGGTTGAACCTTACCAAATATCACCATTACATTTTGTTGCTGGTGTAGATGGCAGCAGAGGGGCAGTCTGACACAATGGCATCTGACATGGAAGTGAATATGAAGCAAAGCATTTCCTCCATGTACAAAGAAAGGCACCAGCTGACATTCATTCAGCTGACTTGATGAACATATATGAAGACCAACAATGGATATAAGCACAATGAGGTGGTGCGTGGTACATTTCAGAAGTGATGACAGTAGGTTATCTCCACTATGATGGAGATATCTCCACTGCACTATCTCCACTGCAGATGTTTACAAGTGTGGCTTTTCATTGCACGGATAACAGTGATGACTGTACTGAACAAGCACTTTGTAGTTGAGAATTTGCTCGGAGAAGGGCAGTCTGACAGAATGGCATGTGACATGCAAATGCAGATGAAGGAAAGACATGTCACTGAATTCTTCCAGGAGGAAAAAAGACACTGACATTCATAGATGCCTGCTTAACATTTACAGAGACCAAACAATGGATATGAGCATAGTGAGGCAGTAGGTGGTACGTTTTAGCAGCGGTGACAGCAGGTCATCTCCACTGCTGCAATTTCATAGCTAACAGTGGTGACTATGTTGAAAAACAGTATTTTATAGTTGAGAATGTCCTCTACTAAACAATGTTATTGTGCTCTTTGTATCTGTTGTACTTTCCATGGAAATAAATAGAAGGCATTACTTCTGCAGTGACCAAAAGGTAGTTCTAGAGGAAAACAGTTACTCTCTTGACAGAGTAAGAGCCTGCAGGGATGAGATGCTTCAACAAGAAGCTCCACATGGATAAAAGGGGAAAAACAAAACAAAAAAAAGAAAAAACAACCAACTTACACTGTGAGCAATAATTGTTGGGAAAGGTTGTCTGGAAGTGGTAAAAACTCATAAGGAAAACACTCTAGGCTTGGCGGGACAGTGCATTTAAGACCCGGCTGCTAACAGAAGATTCAATCAGATGATATCTAGAGTCCCTTTCCAAAAAAACTTGACTCTTCCACAATTCTGTGACTTAGAGAACATGTGTTTACTAGATAGATCTTGTTTTAGCAGTTGAAGACCACAGAAACCTCAAGACTAATTCCAGTTAATCCAATCAGAACTCATACTGCACATTATTAAGGGTCTACTCATTCAAAAAATTCATTTTGCCCCAGATGCAGCCACAAAAGATGTCAAGGCCTTTGTGACATAAACACCAGAGGTAGAAACTGAAGACATAAACATATCTTTCAGTATTTCAGTACTTCAATAAAAGTAATATAAAAGGATTCTGGTAGGGGTCTCCATTAACAATTTGTATTACCTTGCCTTTACAACAGTGTGGTTAACGTGGAAGGCACACACATAAATCATAAAGCATTCTAACAGATTAAAATTCTTTTTCAGAAAAAAGAAAATCATGACATTTGCTCTGAACTTGTACATTATCCTAATCAGTACCAGCAGTACAATGACCAACATACCTGGCAAAACTGTTTTTAAACACAAACCTATTGCAAGATCTACTCTTTGACTCCTCACAAATACGTGTATTTATTTTATGCTTTAGAAGTGAAGCTTCATATCATCTACTTCTCTATTCATGTTATGAGATCATTTTAACCTCTGTTTGTTAAAGAATAAAGCATCTTATTAACAGTGTCTCTGCGAAGACTAAAGAACAATATCACAATTGTTTTGTACTTCATCCACCTTCCAAATTAATGTTATCCCATACTTCCAACTTCTGAAAGACAGATATGCCAATAGGATGGTTCAAGACAGGTTGCCAGAAATCACCAGGCCTTCTTACTCATTTTCAGTGATATTACATGGGCCCCTATACTAGTTTTAAGTCCCCAGGGAAGTAAAACAAAACAACACAGTGACAACCGAAGCTCATTGAGAATATCTGTAGAAGTCCGTCCTCTGCAATACACTTTACAACTTTCTTACTGTGCCTACAAAGCCTCAAAATTCACCAGAAGGTAAACAACATTATTTTCCTCTATGGTGAAGCAATCCCAGATATTTAGAATTGGTCTACATGATTAACCATCCACTGTAAGCCTTGTCCACAGCTTTAAAAACAGTGTGCAAAAGTAAATTCTACAGTTGTCTGCATATAGGCTGTGGGAGCCCAACTTTCTGGCACCAGAAGTAATGCCTATTTATTTCCATGGAAACTACTACAGATGCAAAGAGCACAGTAACACAATTTGATACAGCACATTCGCTGCTACAAAATGCTATTTTTCAACATAGTGACCACCATTAGCTATGAAAATGAGTGATGAACAAGAGCCTGTGTGCCACAGTTGGAAAAATCTGCACCAGTGGAAGTGACCACTGCTGAAACATACCCCCCACTCCTCACTGTGCTCACATTCACTGCGTGCCTCTATCAATGAATGTTAGTGAATGCCACAATTTCTACAAGGAAGAATTCAGTGACACAGCTTTGCTTCATTTGCATTTCCTTGTCAGCTGCCATTCTGTCAGACTGCCCCTCTGCTGCCATCTGTCACATGGCAACAACAAGTAATGGAATACTGGTGAGAGGGTCCCACCTCTATTGTTGCATTTTCCTGTACTTCATACTTGTAAACAGTTCCTCATAGACATATGTAGTGTCAAAACACCATGACACAAATAAGGAGGAACTGTGAAGTGACGGACATTTCTTCCTGGTAAGAAAGGGTTTTTTTTTGTTTTTTCTTTTTTAAACAGAAGTCTGGTAAAGAGGCATGATCAATTTTTGAGTTCAATGTCTGATTACAACTCTAAATATTCCATTTCAAAATTGGTAATTCATGTTATCTGAAAATAGAATTGTAAATATACCAAAAATTGATTTTTTCCAGCAATCCTGATACCTGTTCTCAAAATCCTTTATGAGAACAGATAACAGGCTCCATATTCTTCACTGTTCATGGGACTGTTTTTTGGCAATGTATCAAAATGCACAAACTTATTTGCTACAACAATGCTCACAGATCAAGCCATGTAAAATTTCCAAAATTCATTTACTTACTCCTCTTATTTTAAGAGGTCATAGCAGCACAAACACTAAATGAAGCAAGAGTAGTCCTGAGAATCCCACTACATACCACTTCTCTGTAACTTTCTATTACTTCCCTGAATTCTTCACAATAGACTTACACAAACGAAATACATTAAACCACAGGACACACTTGTTCATCAAGGACTTCCAAGACAGAACAACACAAGCTGCAAGACACAAAATATATTTTCTAGACATTGTTACAATTTCATGACTGGCAATTTTTAATTTTTTTTTTTTTTTTTTTAAGAGGCAAGTGTTTAGAAGGTTTCTTCACTGCAGTACATTCAAAGTCTTGGCATTTAACATTAATTTAAGGCTCTACAGCAAACAAGTTTCACTCCTCTTTTCCCATTATGAACATGTAGTGTTCATGGCAATGCTGTAATATTAGCCCATGTGTAAAACACAGTAACAGCAATTGCTGGGAGACAAATCAGTCAGAACTGTGCTTTTCTAATAGTGACCAGATCTCTAAAGTAACATACAGTCACACAGAGACTTTTAACTAATTAGTAAGACCAAAAAAGTCTAAGAAGACACACAGCCTCAGAAAAAGTCTGAGAAGCTAAAATAATCGCATGCATTTCTGATTAATTAATTAAATACTTTATTTTCCAAAACCCTGAAATCCCAAGGCCTGGATTTCTGAAGTTAAGACAAGGCAGTCTCAGGACAAGCAGAGACCTGAGAATTAGGAGAAAGTGAAAAACATCTAACAGCTGCCTTGAAAAAAGCAACTTTTCCCATATCCAGCATATTCCCATATCCAGCTGTTCCGCAACATTTCAATCAATGAAGAAATAGATTTTACTTCCATTATTATCAAGAATGTAAAGAAACCTACAATTCATAAAGCCTTAGCTTTGAAGTGTCCATATTGAGCTTTTAAGAAATCATATTTAAAGAGCTCAACATGAAAAACAATATATCTGGATTAGCTAAAAAATATTATGATATGAGCACTCTGGGCTTAGAATAAATATGTATCGCACATACCACATCACCAACATTTGAGAGTAGAGGTTTCACTCAGAAGTACCTCCTGAGTTTCAGCCTTGCTGTCACACATTCTTCTGCTTACTTTAGTTGTATGTGACAAATGTGTTTTGAAATACTGGTGTGGTTTTGCTATCAGAAATAATTTTGCAATTAGTGGAACTGAAAACAAATCTCCAAATCATTATATATTACTCTCCGTTCCTAGTCCTTTACATTCAGTACAGCCAGTCATTACTTTTCTGCACCAACAAACCCATATAAACCAGCAGAGAACAACATTTCTCTGGAATCTTAACAGGATTTCTCAGCTTCCACTCCATGTTACTTGCAAGTAAAACATATTAAGTTACGAAGAATGCCCCATTTTTTGAATAGGAAACCAGCAGTAGTCATTATTATCAAATATACTTTTTAGTCGAAAACCTGCTGGAGACTAAATTAAGAAGAAATATCTAAGACATTTTATATGCAAGAATCAAAGAAAAATACCTGTTTTTTTAGAAGACAGGAAGGTGCTCTTATTTTAAGTGTGCTAGTAGGAGAAAATGCATTTAAGTAAAGTAGAAACATGAAAAATCCGTATTATGCTTACTAACACAATAGGACAACACATGATTTGACTCTCAAGTTACCACTTACCAAAATCTACTCTTGTTAGTATGCACTGCATCGGGTGGTCAGTTGTATGCCTCGTTGTTGTTGCACCACTTTCATAACAAGTTGCACACAGATCGTAATCGTAGCAAATTAAGCACTTGAATCGTCGACCTCGAAAATTTCCTTTTAAACATGCATCGCAGCTGACACCTGTAAACAAATAAAATTGCTTAAAAGAACAGCAAACATTTTTTCATGAAGCAGATGTGTTTCAATTCTCACTGAACAACAAAAACAAAGCAGCCATCTCTGAAAAATGTAGCTTACATCAACACAGGCCAATTTTAAAATATATTTGCATCCTTAATTATTCACTGCTCTTGAAAACAAAGATCTTGAATTCTGGAAGTAAGGACAAATGATAAGATAGCTTCCTACAGGCAGATTTATTTGATAGTCGGACTGGTATTTCAATCATTCATTTAGGAGTCTCATTCTTAAACACCACCACACTGGTTGACCAAGGGGGAAAAAAAAAAAAAACAACACACCATTGCCAAAAATCCACTACAGCCCATCTGCCTTTACTTTCACACATCCTAATACTTTCCTTCTCAAAAGCACCATAATCATTCCTGACATTTTGTGTAGGTTACAAAGTAAGGCCTTTTCCTACTTAAAGTAATAGAAAAGATGAGAGTTTTATTGTTTTGTTGTTGTTGTTTTTGAAGTTAGGCTACATCAGATGCCTACATCACACTTATCACACTTCCCTCTGGAGCTCAGTCTTTGCAGTTTGAAGCAGTCATCAGTGTCAGAGTAAGACTTATGGCTTCCAAAGGTTTTCACTCTTTTTTTTCCTGTGATCTTCAATCTGTTTAAATCTGTGAATTAAAGGCCTCCTCCCCCCCCCCCAAAAAAAATCAGTGCATACACTATAGGCAAAGTTTTCATGCACATCTCTTTTACCATCAGCTAAGATCTGCTAATTGTAGCTCTGAAAAATAGACCACGGTGATCTTGTTTCCTCTGATCTCCCACTTTTTTTTTTTAAATCTAGTTGATAGATGACTGATGTTAATTACAAAAACAGCCTGCATCAGCTCATTAACTGTGCTTTTTTTGTTGTTGTGTTACTCTGTAGCATGTGAATGAAAGCTTTAACACATTCAGTACGTAAGTGCAACGATCAGGTTTTTTTTATCTACTTGATCAAAACAATTCCAACTGCACATTTTAATGAACAGACAACATTATTTCATTCTTTTTTTCCTTCACTTTCTTCACTTACAGTACTACCTTAAGGCACTACCTCATTTCCAGCACCCAAGCACTGTGCATCAGTATGAATACTTGAAGCTATATCTTCAGTTGCCTTACTGAGTATCCAGCTTGAGTGTAACTCAACACAGAAGAGTGCTTTCCAGAAGAAGCTGCTTCAACAATGTCTGTTAACAGCCAGAAACTATATTTTCAGAATGTCGCTGTTAACACCTTCAAGGTTTATAATCTCTCCCCTTGACCCCCTTTTCTCCAAATTTCCTTCCATTAACTCTAAAGAATGCAACTATCTATTATTTGCACTCTGAGAGCAACCTAATTTCTGAGGACATCTGCTCATTAACTGTAAAATTTCAGTGTTCCACACCATTTTCTTTTTCATATTGAGATCTATAAAATTTTACATATGCAGCATTTGAATTTTACCAATGCACAAAACACTCAGCAGCTATTGGCAAGCTCTGTGAGCCTTTGCTGCCTACTAGCTACTAAGTACCTACAGTGCTCCATCAACAAGTTGCACCATACAGAAATAAGCAGATTAATTTAACAGTCTGTGTCAAAGACTAACAACTTTCCAAATGAGGTATTAAGCCATGATTTTCCAGTAAGTCATACTTTCCCCACTTTTTTGCCTCAAACTGAAAATAGTTGATTTATTGCAGATGTCAGCTTCTTTGCAACTGCCAAACTCCTCCTGTCACATGTTCTCTCAAATAGTTCCAAATAGTTCCTATTTTAGGAAAAACGTGTTTTGTTTTTTTTTTTTTAATTTTTCCTTTACACTTTTTCTTCACAACAATACTTCATGTCATTCTGAAGTACAAGTCTCCCCCTTCCTTTCCCAAAATACTCTGTAATTATTAATTTTTCTCTGGAAAAATTCTACTGTAAATGTGAATCACAATATACTGTATTTAAAACAACTACAACAAGGTTTTCAAACAACAGACTCAGTGTTGCCTCCTACAGTCAATACTGTATTGGAAAGTACAGGACTCAGCTGAACAGAAAAAAAGACATTAGTGCTAAATGTAGCCATTGCTGATGAAGTTAGATTGAAAGAACAATAAAGGTAAACAGAAAGCAGGATTCTAGGTCTGCGATAGCTAGGAGTTTGACACCCAACTCTAAACTACCACATTCGCCCCTTCCAAAAGGACTCTGATAGCACTGGATGTACCATGCCAGTTTTACACCTTTTTGTGCAGCAAAGAAAAACATTCCTAAAGGAAATAAGTAAAAAAAAAAAACAATTAAATTAAAGGCCCTAGACTGGAAACAAAACCTGTGTTTAAAGTCCTAGATCTCTCACTAGATTTTTATTTTTATTTTTTTAAAAGATATTCCATCTGTTACTTTTTTTCTTCACTTTCCAAAACAGTTCCACCAAAACTCAGGTCTGTTGCAGTTTTTCCTGTTCTTCCTTAGGAAGCTCTGACTGCCAGAAATCTCACCCTCCATCTCAATTGCAATCTGGAAACAGAAATACCCAGCACAATAATCTCCTCTGACCCTATTCTTTCTTCTGTAGTAAACACTTTCATTTCCTTATGGAAGCTTTGATTGTTTATCACTTTTCTTTACTTTAATCTTTACAACTGAAATTACCAAAGTTCCTTTCTTTCACTGTAAAACCCCCAAACACTCAAAAATACTCCTGTTAACATATCATACAGATCACCATATACCTATGCTCCAACATTTCCCTGAATTAATCTTACACTGCAAATTCAGCAGGCATATTACAGGCTCAAGACTGTCAGATTAGAATGGATGCACACATATTAATCACAAGTTTAAAGAAAAAAATGCTGCGAAAGAGTTCACTGTGTGTTTGCTTTTGTTTCTGACTTCATACTCAAAAGAAAAGTCAAAACAATGTGTGACAAAGGTTTAGACAGTCAGTATACAATTCTGACTTGCATAAAATGCTAATAAAGACTTACAAAAATCCTTGAATGAAATCTTTTTAACCTGGATTGAATTGCTATTCAATAAGATCTTTTGATTCAGCTTTTCTAACACAACCATTTGGAATGATCACAGAGCAAGAAAGATTCCCTTTGAATTTTCAGTTAATTACCACAGATAATCATCTTGGCTTCCTCAATCTTCTACATTGTTGCTGGAACACAAATACTCATGCTCCATAACATCACATACTATTAATGAAAAACTTCCCGCTCACTAATGAAGATTTGAGAAAAAAAACACTGTTCCACAAGGGGGTAGCATTGCGCTAAAACCTAAGGAGGCTTGCTTCATTTTGCCTTTAATTCCAATGACTTCTTCAGCAGCACTCCACTGCAATGTCAACAGCTGCAACTACACATTTTGAGTGAAAAGAATCTGGAAATGTGTGAAAGTTTCACTAATACTGTTTTTCTCTTTAATACAAATTCTTAATCTTATGCCGAATTGTTTCACACCTTCACCTAATCTGAGCCAATTAGCTCAGGGACGATACTGTCACAAAACCATTTTATCCATTATATACTGAATAGTAACACCTTCTAAAACAAACACTGTTTCCACTTTCATCCTGATGGCCAAAAAATCATTTGCTCTTATGACAAAATACTTATATTGCTAGGAATTCAATGTAGGATGGATTGCCTTGGTTTTCATTAACAGGGTGTTTTCTGTAACAGAATAATGCTGGAGAGATCTGGGGATGTTGCACACGTTAGGATTAACTTGTTTTACAATCACAAGCAAAGCTGAAATGTAACATTAAATATGACTTCCTGAACACTGAAAACCAATGTTACTTACTGCCTTGGACAGACACTCATTTGTAACACAGCAAAGGGCTACACTCCCTCTCTTATTCGGCCTCCCCAGATACTATGGGCATTTAATATTATTCTGTTCCAGATAAAAACAATCTGAGAAACTGCCCATACAGAACATGCAACACTGTTTAGACCAACCAAGAGACCCCAGAAATATCAATGACTTTACAGTCTAAATGTGACAATCTTAAAAACTTTTGTAATACTGACAAGTGAAGCAACAGTGGCATTACCCATTTCAGTACTTCACAGAGGAAAGCACAGAAGCTGAACTCCACTCACCACCCGACAAAGCAAGAACAGAACTTTGAGATTTTCCTCAGAATACTAAAAAGAAACTGCATTTGCCAAGAGCATTTAAAAGGTAGCTTCACATACACTTAAAACCTAGTTTAGATACCAGAACCTTGAGACATCTCATCTCAAAGCAAACATGACAAAAAAAAAAAACCAACTCAGAAAACTTGTCTTCAGCATACCTTCCTTTTGGATCCCTAAACTTGCTTCCTGCTCAGGATGGATAAGATTTTAATGCGGAAGAGGTAATTGTTGCTTAATACAAAATATATAAATTATCCCCTCAAAGGGGAGCTAAAACACGGTCTATTTCAACAGACGCTACTTGCAAAGCAGCAATATGAAGGGAATCTCCACAGAATACAACAGATAACATTTGAAATTTCTTCTAAAGTGGAAAAGTTTGTATGTTGTCAGATGCACCACTTCTGCATGTCACCAACAACCTGTCTCTGAGGACAAGAATCTGAGCTCATTACTAAGACTTCTCAACACCTCACCAAGGCAAAAGCTATGCATCATTAGGCGAAGCCTGAAGGAGAACTTAGAAATGGTTTATTTATTAGGTTTGAATTATTTTTATTTTTGCTTATGAAGCACGTACAGCCAATGGTTCCACACACAGACATACTGGAACATGTTCCTGTTGCAAGCAACATAAGATAGCAGTACTTTGTATGAGCCATTTAATTTTTGGAAATCTCTGAAAATATCATCCACCAATCATTTTGAAACATTCAACAAAAGAGGATCACTGAATTCTTTAAGCATCCAACATAAATAGAAAATTAGCCTGTCAGTGATTTCACCTCCAAAATGGAAATGCAGCTACTTAAGCACTACTTCTTATTTTACATGGAGCACTGAGGAGGTTCACCCTTCTTGATGGCTGACAGAACTACACTAGTACCCCAAAATTTCAAGGGCACCAGACAAAGTTTAAGGCCTCTTATTTTCACAACTACCTTTCAAAAATTCTAACTTCAGTACACAATTGAAAAAGAAAATACAGCTGTGTTGTCTTCATGGCTCCAACCTGTGCACTGCATTTCACTTTTATGTTCTGAAGATCGCAAGTAATATCTCTTTTAATATGCACCTGATGATTTTCAGTATAAGATGTTCTTTCAGTGGGCTTGTTTTTTATTGTTTTCTTGATAGTAACCACCTTATCTGTAGTCTACATGCCACAAGTCATCTTCTGACCTTAACACAATAAACTCAACCCAGTTTGTTTGGTTGCTTCCAGGACTAGAGATAGGAATATATATGCCATGTGATAACATTGAAAATATTATGCCAAACATTTCTCAATTTAGTAACCGCATTTCTCAGTGCGGTCACTACTGATAAATTTGAGAGGTTCATTTCTAGGAATATAAACTTTTGTTGTTTCTGTGAAAATCTCACCAGAAGTTTAGCAAAGCCACAGAACTCTGATTCTTACTTCATCTCACATGTTTACTAAATCAGACTGTAAAAGCAAACATAGAGACCTACAACACTTGGCATACTCCATCACTCTTGCAACTCCAAGTACTGTACAGAGAATTCACACACTATATCCCCCCTTGAAGTACAGAAAATGCTCCACCCCCTCATACAGCCTGTGAGTAACAGGACTCAATGTGCAGCATCTTCCTGTAGCACTGTGGAAGAGAAGCAACCAGAGTAGAACATCTCCAAACAAATCTCGTAGAACTTTAGTTGCAAAGAGATTATGCAGTTGGAAAGAAAGGGGAAGAAAGGAAGGAAATCAGGCCTATGTCAGACCAGAAGGTCAAGAAGGTTTGTTTTCTGAATAGCACTTCTCCTTCCTCTGTGGTCTAGAGAGAAAAGAAGAGTTCCCCACATCTTGTCATTTCCCCATCCTTCACAAGTTTCATGAAGCTCACTTCAACTGCGTCTGGAAACTGCCTAGAGCAGGCCCAAAGACAGTGATGACCATGCAGCTTTCACTTTGATCCTAATGCATGTCAGAAAGCTGCCAAAGGAAGTTTTTCTGTTAAGGTTATCATACCCTGCATTGAACTTACAGAAAGGTTTAAGTCATTTAGTAATAGCCTCTTATTGATTCTCTAAGTGCCCAACGTTATATAGGATTATATAGGTAGAAAATGCAAAAGCACACTGTATCAGCTATCACCTATATGCCTTTATCATGAAACTGTCGTTTTTTCCCTTGGAGCTAGCTTATTCTTTCATCATGCCTTTAACTTCTTACAAAACAAGAACCTTAACATGACTTCTTCCACATATAGCTCTACCTCCACTTCAGAAAAGCACATCCCATGTAGTAAGTCAGTCAGGGAACAGTTACAGACACAAACCAGTATTTGGCCAGGTAATTAAAATTAAGTCTTGAGTGTAAGGGATGAGAAAGTTGTACTACTGAGCTTCACAGTGCTTTGTCCTCATTTGAAATTTTCCAAATGCTCTAAGTCAGTCATCTTGTTTCTATCTCACAAGATGTTTTAATAATGCAGTATTAAAACCAGACAAAGAATGAAGTCATAATCACAAAAATACGTATTTCCTTAAAACACCATAAAAAAACACAACTTTGAAAGGGAGACCACCGAATCTAAATGCAACAGTGAAGGCTGTTTTTCATAGAATCACCAGGGTTGGAAAAGGCCTCTAAGATCATCCAGTCCAACTGTCCACCTATCACCAGTATTTCCCACTAGACAAACCACGTTCCTCAGTGCAACATCTGAATATTTCTTGAACATCTCCAGGGATGATGACTCCACCACCTCCCATTCCAGTGCCTGACCATTCTTTCTGAGAAGTATTTCTTAACATCCAACCTGAATCTCCACTGGCACAACTTTAGGCCATTCCCTCTCGTCCTGTTGCAAGTTACATCTGAGAAGATGCTGACTCCCACTTCACCACAACCTCCCTTCAGGCAGCTGCAGAGAGCAATAAGGTCACCCCTAAGCCTCCTCCTCTTCGGACTAAAAAAATCCCAGGTCCCTCAGCCACTTTCCATAAGGCTGTGCTTCAAACCCCTCACAGCTGTGCAGCCCTTCTCTGGACATGCTCCAGGGCCTCAGTGTCTCTCTTGTAGTGAGGGGCCCAAAACAGAACACATCACTCAAGGTGAGGCCTCACCAGTGCTGAGTATGGAGAGACAATCACTTCCCCGCTCCTGCTGGCTGCACTATTTCTGATACAAGCCAGAATGCCACTGGCCTTCTTGGCCACCTGAGCACACTGCTGGCTCATTGTCAGCCGAGCATCAACCAATATCCCCCACGTTTGTTTTTTCCGCACAGTCTTCCAGTTACTCTGTCACAAGCCTTTGCATTGCCTGCAATTGTTGCAGATAAAGTGTAGGACCCAGCACTCGATCTCGTTGAACTTTCATTACTCCTCCAATTACACTTGAACAAATACAAATACTTCATTAGCTTTTAGTATCTTAATGTTAAAAAAAAAAATCTGATTTGGTTCTACTTTCAGGATTTAATACTCTCACAGGCAGGTTCTATGTACTTCTCACGTACCAGTCATACTGTCCAGTAGGTGGTATCACACTACACCAACAACACTTATTCAGCAAGTCCAAGAACAGTTTAGCCACCATTAAAGCACTAAAGCAAGCAAATACAACATGCAACATTTTAAAAGAGAAGCCATGAAACACTGGTCTCACTACTTAGCTGAAACTGACTGAAAGGGGGAGTTGTTTTCTTAGAACCACACAGTACTACTAACCACCTACTAAAATCTTGGTATACAACTTTTTTATTTTAAATATCACTTTTCCCTAATAGGAAAACAACAATACGAATTTACTGAACATTGTCCAAAGCAAGTGATAAACCATAACAGTTCCATAGTTCATCTATCCTACTACAAAATCACTGCTGAAAAAGGCAATATAATACAAATAATTCTGCAAGATGAGGTTTAACTATTACTCCTTTTTTCTGTCCTGAAGTACACCAAAATATGTTCTGCACACGTGCACACACACAACCTTAATCAGTTCTTGACAATACCAATCATATATTCTCTCTCCTCAACAAGAGCAACCACGTCCTTTCTAAAATTTTACACACAACCCTGCAGATTCTTTTATCTCTTCATATACATCAGTGGGACACTATGCACATAACCACAAATTCTCTATAGGCTGCTGAAGACCCTGTATTTATGAAGACATGTTACCAAGAATCAATACGTTAGTCTACTCCAAAGCAACAACTTTCCCGACAAGCCAGGAGAAATCTGTCCCCATCCTCCTTAAAGAGATAACAACCACCTTACTTACATTTTAGAGAAAAGACAGACAAAATACTGCAACTCCTGTACCGGAATGTGAAAAGCATGCATGGATGACCTTTAACAAGCTCGTGGGAGTCCTGGACAACTCCTTCTGGTAAGATGAGAAAGCAGGTGCAGGAGATCAGTTAAAAACATTTTTAAATTAGTCAATCTTGTCTAAGGAATGCTTTATTTTGACTAGCAAAATATTACCATGGAACCTATCTTGAAACATCATACAATAACATTTGCTGTGCCCCCTAATTTTTGTTTTATTACTTCTACAAGTTACTGACAACACCACTGAAGACAAACCACTTTCTCAGATACATGTTAGTAACAAACGCAAAAAGAATGACTGAAAAAAATCATATTAAGTAGTCACTGACACTTCATGCTTTGTCTGCTTCGTATCCTGATCAGGGTCTTTATCTGTTGTCCTTTGAATTCACACACACACAAAAAAAAAAAAAAACAGGTTACAGTTTTAACTCCTGGCCTCCTACAGAACAAAGATGTCTTAACAAACACTACCATGGACTTCCAAACTTTTAAATAACAGTAAGTTAAGTATATTCTCAGATGAAAGTATTACAATCAACATATCTAAGCATTTAAAAACCAACAAAACTTTAACATGTCATGAAAACTAAATCACGGTCAAAGGTACCAGAACATACTTCACAGATCTTTAAAATAGAACTAAAAACTGCCATATACTCTGCAACGACTCATGATCAAGCAGATTTGGGCTTTTAATTGAATACTTCATACAATGTCTCAAATCTGATCTTTCTATTAATACAATTTGGCCTTCAAAACCCCCACAACACAAAAGCCTGCTAAAGTATTGCAAACACATTAAAATTAAACAAATTTCATTTATTACAGCACAGAAAGTTTGTAATGTGATAGCAAAGAAACTGGCACCAGTCACGATCTTATTTAACAACTCCATCAATCTGGGAAATGGCAAACAGCACGTGAATTCTATTAACAGAAAAATACTTAAACTGTGGAAAGCTGTAAACAGTGCCAAGGCAAGAAAATAACAGTAACAACACTGGGCTAAATCCTATATCTAGTAAAATCAGTGGCAAAGTTTCTCATTTAATAACAGGACCAAGTTCCTGACTTGTTTTCAGGACTAAAGATAAACAGATTAACATCAACTGAAAAGGAATTAGGCTTGGAAGAACATCACCACACAATAATTAGTTCTACAATGTAAGAAATGTGAAGAAACTTTAAGAAAACTCTAGGAGTAATAAAACAGAAAAACTGGTACTTCCGCTGAGCCCTGCCAGAATTAGGCAGTCTTTGCATATTTTGATTAAGAATGTTATTTAAGAAGATTGGCAAAAGAGGAAAAAAGAAAAATCAACAAGGAGAACAAGATGTGTCTTATCAGGCATTACAGAGAACCACATAGTGTGGCTCAAACAAGCAGAGAAGTTCAAAGGCTTTACAGCTTGATAGTCTACTATCCACTGTTTCAGACAGGTAAGAGAAAAACATCAATTCTCAGCATACATGGAAGAGGCAAAACTCTTTGGTTTTCACTGTAAATACTTGCAGAAAATTCAGCAAAAATTAAATATTCTATCTAGCTACAGCCTGTACATACTTCTGATGTCTGACATACAGACTTAGTTTTATTTCTTTTTCCACACCCAGACCCACTCCTGACCCTTTCAAAAAACAGGGAATCACAGCAACCCTATCTCCCGTTCAGCATGGAGAGGAGGCAAGATTTAGCACAAGCAGCGATGCAACACGTATGCAGCACCGGCTGGACAATCACAGGGCCAGAAGTGAAAGACAGCAGTTTTCAAAAACACCCCCAGTAATGCCTTGTGAGAAAAACACAACCCACAGCAGATGAGACTCATAGTAAAAACCTGCACAGAGCGGCCTGGAAATAAACAGACTTTTCATGTCAAGAAAACAAAACCTGAAAGCAGCCAGGAGAGGGAGGGAAAGAAGCAAGCAATGTCTAACACAAGGCAGGCCGTAGCTAGATTCCTTCCCATTAACCAGCAAGCTTTATACAACTTTATACAACCCAACTAGCCTTATAGAGATGAACACTTTCAAACTTTAAGCTTAGATTCAACAGCACCATTTTGAGTGACACCACAATGGCATAAAAAAATTCTCTGCATAGTACCACACAAGGTCTCAACTTGACAAAATAATCCAGCTTTCTCTGAACACAAAAGAGAATGTTTCCATTTTTAAAACAGTCATGTTAACAGCAGGTTAAACTACAGTATACCCATTTATGCAGTGTTTTACCCTGGGCTCTCAGGCATTTTTCTTACTATGAACATAAACAGACTGCCTTGGCAACTGCTTCTACTCCCACTCTTTGTAGAAAACAGCTTCTCAGGCAGATAACAAGCCCGCAGAAACAACAATTGCTTATAATGAAAAGCTACAGCAGAAAAGTGCTGTGGGAAATGTAGTATTCTAAAGCAAGAAAATGGTTTAATGCAAAATCCAGTGAAGTTCTGCATTTGTTCCATTCTTTTCTCCACTGCGCATACTTCTTTGCTAGTTACTCTGACGGTCCCTGAATTTAGGACCCAGCCACCCACCAAACACATAAAGGCCTACCTTGCCTTCTCTTCCTCTCAGTAGTAACAGTACTTTTAGCTTTATCACTTGTATTTTTTCTTCTCCTGTTGTATCGCATATATATGCGTAAATAATAAAACTTACCAGAAATCATCTTCTAAACATTTCCCTTACAGTCTCATCCATTCTCTACATAGAGAACCAAAATTCCTTTTCAGGCTGATTTAGTAACGACCCTAACAGCATCTGAAAAAGGAGTCAAATAATCTTCCTAAATAGCTATCGCAAAACACTCTAAAAAGCCATTACTGATCTGTGGATCACAGCTCACAAATCTTCAATAACTACTGCTTCTTCTGCAACTAGCTCAAACAAGTTTTAAGAAAAAATGCTATTTTTAGTAGTTCTGTTCAAACCCTTCCTCAAAGAAAACATGACTTTCAGGAAAAACTTCATAATCCAACATGTTAAAAAAAGCAGCACCTGATACAAGCATAAAAGTTACTGTGCCTGTCAAACAAGGTAGGAAGAGGTCTATTTACTGCAGCAAATACCAAATACAAGTTCATCAACTTCACTATTACTGTGTCATAAAATCCCAAACATATTAAAGAAATGTAAAAGAATAGGAAAGGATAGTTCATTACTACTCACAGAACAGAAAACAGTCACCTTCCTTAACAAGGATTACCTGTCTAGAAACTAACAGTACACTAAGACCAGTATCTGAAGCACCAGTTTTCAAGTGAGTTAGAAGAGGACAAAAGCTCTTAAGAGCTACTGTCGTATCAATATAGCTGTTCTGCTCTATTTGCTAGAAACACTAGAAGGTTCACTAAAATCAAGACCAAAAAAACAAAAACTTATTGTTCTGTCCTACCAAAACTTCATCTTCAAATCCGCCATGCAAAATTCCTGTGAAGAAAATTCCTAAGTTTTCTGGTTCAATTTCCCCCAAGAGTCAGGTCACACAATTTTATGACCTTCCTTCAGAAACCAAAACCAACACAAACAACTTGCTGCATTCTCATGTCCTGCCTCTGAATAGGAGAAAATAAGTCATCCAGCCTTGCAATAGAAAATGACATAGGGCATTAAACAATGCCAAAAACTTTTACAAAAATACATTCTCACAACCATTCATCACCATATCAAAGCCTAAAGTCTAAAACTGACAGTTACACTAGGTTCCTGACCTATTCCTTTGCAGTAAACGTATGACAATTGCATAAAAATCACCTATTTACTGCACAGCTCTAAAAATTTGGAAAGTATGCCTTAACACAAAAAAAACTGAAATGCATTACATTTATTGAGGTTTGCTGAACTACAATACTGCAAACATAGTGACAAAGCATTTTATCAAAAGACATCCCACTTCATAATTTGAGAAAAAAAAGGAGTGTCAAAAATAAGTAAGTCTTATTACTCCTTACTGTAGGTACCACAGATACCACACTGAAGTTACAAAATGCACAGAACGGTATGTTAATTATAAGGAAAAATCAGCTGTACAAACAGGTCTGACAGATCTTTGGTTAAAGAGATTTTTTAAATCTTTAATTAAAAAATTGAGCACTGCAACAAAGATCTTACAAAAAAAAACCCTATATAATGAAGCTGCGTAAGGAGGAGATACCAAAGATTCTCACCGTGTTACCTCAGTTTCTTCTGCATCTCATTAATTTAGTACAGTAACAAATAAACGCTGCATTTTTCAGTTATTTTAATATTTTCAGATCAACCCAAAGCTCTGGTCTTTACTTCCTACTGCACTTTGCTTGATTTCTGCATGGAGAGGTAGTCTTTTGCTGGCTAAGCTGCTGAGCTATCTCACATTCTCAAATGTTTGTGAGAAGAACGCACACCCTCATACTTGTTCCTTGTTTAGTTAGTACCTTCCTGAAACACAAATATTTTTAAGGCTGCCGTACTACACACTGTGCTGGGTTCTCAATTGTGGTATGCGAATGCGTTTCATAAACATGCAGCTAGTTTTACCATGAAGATAGCACAGCCTCGTAGCCCACAGACGCTCAGCAAAGAGGTTGGGTATGAGTTTAAAACTCTCCATTTACCTTGGCAACTTTCAAGGCGGTGTCACAGAGAAGCAGGGATGGAAAGAGACCCCTGGCCTGTTCAAGCCATCTATGGTACAGAACACCAACACTCTCAGGGCAACTTTAAGCCTATTACTACTTTAACAGGTTTTCTGAGCTCTCTGTGGATCATACAGGAAACAGTAAGCATTAACTACATTCCTTATAGAATCTTCCACGTGTGCTAGAGCTGGCAGCTACCTCACTCTGATGCATCGCTCAGCTGAGCAGCTCAGCCCCTCATACCTACCTGTAATTTAACTTTTCTGGAAAAGGGTTATGACACTTTACATGAAATACTGTCCAAATAAAATGTTTTACTCACAGGGTTTTTTTTGTTTATTTGTAGTTCACATAACAGAACTAAGCACAACAATTTAGAGTCAGTGGTACAGAAAAATGAGAGAATTTCTCTTGTGCACAGTTAGTAAACATTAGAATTATTACAAGAAGAATGCACAAGGATTCATAATTCTGTTAGTTATACACAGTCTCTTTAGTCTTCTTATATCCCAAGGTCTGCTTTGTCTTGACTACAGGCCATCAGATCCATTGAAAACATTTCCTTGATATTTTCTCATTTCTGAGACATTCCTCAGACTCCATGTAGCTCCTCTGGAGTTCCTGGATTAACAGGAAGAGTCACAGGAAAAGACTTTTAAGATGATGAAGTCCAATCGTCCACCAACCACGAATGTTGCCCACTATATTGTACTCCTTAGTACCACATCTACATGGATCATGAACACTTCCAAGAATGGTGACTCCATCACCTCCCACTGCATCACACTCTTCCGGAAAAGTTTCTCCAAATAGCCAGTCTCTATCTCCCTTGGCACAACTTGAGGCTGTTTCCTCTAGTCCTATTGCTAGTTACAACCCCCACCTTGCCACAATCTCTTTTCAGGCAGTTGTAGAAAACAGTAAGGTCACTCCTGAGCCTCGTCTTCACCAGACTGAAGAACCTCATGTCCCTCAGCTGTCCCGAATAAGACTTGTGCTCCAGGTCCCTCACAGCTTCATTACCCTTCTTTGGATATGCTCCAGGGCCTCAATGTCTTTCTTGTAGTGAGAAGTCCAAAGCTGAATGCAGTACCTGAGGTGCAGCCTCACCAGTGCTGAGTACAGGGAGATGATCACTGCCCTGCTGGCCGCACTATTTCTGATACAAGGCAGGATGCCATTGGCCTTCTTGACTACCTTGGCACACTGTTGGCTCATTGGTCAGCCAAGCACTGACTAACACCAGGTCCTTTCCATCTGAACAGTCTTCTAGCCACTCTGCCCCAAGTCTGTAGTGCTGCATGGGGTTGTTCCAACCAATCTGCAGGATCCAGCACTTACTGAACTTCATCCCATGGGCTTCAACCCATCTATCTAGCCTGTCTGGATCCCTCTGAAGGGCCTTCCTACCACCATGCAGATCTATACTTCTTTCAATTTTGTGTCACCTGCAAACTTACTGAGGCTGCTCTCAGTCCCCTTATCCAGACAACCAATCCAGATCATCACTCATGACCTGTTGCCACTTGTATTTAACTCCACTCACCACCACACTCTGGGCCCAGCCTTTCCACTAGTTCATTACCCAGCGAACAGTGTATCTATATGTCCAAGCCACAGGCTGCCAGCTTCTACAGGGGAATACCATGGGAGACAGCATCAATGGCTTTGTTGAAGTCTAGGTAAACTATATCAACAGCCTTCCCCTTGTCCACTAGACAGGTCACCTGGTCACATAGAAGGAGATGAAGTTGGTAAAGCAGGATCTGCCTTTCATAAACCCATGCTGGCTGACTCTGATACTCCAGCTGACCCACACAGCCCACATGATCTCACTCGAGATGCTCCATAACCTTCCCTGGCACCAAGGACAGGCTGACAGGCCTGCAGTTCCCCTGACCCTCCTTACAAACCTTCATGTAGATGGGTGTCACGCTTGCTGAAAACGTCCAGTCCTCTGGGACCTCTTTGCTTGACCAGGAACACTGATAGATAGTGGAAAGCAGCCCGGCAATCATCCCCACCAGCTCTCTCAGCAGTTTCAGGTGGATGCCATCTGGCTCCATTGACTTGTGACAGGTGGAGCAGCAGGTCTCTGTTTCCACCTCAATCACAGAGAGGAGTGGGAATGGGGTTGTCATTCTACTCCCCATCCCAGACTTTGAGGTAAGAGAGTACAGTACCATGAGGATAACTGCTCTGACTGTTAAAAACAGATGTAAACAAGGCATTGAGAGCTACACCACTGCCCCTTCTTCCTTGTCTATCATTTCAAAAAGCCCCAGTGCCCTCAGACTTCTCTCAGTGACTTCACCACTGCCAGCCTGAACTATCAGCAAGGGGTTAACAATCAGATGGACTAACATGACTAGGGAGTCTCCTAGGAATGTTCCCGACTCAGGTCCCAGAGAGGTAGCACACTTCCCTACAGGTACAGCCTGCTGACATATGAGGCTTTCCATTCTCCTCAGAAGGGTGTCACCTATGACAATAATTCTTCTTTCCTTCTTGGCAGAAGCAGACTTAAGGCATGGAGTCAGCCACTTCACCCTAGACAACCTCCTGGGTGGACCTTCCACTGCATCCCCACTTTCCTCTCCCTCAAGTTTCAGAGCCTCAAACCTATTACACAGGGTCACCTGGGGCATGGAAGTAGGTAGGAACAGGGTTTGCCTGTGATACCAAGCTGGGACCTGTGTCCATTCCACTCCATCTCCTAGGTCTCCTCCCTCTACCAATGATGGAGGGCAGAGAGTCCACCACCACTGTTTAGGATGTATCACCCCACTGCCTTACTTGCAGGTATGGCAGGAAGTTGATCCACCCATTTACCTCCTGCTCACATTCCCTGATGTTCCTTAATCTCTCCACCTCCTCCTCGAGTTCTACCACCATACTGAGCAGCTCACATTTCAGACAGGTGGCCTGCCACCCTTCACCAGCAGGGACAGACTCAGGTGCTCACTGCAGCCGGAGAGCTGAACTGACATGTTTTTGGACAGGCTGTCTGGATTGACACAGTCTTGCTGGCAAGAGCCTTTGGCCTTCTGGAGACCATAGTTAGATTTGTAGTCTGGGAGGCAGCCAATTGGTGAGCTGGAGTCCTCAGTGGGAGGACTCGCCTTGCTTGCACTCTCTTCTGCTTCAATGCCCTGCATGAAGTGCCCATGCCATGCCCTTCTGATGAGCCGCACCCAGTTGGCCCTCCTCCAAATGAAGGACAGTATGGACATTTACAATTGCTATACACTGCCAAGATCTACAGATATTCAGCACCATGAAGGAGCACACAGGCAGCATCTTCTTCCACAATAGCGATGTTTGATGCTGTGGCTTACTATACAGCTACAAAAGTGTCTGTTTTTCCAAGAGCATTAATTAATGAAAAAGGACAAAGAGAAGAAAAATATGTTTTGAAGATCAACAAAATGCTCAACACAATTGCTTACAAGACGTAACCATCATCTGCTGACCTGAAAGAATACATCGCATTTGAAAGAATACATTGCAGCATTCCTCAAAGCCAGAGTCAGGAGTCCTGCACCTTGACCAGTATCAGCCCAAAGTACTTAATTCTTGACTAAAAAAGTCTATTCTGACATACTATTCTCAACAACCGACTCCTTTTGCTCCACAGTCACACTCCTTGACTTCTCAATGCTTCCAGGAACAAAACAGTAATGGAGCCCTGAGGTGTACTAACTGGTTCACGCACACTGCAGACAGTAGCATCATATCAGATTAAATTCCTCTGTCTCCCCAAAACTTATGTAGTCTTCAATTTATACTATTTTTTTTTTTTTTAATGTGACATTAAGAGTTTGCATCCTGCAGATATTCTGCTTGGAAGTAAATTTCAGGCAGCAGTTTGGACAGAAAAACATTACCTGTAGCAACCTCTGCCTTTAAGTTTGATTGATAACAGCCAATTATCCTGAAGACATTTTTCACTAATAAAGCTACTCTCCTACAGCAAAATCAAGCTATTTCCAGAGCTCCTCACAAAAGTCTTCCAGACTAAGGACCACTTGATATTCTGTCAGATTTCTCCTGGCAATCCAGAGGCCTTATGCCAAAACAATCTGGAGAAAGGTACTTTTCAGGTCATGGCATCTCTTTTTTTCTGCAGTCAAAAGAGTAAATGGGCTCTTCACCTTTACATTAGGTTTTCTAAACCAAAGGGACAAGGTAGAAGAGTGCTGGAATGCTTATTTAACATCTTCCAGAATCAAGATATGTGGCACAGCTTCCACTGCACCTTCTTAAACCTGCACAGTATTTAACATAATCAGCATACACAAGTCTACACATCAGAAAAACTGGCCTCTGTTTGCAGGTGGAACAGACTCGTCTATCTTCACAGCCAGAGATCCAAACATGCTTGCTAACATCTTTGTTTCATCCGAGCAGCATACTCAACAGCAGCGGACAAGTATGGAATTAATACTGTATGAGCTATGCTATGTTCATCTATATTGGAAAGTTTATAATTACAGCAACAGCTGTGCAAACTGTAGCTTATTTCTGCACCTGCATTAAAAGGACATCCTGAGTTCTTTCCCCACTTTAATTCATTCTCTCTAAGCTTGGCTTTAAATGGAAAAAGACTACTTGAAATACATGAAAAAAATGATACTAACAATAACTTGGGTGCTGAAGATAATGGACTTATTTTTGGAAGGTAAGATGGCAAAGTCCTAAGAAACTACAAAACTGCAGTGGTAAACCTATGCTTGCCTAGTTGTGAGGTAAGTTCCACCATTATTATCCCTTGTGAAGTTTTTCTTGTAGACCTGATTTCACTAGTGAACCACAAGCTGCTTCTCACTGTGTAAATTTTCCACTTGCAGAGGCAACCTCAGCTTGCATATTTATACACACATAACAAGAGTACACTTAACACCATTTGTGTAAAGCACACCTCATCTTTACCGCCTGTATTAAAAACACATGCAAATTGTTGCGATAAGTCATACACGTGCTTTGTTGAAGTGAAAGTGAAGTGATGGGACCTTGAGCACAGACAAACCCTTGCGTCCAAACCACAGATTTCTTCAGAGCTAATTTCCTTCTACTATAAAAGCAGGCCCAACCATCGAAGGTTTACGTAGTAAGATTTCCAGCAGTTTCAAACTTAATCCAGGTGAAAACTAATCTCTAAGCATGCAGCTAATACACACAAGTACTAGTGAGTTACGCCAAAAAGATACAGTAACAATAAACTTCTCTTGCTGTAATTAATTACCCAGAAGCAAAGACAAGTTAAAGGCAATCACACAAGTCCTTTCATGACTACACACTAACAGGATCTATTGCTGCTTGGGTGAGGACATTCAAAGCAGATACCCAGGGAATATGACAGCTTCAACAGTTCACAGCACTGCAATCCAAAGGGCCACCTCCAGGATGCCTCCAAATAATTGTAATGCCACTGTAGGCACGTGCTCAGATGTTTGCTGCCAGGAGCTGCCATCACATTCCCGCCACACTATCGAGCATCTGGAGAGTAACGCAGTTGGTATGAGGAGGTACAGAATTTGTTTAGAAGTTGGTTTAGAATTGCAATATTAATATTAATGTTCTTAAACAGCTTTCTCCCATCTCTCTAATTACTTCATGCAAATTCCTTGACTGTTTATACATAAGGATTTCACCTCATCTTTTCAATTTCCTAGGGTACGTACAGTCTAAAAAAACTGGCCAACAGTAATATCCTTTATTATCAATAAGCTGAAAAAAATCAGACCTTATACACCACCCACACTTGCAACTGTTTTTAAAAGTTTTATACAATAACCTTCCTCAACAAGCAGTTTAAGAATGGTTCAGTGTTATCCAGGTAACTGAACAGAATTTTCACTTCTGAAACCAATTTGTTTCAGCTGAAAACCTAAACAGAAATTTTTCTACAACAGTTGAAGAACCTGCTGTCTAAAAATATTTTTGGCAATGCTTATTTCCTTAGGCTAGCATTAGTTGTGTTAATGAGAAATAATAAAGCTCTGCTTTTCAAAGAGGCTTCCAGAGGCAGGCGTTAAACCAGACACATTTGACTCCAACACAGGCCTACAGTTCCCCAGATCTTCCTGAAAAAATACCCCCTCTCTATGAAGAGAAGTAGGAGAGGGACAGAACAGCAAATGGAAGAAAGAACACCAACAAAGAAAAATGAAATTGAGAGATAGAGTTCAAAGACAAAAAAGAAGGAAAATAAAGAAGAGAATTTATCCTACCAGAGACAGCACCTCTTGTCAGTCAAGACAAGAAACATTGCCTCCCAAAAAGAATCTGGCACCAGGTCATAGCAGAAGTGATGGGGGAAGACCAAATCTGACCTGAGGTAAAAAAAAAAAATGGAGTTATGATCCAGATTTTTATGTTTAATTTTTTAAACTCAGTTTGTTGTTTCATTCATATCTTGCAGGATGTTTAAAAGAAATTGATTATAAAAAAAACAAGTCTTTCTTTAGCTGTCTTGTCATGATGATAATGGGATGACCCAAATCAAAAGTGGAGAAGTATTTTCATGAAAAATGTGAAGTTCTGTTTGAAAAATAAAATTAAAAACAAATCCAGACTACCAGAGTGCATGTAGTAATACATGAAAACAATGTATACCACTGAAATGTCTTCATGAGTAAAAAAATCTGTAACAGACTTGCACCTATAAATCTCACAGAAACGAACAATGCCAGCACTACTCCTAGTTTGAGTAGAGATGCCTTTAAGAATGATGAACTCTTTACCTGATACTCTGCTGCAAATGGGACAAAATTGTTTCCCACGTCCAGATTTCCTGTTTGACTGTAATAAAGCTTAAAGAGATTCTCCCAGGTCTCCAATTACAAGTGGGTACAACATTAAGATAAAGTCTCCAAGAAGTTCCCAATAAAACTATCAGGATTTAAAAAAAAAAAAAAAAAACAACACATTCATGAAATTCACTGCAGGGTGAGAAACAGGTAGTAAAAATAAGAATTCTGGAATACACTAAATATAATAAAAATCAATTTTAAGACCAAAAAATACAGATTTCATGAAACAAATCCAGCCTCCTTCTAATATCCATACTGCATCTTGAACAAATCTGGAAACATTCATACACAAGTATGTTTTGCCAAACACTTTGGAGGCTCCTCTGAGTTATATCCTTACTTAAAAAGGAATTCCAAGTAAGAATGACTTCCAGTGGCAGAAATAATGCAAGCGCCTGCAAGCACCTCTGAAATACAGTTCTGAGACCTATGGATTAAGAGAAATTACACAAGAGATAGAAAGACATATTAAAGATAAGGCATTTTGATGATGATGCCCTGCAATTTTAACTCAGGACAGACCTTACTCATCAGCTTAGCAAGTGTCAGTAACGTAAATAAAAGTTTTTAAACAGATCAAAATTGAAGCCTTGTTTTATACATACTGTCCACCATAAAGCTATGGAGCTTGCCTATGCTCTGCACTGAATCCAAAACAGTCCTACTTCGTTGTGTAAAAGTTATTACAACAATGCTACACAGAGACGAAGGTATGGGTAACCACAAGAATAATAAATACAAAATGATGATAGGAATAAGTTCAAACTAGATGTTCAGGTGATGCTATGGAAAGGTATGGGAACCAAAGAGATCATGAGGCTTGAAATACTCTGCTGCCACATTCAAACCTGAAACAGTCAAGAGACCTCTAGCATGATGCTTAATATCAAATCCAAAGTTTTAATTGTTTGATCTGAATACTTGGCAGATTCAACCTACACTGGAATAGAACTCTTCTGTTTGTTTTACAACACATACCAAGTGCACGTATATACAAACACTTCAGTTTTCACCACCTTCCTTTTTGAATAAATGGAGTATCATCTTATCTTACTAGGAAACTGAGATTTTGGACTCACAAAGAAAGGAGTTGGCTGAGGTAAACACCTTTGCAATTTCTAACCATGCAGAAATTTCACCTCATATATGTTCCATGTTGCTAACATCACCCTGAGCTCTGAGTGTCAATCTGAGCTTGGCATGCACAAGCTGCAAACAGCAACATGCAATGCCAGTTCCATGTAGGTGAGTGACATTTCTGCCTCCAATCAAGCTTGTAAATATCTCCTCCATCATGCTAAATCTTCTAAGAACAAAAAACTGAATACTTACAACCTTGCTGATATTAAAATACAGATCAACCAACAATCTGAATCTGTAGAAAATGTAGTCTTACACAGCTATCTTGCTCAGTGCACCATTCAGCAAAGAAACAATTAACTATTATATCACTAAATGTTATAATCACTGGTCTGTCTGAGCCTTTATTAACTACACACTTTTAAAAACTTGCACTGACGATAGTTTTTCTGATAGAGAAGTGCTTTCAGGAAAAAAATCAGAAAGACTTCAGTGTGGCACAAATACTGGATTAACTTTCACAGTACTTCAAAATGATACAATTCTTTCCCTGAAACTGATGGAAACCAGAACACAAAGATTGAAACAGCAAGTCCACTAAATCTAGCTGCCCAATTTGAAATGCCAAAGAATCCATTTTCCAGAGCATTTGATTTTCTATAGACAGGTGTATTTCCAAAGCATATCACTTAAGCTCTTACAGTTGCAGCTGCAAATGTCCAAATGCCCAAAGCTTAGATCGGGCCTTCATGAAATTAAGACCAGGAGCTAACAGCTACCTGTGAATTGTCTCCTAAGTGATCTGCTCTGCCTTCCACATGGACTGTGAAGCAGAGAAAGGAAGTTGGGTTGCTCCAGTTCCCACAGAATTCAATCACCCCCTCTGCCTGCAGTGCCTCTACCTGCTCTCTCCCCGCAGTTCCAGATGCAGAGCCATGCTCCAACATATAGCAGTCTCCTGCACACCCCCAGAGGAAGATAGGGTAGCGAGTGGGGGTAACATGTGGTTCTAACAAGTCATTAAACCTCACAGGTACTCAAAGAAGGTGGAGTTAGTGCTGTCTGTGCAGCTGAATTCTGACACATCCCAACTCCTGAGGGCTCAACTGAGCACAGTTCTTCAGAGCTGTTGCTGTGTCCAGCTGCTTCTTGAGCGTACTAACCTTTTTTGTATTAGTCATCGCTCAGTTTCTATAGTTATTAACTGTAACTGAAGTAAGACCTTCACAACTGAGAGCAGTGACACAACTCACCCTCAAAGTTGTTTAGTATTAGGAGTGTAAACAGGCAAAGCACTTGAAAAACTTTCTTTCTTTTTATTTAAGATGCATGAATTCTGTTTGTCCAGCCCCATTCATGCAACTTGCACAGCTTTCTAAACCTTCTCTGAATCCCTCCCAGTCACCATCAGCCCAAACGGAGTTATTTAACCACTGTCTTCTCTCCACAAATCCACCTACTGATGGTAGAACTACCACAGCTCTACACCAGTTTTTATTGCATAAGGTATAAGTCTTAGAGAAGAAGTGGTCTGTCTTGCCACCTATTTTCAGAGGACCTTGTTCACACACTGCAGGAACACCAGCATATTGCTTCACACGCAATACTCTTCACAAACCAATAGATAGAAACCATTTTTTTAAATGAAAATGTAGTTGCCTCAAAACTGAAGAAGTATCATGCTGGCTAAAATATCACTAATGCACACAGCTTTTTTTAATTATTAAATGATGATCCAGTTTCTTGCTGAATACAAGAAATAGTTTAATAATAAAGCAAATTACTGTGTAACATCACTTTGCATCACATTTGCAGCTGCTGCTGTTTAACGTTAACTTACTTTGTGTTCTGAACATACTCTCACTAGATAAATTATCACATGATGTGGATTTTCAAATATTGCACTATGCTTTTAATTATGGTAACATGGTAGTGCAACTACGAGTACAACTTTGATTTATGCAATTAGAAAACACTTTCTCGGAGTAACATCTTAGAGCAAACTTAGAAAACCCACTGTTTCAAAGTACGTGCAAAACCGTCAACTTAATCTTGATTTGTTTCCTACAAAACAGATCTAAACAACAGTAATGTATGAAAGAATTTGTTGTTACTCTGTCTTCTGGAACAGCAAAATTCCACGTTTGTAGATGAAATGTAGTATTAAAATGCATCAGAAGGCAGTAATTATAACAATTTCACACAAGCATTTCTTAATTAATAAATGCAGTGCTTCATTGACTGGATTGTTTTGATTATTTTGTACAAAAGATGTGTAGTTCCATTACCGAATTAACGGTTTTGCATACAAAAGTACATTAATTTTGCATTTAGTGGCACTTACATAATTGACACTACACGAAATATTAGATGTTATCTATCACCAGCTGGGTGCTGTTAGCTTCGACAGAAATTTGTGGTATCCCTCTGCAGATCAAGTATGGTATAGTTATTGTGTCATTTGGAGGGTCAGAAATCAGTTTGCAATGTTTTCCAACACTTTATTATGGATAAAGTTTTACTAATGCTCTGTATGTGACCACACAGAAAACATCATTGGCCCAGACTCTTTCAACAATACTGCTACAAGACTGGGGTTAATACTACCTTGATATTAACTGTTTTCAAATGGTTGGCTCGTGTAGTTTTGTGCATTTCTTTTTAAGATGCATCACAAATAAGGTACATGACTCAAAGACATTCGTACACAAAAAAACACTAAAGTGGCACTAAAGTTACACTTCCTTTTATACGAAGAGTTTGAAGCCAGCAGGCAATTCCAGAACTCCACCAGGCCTGCCAGTCACTGCTCTCCATTTATATGTTATTGACATCCAGATCATGCTTCATGTGGAATTGGGATTAACTGCAGAACTCTGCTGGTTCATACGAAATGCTGATGAATGGGCACCATCATAAAAACCAAACACCACAAACACACGACTTCTACTCTTGCTAGCTTTATGAAACTTAAAGAATACATTCCCAAATGCAAATAAGAAACATGATGGAAGAGGGACACGGAGCAGAGGCACAGGGCATGCAGGAGGTAATCACATGGTTCAGAGACTCCCTTTGGCACCACTGCAACAGGAAAACAGAATTTTGGACTTTTGGATGGCCAGAAATGCTACAGCAATCTTGTTTCACCAAAAAAAAAAGAGTGCAAAAGTCTTCTAATGATATCAATGGAAGTTACAGTTCTCCCCTTTCCCTTGTTCTGGGTGCTGCGCACCGCTATACAAAAGAGCCATTACTCATGCATGTGTACAGAAAGTAGATTTACAACAAGCAAGGTATTTTCTGCTGTATGTTTCAGAACATAAAAATTCACCTGTCCGTTGCTTGGTTACATCACCATACTCTCCTAAACGGAGGGGCTAACCCAGAAACACAATGAATCACTCCTGAGAAGGCAACGACATGAAATCCAAGACCTGGGAGTGACCTCATGTTGCATTCTGCAAAACCAAAGGCAGGGAATAGCTAGTTCCTTAACACAAGTCACAGAACAAAGACAGTTTTAAAAAATTAGAAATGAGCAGCTATAGCAAAAGGAGGATAAACACTAACGATTACACTTGCCAGTACTACCAGAAAGCCTCTGAAACACCAAAAGAACACTTAAGGAAAGAAGAACAATAATTGAAGTTATATTTATATCTACTTTCATCAAGTGGGGAAAAACGTGAGCCCAGAGCTCATTGGTGAGAAGGGAGCAAAGAAGAAAGGGGGATGGTGAGATTTTTTTTCTGAAAGATAACAAAACTGATTTAAAAACAAACCTTACTGCACTTCATAGATGATTACACCAACAAAAACAGGCAGGCAACTCTAGTGGCATATAAGCATAGATGTCCATCAGATGCTTTGTGGCCTATTTAAGGGTACCAAGATTCTGGAAGAACAACTTCTCCAGCATTTACCCTTCTGGAGACGTCCATTCTTATCAGACAACTGGTACAGTGTTCTAAATTATGTCAGGCACAACCAATAAATCAAGTTTGTAAATTTCAGAGTGGGGCCCTTTTTAGGGCAGAACACAGAAAAGGTGTGACTTATTAAAAATAAAAACTTGCTATCCAAGGTCAGCTGCTCTCTATTAAGTCACACTGGATCAAAAATTTCACTTACAGATGGCATTATACAGACCTGAAGCAAGAATTACTTTTGTGCAAATATTTCACTTTGGGGGTTTCTCTATCTCTAATGGAATCAAGTCTCTAAGCCTCTTTTCCTAGAAGTTGGAAAAGCATGCTTCCAGTATTAACAGAAGCTATCCTAACCATACACCTCAAGTCAACAAAAACAAAACGCGTGAAATAAACAGAGAACCAGTGAGAAACTATTTCAGTTTTTCAAAAAGAAGAAACAGTGAAGAAGCCCCTTCAGAAAGAAAACACTAAGCTTGGTGTTACAAATCACTCCCGTCTAAACATCAACGTACAAGCACAGGAACACCACTCTTGCTGTAGCAACCAGAAACTGACACCCATCAAGCAAATGTACAATACAGACTTCATCAGAAATTTACCTGTAAAGAAACTTTCAGATTTTCTCTACTTGAACAGAAAGGCTGCTCAGGAGCAAAGCATCTTTTTAGCATATACCACCACCTTTTTCTTTAAAAAACAAACAACGCATTCCACACACTTATCTCTGAAAAACGCTAGCAAACAACAGGGTATCACTTTGATAATTTTTACCTGTACAATCTAGAAAAAGTTGTATCCTACTATTGTACTTCAAAGAGCGTATCATGGATGCAAGCACCATAGACAGACTTATGGAGAATGTTATCACGTAAACTCACTAAAAAACTTTGTAACCAATCTTCATTTCACTCATTTTTTATCAGCTGAATTTTCAGCCACACACAGATCCAGCACCTTCATCTCCACCCTCTTGGGAAAAGATGTATTGCATACAGAAGAGAAGGAGCTGGGGAGGAGGAGGAGGAAGGGGAAAAAGGAGAGGATCTGGTGTTCACACAAAGTTTTCTCTAATCCAAGTAAGTATAAGCTTGTGGATTTGGGCAAAATAATCACTTGTTCACATGAGTAAGTGCTCCTGTTTAGCAAGACACATGTGAGATAGTGAGACAGAAAAGGTACAGTGTCCTGTGGGCTGACAACAAGCTAACAACATAATGCCAGCAGTATTACCCACCGACACCAAGTTGTCCTACAGTGTTTCTGCCAAAATACATTAGGAATAAATAGAGAGAAATGAGATAGCAGAGAAAATGGAGACGGGTGTTGGAGTAGATTCGCAATATGGCAGAAAGTTATGCTTTCAGGTGACTAAGTGCAGCAAAAAGAGCGTCTTCGTACTACCCCAAATACCTTACCTGCGGACAGCAAGGCTGCAAAAATAACAGCAGCAGCCAAGCGACTTTCCCCGACACCTCGCTCCCTTTTGCACAGCCCCCTTCCCAGCGCTCAGCCCTCCCTCGCCCCGCTCTTTGCGACCGACTCCCAGTAACTCTCGCACTGCCCCGCCCGCAGCCGTAGCACGGCGGCACACGGGCAGCGCGCAGCACGCGATGACCTCCCGCACTCCCACAACACGCGCCGCTACCCCTGGCGGCGGACACGTCGGCAGGCCGCCCCGCGCCCCCCGCAGGCCCGCCCATCGCGGCCGGGCCCGCCGGGGGCAGAAGGGGCCTCGCGGCCGCCCGCCCTCGGACGCGGAGGAGCGGCCCCCCCCCCTCCCCCGGCGGGCCCCGCTCCCGCGGCCGGAGGGCCCCGCCGCAGGCCGCGCGGGTAGACGGCCCGTCACGGCCGCCTCCCTCCCATGACACTGCAGAGCGCGGCCCGGCCGCCGCCCTCCGCCGCCGGGGCCTCCTTCCGCCGCCGCCGGCTCCGCGGGCCCCCTCCCGGCGGCGGCGGCGCCATGATGGTCGGCCCGAGAGGGCGCCGCGCCAGGCCCCGGCGCCGGGCCGAGCCCCGCGTCCCCGCGGCCTGCCGGCCCGCGCCGCTTACCTTCATGTCGGGACATCCTAGTCCGGAGGCGGCGGCCCAGGCCCGTCCCGGGGCTCCCGCGGGCTGCTCGGGCGCCGCTGCGGCCTGGCCCCCCGCCGCCACCACCGCCGCCACCGACCGCCGCCGCCGCCGCCGCCGCCGCGCGCACGGAGCCCCGGTGCGAGGGCTGAAAGGGGGCAAATATACAAGAGACGGCCAGGAGCCGGCCTCCCTCCCCTCCTCCCGCTCCTCCTCCTCCTCCTCCTCCTCCCTCCTTCGCTTCGCGGGGGGCGGATCCGGCGGCGGCGGCTTCCCGGGCGCCGTGACACGGTGACTCCGGGCCCCGCCGGCTCCAGGCGCCGCCCCCTGCCCGCTCCCCTCCGCCCCGCCCGCTGCCGCAGCGACGGCGGCGCCGGGACCGCCCGCCTGCGCCGCGCTGGAGCGCTGCCGGCCCCTTCCTCCTGCTCCGGGAGGAAGAGGAAGTGCTCCGCCGGGCCCTCCGGCACCGCCCAGCGCTGCCGAAGCGCTGCTTGAGCTGCCGGGCGCGCCGGCTGGGGCCGCCCCGGGAAGAGCCGTGGGGAGCGCGAGCACGGGTCGGCCGAGGCCTTTGTAAAGGGAAAAGTAGTAATAAAAATCATCATCATAATAAAAGCCAGGACCGCCGCGCATGCTCCGAGCAGGTTTTCCTACCGCTTATTGTTACTCCGTGGAGCAGTCTGGGGAGCTCGCTGTTGGCTGGGAGACGCAGGGTCGTTCCCATTCCACCCCTGAACCCCGTTCTTTGGTTTGAGTTTGGTTTTTTTCGGTCTTCCTCCGCAGTGAGGCAGGACGAGCGTGCCTGCCAAAAGTGTGCACCGGCTGGGCCAGGGGCAGGCAGGCCGTGCTGGCTGAGTGTCGCAGAAGTCCCGCTCCGTTCCTCCATGCACACAGAACTTTTTGTACTGTCACGTTTGCTGTCTGTCCTTTCATGTAGTCTTGGCATGAGTGAAACAAGCATGACTTGGCCATGCTAATTCCTGGTTGAGATGTTGGTGTGTACCAAGCAACCTGCTTCCGTGCTGCCTTTCTCCCTGAACAGCACAGTGTCTCCCTCTGTCTCTGTCATACCTGCCTCTCTTTTCCTCTGCATTTTTCAGGTCCTACTCTGCTCTGGACTCTTCCCTGTCCAACACCTCCATTGTCACAGAATCATTAAGGTTGGAAAAGACCTCTGAAATCACCACATCCAACCATCATCCCACCCCCACCCGGCCCACCAACAACATCCACACTGTTCTTGAACGCCTCCAAGGACAGTGACCCCACCACCTCCCTGGACAGCCTGTGCCACTGCCTCACCGCTCTTTCTGAAAAGAAGTATTTCCTCATATCCAACCTGAACCTCCTCTGGTGCAACTTGAGGCCATTACCTCTCATCCCATCACTGTTACCTGGGAGAAAAGGTCGAGCCCCACCTCACCACAACCTCATTTCAGGCATTTGTAGATGATAAGGTCTCCCTTAAGCCTCCTCCAGACAGAACAATCCCAGCTCCCTCAGCCATTCCAGATCTTTCACATCTTTGTTGTCCTCATAGAATCATACAATCACAGGATTGGAAAGGACCTACAAGATCATCTAGTCCAATCATCCTCCCATCACCATTGCTACTACAAGCTACTAAAACATATTTTGTAGCACCTTATCCAGACACCTCTCAAACACTGCCAGGGATGGCAACTCCACCTCCTCCCTGGGCAGCCATTCCAGTACCTGACCACTCTCTGAGAGAGAAGGTTCTTCCTTATGTCTAACCTAAACCTCCTCTGGTACAACTTGCTGCCATTTTCTCAGATCCTGTTTGTTGCCTGGGAGAAGAGGCCAAACCCCTCCTCACCATAATCTCCCTTCAGGAAGTTGTAGAGAGCAGTGACGTCTCTCCTGAGCCTCCTCTTCTCCAGACTAAACAATCCCAGCTCCCTCAGCTGCTCCTCGTAAGATTTGTGCTCCAAACCCCTCACGAGTTTCATTGCCCTTCTCTGGACTTGTTCCAGGGCCTCAATGTCTTGTATTGAGGGCCCCAAACTGAACACAGTGGTCGAGGTGCAGCCTGACAGTTGACTCACTCATTGTCATCCCTGCTGTGTGCTCAGGGCTCTGCATCCCACTCTCTCCTCCTGCTATCCTGCACATTCACCTGTCTATGAAGAAATTCACAGTTCACCCCCAGTTTCCCTGCTACACCCCACATTGTACCACAGCCCACTTATGCCTGCCCTGTTTCTGCAACCCCTGTATGTTCACATCAGTGAGATACTTCAGCCTACTCTGAGGCCCCCATAGGACCACAGGCCAGAAAAGCCAAAGTATCAGGCTGCAAGGCAAGGGTGAAGTGGCCAGTAAGTGCTGAAAGGAAAAAGTGCCAGCCTCATGCCTTGTATCAACCCGTGCCATTCATGTGGTACCTCTGCTTTTCCCCTTCACATATGTACACATGGAGAAGGCTGCCCAGAGAGGTTGTGGGTGCCCCATCCCTGGAGGTGCTCAAGGCCAGGTTGGATGGGGTCCTGGGCATTGTGATCTTGTGGCAAGGGATTGGAACTGTAGAAGTTTTTAGGTCCTTTCCAATCCAAACTATTCTATGATTCCATAATTCTCTCTGGTACTCTGTCTGCTTCCACCTTTGCCTTACCTACCTGCAATGTGATAACTGCAATGCCTACTGAGTGCATCTACTCTGCCTAAAACGATGCAAGCACTCTCATTAGAAGCAAACGATACCTCTGCGTGGAGAAACTGAGTACTGTTTTGTCCGAAGAGAAAGAAAACAAGGGGAAAGTCAGTGACATGTCAAAGTCTGCAAGTGAGACACAGCTGAAGAGAAATCTGCAAATGTCATGAATCTCACTAGGAAACTGAAAGGGGCACCTCTAAGCCTGAGCGGGAGGTGAAACCGTGCCCATCTTGTCAGCTTTCCAGAGCAACAATGGGGCAATGAGTCCTGTTTCTACTACTTTATTTTAGCACCAGCAGTTTTAAATGCAAGTGGCAATCATCTCACTCTGATGCAAAATACAGACTACCAGCTGCTCTTGATCAATGCTGCCCTTCAGTTCCTAGAAGCACACAGTTCCTGGAGCACACTGCCCCGCAAGATGCTAGCTCTAGTGGCTGACAACAGCCTGTCAGCTTGTGCCCCACTCTGAGCACCACACTGCTGCTTGGTTTACTCTTGGTTTTATGCTTTTACCAATAAGCTGTCTTTCAGCAGGAGGATCTCCCCTCCATATAGCTGCAAAACACAAATTGCAAAGTGGGCATCGCAGGGCACCTGAAGGTTTTGGTTTAGTCTCAGTTTGAAAAGGGCTGACTATCTCGTATGTCCACACTCCGGTTACAAGAAGTTGGGCTTTAATCACATGGATGACCCTTGAGCGCATGTGGTCCAGTGTGTGGTAGGGAGCCCCTCATCACACAACCTTTCTGAAACATTCCTGTAGCCTGCTAGAGAAAAACAGAATTATTCATTGCATATATGTAGCAGTATATAACTTGTATGTAGCAGTAATTATTCACTGCTTTCTGCCTTAGTGCCTGCGTCTATTCTAAATGAGGCAGGATGGTTAAAACGTTGATAGTCTTGGAATAGCATATGCAATAGTATATTAAAATGCACTCTCCTGTATCTTTTAGCAGAGATTGTGCTGGTTATTTCTCTCCTCAACAAATGCAGCACACAAGAGTACAAGACAAGACACCTAGGCTCCCATGGGCAGGCACATAGCAGCTCCAGCTGTATGTAGGACATGGCCTAGCAGACAGTCTGAATGTCCTGTACAAGGTTGTAATCTTAGCATTACCTTGTTTTGTGGTGTCCTTTTTTTTGAAAAATAGTTTTCTGTAGAATGAGAAAGAAAGAGTTTGTTGAAGTTTAGGAAGTTCTTGTGTCTCTGAGGGGAGAGCCTGCCATAGTCAGGTTTCTCATTCTTTCTCTCACATGTAGCAGAATATTCTGTAGGTGAACTTTGCTGCTCTGGTGTGAGGAAAAAATATCAACACATGTGTTTTCCTTTAGATAAATGCAAGCAGAGAAGTCAGAATTTACTCACCCAAGGTCATTCAAGCTCAGAGGTGGCAAAGGATTAGAAACCCAGATCTGAGAACTAACTAGGCCATTGTGTAAGCCACAGTGTGAACAAGCAAAAAGTCGTGAGTTTTCCTAACGTGGTATCATAATAAGACAAAATTGATACCTGAAAGCAGCAGCATTCTGGGAAACAGGGAGGAGATGGATGTGTAGCCATGTGCAGCTCCTTGCCTTTCTACTGCAAGAGAACCCAGGACCTGGAAAGCAGCAGGAACAAGTGCAGGTACAGAACTGAATACTGACATTCCAGGGCAGAAATAAGTGATAAACTGTTACAGTAGAAAGCACTTAGTCCATTAGCCTAATTGAAATCTTCCACCCCTTTGTGGGCTACTTAAAGCCCACTGAGGTGATGGTTCCACTTATTTCAGTGCTATTCCCACCAGGCTACTACCATTTGTATAAGTGGTCTCTGCGTCACTTTGCTGGACTTGTTTTCTGTGAGGCTGGGCATACCACTGTATGCAACACTAGCTCCTCGTTGTCTGCACTGGTCTGCTCAAGGATTCCGCTTCACATGTGGAGGCAAGAGGTGCTATCACTAGAATCATGTCTGACTTACGCCAATCAGTGGTTTTGATCATTCCAGTTGTCATAAGAGACTGCCATTGCGTGCACATTCAGATGTCAGCCTTGTACACTGCTGTATGTCAAAGTGTCCCACTACTATTTCCTTCTAAGTGCTGCTGTTCTGTCTCCTCTTGCTGAGCAGTCATCCCACGTTGTGCCAAGCTACCTACTGTCTGTGCTCAGACAAAAGACTTTGCAATCAGAGAAAAACAGTTGCTGCTTTCTAATTTATATGGAAAGGCCTGAAAGAGCTTTGCATACATGCCATTTTGTTTTGAATTCTGCATCAAGAATAATTATTCTGCCATAGTAATTTCTCAGAAAATGTGAAGACTCTGGGAATCTTACAGATGGAAATGATATTTCCACATAAATGTCCATGAAAAAATCCTCCTTCCTTCCATGTGCCCAGGCCTACTGGTGATGTCTTGCAATCCAGCTGGAAACACCAAAAGCACAGAGCAATAGCACAAACATACTTGGAGTCACGAGGAACATCAGATGGCTTTACTTGTTGATCTCATTTGGATCCCACTGAAAGAGAGTAAGGCTTGGTATTTTACCAGGGACATCCTTCCTCTGGGGTGATTATTTTGTGTTGGAGATAAACTGAAATGAGCACCACTAAGTGTGCTTATCATCAGTTCAGACTTTAAGTAGAAATTCTGCTTTAGGGTGTTGGATATACAGTGCAGATGCTTACATGACTAAGCCTGTACTTTGCTGGCAGCTGCAGAAGCTGTTCCATCTCTCATGTTTGCCTCCAGGCATCAGTTTAATCTCTGCTGCCTTTCCTGACCAGTGGCCTCCCTGTATTCACACATACCCTCAAATGGCTGCCTTTTCCCCAGCCCACATGTAACAGATGTTGTATGTTCCCAAGATCTCCAAGGTCTCTTTGGGAGCCAGATTTGATATAATCAGAAGCTGATATAAAGCTAAAAGTGCTCCAGCTACCTCTTTCTCTACTACTTTTCTGGCTAAATTTTCACAAAGAATTTGAACCAAGACAAACACCAAAAATTAATCAAATCATTCCATCCTCTTACCAAAATATTTCTAATCACACACCAATCCCTTGTACTGGTGTGGTTCCAGCACTGTTCTTACAGGACCTAAAGTCACAATGTATGGAGAAATAAAAAGAGCCCTTGAAAATTCTCTGCATCACAGCTTTCTTCTCTGACAGAAGAGGACAAAGGAAAAAGAATGCATAATTTCTCAGTGCTGTTATTACTGTTGCTTTGCAGGTTACCCTTGAGCCAACCAACATTCATCTACTTGATAACCACAAGTGTTACTGTTTTCACTCTGTTCCATGTGAATGAATCAGAAGGACAGTCTCAAGCACTGTTCCAGCAAGGAGGAGGTAACACGGGTGTATCTCTTTGCTTACAAGGCCCTGTTTCTGCGAGCAGGAGGAAGCAAATGAAACAATCTCTCATATAGCTCATCATTACACAGTTTTTCAGCTAATTCTCAGATATATTCTATGCACATATTTTTCAAGGCTGTGCTATAATGCTGCTTCTGGCTCTCCACTAGGTTTTTATGGCAGCTTTTTTTTTTTTTTTTTTTTTTTTTTTTTTTTTTTTCCCCTGCTCTTTTCTTCTCTCCTGTCCCCCACTTTTGTCACAGTAACACCCACACCTGGGCAAGTTCCCCAGGAGCTCAAACCTCTGATTGACCATCTGTGACCTTTTCGAGTGTTTCTCTGTGACAATTCTTGTGGTGGATGCTAATCTGACACTGGAGAGAAGCTGCTCCTTGAAAAGGAGTTAATCTTCAGATCTATGTATCTATTTTCCAGTAAAATTGAAACCAATTGCTGCCTTATACCCAGACCACTCAACTTGCCCTGCTGTGATCATCAGACAGGCGGGGATGCTGTGACGAAGAATTGCTTGGAAGCTATGCACCCCAGCTTACAAAACCAACAAGGCTGTGGGGATGCAGGAGGCCATCACAGCCAGGTTTTTCCATTTTTCATAAGCAAAGGGGTCTTCTAGAAGTCACAGCAAAATATCATCACCTCCAGGACTACCAAGGCTAACCAGAGCCTAGCAAAGGACAGGAGTCTATAGCCCTGCACTACCTCAATGTGCTGTGAAGGCATGGAGCTTATGAACAGAGAGCACAAGATGATGACAAAATGAGCTATGTTTGCTGGAACAGTGGCATCTCTGAATATACTGCATGTTTTCAAATATAGGAAGACAGATGGAGCAGGTGTTTTCAAACATAGGAAGGCATAGTTCCTGCTGTAAAGAACCTCTGCTATACAGTGACATTAGAAAGTTGACAGCATGGGGTATAAAGCCCAAGGTTAAGGGCTCAGGTTCTGGTCATGGATACTGAATAGGTTATAGCCCATATTTCCCTTTCTTGTGTCTCCCTGTAAATTTTTGCCTGAGTAGTTCAGACACATGCAGAGCCTGTGAATAAGCAATTAGAAAAAATGTATTAGCAATTAGAAAAAAGAAATGAGAAAGTTAATACAGCCTAACTTGGTGGGAAAGCATTGCTCTCACTGCTAATGTGCAGAATTGCTGGGTGTGTGAGGCAGCTCTGTCTGGCTCTGCAGCAGGTTACTCTACTGAAATCATCCACTGTAATATTTTTAGCTGTTATTAGTGATGCATGAGTAGTGATTTCGGGGTGCTCCAGACCCCTCATCTTCTTCCTTCTGCAAGCACATGAGAAAATTTCAGCTCTGAGACACTTAGCTGTGTCTGGAAGACCACTAGTGACAAACAGAACTTACCCAGCTCTTGGCCTTTGTCCAGCCATCTCTTCCTAATTAAAAATGAAATCTTACCTAAAATAAATTTTACTAATTCATTTGCCCTCCAAATGTCAGAACCAACTAGTTTTCTATTCTCAGTTTAGAAGTTTTTCATTTTTCAGGTACAGAATGATCAGTACTGACATTTGAAAACATGTTTTTAAAAATGAATGTTGGCAGTTTTCATTTGCCTGTTTAAAGTGCTGAACATTCTCTCCACTTACTGAAGCTTTCAGTAAAGGTCAGCCTTTATTGGCCAGATCTCTAAAAAGATTGAGTAAGGTGTTTGGCACCTGGTAGCAGAGGGCTGGCAAGGCACTACAAAAGGCTACAATGCTTGAGAGCCCTCCACACTGGCTGTGCACCTGGAATGCAGGTTGGTAACCCCAGATTATTGTTTTTGCTCAATCTCCTGTGGAGAAACTGTTGTTGTAACAAGTAGAGCAACTGACAAACTCTTGCTGCACAAAGACAGGGTGTTCTCACTGTTCTCTACTAAAACCATGAACAAAACTCACCTCCACAGGGCAGCTGTCCCTAGAGCAGGGACAGATGTATGTAAGCATTTTGGCTCTAAAAAGAGAAGGTTATCTGTCTACCATCTTCCTGTTTTATGACAGGCTTTGGTAGAAGCTGGAAGAAGGAGGATGAACATTGTCAGTACAAACACATCCCTCTTCTCTTTTTCTTCTCCACCTTCCAAAGATCCTTGATAGCAGCCCAAACATTTGTTGAGCTGTTCTTGAGTCTGCTGAACAGATTACTTGCATGACAGACAGGAATGCACCAAGATCACAATGAAGTACTTGACTAAAAACAACACAGAGAAACCCAAAACCAAAAGAAGTCTGGACACAGCAAGGTCACTTTACCATTGCAAGCTGATATGGCATCATTTCATAGAATCAAGAGATGGCTTAGGTTGGAAGAGGCCTCAAGGATCATCAGATTCCAGTCCCTCACCTGCAGGCAGGGCTGCCAGTCACTAGATCAAGTGCTAGATCGGGTTGCCTAGGCCCCATACAATCTGTCCTAGAACACCTTCCGGGATGGGGCATCCACAACATCTCTGGGTGGCCTGTTCTGGCATCACAGCACCCTCTCAGTAAAAACTATCCCCTGACACCCCATCTAAACTTCTCTCCTTTAGTTTAATCTTGTATTTTGTGCAAAACCCCTCACTGCAGTAGCAACTTACATAATTCAGTTTTGACAAACCAAAGGAGAAGAAAGAAGGGTGCCTGTGCTTTTCTTCACCAAAGTCCTTGTTCTTGCTTCCTGACACTGCAGAGACCTGTAACCTCACTCTCACTTTCTTCAACAGGTCCACAGGCTCATACTTGCAAGGAACAGAAGCAGATCCTCTGGACCTTCAGTTACTATTCACAAAAACAGCTAGCAATACCCAACTCTCTCTTAGGGAGGGACTAAAGAATCTTAACATAACAGACCTGGTTCTAGTGACCTAAAACTTACCAGAATTTGATGGTGCATGAATATGGGGCTCTGGCTGGAGGCATATCTCTGAAAAGTGTAAACTGACCACAGAACCCATGCTATTGAAGAGAACAGTTTGGTCACCTAGTTATTTTAGGACACCAGGGTCAACGGTGTCCAAATCTGGTATCAGCTGTCCACTGTCAGAGGCAGCAAGGTGATCCTCTACTTGATTGCAATTAACTAAAAATTGGTCTCCAATTAACACCACCAGTTTTTACTGAAGATAACCACCTAGACTTTGCCAGAGTGCTTGAGCTCTCTGTTGCTGTGATGTATTGACTTACCAAACAGCTGCTCTTCCATGCTTAATTAGCGGGTGTAAAATTAGTTGGGTTGCGTAGAGGAAGAGCTGCCCTAGTTAAAACTCTTCTGCCTGCAAGTAGCCAGCATCCATGAACATAGAGTGAAATTCACACCGCCATCTAGCGATCGAATATCCACTTGCTGTGCTGTACAACAAAAGCGATACCCAGAAAAATGAGCAAAGATTTTAATTTCCTGAAGATAAAATCTTACGCGTTCTTATTGTATATGGCTTCCTGAGCAACAGTGATGGGTGACACATGTGATGGACTGCAGAGAGCCTTAGCATGAAGGAGTTTGCACAGGATAACTTACATACAAATCCAGATAACTTGAGATACCTACGTCTGGTAAAACTTCTTTCAGCTCTTCATATGCGGCATATGGACTCCTAAGAAAATGTGTGCAGCTTTTACATGCTATAGTACAATGCTTTTGTTCTGTTTGTTCCTTTGTTTCCAGAGCAGGTACAAGGAGGCACAGAACATGCAGAAGTGTTCCTCTCCCAACGGCATTATTTCTGCTCCAAAAATAAGCTCCTTGTTTTGTCTTGTATCTGAAGGGTGCATATTCTTAAGACAACTGATGCATTAAGATAAAAGGATACTGAGGACAGAGAAGAGATGAATAGAGAATATGGCCAGGTCAGTTTTAAACTGTAATTTCTGCCAGGAACAGACCATTCCTATTTGAACATTCCAGCATTAGATAAGCTGTTGTGGAGACAAACAGATGGTTGTCTACTTTATAGATTACTACTCCCTTTTTCATAGTTTTTATTCCCTGTTCAGCTGCCTTGAGTTGACTCCTATGCAATGTGTACTCATCAAAATGTACACAGAGTACTTTGAAGTGGCAATGTTATTCATGAACAAAATTATACAGAGCAGCCCTGTCAGGGTTCTGAAAAGGACCAATTACGAAGACAAAAGTATTACAGATGTTACCTTCAAATGCTATTTGGTACTCTTTGTTCCCCTTGCTGTATTGTACCAAAAGTCTGCCAGTACAGCCCTACAGGGAGATAAAATATTTTCACCTTGAAAATATTTAATAGAGATGATCACTTACAAGAAAGACTAAATACTGTAGGATACGTGGTACCCTTGGACTGAAAGTGAAAAGCTGTGCTGCCACGTAAACAGGATTGCCAAAACTCAGCCAAACTCTCTCTTGCCAACTTTTACAAATCCATCTATGATGAGCAGAAGATATACTAGTGAAAGTTGCAGTCACCCCAAAACCCACAGAATAACCACAAACTAAACCAGACTCTTATGATGCAAGCTTTTGCAAAGTCTTATCTTACAACACCAACATTTGCAGAAGGCACCAATGTTTAGAAAAGGGCATGGGCTCAGCTGAGGAACATTTTTCATTGTATTCCACCCACCATGCCATATCTGTGAGAACATCTGAGACGTGGCCCAAGGTGATGATAATCTCTTTCAATTCACATGCACGAGGCAGAAAAACTGCAGCTGCAGCATCACTGCCTGTTTTGATTTGCACACAATTCCACCTGAGGTTCCAGTTACATGGATTTACAAGCAAGAGTGGTACTAATACAGTTTTCCATATTTTGTCAAGCTTCCATTTTAATGAGAAAAATTCTGGCTTGAGCATTCTTAAATCTAAAAGCTTGGTACCTGCAATTGCAAATTGATTGGGCAGCATGTCATTTTCACAGCTTTGAGAGCTCAGCGTTATGGAGTGTGGCTGGCTACCACAGAACCAAAGCAACTCTTGAAAAGAGTGTTGGAGCAGCCTTGCAATCTGAGTAAGACTAAACACAAAGATTTGAAAGGAAAAATGAAAAGTTGTTAAATGTAACAACTTCACTTTTTTTTTTTTTTTTTTTTTCCTAACTGAGCTCTGGTCTCTATCAGGACTCTTAACAGTTGCATAATTTGTTGGGTCTCATGTTTTATTTTGCTGTTGGGATACATTTCTGGAGTGCCTATCTGATGATTTTTCCTCTGATAAAGTCAGCTCTTGGAGAAGAGGTATTTTCTTTCCAAGTATTCTTACACTTGTGTAACTGGCATAAAACTCTGTTAAACTCGTCAGCAGATAAAACTCTTTAATGAATACTTCTGGACATATTTTCCAATATGAGAAAGCCCAAAGTTATGAAACCATAAAAGTCTAAGAGACTGGTCAGAGGATCCCCCTGTACTTGACACAGAAGCACGTAAGAGACGTAAGAGACTAAAGAGATCACAGCAGACACAGTTCTTCATCCTGCTTCAGATGAACTATCTTCATTGAAATGTATGCTTGCGTTTGCAAAGAACCATCTGGCTTACTCCAATCAAACCATTATAAAAGATAGGGGAATGCAATAGCATCATATGCAGAGGCAAAGCCACCGCCCTGTTTCCTCGCGATTGACTATGTTTATTCTATGTCTTCGTGAGCTTTCTTGACTGGTAATGGCAAATACCTCATTTTGCCCTGCCTGCCTGAAGACCTTGAAAATCCTGCCAGAGTAGTAATCCAGACTTACTGTAGTTTCAATTTGGAATAATTTACCTGGGTTGAAATATATATGCTTTGTTCTATGCTAAAAATTCATCTGTGGTTAGAAAATACATATAGATACAGGTAGATAGGTATAGCAGAAAACAAGTCTCCAAAAGTTTGAAGCTTATGTCCCATCTAACATTCTAAACTCTACAAAAATGCCTTCTTTACCACTGGGAAAGTGGCAAAAACATTGTAAGATATAGCTTATAAACATTAATTACATTACACATAATAAATTCTGTTCCCCGTGAATTGCTTTAAATCTGAAGAATACATTGGATTAATACATTTCAAACTTCTGAAATAATCTCCACTCACTAACATTTAATTATAGCAACAGCTTTTAACATTTAGAAACAGGAAGACTGCTCATATTATGAAATAAATATCATTATTTTTCTTCCCTCTATAATTGTTTGCATGAAATATTTAAAATCAGACAAGCACTCTTTGCTAAGATTTAAGTTTTTACAACAGCTATTTACTGAAAATAAGATAGGTACAGCAGGCTTCTTGTACAGGCATTCACATCCCTCACAGTTCTGTATTGCAGGTAACATCTTTCCTAAGTACGAGGAAAATTTCTTGGCTGAATAAATGCATGGAAATGACAGAAAAAAGCCTATAGGAACAAGATTAAGGAATGTAATGCAGATAGGTCCCCAGTATATGTTTTTCTTCCCTTCCAGCTCAATGACGATGTTTAACATAACCAGTTAATTATAATTATTTCTGATAATCAGAGAAATCTGAGGTCATAAAGGCTGAAAGCAAAACAAAACTTCACATTTTCAGTGGTCTGAACAGAATTCCAAGAAAAAAACTAAGCAAATTTTACAGGATCTTTGAAGTATTCTTCTTGATTGTGCAGATAGGAATTCAAGTCTACCTTGAAAACATCGACTGCACTGAAAATTATTGGGATAAAAATACACCAGAGCAAACAAAAACAACCCCCCCCCTCCCCCCCCCAAACAAACAAAAAAACACCAACAAAAACCCATAGATTCCCATGTACATAAATTGGGTATTCTATTTCTAATCTCAACTGGCATCTGAGAAGAACAGACCATGAGCAATCAAAGATGAAAAAAGAAATCACTAAGAATTTCAGATAAATGCTTTAACTGTTTTTATTACAAAATGACAGTTGGCATTAATTGCATACAACAGTACATGCTGCCAGTGTTGCATAGCTGCTCTCACCTAAAGAAACAGCTTCAGCACCTACTTGTACTAATCTGAAGTAGGTTACTTTATATCCCCTATGTGTAGAATTAATTGCAGTCACTACTGCAGCATCTGACACGACTGTTAGAAACAACAAGTAGATAAAAGTAGGTGTGAGAAATTGGCTTAGTGCTTTATAAATAGCAAGTACAGCTTTATGTATTTGTTGTTATGAAATAAATCCTCTAGTTGGTACATTTAAATTATTAAGCTCTAATTCATTTTTTGTCACATCTAGAGATATCGTCAGTAGTAGAAGCAACTCAAGGAACTATGCAGCACTACGCAGTCCACTTTTATTGCAGCAATACCTCTTTCACCAGGAGAATACTACGATGCATTTTACAACTGATGTCCCCTACTGAGTACTCTTCTACAACAGCTTGAGAGCTTAACATTATTTCTTCCAAGTTCAATTATTGCTGCTTGTCTGTCATCGTGTTCTGCTCAGTGTTGGAGCTGTGCTTGTTCTTAAGGGACCTCCCAATATATTTCCAGTATTCCTTTCGGATAGTGTCTTTTTCTTTAGCCAGGATTTCACACAGCTAAGAAAGAAAATTGAGACATTGTGAGGTTACACTAAAAACTGAAGCAATCTCTACTTATCTTTATAAAAATATAATGTCAGTCCAGGTCAGCCAGTCTTATAAATAATTTTTGGCAACAAAAATTTTTGTTTGTTTTTGGTTTTTAACAAATTTGTAGCAAGTGTCCAATGACTGCAGATGGATGCCAAATCAAAGCTTGACAGTACCCCAAAATCTCCAGTCCTATTTTAGCTACAGCTGCTTCCTCTGAGATTCCTTTCCACAGCTACTGCTTGCATCTGCTCCAGACTATCCAGCCTACAGCATAATTCAAGGAATTTTTAATTCCCTGACAAACTTGGTTGTCTCTTGATGGAACAGTAGGTTGTAAACCTTGATTAAAAACAGTGGAGGAAAACCAGATATCTCCTAATGAACTGATAGGAGATATTTTGTTGATAGTTATTAACTCCGCAGACTGCCTTGTAAAGATTCTCACAATAAGTCAGTATCCCTCTCACACAACCTGTTAGAGGTGATCCTATACTGGTTCATGTTCTGATTTTTATTTTCATCTGAGTGGGTAATGGAGCATGTCAACCCTTCTCAAAGGACATGACATACAAAATCTATACAGTAGGAGCACAGCCCACAAATGTTCTTGCCAATTCTCTCATAATACAAATGATGTTGTCACTTAGTGAATCAGACTGCAGAAATAGCAGCTTCAAAACCTAAATATATGCAAAACCCAAACTCAGTGAAATGTTATTAAATGGGAGGTACAACTACCCTTATTTAGACTGGTCCTGGAATACAGCAAAAAGATTTCTTGTTCTCTTGTTCTCTTTCGCTGAGAAAGAACAATGCTGGAACACAGAGACTACAGTCAAGAACTGTAACTACAGCTCTAATCACAATGCGTTTCTGCATACCTTATAGAGTGAAAAAAGTGTTCTTACAAAAATTGCACTGTAAACCACTGCAAGGATATCTCCAAAAACAAAGAACATGGAGATAAAAAACACTGCTAGGAGTCACTTATTCTCAGCAGGAAGTGATGCCCAACTCTCCTTAGTGATGTTCCCAGTGTCTGCTGGCCTTTAAACTAATTCCATAAGCTTTTTAAGAAATAACTAGGTACAAGAGGAGCTTGAGTATCCAATCAGGTATAAGTACTCTGAGAACAAGTTTCCCTAACTTACAAAGAAAAATATGTTTAGCATTGGAAGCTTTGCTTATTCAAATTTATTCTGAAGGTGATATTAGAAATCTTCCTTTATTACCTGGTGAAGAAAAATTACAGTGATTTGGTAACTGGCAAATTACTATTTATAGGTAATTAAACAAGACCTTTCTGATTACTTTGTTTTGATGTCCACCTCCTCATAGAGATGCTGTGCTTAACAAGTGACCTGTTCCATTTACAAAATCCAATCCCATTTGGTCTGAATATAAAACAAGAGAACAATAGATGGCATCCCTGAAAGCAAAACCAAATCCTCCTAATGTACCTCTAACGCCTTATTTAATGTTTCCTCCTTGTTTTCACACTGGTTTTCAAGCATATCTTCATAAATGTCCACAAGAAAGGCAATCAGATAAGGTGAACTGTGGCTGGGCTGTAAACTCAACAGTTGCTCTAGCAGATTTGGATACTTAGAAAGACCACGATCCTGTAGAATCCTGAAATATAAGTAGATAGTCTTAAAATGTAACACTGGGAAAATTGATTTGGTTATTACTCCTTTATTTGATGATCAGTATGGGTGCAAATACAAGCAAGGCAGTAAGCAAGAAGTATAATCATAACGCAGCAATAGTATAGGTTCATGTTGTAGCACAAATAAAATTATGCTCAACCAAACAGAAATTAGATTGAAAGCATGCTTGCTCCCCAACGGATAACTCACCCTTTTAAATAGTTCCAAGCACTCTCATTATGTGGTACAGCTGTGATCATTTCAAGAGTGTATCTGTGAGAAAAAAATAACAGCTCATTAAGTGGGCACTAACAACTCTGTTAGAAATTACCTGAATATGTCCAGATACCCCTAAGTATACCCCTTTAGACTGTACTTCACAATCTTGTTGTAGATTACCACAGCTGGTTCCCTGATCAGAAATGTCTGGCAATATAATCACCACAGGTCTTAAATAGGCAGATATTATAAGAACTGTTTTAAATTCTGAAGTGTATGCAGAGAGATGAGATTCATACAATGCTGAAATAGCTCTCATAATTCTGAGTGTTAATCCTAAGAAAAGTACTATCTACCACTGCGGTACAAGAAATGCTCAGCAAGTCTGAATTTAACTGACAAGAGGCTGAAAAGAACTGGATAATAGAAACCAAGGGAGAGCTATATTATTATTATCACTGGACATGGTATTTGTTGAACATCTGTTATAAGGGTACCTCTAAACATACCCCACAGAAAGGCACAGCCTAAGCTCTCAGCTCATGGCCTACTGCTGCAGTTCTGTTGAAGAAGCTGTTAGGTAACTCCACTAAAGCAAAGCAAGAACAAGCAGCTGCCACACAGTTGCAAAGTAACGTTGCATCTTCACAAAATAGCTTTGACCTACTGCCCTTCCCAAAGCATCTCTAAGCATTCAGTTAATTTGCAGAGACAGCAGATACTGATACACAGTTTTATACGCAGCACTACCAAAAAGGTACACTGGAGGCTTTCCCATCCTTCTGCAGTCAGCATCACAAGGACTGAGAGCATCCCAACACATCAAGCATCCCAACCACTTTCTATAACAACACCTGCAAAGTCTTTAATTGACAGGCTGGTTCTTCAGATGATATCCCACTACGATTGTCTTGAATACAGCACCACTTTATTGTACCGTGTTTTATATCCACTAATACACAGACCAAAGCTTTTTCTGTTTACAGAAAAAGCTAGAAGCATCCAATCCTCAATTGTGGAAATTACTCCTATTCATTAATATACAAGAACATTACAAACTGGATGTGAACTTCAACTTGCATCAGTAAGACAACCACAGAAGTTTGGTGGATGGGATCAACTATGAAGAGTATACCACCTGACCTATTCAAAGCCTCAGTCTTTCCTGTAAAGAATAATTCCCAAAAACTTCAGGACTTTTTTCATTGCTTCTTCACTTTAGACCATGTGTTCTCATAACCATCAACCCTGATTAGAAGCCCAAGATGTGAGACACATACAAGGAAGCTTCCCCTACCACCACATGCAATAGAAATGCCTAGGAGCTCTCTTTCTTTCATTTACAAATGTACCGATGTATTTAATACAAACTTAATACAAATGCATTAAATTCCTCATAAAAGGCAATTTTTCTCCCTGGAGTTCATATCCAAGTTATCTTTAAATCACAGAGACTACTGAAACAACAGTTCAGTACAACACCAAAGAGTGCCTCTCCTGCCAAGCTTCCTAGTTCAGTGTCCTGCCTGGGATCCAATGGACAGCACAAGAAGTGCCAATGTCAACGATTTTCTGCAGGCTGATCCACTCTACCTAGCTAGTTATAAAAAAGCCCAACGATTTGCCTCCACAAAAAAGGGCAAGATAGGAAGAGAACTCCATCAGAACAACTTCTTGAGAATAAGGATTTCACACAGAAACATGGAATGCTTTGGAGTGAGAGGAACTTTAAAGATAACCAATATCCAACCACCTTGCTGTGGGCAGGGCTGCCACCCAGCAGATCAGACTGTCCAGAGCCCAATCCAGCCTGGTCTTGAATACCTTCAGGAATGGGACATCCACAGCTTCTGTGGGCAGCCTGTGCCAGGGCCTCACTGCCCTCTGACTGAAAAATTTCTGCCTCACATCTAACCTGAATCTTCTCTCTTTGAGTTTAGAACTGTTCCTCTTCATCCTATCACTATCAGACCACACAAAAAGTTGGTCTCCATTCTGTTGAGAAACCCCCCTCAGATACTAGAAGGCTGCAATGAGGTCTCCTTGGAGCCTTGTCTTGTCCAGACTGCTTTAGTACTGCTTAACAAGTCACTGGTATTGCAGACATCTAGATACATTCTGAATGGAACTACAAAGCCCACAGTGGTTGAGGCCTGTCATAGTACTTCTTTGCTTGCATATAATTGAGATGGCTTAATATGGGAATGAACAGCTTTACTAACTGGACTTCTCTGTCTAGAACTGCTGGATCATCATAGCCGGTGGTGTTGAAAATTACAAAATATCTTTGGTTCCAAACAGAGTTGTTTCTCACATCTTCCCTTAGAAGCTGGTCTACATATTCCAGTTCATTGTCCCACAACTTGAACTCCTAAAGAAACAGAAGGAGGGAGAAAATCAATCAAAAGTTTTTGTTTTTAGAACACATTCTTCTTAAACATAAACGCTCCATTAAATACAGAGACATTTACAAAAAAAATCAACACAAACTTCAAAGGAAAATAACAAAGAGTGTACTGCGAACACGCTATGTTATTCACTTACACTCAAGGGCACGAGTTAATCATTAAATTCACACACAGAAAAAGGAAGCAAACAGTAGTAGGTCTCCTTCAGCTTGGTTTTTAAAAGGCTAGTTTATATCTAAATTCTAACACTCAGTGCAATGCAACTATTTTCTCTTTCCCCGCAGCTTTAAGAAACAATATGCCAAGTGCCATACAGGATGCATTTAAGATGTCAAACTCTACAACCTGAGTATAGGTTACGTAAAGCATAATCAGTTCTAGGTGCTATACCTGAATAACCCACTGTCTGTGTTGCCAAGCATGGTAATTTTTGGCATCCTGGTTAAGAATGTCAGCTATGAACTCAAGCTCTTGGGATGGATCCTGCAGCCACTCCACCAACACTCGTCTGTGATGCCTGATGATGAGAAGATAAAGTTGTTAGTAGGGTAGTCAAGAACATGTGAGAGTGTGTATTAAAGCAGCATTTAACGTTTGCTACTACTTCAAAGTATCTGTACAAAAAGAAGTGCTATGTAAAAGAGACATGTGAACAAAGGTCACTTGTCTCCAAGAAATACACAGTGCAAACTTGCACAGTAACAAATTTTCTATGACAAATCCTGTAAGTATGAATTGGTCAACACACAAAGCTGTGTTTACCTGAACTAACACATCCCCACTTCAACACTAATGTCAAAGTCTTTAGCTAAATAAATAAATAGTTCTTTTCTTGTCCTACATGCATTTCTCTACTAATAACAATGTGGTGCCATGGCTCCCGTGACTGGAGTGTTGTAATGGAAGGATATAGGCTCTTTAGGAAAGACAGGCTGAGAAGATGAGGAGCGGCGGGCACTCTCTGTGCCAATGATCAGCAGAAGTGCACGGAGTGCCTGGGGACAGCTGACGTTCTGAGCCAACTCAGAATTCATGGATTGGGATGAAAGTGAGGACAGGGCTACAAGACAAAGGAGACATGGGGGTCTGCTACAGACCTCCTGACCAGAAAGAAGCAGCAAATGAAGCCTGCACAGACCGACTGGAGAAGCCTCATGTTCACAAGCTTTTGATCTCACTGGGGGAGTACAGTCAGCCCAGTATTTTTTGGACAGACAACAATGCAGTGAAGAAGTTGAGGAGGTTCCTAGAAAGCACTGATTATAACTTCTTCCTCCAAGTCACAGGGGGACCAGTGAGGAGAGGAGCTGTGCTGAACCTCATTCTCACCACCAATGAGGGGCTTGCTGGGAACATGAAGGTCAAAGGCAGCCTTGGCTGCAGGGACCGCATAACAGTGGAGTTGAAGATCCTGGGGGTATTCAAGGGTCACCTCATCCAGGCTCAGCCAACAGAGAAGTAGGGCAAAAAGGCCAAGAAGCCTGCACAGATCAGCAAGGAACTCCAGGCCAAATTCAAATGCAAGAACGAAACCTTGCATTCGAAGGGTGGAAGCAAGAACTGAAACTAGCCAGAGATGTCAGGAGCAACAACTGCTTCTGCAAGTATGTCAGCACCAGAAGGAAGACTAAGGAAAATGCAGGCCCTCTGCTGAAAGAAGTGTGAGACCTGGTTATAGGGGTAAGTGAAAAGGCTGAGGTACTTCATCTGCCTTCTTTGCCTCAGTCTTTACTAGCAAGAACCCTCAGTCCCAGAGGCCAGTCTGAATGGCCACAGCAAGGAAGAGGATCAGGTTAGGGAACACTTGACCAAACTGGACTGTGGGCTCTGATGGGATGTACCTATGAGTGCTGAGGGAGCTGGCGGATGTGACTGCAAGGCCATGCTAGATAACATTTGCTCACTGCAGCACCTGGAAGAGGTGTCCAAAGAGTAGAGGAAAGCAAATGCCATTCCCATCTTCAGGAATTCCCTAGGGAACTACACGTTGTTCAGCCTCAGCTTGGTGCCTAGAAAGGTGGTGCAGTAGCTAATCTGGAAACCATTTCCCAACACAAGGAGGACAAGAAAATCATTCCTACACAAAGACAACCATTCCTACACAAAAACAATCATTCCTACACAAAGACAATCACGGGACTGGAGCACCTCTCTAAGAGGAGAGGCTGAGACACAAGACTCCCTAGCTCACATCAAGAAAAGACTAGATGGAAATCTCAGCAATGCCTATAAACATCTGAAGGGACTATGCAAAGGAAGCAGAGACATAGTCTCTTCAGAGCGAACCAATGCCAGGGCAAGAGGCAGTGGGCACAAAGAGGAACACCAGGAAGCATTTCAGTGTTATGCAGGTGACTAATTACTGGTAAACTTGCCCAGGGAGGTTGTGGATTCTCCTCCTCCTTGGAGATATTCCAAAGTTGCTTGGACACAGGGCAACCTGCTCTGGGTATCCCTGCCTGAACAGGGCTTGGAGCAGACGGAACCAGGGGTCATTTCAAACGTTCTGTGAGTTTGTAACTGCTGTTTGCTCAATTCCCATTCATTTCAGGATAAATTCCAAGATCCAATATAAAAATAAAAAATACTTTTCATTTATCCTTTTCTTTGTGTTTTCATCAGTCGATGTTGTTCTGTCACATTTATTTTGACAGTTTAAAAACTGAAATGAAAACAAGATCTTTTATCACCATCACATTTACAACAAATTGCTACAGAGCACATTGGCAGTGATGGTGATATAACTCAATCTAACTTCTCTGCTGCATCACTGTAGTACATGCAGGAATCAGCTTAACAAATTTTAGGATCAGTGAACATAATTTCTCCTAGACAACTGAAAAAACCCAAACTACTTCACAAGTTCTACAAACTGAAAAGAAAATGTAGTTTTACCAGACTTGGTAGTTCTTTGGTTGATCTTCAATTATTGCTGTAATATATTTAAGCTCCTCATAGAGATCCTTTCCCAAGGACTGCAGGAGGACCCTCCGGAAGTGCCTGTACAAAAGTCAAGCACTCAAACATTGCAACAGACATTGCTATGATTCATAAAGGAGCCTTTCTTCGCAGCTGTTCTAATAGCTACAGAATTAAAAAGAATGCAAGGAACTAAACAGCATATCCAGTTCTGTCAAAGGCCACTCAGGCAGTGAACAGTGCACAGCTGGTACGTGACTGGTTATGACATGTTATCTAAGATCACAGCGGTGATAAGTCTCAAGTCAATCTCTGTCTACCCAAACTAGTTTCAACACTGCAGAAACTACATGGTTGTGCACTTAAAATAACGTAAGCTTTCCATTTTTATGTGAGTTAGTGGAACAAAAACATAACAAGAGTATTTGCTGGCATTCATGATTTAAAAAGCCTTACTCTGACTATCAGAAATTCTCTGCTTATTCATTATCTACCCAGAAACAGGACAGACCTTTCAAAACACGATATTTCTAAGTATGCTACTATCTAGCAGTCAGACAGTAACTACTGTGTCTTTACAAGTCTTCTTGAAGTCACCCGAAGACAGCTTCCCCATTTTGCCAAGGGAATACCACAGCTTAAAATTTGATAACTTACAAGATAAAGTTCTTTTTGTAGCTAGTTTTGATTTTGTTTGATAACATCCTCAAAACAAACTGAATGAAAACAACTAAATCGAAACCAGACAAGGAATATACTGACCATGGGCTACCTTAGAAGCTCAGTAAGAATCTACTGTATTCCCCTGTGCAAACTCAACTAGTCATGCCCTGATTATACTAACAAAACTGTTAAGAGTCAGAAGGGGCTGGCAATTACCAGACAGCAAAAATAATCTTGGGTAAAAAAAATCTAGGTAATCACTTACCAAACTGTATAGTTTGCAGCATTTAATTCAATGGCATCTGCTGTTAGCTTAAAAGCTCTTTCACTTCTTTCATCCTTTTGTAGAACAGCCCGGAAGTAATCATAGACATCTCGAACTAAAAAGATAACAGTATCTTATCCAAGGCTATGAGAAACTGGCTGATTAAGGGGTAAGGTTAATAACCCTCTCAAATTACTTCCTGTTTTGGGTACTTGAAATGCACCTCCATAACACCAAAGCTACAAATGGCTCTGCCAGTACTGTTTAACATGGCTAATGACATTAGTACACTGAAAAGCCACATAAATATCTTGATACCATCTCAGTAATTCCTAAAACAACCAGAAAGGTATCTTGATACTCAGTCAAACTGTCTTCTCAGATGTGATAGTTTCATATATGCCTCTTAAACTAGAAATGCCTCACTATGACAACTATGCTATCTGCAATTCTCCTTTACGTGTATGAATTTAACATCAAACCTGGGCCACTAACATCTGATGTAAATATTCAACATCAGAAACGTGTGGTGAAAACATCACATGCAGCCGCTGCAACACAAAAAATACTTATTATTTTCTCTCTACCAGGACAAGTACACTAGTAAATGCATTACCTAAAGCATGAAGATTCAGTTTAACAGTACTAAGGGAATATATAAACGTAATCAATTAAAATCTTCCCCGAAGAAATGGGTTAAAACTTACATTTTTCACTATAGATGATCTGAACCACAGGATTTGGACCGTCATTTTGAGGAACGGGTTCAATGTCTGCCCATTCTTTCCTGTCCCTGTAAGCACACACATACATATTTTTAAACTTTCAATGCTTTTAAAGCGCTACTCTGACCGTGAAACACACGGATCTATGCGCAGACCTCTCATTCCTCCTCCTCGTCCTCCCCATCACACACCTCTCCCACCCCCGCGCCTCCTCACTCCCGTACCGGGGAAGACATGGCCCAACCGCTCGGACGCTGCGCTGCCGCGGCCGTACCTGTACAGCACGTAACCTCCATCCTCCTCCTCCTCCTCCAGCAGCTGCCCAAAGCCGCTCTCCGGCTCCACGTCAGCACCACCCTCCGCTTGCAGCTCCGCCGACGCCATTCCCTCCGACGCCATCGCGCCGTGCACCTGCCGCTTCCGGGGCCTGGCGGAAGTGGGGAGAGAGCGGAGGGCAGAGCGGCGACGGCAGCAGAAGAGCGCCGCCTGGCGCTGCGGGGTGGTAGGGCTGCCTATGCTCGGGTAGCTGCGCGCGGTAAACTGAATAAGGAGATACGAAAGGCAGGGGAGGCACTACTTGTGCCCGAAGCAGGACGCCCTGATCCCTTTCTGCGGGGCTGCTCCCCAACCCTTTGTCCCCCGACTGTGCGCAGAGCCAGGGCTGCCCCATCCCAGCTGCACGGCCCAGCACTTGCTCTTCTTCACGCAGATGGTGAATTCGAATTTGTCCCGATCTTGCTGCAAGGCCTTTCTACCCTCGAGGGAGTCCACGCTCCTCCCGCTTCAGCGTCATCCACAAATTTACTTCGCATAACTTCCAGATCTTTACTGGAATCAACAGTGAAAACACAGAAGAGAACGGGCCCTAAAATGGAGCCCTGTAAACCTCACTGGTGGCAAGTTGGGCAACTGTCAGGCCATAGCCTGCTTTCGCCCAACACAGCCACGTTTTGCTTGTCACAAGACACTCTTATGGTCACAACACCGTGGCCATGTGATGTTACAAGCCACCTCCCTGCTGACCGCTACAGATATGGGGACCCTGAGAACAGAACCCCAGTTGCTGACCGACTCATGTTGTGGAAGCACCTATCCGTGAGCGGGAGCTACAGAGAGAGCCTTCTCTCCCATTGTGGGAGCATTTGTGGAGGAGGATCCATCCTCCTCCACCAAAGAAGCCTCGGCTTCTCGAGAGCAGCAGCGAGCCGGAGCCAATGGATGTAGATCCTCCGGAGAGCGATGTTGAGTCTATGGAGGTGGACCCACCTTCATCAGGCCCAGGCAAGCAATATATCACCATGCTTGCCTGGAGACATCACTTCATCCATCGGCAGTGCAGCAGGGGCTCTCGGTTTCCATCTCGGCGTTGAAGAGTCACCATCCTCCAGAGAATCCCTGGGCCAGCTGCTGCTCTCTGTAACCCCTTCTTCCCTGTTCCCCATCCTCATCCTTCCCCAAGACCTCTCACCTCTTCCTTCCCAAGCTGTGAGGAAAAAGGAAGGACTGGGACTGCTGTCCTCTATGCTTCTGCACCGTGACAGTGGGAGGAATCCAGCGGACAGCCCCAAGCTCCCTGCGACTTCTAGGCAGCACCAGACAAGGTAGAGAGGCAGCTTTCCATTAGAGAAGCAGAAGGCTTTGGTTTGGATGGGAAGAAGGGATGGCATTCAGCACGAAGCTCCTTCCAGGTGCTCCCTGAGGACTTTTGTTTCAAAACCAGGCAATAAACTATTGAAAAGAACAATGCAGAATAGTAATAATAATAAAAACCTAAAGTTCTTTTCTAAAGAAAAATCAGTAAGTGCCTTCCTGTTTCTGGTGCTTTAGAGTCTGCCCTGGGCCTCCTGGATCCCCTCCACTTTCCCCAGAGGAACAACACGTGGGAAAAGTACACTGAGCCTCCTAAAAACACTGCAACAGTCACTGGGGTGGAAGGTGACAGATCTGCAGAGAGCAGGCCTGCAGCATTACTGATGCTGAGGCATGGAGGTGCCCCTTTATTAGCAGTTCTTCTCCCAAGGTTGAAATGCACACAAGGTGTTGTCCCTTTCCAACCACTTTTGAGCTGAACTTCCTAACAGTGTCTTGTAAGCAGCAGGTGAAGTGCAGGGTCTGCAGCTGGGTTACCAGCTGGGGGATGTAAGGACAGAGCACAGCCCTCCTGGAAAGGAGCTGGGGGTTGTGGGGGATGGCAGCCAGACGAGTGCCAGCAACGTGCCCTTGCATCCCAGAAATCCAACCGTACCCTGGACTGCATCTAAAGCAGTATGGCCAGCAGGGCGAGGGAGGTGATCCTGCTCCTCTGCTCTGTGCTGGTGTACTGCATCCAGAAGTGAAGTCTTCGGCCCGGGAGGGACATGGACCTGTTGGAGTGCGTCCAGAGGAGGACTGCAGAAACAGTCCAAGGATGGAACACCTCCCCTCTGAGGACTGGCTGAGGAGAGAAGGTTCCAGGGGAACTGAGAGTGGCTTTTGAGTATCTCAAGGGTGGCTATCGGAAAGGCTCTGCTCTCTCTATGGACAAAGCACGCTTCAGCCACCGATGTTAGGAATTCTTGTTTACTAGCTCTGCTTTCTGAGCAACCATTTGTTTTTCGCCCGAGCTTTCTCCAGAACGAGCACAGGACAACATGCCCCTGCCCCTGCCCCCTCCCCGGTTTACGCTGGCGCTGCCTTCTCTGTTTAGCGTAGATTACAAGAGAAATCTTGCAAGAGGCGCTTGCTGCCTCGAGGCGGCGTGTCAGGACAAGAACGAAGAGTGAGTTTCTCTGCTGCCAGCGGGGGGATGAAACTGGTGAGAGATTCTGCTTACTCAGGTGCTGGGCTGGCAGCATGTGTTGGCCACCTCGCTGCTTGTGGACCATCTTCTGTCCTTTCAGTCTGAGTTGTGGACACCTGGGGTTTGTGCACTGCTTCTAAGGTAGGATGAGCGTTAAATGAGGAAAACAAGTCTCCTTCCTGGAGGCTAAAATGGATTACAGAGAAGCTGTGCTTTAATGAGAGCAATTTAGGAGTATGCAAGATGAGGGAGTGTGAAAGCCTTCAGGATAAATGTGTTTTAAAATGATGGACCAGATCGAGTCATTCTGGGATCAAATCAAACCCTTCTGTAAACTGTAACAGGCTTCTGATCCAACCCCAGCTGCTCAGTTTAGTTTATGGACTCCTCATGGCATTGCAGTGACCTCTGGTAGTTTTTGTCTTAGGAGGAGCCTGGTAGCCCAGAGAGGAGTCAGAGCTGCGTGCTGCAGTGCATGCAAGAAGTGGGTTCTGCTCCAAAGTGCTGCTGTCAAGCTCAGTGATGGGATGAAGGTGGGAAGGGAAAAGGGGCAAGATCTACACGGCCAGTGTCACTTGGGCAGCTGGGTGGGCTGCTGTTTGTCAGCTGGGTACCTTGTCAACCTTTCTGGAACGCGACAGGCACAACTTCTTCATCGCATAAGGAGATGTGTTGTGTGCTCAGTATTAGCATAAGTAAGTTACATTCCACATGCATTTCAACTATGCCAGGCTTTCCTTCTGCCTCCTCTAGGATCTTTCCACCCTCTGCTCTCCTGGTAATCTCCCTCCTGCAGCTCCCTGGCCCTTTATGCCTAGGCTGTGCTACCTCTCCTTGCCCAGAAGTCATTAGACCCTGTGATTTTACTCCCGGGGAAAAGGAGGAGTGAAGTGAATCATAGAAGAATGGAATGGCTTGGGTTGACAGTGCCCTTAAAGCCCACCCGGTCCCAACCCCCTGCCATGAGCAGCGCTGCCACCCACCAGATGAGGCTGTGCCTCATCCAACCTGGCCCTGAGCACCTCTGGGAATGGGGAACCCACAACTTCTCTGTGCAGCCCATGCCAGCAATGCCTCACCTCCCTCTGAGTAAAAAATTCTTCCTGATGCCTAACAAATCTCCCCTTATTTAGTTTAAAGCCATTCCTTCTTGTCCTATCAGACCATGTAGAAAGTTTCTCTCCTTCCAGTTTATAAGCTCTCTGTAGGAACTGACCGGCCTCAGTGAGGTCTCCCCACAGCCTTCTCTTCTCCAGGCTGAACCAGGCCAGCTCCATCAGCCATTTTTCATAGGAGAGATGCTAAAGCCATCTCAGCAACCTCATGGCCTCCTCTGTGCCTGCTCCAACAGCTCCACATCTTGTGCTGAGGACCGCCAGCCTGTTACGCTGTTGTGTTCACATCCTTGTACGCTTTCTCCTTCAGTGCTCAAAGCATCAAGTATGTTTGTGTATGACAATAAACATGTCAGGTAGATCCATGTTATACACACATGTATGGTTGCAGGTGTGCATAGGATACATAAAAATGGGCTCTGCCCCGAGCCTAGACAACCAGCATTTTTGAGCAAATACCTTTTACTTTAAACAGCGAATCCCAAAAACTGAAATAGCAAGAGATAGAGGTTTGTTTAGGGTAGACACCAGGCTGGCAGCTGGTTGGGTGCTGTTGGCCATGCACAGCATGCAAGGATGCCCTGGATGGATGGCAGCACCGACTTATCACAGGTGCAGCTGTGTTTATGCTCAGGATGAGTGCTTCAGCGTTGAGCCTGAGGGACAGGGACCGTGCTGTGCTCCCTCTGTGAGACTGGTCTGGCCAGCAGGCACTCAAAGGCTTCCTAACTTCCATTATGCATTTGTTTTTCTGACAGCACTCTGGCTTGGCGCAGCAGGAGCCAAGTTTTCTTGAAGAAAGCTTCTGCTAAAATAACATCAGTCTTGTAAAAAAAAAAAATTATATATATATATGTATATAAATATATATATATGAAACAAAAACAAAACAACAAAAAAGAACCCAGCCACAAAAAGCGCAGGTGTGCTAACAGCTATGGAAATGGGCAGCAGGAGTAGATTTTCCTTTCTTTTTCCATCGCGGAGGGGTATGTCTCGCAGCGCAGGACGGTGCGAGGAGCGCACAGGACGGGCGCGGAGCAGCGGCGCGCAGGGTCCTTTCGGAGCCTACGGGACCCCGACAAAAGCCAAATTCCTTCTGGGGGCCGGGGGGGAGGTGCTCAGTGATGGGGAGAAGGAAGGCGGAGGGCGGGGAAGGCACGGATCCGCACCGCCCTCGGCGGGGCCCCGCGCAGCGCTCGCCAGCAGCCGCCTCCGCTTCCCAGCGCGCCCCGAGCAGAGGCTCAAACTGAAAGTAAATTAAAAAAAAACAAAACCGAAACAGCCACACAAAACAAAGCAAACTCCAGCAAAGATCCGCAACAAAACAGCCCCCAACCCAACAGCACAGCGACGGGGGTGCCAGGCGGGTGAGTACAACAGTGGGCCGCCCGGGCGGAGGATGCTGGAGCCGGCGGCGCGGGGAGGCCGGGGCTGCAGCCTCCGGGCAGCGATGCGGGACGCGACGGGGCGGAACGGGAGGGGAGGGAGTCGCTGGGGTGTCGAGCCCTGGGGCTGTCAGGACGGGCTGCAGGAGGTCCGGTGGGGAGGTTGAGTAGGTGTGGTGGAAAGTTTGGGAGGGCGTGCCGGGGGCTGCCCCGCTGCACAGGACGTCGGGAGGTGTGACGAGGTTTCCAGCGCTGCCCTCGAGTCGTTCGAGGTATGGGAGCTCTGCGAGGTCTGTGCCGCTGCGGCCGGGGCAGGGCGTGTGCAGGTACAAGAGCCGAGCCCCCTCTGCCTTAATCTGGGCTATCAGTATTTCCCCTTTCTAGAATCAAGATCACTACATTTGTAATTGGGCGCGGGAGAGGTGGGCTCTCGGTGAATCATCAGAGCCCTACTGCAACACAGAGGGGGAGGTGAACGCTGCTATTGACGCTGGAGTCTCCAGGTGCGTGGCCGAGCAGATCTTCAACATCACGGCTGCGGTCAGAGTACAGCTCCTTCTCCTCCCTCCTTTTGCCTCAATTCGGCAGTAGCATAGGAAGCACCGAAAGAACAGGGCCCACCTGATTTCAAAAGCACTGACCTGGCAATGGTGCTCTTTAGTGCTCTCACAGAACCTTTGAAAGCAGCGGTCCCATGCAGAGCTGAACTTCCCCAGCATGGCTTCGTGTGAGGCTTTGTAGAAAAGGCTCCTCTGTCAGTTGATGGGAAGAGATAAACTGTTACAGTGGAAGCAGAATCAGTACCAGCTGCTGTTTCCAGATGCCAGCCTCACAGGGGTGGGAGGCAGTGGGGAGCTGTGGGACCTATCTTTGTGAAGGAATTCTGGAGCTTTGAGAGTGGAGTAGGCATGCAGGGAAAGCTGGTAGGCACACGTGTAGGAAACACAGTCACATATGTCTTCTTGCAGAAGAAATGCCAGGGCTAAATTCCAGAAGGCACATCACTGAAAGAGAAGTATAGCAGTTTACTTTTTAAAAAAAGAGTGTTGTTCTGCTTTCTGAATATTCAGAATATCCAAATTTTCAAAATAGAATCCTATACCTTGAGAGAAAAGGCTTGACTTTCTCCTGTGGGATTTTGTTTTGTTTTGGTTTGGTTTAATCTGTAACTGGAATCTGTACTTCTTCCAGTTGTCAGGAGCAGGGAATTTCGCTCAGTTACATCCAACATATGGCAAAATGATCTGTACAATCTGAATAAAGAGTGTCACTGAAGGGGAAGAGTCATTTGAGGACAGGCAACCTAGCACAGATATAGATTGCAGGGGAACGGGAACTTGTTACACGTTGACGTATCTGGATTTGGAGAGAGTTTATGTGCTGTGTAGTTATTTTCTCTGTGCACTCATGTGATATGCTGGGGAACAGAAGACCCAGAAGAATGTTATAGTGAGTCCCAAAGCGAGAAGTTGTATGCGTCCTCCAGCAGAATTTCCTGGGTTTGCCAAAGGGTGGGAGATCTTACATGGCTCACCTGTTGAAAAACAGCCATCTGAAGCTCAGTAAAGCATGTTCACAGAGGGCAGAGCCAACAGTGTCTCTCTGTGCTGCCTGCATGGTGAGGGAATATGTGAGGCTGCCCTGAGAGGAATCCAAGTCCAGTCTGAGCAGAGGCAGAGTGCAGTGCGTGGGGGTACTGTGTATGCAGACTGCTTTCTGATTTAACTAAGGGTTAACCAGGCTCAGAGCAGTGTTTGGACTCCTGCAGAAAGCTGCAGGTAGACAGCAGGTTGGTCACCAAACTCGAGGAGCACTCATGATTGATTCTGTACTCTTTTTCACCAGTAGTTCCTGTGAAGTGGAATAAAGATGTCATGGGACAGCAGTGCAGCAAAGGCTGAAGGCTTCAGACACACTGGTCCTGCTGACGCCTCTCTTTGACTGCCCTTGGCATCCTGTGGGCCTGACAGTGCAACATGGTCAGGATGAGGAGGAAGAGGCTGTGGGCATCTTGCATCTGCTTTGCAGTTTTCTTTTTCCTTGTGATGATGCTCCAGGTACAGGGGCAAGGGCAGGGGGGAGTATATATGTGGGCATATTCAAAATGTGACACAATTCTGGAAGATGCAAGGGATCATTAAAAGCAACAAACGTGTTGTGAGAGGAATGTTTGAAGACATTCTGTCAGCAGGATTGACCTGGTGATGCCAGCTGACCCTAGAATTGACATTACATAGGGAACTCCTTGGCTCTTGGAGGAGTTCCTCAGAAGTGATGTACCACACCTCACCGTAGTGCCTCCATACAGCACTGCCTTCTGAGTCTTCTCAAGGCAGCATGTTTAATCTGGTGAGACAGAGGGATATAGCTGGACCTATTTCAGGTTGATATGGCAGACTGACCACGATTTTGTGAGCTCTGTAAGCAGTGATCTGAGCAATCAGTAAGCAGGTCAGCACGCCTGACTTAGCATTGGCCATTCTTAACACTGGGAATTCAGTAGATGGTCAATAAAAAAAATGAATGAAGAAGCATATTGCAAGAGCTGCTCTTGCAAATGCCTCCTATTTTATGATGTTGTCCCATGATGTCAGTGGCAGATGTTGGTGGTACAGCAGTAGAGACTGAAACTTCCCACCAATATCCCATTACATTTTGCTGCTGTGCAACAGATGGCAGCAGAGGGGCAGTCTGACACAATGGTGTCTAACATGGAAGTGCGCATGAAGCAGTGATGTGTATGTACTTACAGGATTATTTGAGTTATATTACTGCACTTACATCTTACCAAATTCCTAGACAAATAAGCCTTATCCCCAGCCAGCATCCTGTCTACTTGCCAATGTGGGAGTGTTTTCTGTATTCTCTGTGCAGCTGCACTCTGCACAGTTGACTGTGTGTGTTGTCTCAACAACCTGTGTTTTACAGAGCCTATTTAGTCTAGCTACAATCAGTGTATTTTACTAGACAGTAAGAGTGAATGACACAGCAAACAGTAAAATGAATGCATGCAGTAACACTATCAGGGAAGATAAATGTTTTCAACCAACTTAATATAAACAATACTCTCCTTCCTTCCAATATCCTCCTTCAGAGCCATCCAAAAAGTAGAAGTGCTGTGAGCCAAAGTTGTCTGGTCGGTCTAGTTCAGTCATTCTTGCAGCTGTTCCTGGGGTGGCATTAAGCACTGCCCATAAAGATGCACATGCAAAAAGGCATCCATATGGTAGCAGGAAGGTCATTGCCTTGCTGAGGCTAAGGGCAGCTTCTGTGTATGCTGTGGAATCACCTCAGGACACTTGTACCATGGGTACTACCTGTTTTCACAAATACCAGAACTGCTGAAGCCTGATACTTCTTTCCCATGCTGATGGCAGGCACTGTTGGAGGCTTTTCCTATGAGTGGAGGGTTTTTAAGGCTCCTCATAGTTTTTTGATCTATAAATGATGGTTTACTGGCAAGTCTTTTACTTCTCTGCATACAGATTTTTTTTTCTTCTTCCTGGCCATGAAGCTGTAGTTAAGTTTTCTTTAAGACTCATCTACATCTGATATATTCAGTCACTGGTTTAAAAATAAAGCATGGGCACATGAAGACCTCATTTTACAGATGATTTCTAGAAGAAACTTAGCTACTATATGGCTTATTTTGAGAAAAAAAGCAGAATTCATGCTGTTCAATCGTGTGTGACATGGCCATATCTCAGTACAGAAATTTATTTACTTCCCCTTCCTTACCTATACAAATTGAAGCTCTCTCTGTTCTGAAGTAAATCACATGGACAGTGCTTCAGTGAAGTGTATTCACTTCTTTAGCTGATAGAAATTTTACAGAGGCTTACTTACTACTTGATACTTGAACTCGAATGTGTCAGGCAAATGTTCTGGCTAGCAGCAGTGATGCACTGTGATATGTTTGTTTTTTCCCCCTGAAGGTTATCACTGAACTGGGCAATTCAGAGAGTAAGGCAGCAGCAGTCTTATACAGTGGCCCACTGAAGCCTGATGAGAGACATGCTTCCCAGCTTAAGAAGAAGGAACTTTACAGCAACTTCAGGATGGAGCCTGATACAGATCACTACCCCATCCTGCTCTGGTGGTCTCCTCTGACTGGAGAGACAGGGAGATTGGGGCAGTGTGGTGAGGATGTTTGTTTCTTTACTATTAACAAGACCTACCAGCACAGTCAGATGACGAGAGCTTTTTTGTTCTATGGTAAGGAGCTGTTTCTTTCTAAGGGAGAAACTTTCCCTCCTGTCATTTTCTCTTACACATTAAATATTCTAGGTGGAAATCACTGAGGAGAAGAAAGTTTACACAGCTCACTTTGTTAAATTTTGCCTGGTGCTGAATCCATTATCAGAGGTCCAGAGACCTTTGCAAAAGTACTCAGAAAAGTGACGATCCATGGGATGACTGTTCCCTTGTCCCATGCTGCTTTCCAGTCACACATGTGCTCCTTGTTTATGGCAGAAAAGATCATTTCCTGTAGTTGCCAAGTCATGACAAGAATCTGAGATCAGGCTGTTTTTTTCCAGTCTTCTAGCTTATCACCTCCAGCAAAAGTTCTGCAAGGCCTTTGTTGCACTTGTGCAAGTCTTTTGTCTTAAGATAATGCTCTCGCTGGTAACTGTGCAACTGCCTTGCCTCATGTGCCAAGAGATTGCCAGCAGACTGTAAAAGGAAAGTAGTGAAAGAAATGTATTGATTCCACACGGAATGGCAGCTAGGGCAGCCTGCTGAGCTCTTCTGGCTCCGCTGCCTCAAAAATTTCCCACTACTTGTACTATAACAACAAAACACAGAAGAGGCATCTTTTAAAAGTAGTCTTTATTTTGTTATTTTTCCTCATACTATTACAGAGAAATATAATAACCTTACGTGGAAAACTAACGACAAATAATTTTCTGTGATTGGTAGATTCAGCTCTTTTGTCTGGAAACAAAACAAAACAAAACAAAAGAGTCCTGAATCTTCATTCACTAGTTCAGATCACAGGTGAGCTGGAAATAGAGGGAAGAAGGGGCCTTTTATGGAATTGTTAGCAGTAAACCCAGAAACTTCTCATCAGTGATCTTTTCCAAACTTGAAGTAGGTCTGCATTGTCTGCTCATAATATAGTGGTCAGGCATGAAAGCAAATGAATAACAGCAAGAGAATGAGAAGCTGACCCAATTAAATACATGGAAAGCTAGGTCTGCATCACATGAAAGTTGTGAAGTCTGATATTTCTGGTCTCTGCCAGCGATTTTGTTTGCCTACTTCAGCATTAAAATAACAATTACTGTTTACTTATAGCCAGTGATGATTTATTTTAACAGACATGATTTACTTGCTGATTTTTAAAAGATTATTTTTACTGGACTATAGACCTTTCTTGTAGTTTTTCTAGTGATGCTCTCTTTGTACTGCATATAAAAGTGTCAACATATTCAGAAGTGCTACTTGATTTTAGACTAGTAAACACTCTCAATGTGCCAAAATCTGCAAAGATGAGGGGTTGAAGGTGATAAATAATGCTATGTCAAGCAGAAAAGCATACCACCCCCTATTCCTTAGATGCAGTTAGCTGTGGGCCTGCAAAAACGGAGATTTTGACGTTCCAGAATTTCCAGCTGAACAGCCTACTGAGTGAAGGAAACCTTGAACATCTGCATGCCCATGCTAAGATTAGATTAGGGCACAGCTTTACATTCCAAAGAAGTTCATTCATTCTCTCCTAACATTTGGTCAGTGAACTTGTCAAAAAATGAATGTTTGATTGAATGAAAAGAACATTATGCAAAATGGGGTGCAGATGTTTTTCACCAGAACTGCATTGCTAGTAACAGCTGCTTTTCTGCAGCTTGTCTCTACTTACTGTCTCGGCCTGGGAAAACTGTGGGTGTGGAGGATGACTTTGTCAAGTCTCTCTTCTGGAATCTGAGATGTGACAATCACTTGCTGGGTTTTGTCTATATCTTGGGGAGGCATTCCAAACCCTACTTTTTCAACATAGCGTACTCACAGTTTTGCTTGTACCAGTGCTGTTCCTCCTGAGAAAAACTGCATCACCAGTAGAGGGAGATACCCAGCTTTTCTTTGTGGGAGAGTTGGGTCCTTGGAATATGAATTGTGAGTGAAAGATGTCTCCAAAGATGTAGAACTCCTCCTGAGAGCATCTTTCATTTTTTTCCTGCACTTTATCATGTATCTAAATTTCCTAGTAGTTTAGAAGTTGAAATTGCTTGTCGTTACAATCTTGCTGTGCTTTCTTTATCCCCTCATAGACTCGTTCATTTCCTTTATTTCACAAGGTGAGTAACATAGTGATGTTATCTTCTGTTTAATGCTCAAAAGCTTTTTGTCTGCTTTCTGAATTGAGATTGGCTAAGTGTTACACTAGAATCAGTCATTTTGGTGTGATTTTATTTACTGAGTATTTTTCTTTCGGTTTCTCTGTGGCAGATTTTGTCTTTGTTTTACACAGTATTCTTTTATCTCAGTGTCATCCCTTTTCTGGTGTCATTCTTTCCTTCCCTCCCCTCTGCAATGAATTTTCCTTCTCCCTCACCTTTGCAAGAGAAATAACTGAACATTTCATTATGCACTGCTGCTTCTCTTCTGGGCTTCATAGAACAATGTGTTTCCAAGACCAGATAGGCTGTATGAATAATTCTGTGAGAATTTGATTAATTCTAATTTTTCTTCCTTTTTTCATCATTACCACATATAAAAAAAACCAGAGGAAATGAATCTCTCTTTTTTTGGTGCGTGACATAGCACTTTACCTTTTTAGTGTCCAGAGCTTGGGACCACCCTTCAGTGGAAAACAAAGTCACAAACTTGGTGGCCTTGAAAAAAACAAAAACTCCAAAACAAAGAAAAACCCAATGCTCTTTGAAAGGTCTTGCACTACAGGAGGTTTTTATCTTCTTGGCACCTATTATCCATCTTCACTACTTTAGCATGGTCTTCTATTGATTTTATAAGGTCACTCTTGGAGTCATCTTAGCAGACTTGCACAGTCACAGAGATCCTTGGACATTTTTTTTCCTGCTTTATGTATTAGCTTTTAGATGAAAAGTTTGGGTTAGATTTTTGTTAACTCCTTTGTTTATTTATTTATTTATTATCATCAGTAGTTTGAGATCAAATGTAGAGTGGAGAAGAAAAGCTCATGAGTGTGTTAGGGATAGCAGAGTGTCATCTATGAAGAAATGGGATTTGTTTTGTTCTCAAAACCAGCTGTTACCTTTGTTTTGGTTTACACTGCCTTGCTTGGCATTACAGGTTAAAACTTTTGGATGTCCAGTGCTGGTATTTCAGTCAAAAGCAGATATAATGTTAAGATTTTGAGGAACTGTCTTGGCAGAGATTCATCAGCTTTGCATTTAACTTAAAATAAGGCTAGCTGTATGGATTTCTCTCCCTAGCTGAAGGGAGAGAAAGTTTGAGATTCATGATTTGATATTTTGAATTCAGTTTTGATATTTTGAATTCAGACCAGTGAAGACTGGTCTGAGAAAATGTTTTTCATGAGAAAACATTTTCATGGGAAAATGTTTCTAGGTTTGACTTGAAGCTTTCACCCTGAGTTGTTTGGGAGGTTTACTGTCCTTCCAGTGAGGTGCAAGCAGCTGCAGTGGTCTGCTTTTTGAGTTTAGGCTTGATTCTTCCTCTAATTCTGACATTAGATTTCATCTTCTGTTAGAGGTTATTCCCTTATGTATCTGGTAGTCAGCTGTGAAATATCATCTGTTAGTTCTCTCTTTGATAAACCAAGTAGACTGTCTTCCAAAATCTATAATAGAATGTCTTTCCAGCACGTCAGGTTATTCTTACAATCTTTGTGCATAACCGTGTCCAACATTTTAACATCTTTTTTGTTATTTTAGTACTAGAACCAAATTCATCCCTGTAGTGACCATTTCCCTTTCATCTTAGATAGAGGCAATACTGTCTGTTCCCCTATTTACATAGACAGAGAATTATTAAGCATCTTATTAGTCTCCCTTCCATGCAGTAAAATATGAAATTTCACATGGCTTTGAAATGAGAGGCTTTTAAAATAATATGACCTGAAAGTAAATCACTTCTAATGTTAATTACCAATCCCTAGTCTCTAGATTCTGCTGCTGCCAAATTTGCTTCTATCTGTCATAACAGTCCTCTGTCATTGAATTAAACACTCTTCTGGTGGTGCTACCTTATAATCTCATAAGTACAATGTTGTAGGGCTGATATTAAATGAAAATTGGATTTCTATGTACTGTCCTTCAGTGTAACATGATAGAGAAAGGCCAGACTAAACACCATTTGCTTTTGTCTAGGTACTGATTTCAGTGTAGACAGCCTACCCCTTCCTCGAAAAGACCATCATGATTGGGCCCTTTTTCATGAGGAGTCACCAAAAAACAACTACAAACTTTTCCATGAACCAGCTATCACCTTGTTCAACCACACTGCAACTTTCAGCCGTCATTCTCACCTACCGCTGACCACTCAGTACCTTGAGAACGTGGAGGTCCTCAGGTCCTTGAGACATATGATCCCAGTGCAGATGAAGAACAGCCTGAGGAAGCAGCTTGCACCACTTGTGTATGTGCAGTCTGACTGCAATGCTCCTTCTGACAGGGACAGCTATGTACGTGAGTTGATGTGCCACATTGAAGTAGACTCTTATGGAGAATGTCTGCATAACAGAGACCTTCCTCAGTATCTCAGAAATCCATCTGCCATGGATGATGAGAACTTCTATAGAATACTGGCGCAGTACAAGTTCATTCTTGCTTTTGAAAATGCTATCTGTGAAGATTATATAACTGAAAAACTCTGGCGGCCTCTGATGCTGGGAGTGGTACCTGTGTACTTTGGTTCTCCCAGCATTATAGACTGGCTTCCTAGCAACAAGAGTGCAATCTTGGTATCTAGTTTTTCACACCCTCGAGAGCTGGCCCACTATATCAGAACACTGGATCAAAATGACCAGGAGTATGAGGCCTACCTGGAATGGAAACTGAAAGGAGACATCTCCAATCCAAGGCTGCTTACAGCAATGAAGGAACGCAAATGGGGAGTGCAAGATATCACTCAGGACAATTACATTGACACATTTGAGTGCATGGTGTGTAACAGAGTGTGGGAAAACATCAGAAGAGAACAAAAGGTACTTGTGACTTAAAATGACGCTAGGTTCAGATTTCCCCTAGGAAATTTGATTATCAGTTTTGTGACTAGCCTGCAATCACTGGTATTGCATGTCATTGAGTTGTATATCCTTATGTCAAAAAGTGTCAGCAGAAGGTGTGAGTGCATGTCCAAGGCACGTTTTCATCATTTTTTAAAGCTGTTAATGAGCACAGTTATCAGAATAGATGAGAAAAACTTTCTGGGCCCAGTAATGCGGCTGGTTAACATCTGTAGTACCTTACAGCTCTCCTATATGTGTTAGGCCAAATATGTGGTGATGACAATCTGAGCTGTATGGTAACTAGTCAGCTAGAAGAGGAGAGATGAAAAAGGCATGTGAAATTATTTGGGTGAACTGAAATGGGAAGTGCAAACGAGCAAGCATTACATTTAACAAGACTTTTCTAGCTAATCTAGTGTAAATCTATGCAGATGTCCACTCTTTAAGCATGAAATACAAATATGGAAATATATAAAATGGATGAAATGCAGAGATTTCTTTCCCATACTTTGGTGGCTCTTCAGTGAAGCAGACTATGAAGACCGGTCTGCTCTCCTGATCAAATTTATAGCTTGTTTTTAATTCTCTTTTAAAAAAAATCTCATGAAATGTGTGCATATTTAAGATTAAAATTGATTATAATGACAAAAGTAGAGCTCCTTGTTTTTCAAGTTCGCTTAGCTGATGCTGCTTGTTTGCAACCAGATTTGATCTGAGAGTCTGGCTCTTGTCAGTCTAATTGCCCTTATTCTGGGCACCTCAGGAACAGTTTCCACTCAGACATCTGCAGGGGCATGGCTAGGGCCTATGATGGAAGGGTGAATGTCACTGACATGCTTTAATAATTTACTAATGGCAGAGTTAGTCTTCTCTGTCTGCCAGGGTCCTTGAATAACCCATTCCTTTTACTTCTCTGCATTGTCAGGGATGGCTGCCCCGGAGGTGGAGTGCTCAGGTTAAACATCTGAACTGCCCCAAACCTGAGGCTTTCTGGTTCTCCTCTTCAAATCCCAGCCAGACCTCCCTCCAAGAGATGTGGATAGCAAGTTTTGAGCAGTCCAAGAAGGAAGCCTGGGCGCTGAGGAAGCTGGTGGAAAGGAACAGGAATTTTACAGCTCAAGAATTTTGGATGCTTGTATTCAAAGAATAAATACAACAACTGTAAAACAAAGTGAACTCCTCAGAGAAATCTATGGATTTTATTTTATTTCATTTTGAAAGTTGCCTTATTGCATGTAGGATTGGAAGTAGACATGGAAGACTGACTTTAGTATGTTCAGTGCTCAGTCTAAGGTGCTAAGCAGTAGAACCACACTGCTGTATGGTAGGTGTATGTATGTGTACTGTCATTAGCTCAGATATCTGAGCATTATAGCACAAGTTCATCAGGATTCTTAGGACCCAGTGTTAATCACATAGCTAGTCCCCGTGAAGCAAATGGATCTCTCCCTGTCTTCAGATACATGCCTATTCATAACCTCAGGGCGCCTTTCTTCCCCAGTCCAGGATCCACATTTGCTGCACTGACATCCACAAGCTGAAGAACAGCTGACATCGTTACATTGGTACAGCTTGTGTGCTGCTTAGGATATAGGGAAAAAATTGGGACTGTGTCCCTGGCTAGTTGTTTATTATCAATTTCCCTGGCATCAGCAGATTTGGCAGGGACTTGGCGGGCTTTGTGTCCTGACACTGAATGCCAATGTAAAGTGCATTAGTACTTGGCACAGGAAAGCACCATCTGTTAGTGTCCAGGGACAGATTGAATGAAAAACGTGCTGGCTCAGATTTACCCACTATCTTTTGCTAAAATAAGCAGAGCACACAAATGTCTCCACTCCACAGAAACAGGGTTGGCCTCAATCTCACTTGCCTTCTTGCCTTTCTGATGATGGACTAATTTTCATGTAATATATAAACATGGAACTGTGTGCTTGAAAGGTCAGGAATAAAACTGAGAGTCAGTTGGTGCTGAAAAGTCTTCAAAAAGCTCAAGAAAAAAAGCGTAAGCAAACTGCCTACCTGTTCCAGCACAGGAGACCCGAATAATTTAAGTTGCTCCAAAAGGAATGCCTCCTATTTATTTCCATGGAAACTACAACAGATACAAAGAGCACAGTAACACTATTTGATAAAGTTAATTCCAGTTACAAAACTCTATTTTTCAGTGTTGGTTTTTTTTTTTTTTTAATAGGGATTACTCATCCCTATTAGCTATGCATTTTTTGCCAGCAATGAATAAAAGCCTGCATGCTGTGCTCGTAAAAATCTGCACCAGCAGAGGTGACCCAGTGTCACTCTTGCCACTGCTGAAACACAGCACCCACCACCCCACTGTGCTCACACCCACTGTTCAGTCTCCACAAGTGTTCACCAAGCATTGATGAATGTCAATGGGTGCCATTTTTCCATATGGAGGAATTAAATTCCATACCTTTGCTTCATCTGCTCTTCCATGTCAGACGCCATTCACTCAGACTGTCCCTCCACTGCCATCTGTCACATGGGATATTGGTGGGAAGGTTCAACCTGTACTGCCATACCACCCACATCTGCCTCTGACATCACAGACCAACATCATAAAATAGGAGGCATAAGGAAAAAGCTTAATGATACTGATTATCACTTTGCAGATTTGTACTTTTGTACAAGCTGTTGCAGCTTTCATCTCTTTCAGTCTGTGGAGAAGTCCATTTCCACAGGAGCTGCACAATGGCAACATTTCTCTTGAGTGCTTCATATGAGGGAGAATAATTTTTATGGTGACACTGTCATGAAGTTCTTCACATCACTGGAAAGGCAGATTTTCACTTGTCTGATAATTGAGAAACATGTCAGTAGTGTGCACACCAAGAAATCCAGCTGCAAAATTTACTTAAACTGGAAAAAGATCCTCTCCAAATAGTAAACAATTATTTTTCATTCTAGCAGAAACAAGCAATTTTGTGGTCACAAACCATACAGCATTGGCCTTGGTTTGTATGACCTCATACTTCCTTTCGTACGAGCAACAATCCCACCAAAATCTCTCTCTGACATTTTAGTAGTGTGGCACTCAGAATCTGCTGGATAGATCTAGAACTCTTTCTCCACTGCCATGCAATACAAATTATAGTAAGCTTTACAAACAAAGCAGACCTTCAGATAAGTGGTGTTTACAGTAGACATAGAAGCTTTCCTAAATCAGGATCTAGAACTGAATATAAGTCCTTCAGCATTCTCAAAGGGAACTGCTGAATCCCAGCATGTCACCATCAATTTCTGTTTCTCCTCTGTGGATGACACAGAACATCTGCAGCACAAGGGACTAGCTTTTTTTGGCATGATGTTCTATGGTCCCAAAAATCTTAAGCCAGATTGTTTAAAGATCTCAAGAGCTGCAAAAATGAAGACTTCTAATCTTTTTTAAAAACTGTTTCCCCTGAGATTCCCAAGCAAATTGGTAAATATGATCTAAAGATATGAGGCATATTTACTTAGAAAGTTTGTGATGCATTGTTATCTCTCATTTTACCTTGGTGGAGTAGGAGGGAAGGAAATAATGAATTTCTTGGTTTACAACTCACATTCTGAAATTCAGTGTGGTCAAGTAGCATAGGTTTCAAAAGAGGTAACATCCCTTTATCCACTACTCAACAAAGAAGAAAGGCAAGCTCCCAGAGTGATTGGCTTAAGGTACACTGTGATACGGGATAATTATCACTTACTCTCACAAGGTCCTCTCATGATGTAGCTTTTCTAAAGGACAGAGTTCTTGGCTTCCACAGACTAGTTCAGAGCAACCTAAAATTGGTTTCTTGGTCTTAAATCACCCTTTGGAGCCTTTCCTCCTCTGCTGGGTGGAAGGAAGTTTTAGTGAACATCATTCTGGGTTATTTGGACATACTATGACAGTGATTTCTGCATGTTAGTGAAGTGTGCCCCTACTGCCCTGAAGAATAAGCAGAATCTGCTGACCACTTTCTCTCTCTCTCTCTCTCTGTCTCTCTCTCTCTTTTTTTTTTTAGCTGATTTGCTAGGCTTCCCTCTCTGGAAGGATTTGTAATTCTAACCAGAAGGAATCCCATTTGTTTGGCAGGCTTGTGTATATCCTGGATGGTACAAGCCTTTTTTTGTTTTCTTTTTCTGTAAAAAAAATGTAGTAAAACTGTTGAGAAAACCTCTGCGTTTCCAATAACTAGAGATGATGCTGACTAATAAACGCAGATCTACCAATCTCTTGCACAGTGGGAACAAACTATCATGGTTTCCCCTGCTGTGGGATATGGGATGAAAAATGTTGACTCCTATACTAGGCTTGCATTTATTCCCAAAGCACCTATATCCATCAGCTTGCCCAAGAGTCAAGCAGCTTTGTGCCCTTTGGGCCTGCAGTATTCTTTGCATCTGAAAAACAAAAGCTCAGGACCAGGCTGCTCAGAAGATGGCTGTAGTCATCTTGGAGGTGCCCCTGGAGCAGGCCTGCCACAGGCCAAGGGGGCTGGGGAAAGCTGGGGAAAGTCTTGGAGATCATCTTTGGACATGGTATTACTTCTGCCTTTCCCAAGGGAAATCTGAATTGGAACATGGATGAGCATGACCAGGGCTTGTTTTCACCTTTCTGCTGCGCTACCCTGACCTCTCTAGTTGTCGCCTCCTCCTTTCACCAGCTCCCCCTGACATACCTGCTTCCTCATGCCTCCCATCATCTATTGCATCTGATTGTGCAGAGGAAGGAAACACTGGGAGTTGCCTTTTTTTTTGTTGTTGTTGTTTTCATTTTATTTCTGTTTTTATTGCTTACATTTCACCATTTCTCTTCCACTGGTGGCATTGTCCCTCCTCTCCTGTTCTCTGTGGGGTTTGGTTGCCCATTCTGAAGGTCTGGTCTCACCTAGCGCAATGATAACCATGTGTCAGGCTGCAGTGAAGGAGCTAAGGTAAGTCATACAGAATATCCCAAGCTGGAAGGGACCCATAAGGATCAGCCCTCCCTGTGAGGAGCTGCAGCCACCATGAGGATTCCCCTCAGCTTCTCTGCTCTGCACTGAGCACACCAAGGGACCGCATCCTCCAGTCCTGCACATCACAAATCTTCCTTCAGCTCTCTAAGAGTTGCTTCATCTCCTGAGCTTCAGACTCCAAATTTCTTCCTTTCTCTGAACTCTGACCGCTCAACCAGTTTTTCACAGATCCTTTTTTTTCCCCTGCCTTCAAAATCCTTATTATCATGATACCAGCCAGCATACTTGTTTGTTTAATTTCCTTTACAAGGTCTTAGTTGGGGTGGGGGAGAGGGGGTATTAGCACAGGTGGGAGCAGCTCATGTGAGATCACTGCACTAAGCATACATTAAGGAGTATTTACCTCAGAGAATGAACAACTAAGAAAATAATTATGAGAAATGAAACATAAGGAGAACTTTGCATTCATTTCAATGCAAGACTCATTCCTATGCTGTGGGTGCACAACTGTACATCGTGATCTTCAGCGGTCAAATCTGAATTTCTTCCCTCATTCAGCATTTTGTTGAAAAACAAAGCCAAACACTTGCTTCTGGCAGGCTTTAAAGAAAGCCAAGGATCTTGACACCAGTAGTGCACATTTGCAAAGTCTGTGATACTCTTTTTTTTTTTTTTTGTCAGCAGCGTGGTCTCAGCCTGACACAAAACACAGTGTGGGTTGTGATGTGCTTCTACAGAAAAGCATGCAACCAGTGCATATGTAAGATGTGAATGTAGGCAGCATAATGCTGCCACATGCTGCACAACTCTGTGGAGGCTGTGCAAAAAAACCCAGACTGAGATTAAAAGTAGGCTCTCTGTATGTAATTAATGGAAAGAGAAGCACATTTGAATTACCCTTTGAAGGAGAACTTTCTCCAACAGCAAGTGTGGTGGGCCAGGTTATGTGGGATGCTGTGAATGCATGCTGCTGTGTTGTGCTGGCTGACTGTCCTAGTTAATAGCTTATAAAACTGTTTTGTATGCAGAGCTTGTTTTTAGTATTTATCCTAAAATTACGGTTAAAAATTAATTATTGAAAACCATTTGCTGAGCTCTTGACTGCCTGGCCTTGGAAAAAGATGGGCCGTGGAGACAGCAGTTTGGCATGTGACCAATGAACTGCCTTAAAAGCAAGCTTGTTTAATGTAACTACACATTTCCTGCAGGGAAAAAACTTACTTGCAGATTGCTAAGTTTGAAAACTATGGTAGAATGAGAATCATTTGTGTAACTGGTATTTTTAAAAACAGTGTAATTACACTGAAACATTATGGGCAGTTGGGCACCACTGGTCTCATGAAACCCCATCAATTTTGCAGTTCCTGTTGCATCCCCAAACTACACACACAGACAATGCAGACAGAGGCACAAACTTAAACACACACACAAACTGCTTGCCTTCTTGCTTGTCCATTCAGTTGCTGCCCATCCTGAACCTGAAGTGAGGTGAGAGAATGGGGACAGCACCTCCACAGGAGACTTAGCCAGAGGCAGTATATCCCCCTGTCCAGGAGCAGAGGAAACATTTGACCTCTCTCAGCCATGGTGCATTAGGCTTGCCATTTGGGAAGTCTTTCATACACAACAAGCCATTTTAAATAGAAATAGATGTTGTGTTGCCTCCTACAGGCTCCAGAGAGAGAGAGCAACCTGCTGGGTTAGAAGGCTCAGAGAACTGATACGTACTACAGAATGTGTGTTGGGAAGCCTAAGTGAAGGCAGCTCTGCTTAATGCAGCCACCGTGGCTTTGCTGCGTGCTCCAGGGCTGCTTGGAGGCTATGCTGTCTCCTTTGTGATGCTGTGTTGTCCCTGGAGGGAAGCCAGGATTTTGTGTCTCACTCGTGTGTGATGTGTCATCGGACCTCTGCTTGACACTGGCTGCTGCAGTCCTCTGGGAAGGAAGTGTCTGAGGCAGCCTGAAGTGCAGTATGCGTAACCTGAAGATGTAACCAAAAGTTCACTGGTAATAATCCAGTGAGCCTTCCAGGCTCATGATATTGTGAGATGATAACTGCATTATTTTAACTAGCAGCCTGAGTGTTTTGGTTTGTGAAGTTTGCAATTTCGGGTATTTATTTAACAGAATAACCCCCTTTTTTTTCCCCTGTGTGTGAGTAGGGAAATGATCTCACACTGCACCCCTGTTCCAACCCTTGGAGCTTTGAGAGATACCTACAAATTTTACAGCGAGACCTGAGATGAAACCAAGAGACTTGGCAACTGGGACTTGGCTCCTCAGGAATAGCAGATTCTCTATGGATCCTTTATCCCTTTATCATGTGTGCCTTCTATAACTATTCTGCAAAACTCTCACTTTGAAACTCTCACTTTTTCTGTGGAGCATGAATTATTAATATGCTAAAATGTGCTGCTAACAGTTGTTTGTATTTAAAGCGATTACTTACTGTTCCTGACTGATGCATTTGGTCATTTGCCATTTTCCCCAAGTCAGCAAAAACACATCCTTTCTCTCTGTGCTGTATATTTTGTGCTAAGACCACAGAAACCCAAGAAGATCCACTCTAGCAGATGGGAGTAGTATATAAAAAAAGCTAATAATGAAAGTAATTTCAAACTCTAATCAGAAAATTCCCCTTCATTGCCTAAAAAGACTTAAGCTTAGAACTCATCTGTATGAGAGGACAAATTTGACCTAATCTCTAGATGCAGAGCCCATAACCAAGAGATAACCAGGAATCTGGAGCACAGGCAACAGTCGCAGGGACAGTATCTGATAAGATACCCCAGTGCAAGCAATATTCAGGGCAAGCTATATTAAGTCTTGCTCTAGTTTCAGCATGGTTGGCTTGCTCCAGAAGGGAATGATCACCCTGAGACAGGCAGAGCATCTTTGCATGCTGTTTCCTGCTGGGAAAGGACATTCTCCAGAGATAGCCTCTCTGCCATGACTGTCAGCAGCACTTTGGAAGGAAATAATGATTGCTTTTTAAGGTCTATATGCTAGAAGCAGAGAAGAAATTGGCTGAGAACCGTAGAACAACTTTGGTTGGAAGGGACCTTAAAGATCATTTACTTCCAACAGCACTGAGATAAGTATTCTGGCAAATACATGAAATCCTCTTCAAGACAACTTTGAGCTTGTTGTTGGGGTTGGCCAAGTTGCATTAGACATGGATGTGAATCTGGCTTTTGGGAGGGGCTCTCAGGTCTATAATGCATCAGGAAGAGATAATCATGCTCAGGTGCCAGACTTGGCTGTGTCTGCCATCCCTATGGCATTGTTTGAATAACAAGACCAACGGGAATCCCACTACTCCAGAGGCCTGAAACCGGGCTAGAGATGCAAGTGAGGGGAAGCGAGGAGCTGCTGTGTGTAGTCTAACTGAAGTCAGTGTTACCCTGTTAACATACTGGCACAGCCCATCTGATGGTATTTTGCCATACAGTTCCTGATTGCTACAAGGGAAAACTGACCTCTTGTATCATGTGAAAGAAACAAACAAATCCATACCCTTGAACAAGAACTTGTCTTTCTAGGAGCATGCCCGGCTCAGAGCTGAAGGAAGGTGATGTCCACATCATTTGCTGTGATTAAGGTAGTTTTACCTGCCATTGGAAATATCTGAATACTCTGCCACTTTGAAAATCCATTTATGATTCCGAGAGCTTAAATTCCTGCATTCCTGATCTTTTCCTGTTGGTTGGGAATTTTTTTTCTGCTTGTCCCACCCATGTCCCACATGTCACAAGGTCAAAGGTATTGTGTAAGGTGTTTCTTGGAGCTGTTGACAGTGTGGAGACAAATCTCATCACTATAACTTTGATTTCTCCATAGTGTTTCTTGCTTTTAGTTCTGCATGGAAGCACCTAGGACTGACAGCTCAACATGGATTTTGTAGGAATGCATATCCCTTAGGAATGCAAGTGTTGGGTCTACTGAGGGAAGGACAGGGGAACTGGAAGCAAGTTCCAGGTTATTAAAGGAGAGGAAAGCAGAAATTCCTAAATATAGGATATGGGTTGTATCCATTGTTCCCTCACAAATATAGGGGAGACACGTGTAGTCAAAATGCAGTGTACTGCATCAACATTCCCTTGTCCCAGACAGCACAGGGCTACTGAAGTCAGCCCACATACTTGTTAACAGATGGGACAACATAACCTTGAGAGATGACAGGACTGACTCAGCCCTGCGGATGCATTTCACGGTCGATATATCCTGTGTCGATTAGCTTCAATCCACATCCATGATGCCTCAGTCAACCACAGCCTCACAACCGACATCAATATTTAACCCCGCACAGAAAAGGAAAAAAAAATCCCAGCAAAATCCCCTCCGGTGACACCATATGTATCTGCAGAGGGCGGGCAGCAGGGGCTCGACCTAGCGCCGGACAGCAGATGTAATTTCCAGCAGGGCCACGAGGTGCCACTGCAATGCAGGGCACTGCTGCCACGCCGCTGCTATCCCAGACGAGGACTTCCCTCCGGCCTTTGTCTTGTGGTTTTGGTCCCTCTTGTCGCTTGTGTGCTTCTCGAAAATGGCGTGCCTCTCTTAAAGCAGAGTTTGAGCTTTCCATTCTGATCACCTTGAAGGAAACCGCCCTCCCCGCCCCCCTCATTTGGGCAGGGTTGCATCTGAGCACGTGGTCAGGAGAAGTAAAATACATTAATGTGAGGAACAATTTATGTCATGGGCAGTGGTGGTTCCTGCCCTCCCAGCCCAGGGAATTCTTTAGCAAAGCCCTTCTGTGAAGCACAAGTAATCCTGAGCATTCAGGTCCTTCATGTTTGCCATTAGGATGGAACTATGTGGGGTACAGGTGTTATTGCTGCTCTGCTCTATACAATGGAATGTGACCCACTCCTAGGATCACCTGAAACGACTGTTCTTCTTGCATGCAGGTCACTGGTTTGTGACTTCTATAGCCCATTCATTAATGTCTCAGTCTGTGCCAGGGGGCATTCTGGGGTGTGCACAGGGTATGTGACACAGCTGGCTATGCTGCCAGTGGCCCATATGTACTTAGCATTGCCTAACACAATAGGGGACTGAGTCCAACACAACTCGTGGCACTCAAGGTCCTACAAGTACATCACGCTTCTTACCAACCTGAAAAGCCCTGTTCTCCACTGCAGTTTCTTTGGGAGTTCTGCACAGCAAACCAACTGCAAAACAACACTATCAGTGATAGCAGAAAAGCATAAAAGGAGGAAAAGGAAATGGGAAATCCAGACAGCATTCTGGTTGTAAGAGGCTGTATTTACAAATGCCACTCTGCATTTTCACCAGAGTGGCAGTAATCTGTAGTTTATTAATCAATTTAATAATAATAAATCAGTAGTTTTACATCAGTAATACTCTAGTGTTGAATTAATACGAATCAGGATTTTAGTACTACAGTTTGTCATACAAATGAAGAAAATGGGTAGATGCTGTTTTGCAAGCATGCAAAATTATGGGGCTTCTCTTGTTATATGAAGAATCCACAGGTAATTAGCTATATTACAGTATTTATATTGGCTTCTCACTTAGGGTCAGTTTGAAATGTGGTTGATTCTTGTTCTGCATTCCTAAAGTTTAATATATGGTTAAAGTAAAATGACAACAGCTTAGATTGTGCCATCAAGCCAGTAAGGTCTGGCTGCTTCTGTGCAGGCAGGAGCAGTCACTCTTCTGCAGGTGTGCAGCTCTTTGATAAAACCTCCTGCTTTGCCTTTTCATGCTCAGTTTAATCTCTGGATGCTGGTTTCTTGTCTGTCACTGTCACCTACACAGCTCCTCCAGCATGTATCTCTATCTCCCCACTATGTTGACCTTCCACATGTGTGACAAAGATGTCCTCTCTGCAGCAGAGCTTCTTCATTCTGGTTTCCTTATTTTTTTTTAATTAAAAGCTGTAAAAACACGTACACTGGACTCTTAGGAAAAAGGAGTAACACTAGAAGTTGAATAATAAAATGTGACTTAGCTGTGAACAATTAAAGATTACTAAAGAAATAGATGTTTTGTTAGGAAGTTAAAGTTTAATTTCTCCATTAGTTTCTAACAGACATACAGAAAATTATCCATAAGAAAGAGAAATTCAAAGAGGATTGAAGCATGCTAGAAGTATTTATAAACTCATTTTCAGAAGAACGTGGCATTATAAGCAACTAGGTCGAGCTTGAAAGCTCACAGGGACTTGGCTACCTGCTGAGAGGTGTTTGATGGCACATGCGCAGGCAGAGGGAGCCATGGAAATTTGCTGAAGTGACCAATGGCGAACACAAGTCAAACTGTTCCACAATACAAAGGAAGAAACTGGGCATCTACTAAAACAAAGATATAGGCATGCAAAGGGAGACAACATGAGTCAAACAGCTGTTGTCCTCTCCTGCCACAGGTAAGGCTGGAAAGAAAGAAGTCTCCAGGACAATCAGGAGAAGGCCAAGCAGGAGCATTTTGACTCATTTAGTTTGAGAAACACCATAAGGCAATGGTATGTGAATGGGAGACTTCACACAGACATAGGTCCTGAAAAACATAAGCGAAGTATGACTTTCCTCTGCTTTTTCCTAATGTATATCCTTACCATATGCTCTGGGCAACCCCTGCTCTGCTTGCTTTGATTTTAACTGCAGGTGACATGTGCCTTATGACAAAGAAGCTGGGTATCTGTGATAGAATCAATAGAGGAAAATTAAATTAGATGAAAAATGGGGGGATGGGGAAGTGGTATTAAACATCCTTTTCCTTCTTCCTCCAGGAGGCCTATGTTGACAAATAGCTGAGCCCTACTGACTGATGTGTCAGTTTAATAAGGAGAGTCTTGACAAAAGGGAGAAGTCATTTATCACGATGATTTAAAACATCACATTTAATCATGATTTAAGTAAAAAGCAGAGAACTTCCATTTAAATCATTGCTTACATTTTTGCCATATATAGGCTTTCAGGATTTTTTCTCTTCTATGGAAGTCTGATTCTCATTTGCTGATACCATCTGACACAGCTTTTGGCTGAGCAAGGAGTGCAAACAGGACCCACAGCTATTCTTCACAAAGTTACATGGTTTAACATGTTTATTCAGATTAATATTTTTTATTTTTTCTATGATATTGAAAGACAAGGAAGACTTGTTCTGAGCTAATCGTTCTTTCTTAAGATTTTGGCTAAATTACTTCTGGAAGAGAACTGGGATTCAGTTGTAATTACATCTAAGTACTGTACTCATACTGCAAAAGAGAAGGTTTATCAAAACATGTCCAGCATTTAAAACTTAAGTGATTCATTAAAAAAAAAGTAATATGATCCTTATCCAGTGATTTGAATTTAACTTCTGGTCATAATGACCTTCAAGATTTTAAAAGAAATAAATCTCATTTTACATCTTGTTTATATTCATAGATTAGAGAGGAAAATTAAACTTTTCTGCCCTTCCTTTTACCTCCCAGTTCTCAGCTCTGAACTGGCCAAGTAACAGCTCCAGAACAAGAAAATGATCTCCCTGCACCTTTGGAAGTGGTTTCTCTTGCAAGCTGACTTCAGCTTTTCAAAACACACCTTCTCCAGGGCTCAAATAAGGATTTCCATTTTCCCTCAAATAGCAGCTCCACATTTTCTTAAACTACACTCACCTTATCTGACTTTAAATAATTTCAAATGGATTTATTTTTGTAAAGAAAAAATGACTCGTGTTTTCAGGTGGATAAGTGAAAAAAGGCAAGGAACTTGGTGAAATAGAGAAAAAGGTGGTGTTCCCTTTGACATGCTATTCTGAGCAGGCAGGTGTGCTCTTCCACTGAGGTGAGCAGCCGAAATGGCGGCGGTGGTGAGCCTCCTGGGACACCAAGCACACAGAATCACAGAATGGCTGTGGTGAGAAGGGACCTCTGGACGTCAGCTACTCCAACACCCTGCTCAAGCAAGGACACCCAGAGCAGGTTTTCTTAAAAAGCACCTAGATCATGTACAGGTGGCTTTGGAGTATCCCCAGGGATGGAAACTTCATCATCTCTCTGGGCAACCTGTTTCACTATGCCTCTGGAGATGCCTCAGGCAAAGCAAGCATAATGAATGGAAAATTTATTTGGATCTGCTCCAAATTATCAAAAATCGGCAGCTGTGCACCACCATTTGTGGGAAATCTGCCAGGGAGTTTCCCAGGAAGAACACAACAGCAATGTGATGGGGACAGCAGCAATTGCTACATACAGCCTCCAGTGTGCTGATCACAAGTAATATACTTCCCTATGATTTCCTGACAGAAGTTACACCTCTTGGCCCAAGCCTTACAAAAATGTGAAGTGGTGATTACTGCATACTGTGGTTTGTTTCTGGGCTGATAGGTGGGGAGTTTCTATCCTAGATCTCAGCTGCCACAAGACACTCGCATTTCCTGCACTCACAGGATGGTGTGAGAATACCAAATTCCTCTTTCCCTTTCCCTTTCCCTTTCCCTTTTCCTTTCTCTTTCCTTTTCCCTATCCCTACCCCTATCCTTATCCTTATCCCTTCCCTTTTCCCTTCCCCTTTCCTTACTTCCAGTCTTAAAGACTTTAAGTTACAGAGAACTGAGCTCCCCCATGGTATAGTCCTTCCTTTTCCCAGGCAGAAAGAAAACACACATACTTTACATTTTGGAAAATGCAATGAGTTCTTTTCAGCACCTCGGGATGACAAGAATAATTTCCCCACTTCCTTTAGCAGAAACACATTGCTTTATATCAGCTGAGGCTCTGGTGTATAGCATATGGGAGTTTTTCAGCAGGACTTGATTGCAGCAGCAATGGCTATGTTTCAATTTTAGTGGTCATTAAAAGAGTATAAATATGTGAGACTGAACCACAAAAAGAGAAAAAAAATAAACTATCTGCTGCTCAACAACCTACTTTTCTCCATTTAAAAACATGGATTAACAAACAGAATTACACTGAAGGGAGAGAAGAGGAAGACAGAGAAAAGGAAGAACCATAGATAACCTAGGTACTTCTTTTCCAGTCTATATGGATATATACTTATTGCATAGTCAAGAAATCATCTGATTGCTTCCTCCTCTTCTATAATGCATTATGTCTTCCACACTATTTTCCTGGACAACTAAATACCGATTGCTCTATCTGATTTGCATTTGTCTAGCTGTACTTAATAGGTGCTCCAGATCTGATTCTCCTCTCTTTTGGCTTCCAGCTTCCACAGCCCACAGATAGCCTTATATCAACTTGCATCTTCTGCAGGGGAATGCAGAACTACATACAGCCCTCCCGCACACAAGGGAATCTGCAGCTGCTCAGCAGGAAACTCTGCTTCAATTTAGCAAATGAGAATGGCTGGGTCAGCTTCCTTGAAAAAAAAAGAAAGTATGCTGGAAACAATAATACAGATCAGAAGTGAATAGTTTGAGGTTATACTGAGCATAATGTTCTGTACTCCTTACTGGCACCAGTGCCTTAGAGAAGTGGAAGGGAATGACTGACCAGCTGATCTTCCTGCTGCAGGTGCCCTGCTGTCCTGGCAGCAGACCTTTTCACTCTTTCTCCAGGATTGCCTCTTCTGTGTATGCAAGCTCTCCTGTGTCTCCTTGTCATTACCCTGCTAACCTTTTATCCATTAAGCCAGAGGTTCCTTGGCTATACTGTACAACAGGCACAGCTCACAGACAGCTTCCTGCACACAATTGTCTCCTGAAGCTTACTGTGAGAGTGGAAGAAGAATTTAGATAAATAAAAGTAAGCAACAGGCTTGGCATTATTTGTTTTGTGCTTTTTTTTCCTCTAGCTACCTTCCCCACCTCCATACTTTTCAATAGCCTCGAGCTTCCTGACACAGATTTGCGTCCCTTAGAAGAGTCTGGACAGAGTTCTACACCACTGTCTGAGCCCATTCAAATTGCAGCTGTTCTTCTGAGGTTTGCTGGCCATTTCCTAAAAGTGATGCATGACGCTGCGAGGTAATAGAGCTGAAGAAGCCAGGAACAGTTCTGGGAGAATTCTGCACTGAATTACTCCAACCTGCTAAAATCTTAGGGTGCCCTGCCCGCTGCTGTCAGAAACATCTCAGACATCCTGGCTCACAGATATGCTTGCAGAAATCAAGAACTTAAAATCAAGTTCTTGAAATTGTGGATGAGGTGTTGGTGGGAAGAAGTAGGTAGTGAGGATCTGAGAAAACTTTCAGGAGAAGAGAATCCTCTGCAGAGATGTTTGGCTATCCCATTTCATAACAGACCTTGTCTGCTGGCACAGGAAAGGAGAAAAGTCATACAAGACTGTGCCAGCTTTAAGCTGGGAAAAAGCTGATGAGTATGAAAAAGCACCTTGCTCAGAGTGCAAGGTGCGTGTGACTTGCATTTGGTGTGTCTAAGAAAGGATGAATGAAGAAACAGACAGTACAATCATACAGAAGAGGTAAATTAGGTTACCTGCAATTCCAGCTGATGAGTATGTAACCAAAAGAAAGAGCAAGGGCAAAATTTATGAGAGGCTTAGAAGGCTGAGGGAAGTAAAATGCTTGACTTCCAAAGGCATCCCCAAGCTGACAGGCATCTCAGAGCTGGCAGGGGGGAGGTAACTGGTGCAAATATCTCTGACAGATTATCAGCTTCATATGGTAACCAACTTCAGTGCAGCAGGGTGTATGGGTGGGGTGTGGTAATGTGTATGAAGAATTTAAAAAGTATATCAACATTAAAACCGCACAGGGAAAGGCAGGTACTTAATGTACCTGTAGGTACATGTAGGAACCTTATGGCTGGAAATACCAGGTAAAGTATAGCGGGAAGGTATTGTGGGGGTTACCCTTACTGGCCTCTTAACAGAACCAGAAAATGCTGAGAAAGTGTGGAAATTTAGGGAAAGTTAATAATGATGGCACACTGAACTATTTGCTATGACCAGATCAGTGCCTCTTCAGGGTGAGGTGTGGATATTCTGGTTCTGGGTTTTCCTGCTTGGGAACCTGCGGTACAAAAATGATGACCTTTATCAGTAAGAAAAGGCCTATGAACAGACTGGAGGCTGTTAAAAATACCATACTGAAAGTCTAGCTGAAAATGCATGCTATAATTCAGAAACTCCAGAGTGTTCCTGCCCCACATCATTGTCCCACACGGCTCAGTGGGGAAGCTAAGGAGACAGCAGTGAAATGCTAGTAAGAGATGGAATGCAGTGAAATGCTAGTGTAAGAGATGGAAAATTGACCTACAAGAGCCAGGGAAGCCTGCAAAAGATTTTTTTTTTTAATGTATACAGGAAATCAGGTCTGCCAAGTAGAATTTGAAGACTACAGAGTGTGTTCTGCAAATAACAGCAAAAGCTGTTTTGAGTCTGCATGATAGAATAATGGAATCATGAATCATGGAATCACAGAAACATGACAAGGTGTAAAAGAGTATCTGGGAATAAAACTATAACAAAGACAGTCCATGTATTATTTTCATTGCTTTATTCTGCTAAGTTATCAGGGGGCTTTTCACAGCTGACACGTTTATTTATAGCAGACTGAGGAAAGGAACGAGTTTAGCTTAGAATAAATATATACGCAGTATTAGAACAAAGAGATTTTTTATAATCAAAGCATTCTAGAGAAGTTTTGATTAGATATCATGTACTCCAACTGCCTTTACTTACTGCAGGGACAACTCAATCCAGCCGATTGGAGACTGTGCTCTTGAGCTGGCAAGATCTCCAAGGATGTAGATCCTGCATGCTTATGGGGTCCTTCTCTCAGTGGGGGAGTATCCTCCTGGAAAAGAGAGGACATCTCTGATCTCCTGGACATGTTCCAAAAGTTGTGTCTGTTGCTTCTTGTCCTTTCTGTGCACTCCCTTGAGTTGTGTCTGGCTCCATGGTTAATAAGATGTTAACAAGTTCCTATGAGCAGATGGTACTCACCAATGGGCTGAGTAGGAACTCAGGTGTGAACTCACAGGCCTGCTGCTTAAGGTGCAAACAGAGAGGGCTGCTAGGTTGCTAGCTTAAGTAATGGGTTGAAGAAAGACCCATTGAGGAAATCCTGGGAACAGCCAACTAGTAACTTACAATTGTGAGACTGTGATAAAAGTCTGCAGTGAAGACTAAGATCACAGAGCAGATGTGTAAACAAAATGTACTATCACAAAACCAGTACAGCTTCTGTAAAGCTGGATACTTTCAGAGATTTGTCCATTAAAGAGTTGGAAAAAAGGGTGAATGGGGAAATCCTGAAGCTCCTGCCAGCAGCTCTCTGCAATAATCCTCTCAATGCACAGCAACATGCAGAAAAGGGAATGATCTGGGAGGCACAGTGATCTAGCTGTAGGTTCCCAGTTCATCGCAAGGGAGTTTGATAGATTACTTTTACAAGTCCCTTCTAACTCAAACAATTTTACGGAGACAAAAAGAAAGGGAACTGACAAGGCAAAGAGAACCATTCTGTTCTTACTGAAAATTTTGGTGGACATGCAACTTGAGCACTGAGTGTAGGTCTCATCTCTGTATTTCAAGAAGGACATGCTGGAGATGGAAAGTGAGCAGAAAGGAGAAATTAAGATGATCACTGAGATGCAACAGTCACTTTAAAAGACAGACAGAAAACATGAGAATACTTATTTTGGGACTGTGCTGAAGGGTGAAGAGTGAAGGCTGAAGGAGACCAGATGTGGTTAAAATGAGTAAAGAAAGGGACTGATCTGAATGGAAGTGGAACAGTAGTTCACAAAATCCTGTAACACTGGGGATAGAGGGCACTCCATGAAACCTGGAGGAAAATAGTTTAAAACAGAAAAGAAATAAACTGTTTCTACAGAGGGGGAAAGGGAATTTTTTTAAATTGGCTGGCATTCCTATGATTACATATGATTATGATTATAGGTAGCATAAGAAAGAAATTGGCAAAACTCATGGACAGCAAATGCTTTTTGTGGAAAATACTGGGTGGAGCAGAAATATTCATTCTGGTATCCTCACTGCAATTATAGATGCAGAAGAGATGAAAAAACTGCACTGTGCAAAGTGAATGGATTTGTGTCTTCTTCCTAAATAACAGTTCCTACTACCACAGCTGTGGACAGAATACTGTCCAGGGAGACTACTGTTCTATGGTTGCAGAGCATTTTTTTATGCTCTCCAGTCCAGGAGAGTGATAAGAGTGGTTCCCTCCAGATCTCACAGTTTTTCTCCAATATGCTCTCTCTTCCTACTCATGTGAGAATCATGTGATGGACAGTGTGAGACCATAGAATCATAGAATTGTTTGAATAGGAAGGGACCCTTGAAGGCCATCTAGTCCTACTCCCCTACAATGAACAGGGACACCTACAGCTCAAGAGCTCCATCCAGCCTGACCTTGTATGTCTCCAGGGATGGGGCATCCATCACCTCTCTGGGCAACCTGTGCCAGTGCCTCACCATCCTTATTGTTAAAAACTTCTTCCTTATATCCAGTTTAAATCTCTCCTTTTTCAGTTTGAAACCAATTCCCCTTGTCCTGTCACAACAGACCCTGCTAAAGAGTCTGTCCCCCTTTCTTATAACCCCCTTTTCACATTGAAATGCCTCTCTCAAGACTTTCCAAGCCTTCTCCATGCTGAACTGCCCCAGCTCTCTCAGCCTGTCCTGACAGGGGAGGTGTTCCATCCCTTGAATCATTTTTGTGGCTCTCCTCTGGATGTGCTCCAACAGGTCCATGTCTCTAAATGGAATGGGAAAAGATCATGTGGGACAGTTGAGTTGGAGAGCATCCTGCCTAATGCCAAGCTGAACAGTGTCTCTCCTATCTGCCCCTGTAGCTCTTCCAGATGCAGCTCAGCAGCAGGCATAGCAGGCATAGATCCAAGAGTTATGCACATCTCAGAGCACATGCACCATGAAAAAAATGGGGCAAAAAAGCAAGACTTGCAAGGGAGGACAAGTGAGCAGGAGCTAGCTGGCCCCACTCAGCACATGTGGTAAGACAAGTCCATTTCATTCTACAACTGTTCCTGACTGAATTGTTTTATTACTGGGCTAAAAGCTGGCCCAAATAAAGGGTCAAGTTATTGAAAAAGTAAGGGAGGATGAAACAAAACAGAGAAGGAAAGAAAGTACTTGTCTTAAATGCGTGAGATGTCTGCCTCATAAATTCAGCATCAGTTTCCTTTGGTCCCCAAACCAAGTCTTCTCTAATGCTATTTGCAGATATAGATTGCTGTCTTTTTCATTACTGTTATCAAATGATGCATTTGTGGTGCAGCTCCAGAGCCCTCTCTGCCCTGGTAAGTGGATTATGTATCCTGGTGCCAGCACTACTTGAGTTATACTTTTAATACTAAAAAAAGAAAAGAAAAGAAAAGAATAGAGAAAGAAATAAATGAAATAATGAAATATCTCCCAGGCTTCCAGATTTTTTTCTCTTTCCTTTTCTAAAAGATCTAATTAAGATATTTATATCAAAACAGACAGTAGAGACCTGACCTCTGCTTTGTTAGCAAAATGTGACAAAAGGCACTTTGCTAAGTATTTGCATTCACCACTAATGCCAGCTAAACTTCTGGGAAATGCTGTCCCTGTTTCTTCCCACTGCTTAGATCTGAGCCAAGCTTGACAAGATGCACAACCCCTCAGCAAGCCAGCTGGCCATCTCATGCCACTGCAGCTCTGCATCCTCCTCCATCACCAGTGCAAACACTTCTCAGCTCTGAGGCTGCTGGAGTAGAGATGGAGAAGATCCTTCATCTCTCTGCCTAGTAGAAGTACAACCATACCAGCCACACACAGGCTACACTTCAAAGCATGCCATGTTATGTCAGGTTTGGCAGGCCCACTTTGCCAGCAGATATGCTCCTCTGAAATGCCCCAGGATCTGAATCACTGCCTGTAATACCCAAGTTCTATGTGATCCATTTTTCTTGATAGGAGCTGGCTTTAGTAAGGTTGACAGAGATCTCATCTGGACTGAGAAAGTACTTTGGCCACAACCTTAGATGTAGTCAGAGGACAAATATAACAAATACCTGAGGTAATTCCTTTGAGAGTATCTGTTCAACCAGCAGAGGTGATTCTTGTCTAGTAGGATGATGGGACCATCAGGAAAATGGTCACTGAATGGAGGTATGGGTAGGAGATGGACTCTATGATCCTTATAACTCCCTTCCAACTCAGGACATTCTATGATTTTGTGAAAAGAAGTTCCTGATTTCTCTGCCAGTCAGCTGAAGTTCTGAAAACCTGATGGCTTTATGCTCATTTGCTCATTATTCTCCTCAGTTTCCAGACTGTGCCACTACAGTTACGAACTCCCACACCATCTCCACTGCAGTTACAAACTCCATCTCCGTCCCGACCTCTCCACCCTCGGTTTCTTCATTCTCTATAGCTATCCTCACATCACATGCAATGAAATCTCAGTTAAAACTCTACTAGACACCAGTGGGGCAAGACTGAAAGGGTTTTCTGAGAACAAAAGTGTGATATAAAAATAACACCAGAAAAGAAAAGCAGGCTCTGCAATGTGCTGTTTGAGTAACAGTGGTATTAACCTCAAGAGTGACATAAAGAGTAGAAACATGAGCTACCATCGATTTTTTTTTAATAACATCAGAAAGAGAAAAGAAAAAAAAATGTTGGATAGCTGCTGAGCTAGGTCTATAGTATCCAGCATGTCAGACTCATACTAATGAGATAGCACCTGAGCAGCCATATGGGTTTGTGCCCTTCAGCAACTTGAAAATCTTGGTTTTCTAGATCCTTCAAGAGATTGTCAGAATGCAGAAGGGCAGAGAGAAAAAAAATATATGATCTTCAATAGGTTGAAACTTGTGCTGCTTAACTGAAGGCAGTAGAGCTATACCAGTCAAACATTAGTCCATAAAGATTCCAGAGACTTCAAAAGCCATAAATGGTCTGATCGACATCCAAAACTTTATAGCTACTGCAAAGAGTCTTGGGGTCAGAAACTGCAGAGCACAAAGAGGTTTCTGTCATTTTAACAGACTTGACCTGCTGCTGGCCTGTGTCATTTCAAGTTTTCTATTATTTAACGCATTGATCAGTTGGTCAGGATGAATGCGGAAACATAAAATCAAATGCAACACATTAAAAATCAATCAGAAATAACAACGAGCACAAAAATGCAGCCTGAGAAGATAGTGGGATCTTGCCCAGGGGGAATACAAGAAGAGACTGCCTTTGATTTAAGAGCTAGGAACTCTGTTTATTTGAGGGGAAGAATTACATCATGGTCTAGCTATGGCACTAAGAAACATTTTATGCAGAGAGAGATCATTACAGCAAAAGCGTGGAGTCAGCCACTCACCCTACAGGAGTAAGAAAGACATGGTGTCAGCTTGTGTCTACCTAGACCAGGAGTAAAGCACACATGGGCAGAAGGCAAGTTGGATCTCCCAGACTGGTGCAAGTTGACTTGTCTGGCTCAGTGTCCATCAGGTGGTCCGCATCCTAAAACCAAATGCACCCACAGCAAGGATCTACAGCTCTCCCCTCAGCTCACACCTTTAGCACTGTGAATATTATGTGCTTCTGCTGCAAGCAGTGACTGAGACACAGACTCATTTGATTTGGGAAAAACCTGGCTCCAATTTCAGCCTTTTCTAGAGTTTTCTGCTTCTTTTTGGAAGGGTGTATGGTAAAGCAGGTTCCTTCTACTGAAGAGACTGAGTCTTCTCTTGAATTTTCATGTCAGATAACAATCACCCCTAAGGCAGCCTGAGGCATTTGCATAGCAGGACATGATAGCTTATCTCTCCAGGTTTCTTCTGTGTCTAATGATGCTGGCAGTCCTTGATAGAAGTCACTGTTTGATGGGACTTGTTAGCACCTCAGTTTGTCCCTTTCCCCTTTATTGAAGCAGTTTCTGCCTCTTGGTTTTACTTTATTTCTTGTTTGTGAACATCCAAGGAAAGGCCTCAGCTCCCTGGTGACAGAATATGGATTTAATGCATGCTCATGGCCACAAGTGACTTTTTAAAAGTTTTTAATGGATTACATGAAAAAGAACAAAAATGGGAGTGTTTGAGAATGAAGGTGCACTAAAATGCAGACTTATAATGGTGGAGCCTTGAGCTTGACATCTAGATCACTGTGCCTTTATAAGTAGGCTTTTTTCTCCTATTTGTCTTCCTTCCCCTGAATAATTCAAAATCTGCTGATAACTGCAGTGACAGTAGCTGATATGTCAATGTTGTTAGTTCTTAGGCAGGGTATTGGGCCGCCAAGGCAGAGCAGCACAGCTACAACAGAGTTATTTGAATGTCTGGCTTACAACAGCTGAGAATCATTTTTACTAGTTGCAATAAATAACAACCCTGACAACTTGGCCTGGATCCAAAGTGCAGTGCAAAATTCTATGCAAGTTGTGGGAAGGAAATTATTCTGCAGGCTCCGAGCACTCCTCTGGGACACAAAAATTAATGAGCAGCACTTAAGTTTATCAGAATTTAAAAGAAAAATGTCCTCCAGCAACCCCTAGTAGTGCCTCTTTGTTGTATTAATCTTCAGAGATTGGTACAGATTTCAGAAATGAAGACAAAAATTAGAAGAGAAAAAATATAACAAAAGGCTTAGCAGAAAATAACCATTGACTTTCAGGGCAAGGACGAGAGGATACTGAAAAATATACATTTATCCATGTAATTCTATATAAAATAAATATACGTATACCTTTGCCTGTAAATAAAGCTAGGTTGTATGATATGTTATATACATTATTTGCAATATGTCTTTCCATAGCGGGGTCATACTCTCAATGGACACATGACAGCCCTTTTTCAAGCATGTGTGATGAGACTGGGAAATCCTCTATCTACAAGAGTTCCTTGGGGGCTGATGATTGTAGGACTGTACCCTTGCCATTTATGCAGCTCAAAAAAACTGCAATTTCAGCAGGTAGTGCAAAGCAGTAGGAGGCAGAGAGAAACAGGAAAGACTTGCAATCAAATGCCTGTTGACTAAGCTGCCTCCTATGCATAAGGAAAGGTAGGTACCTAAGGTTAATGATTATGAAATTCAGCAGAGTTGAGTACAGAGAGCTGAAACCAGGTGGTAAGAGATGTAAAGAATTCTTCAAAGAATACACAGTGCTCCCAAGGAGTCATTAATTTTGCTCTTATATTATGTTACATTACATTCTACAACCAAGGTAGTCTTTTCCTTCAAAAGGAAAGAGATAGTGGGGAAAAAAGGACATTGGAATGCTTAGAAAGAGGAAGACTGAGCATGGTATGCCCTTTTCTGTCTGCTTTCCTTTTCCAGATGTTAGGGCATTCCCTTCTGCTTAGTGCATCTCACTATTTGAATCCACTGTATGAAACCAACAGCCATCATGGGTAAAGTTGAGAGACTGCTCTGAAGCAGTCAAGGGGGGCATAGATTCAGGTGTCCCCAAGTAAATGGGGGATTTGAGCACAAAACCTCAGCTCCCTGTGTGATGCACTGACAAATAAGGCTGCCCTCACAAGTATGGGTTTGGACATTTCCAGAGTCAAAATCTGCTGCAGATGAAGCAGAAATGGGTGCCCCATAGGGCACTCAGACATATATAACTGCACTCCCTCAGGTCCAAGGTATCCAAAGATGAGAAATTAATAGAATCATAGAATCATCTGAGTTGGAAGAGACCCTTAATGGTCATCTAGTCCAACTCCCCTGCACTGAACAGAAACACTTACAGCTAGATCAGGTGCACAGAGCCTCATTCAGCTGACCTTGGATGTCCCTGAAGATGGGGCATCTACCACCTCTCCAGAGAAATTCAAGCACACCCAGGAAATTAGCTGCTACTGTCCTGTGCTCTTGATTAGCTGGTGCTATAAGCTGAGATAGTGAGACAGGAGGAATGACAGAGCTGAAAATACTCCCTGAATCTTCAGTTACCACTAGCAGATTGGCTCCTCACTACGTTGGTAGCATGAGACTGGGCTAGCTTTTCACAGTGAGCTTTCAGTTTTTCGTGAGGCCTGAGATCTGCTTTTGGAAAAGCCTTTGCTGAGCTGAGAAGAAGCAACTTTATTGCACTAGCAAAATGCTGGAAGAACGACAAACCAGAGAAACTATGTTTAATACAACTTGAAGTTCAATGGAGTTGACTTGGTAGAGCACTGGGCTAGTATATGCTGTGAGAAGGATAATTCCTCCTTTAGAAATGTTGATTTTTGAAGATATTCATCTAAAACAATTACTTTTCTTGGACTGATGCCTCTGCCTGTAAACCTGGCAGAACCTCACTTCAGCTCAAATTTCCGAGCTGTCAGTTCAAACAAAGGGCACCTTCCCTCTCTGCTATTTATCGTATCCTTCCCCTCCTCAGGTATTCCAGTTCTGTGACTGGCAGTGCCTTTTATGGTGGGAGGAAAACTCTTGCATGAGAACCAGAGATGTAAGAGGGAACACCGATACCAGCCAGGTTCCTAGAGGAACAGTAGAGGTGAGGGAGGAGTGGGGAGGAGACTATCTTGAAAATGGAGGCTTTTCTATCAGGATAACTGAATGTAACAACTGACCTCCATCACAGATGAGCTATTTTCCCCAGGGTGCTGCCTCAGACAATTACTGCTCGTGGTATAGGAAGGCTGAGGTTTGAAACACATTATCAGGTCCTTCACACACATATAGATCATGGCTGAAGGTAGTAAGGGTATTTCACTGCTCTCATGGAGCTGTGGATATCCATATTGCCTCTTCTCAAATACCCAAGGAAAACTCCAGATTTTATTCCTTGAAACTTTTTAAGCTGCATGGCTGTCAGATTGATTCTTACCCAGATTCCTCCTGGTGTTGTCTTTCACTGACCTCTATCCTCCCAGTGCAGCTGCTTCCTGACAGCGCTGCAAATCTAGAAGCCAGACACAGTTGCTGAGCAAATGCTGATCAGGCTGAAAAGCCTTGTAAGACCAGGAGAAAGGTAAAGGTGTGAAGATGCAAATATAAAGGACAGGGTACTACGGGCAGGAGACCCCAAAGTGAGAGCCAGTTACGTAAAACTTGTCCTTTTAAGCTAGAAAATGCCTTGCTCATTTTGAATGTTGTTGCAACTGTTGTATGTTCATTAAAATATCCATTTTCCCCTTTAAATTAACAAGTCTTGAGATCAGAATGCAAGCTAAATGAAGAGTGTCACCACTCAATGCAAGACCTTGCTCTTTTATGACCTATGCTCACCAATACACATGTTGGTCTGGTTAGTCTCTTTGACAGCCAGAAGGAAAATGGCCTTCCACATTTCCACTAGCATATGCTAGGGCTCCCTGCTTGCAGAAAACACTGACATTCCACCAGACACAGATCTCTTAGGCAGATCTCTGCCACCCCTTCCCCCATTTTCTTTCTGGAAAGAAGATACGGAATTTCCATTCTCTGTCTTTCATCTTATAAAAAAAAGAAGAAAAAAAAAAGAAAAAAAAAGGAGCAGATGTTTTGTTGGATAGGTGTTGAATGTAGAATTGCTGGATGATTAATGAGAATTTTATGAGAAGCTCTTAACATAATTAAGCATAATGTCTTTGCTGGATTTTGTCTTTTTTCCTAGTTCTATTCTAGTGCTGCCAAATTTCCACACAGTGTATGAAAAAAGGTTTTGAATTGGGAGCGGACAGAAAATGAGTTATTTTAACAGTTCAGCCCTCATGCAGCTCAGCAGCTTTGTGCAACTTGCGTGCCTTCTGTGTTTCCATGTCTGTGGGACATATCTTTGTAATGGGGTACAGCTTTCCTTGATGAACATGAGCCTTTCTGAAGGCTCACCAAAACCCAAAGGCAAAATATAGCAGTGCTGTAACATTTTCTGTGTTGAGTCCTTGCCTTTTGGGCATTCTGAGGGGTGAAAACATACCTTGCAGAGATGGTAATTTCTCTTCTCTCGGATATTCCCAAGAGACTGATGTTAGTACAACAATGAGTTATTAACCCCCCCTTTTGTGATATTTTTGAATTCTCTTTGACAAGTTAAATGTGTTGAGCTTCTTGAGCATCTTGTGTATCCTACAGATTTCTGTGTAATCTTGTGGGTCATTTCTTCTCTTCCAAAGCTGTTCTTCAGCCAATTTCCCATACTCATATTGACTAAAACGCACAGCCAGTCCTGGAGAGCTAAAAATTACACATATTTAGTGATGAAACAATCACAAATTCAGACCTTATAAATGTCGGAATCCAGAGACTGCACATGTAGTTTGTATATCACCCAAGTCTTCTTGCTTGCTACATTCACTTCTGTATTTTTGTGTCTTAGTTCTTCATCGCTTTTATGAGAAAGTAATCCCAGAATGATAGAGAAATAACAGGCAAGGAGAAATAGAGTCCATATAGTTGGAAAACAGTAAGACATTCTGCAAAGTCCACCTTCTCTGTGTTTGAACTAAGGCCACCGTGCTCAAGAAGAGAATATTTTTATCAAAGTGACTGAGCTGAGTGGAAGCATCCCCTTTCCAGATCACTAAGAAGAGGTACTTTGAGTCAAGAATGCATCTGCCAGCCTGCCACATGTAGGAAGCACCTCCATATTTCACTGCAACTTTCAGTGAAGTGTTTTTTAGAAAACAAAAGTTTTCTAACAGATTGAAGTGTTGTCTATGGAGAAGGACGCATCAAGAAATCACTAAGACCTCCTTTATGCACAGCACCAGCTGAGCTGTTCAACAGCAGAGAAGACTTTTGAGAAGACTCTGCTGATAGCATTTTATGCCATGTATCTATGCTAAAGACAATCCTACTTATTCTGAATATCCTACGTGACTCTGTGGGGTTGTATAATGTCTGCTCAAATAAAATGTCTGTACACTGTCCCCGTCCACATGGGTGTCTGTGGCATTATGCATAACACTGGAAGAAACTGAATCAGTGGCTGGCATGTAATATGGGTGGGAGCTGTAAGTCTGGTGCCAAATCCTTATAACCTTCTAAGTCAGTGGGAAATCTTGTTGGGCCACTGTAGACAATTTGTCAGCACAGCACAGAGAAGAAAAATGATCCAAATTAAACAAAAGGTGTACGTTCCTTGTGTAGTAATTAAACTGCTGAGCGCAGTGTGTGGGCATTCTCTTTATAAGTTGAAAGGGTCATAATTCTTCTGAGTTTAATTGACTTAAGACAAGAATTGAGTTAAATGAATTAAGGTCCAATAAAACTAACCTGAAATCATGGGGCTTTAGTGCAATTTAACAAATCCCTTTCCAAAGTTATTCTGAATTAATTTTCTGAAATGATTCCGTGTTGACAAAGACCAAATGTTTGTTTGCAAAGGGACATTAATTTGGTTAATGTTATGGGATTAAAATAAAGAAAAAGAATGATTTGTTGTTTGCTCCTTGTGTTTGATTAATTCTCATGCTGGCATAAATATGCTAATTTAATCTAATCTGCTCTGGAGCAAGAGTTGTCAATCAGGAGTAGTTGTTCCAGAACAATTCCTGGTGTACAAAAGTGCTGAAATCTGCAGAAAATCTGTTCCAAACTGCCAGTCCAAATTTAATTTCTTAATGTGTTGGATAGGAGTCCTTTTTTACCTTTGCAACTTAATAGCACAGAAAACTGATATGTGCTTCTTCTGGCCACTTTAACACCATTATCTCTCTCTCTCTTTTTTTTTTTTAATGGCTTGGATTTGAAATAGGTAAGAAAAAAAATAGACAGTGATTTAAATTCTGAAGCAGTATTAGGAAAGCATTTCAAGCTAACTGTGATATATGTAATTGAAAATCTATAAATATATCAGGCTGATGCTGGCTAAATCAAAGCCAGGTTTACTTCTATCACTTAGTAATCTTTGGAGTGGTCCTGTTCTTCTGTTCTCCCAACCCCCACTCCTTGCAAGAGAAAATTGCACATTTCTTTTAATGCAGTTATAGCTGAAGATACCACTACGTGTATAATTTTATACAGTAACAGTAATTTGTTATATTTAATAAAGAGCAGTAAACTAAACAAACTGAATGGAGAACAGCACAGCCAGACATACCCATGAAAATGGAGAGGAAGACAGACCCTTTCTGCCTGCCTAGGGGGGCCAACGCAGAGTTGTTCTCCCACTGATTACCTCAGAAATTGGAGGCTATGCAGAAACAAAGTGTGCATCCCAGCAGCCCCAGCATGTTTTGAATCTCTGGATAATTCCAACGCAGTTTGACTGGGAAATAGAGATTTTAGTGGTAATTATATTCTCCTAGTCTAGGAGAAGTCTCTGCTTACTCCCCTACTGAGGAGGGAGGTTGTGTTTGGTGTAACTGAACCCACACAGGAGGAACTCTGGAAAAAGTGATTCATTCCACCACTCAAGGAGTGGCTTGGTGCTCATCACAAGACACATCAAGGTTTGTGCAAGTGGTGGGAGAATACAGAAGTTTTGTTGACCTTGATGGTTTCCATTTGGCCTGCGTCTTCACTTGACCAATGAGGATGTCAGCTCCTACCCTAGAGTAGTTAGCTGCTTCTTCCACCATGGCAGAAAAGGGGTTGGACATGAGGAACTAAGGCACTGCAGCTCCAGAAAACCTGCACTTTAGTGCTTCAGAATTATCCTCTGCCCTCAGAGCCTCAATATGCAGTGGGCTAGAGATGGAACAGCAGTGTAGGAGCTCTGCAGCAGCATGTGAAGGCAAAGGGAAGCTCTGGGGAGCTGGCAGGGATGTGGAGGTCATACCAGTGTTTAGCAATTAATAGCCTGTGGCAAAGTGGGGCTGCAGCTTGCTCCATCCTGGACCAAATCGCATTCAGCTGCAGACCAACCATACACTCTAGCCCTCGGGTATCCCCAGACCAAAGGGGCTGAGCATGCTGTACATTCTGGGTGGCCTCCAGAAACAGAGGAGTCTGAGCTAAATCACTAAATCTCATAGGAATGCTGTTCAGTTCTGTAGCTTTTTTGCCCCCTTTTTGGCTTTTGTACAGCTGATGAATTATTTAGTAAATAACCAGCTGTCTTAAGAAAACTGCTTTGACTGCCTGTGTCCACTGAGATGCTCTGGTGACATTCAAGAACAAAAGCAATTTAGAGAGGGAGAAATACCAGAATAGGCTCTTAGTAAGTCTAGGAATATTCACAGTGCAGGCTGTGCATTGAAATTTGAACACTGCACAATGAATAAATTGTGGCTGACATTTGATCAGTGACTCACTGCCTGAGTATTTAGAGAAGTATTGATCCCTGTGTGCTGGAAAATCCCAAAAGTTTTGATAAAAAATGCCTATTTCATTATAGCCTTTAGGAAAAAAGACAAAGACTTAAGATCTTTCTTATTATGGCTGCTGGGGATTTCTTGACATTCATTCTGGACTGTCTTTCCAAGCCTGCAAATAATTTACCTTTTTTCTTGTTTTCTCCTTCTCATCAAATCACCACATTACAAGGATATTTCCCTCTCTCCCCTCTACTATATATTTTTCTGTCTGACAGTGGCACTGTTGCTTGAAATCCACTTGCTTCTAGACAAATTTAGAGACGGTGGGCATGGAACAGACTCCCCAGAGCACTGGTCATGACACTGAACTTGTCAGTTCAAGAAATGCTTTGACAGTGTTCTCAGACATAGGGTTTGAATGCTGGGTGGTGCTGTGTGGATCAAGGGGTTGGAGGACTATAGAGGTGCTGCTAGGCTGTGTAGAGTTGGGGTCAGAAAAGCCAAGGCCCAGCTGGAACGGGACTTGTCAAGAGGTGCAAAGGAGGATAAGAAAGGTTTATAGAGGTACATCAGCTGGAAGAGGAAAGTCCAGAAGGGCACACTCTCCATAGTGAACAATACAGGCAGGCTGTTAACAATGGACAAGGAGAAGACTGAGGAATTCAACAATTTTTTTGCATCAGTCTTCACTAGCAACTGCTTTACACACAGCCCTTGAGTTCTGAAGGTGGAAACCGAGGGAGCGTTGCCCCTCCTGACTTAAGCAAAGATCAGGTTTGCGACTGCCTGAGGAACCTGAACATCCATAAGTTTATAGGTCCCAATGAGATGCATCCCAAGTCCTGAGGGAATTGGCTGACTTAGTCATCAAGCCATTCTCAATTATACTTGAATAGTCATGGCAGTCAGGTGAAGTCCCTGTGAATGGAAAAAAAGGTAATATTGCACTCATTTTTAAGAAAGATAGAAGGGATGACCCAGGGAACTACCAACCTGTCAGCTTCAACTCAGTGCCCAGGAAGATCATGGAGCAGATAATACTCCTGGTAGCTTTACTAAGGCACATAGATGAGAGGAGGTGGTGAGATAACCAGCATCAAGGGTAGATCTTGCCTGATGAACCTGGTAGCTTTTTTGATAATGGAATGTGTCAGTGGACAAAAAGTCACTGAAGTCATCTATCTAGACTTCAGTAAGGCATTTGACACTGTTCCTAACAACCTCCTTCTCTCCAGATCAGAAAGATATGAGTTTAATGAGTGGACCGTTTGATAGATGAGGAGCTGGTTGTGAGATCCTATCCAGAGAGTGAGTCAACAGTTCAGTGGATGGAGACCAATGATAAGTGATGCCCTCCAGAGATTAGTACTGGGACCAATGCTCTTCAACACCATCATCGATGATATCAACAGAGGGATCGAGTGCATGCTCAGCAAGTTTATGGATGACACCAAGCTGTGTGGTGCAGCTGACACATCTGAAGGACAGGATGCCATCCACAGAGATTCAGACAGGCTCAAGCAGTGGGCCTGCTGTAGGTAAAACTGATGAAGTTCATCAAATCCAAGTACAATGACTGCACCTGGGTTGTAGCAACCCTCACTATCTGTATGAGCTGGGTGATGTAAGGATGGATCACAGCCCTGCTGAAAAGGGCCTGGCAGTACAGGTAAATGGCAGCTGGACATGGGTGAGGGAAGTGATCCTGCCCTATGCTCTGTGCTGGTGAGGCCCTACCCGAAGAACTGTGCCCTGGTACAGAGTCCTCAATACAGGAGAGACATGGACCTGTTGGAGCACATCCAGATGAGTGCCACAAAAATGATCTAAGAGACGGAACACCTCCCCTATGAGGACAGGCTGAGAGAACTGGACCTGTTTTGTCTGGAGAACAGAAGGCTCTGGGGAGACCCAGTAGAGGCCTTTCAGTATCTAAAGGGGGCTGTAAGAAAGGACAGACTCTTTAGCAGGTTCTGCTGTGACAGGACAAGGGGAAATGGGGAGATTTAGACTGGATATAAGGAAGTTTTTTACAATAAAGGTGGTGAGGCACTGGCACATGTTGCCCAGAGAGGTGGTAAATGCCCCATCCCTGGAGACATTTAAGGTCAGGCTAGATGGGGCTCAGAGCACAGGTGTCCCTGTTCATTGTAGGGGAATAGGACTAGATGGCCTTTAAGGCTCCCTTCCAAGTCAAAATATACTATGATTCTGTGAATCTGTGATCCTTTTGTGTTTCTTTCAACTTTGTATATTCTATGATACTATGATACTTTTAGAGTTGAAAGCTGTCAAGTGCCTCAGGAAGTTGTGGAAAGTAATGATTCCTACTTTAATTTTTTGGGGAGTCTAGTTTTTTTCCTCTGAGCACCCTACCCACTTTTCCTATAGAGAATGAAGTCCATCTTCTTGCTGTCTGCACCACAAGATAACTAAGTTGTGGTTCCCATACTTTCTTCCTCCCTTTGGGAAGGTGGGGCAAAAGAAGGAATGGATGCTGTAGGCAACTACCACACACAGTGTGTCCCTTGGAGTGGTGGTCTGGATGATCAGTGGTGCACAGTCCTGGATGTGGGCTTCTTCCCCTGTCCAATTTCCCATCTTTGTTGTTCAAGATTTCACAGCAGAAAATTGTGGTTTTAGGAATCAGGGTCCTTACAAATGCTCTGAAGCAATGAAAGTTAATAATGTGTATGCAGAGCTAGAACTGAGCAAAGAGGTTTTAGGGTAAGACAAGTGACATGTTTCTCCTCCTTCAACCAGAGACTTCAACACTTTGCTGTGCCATAGGAAGCTGCTGCTGCTCCTTGATTCTGACACAACTCCTTGGCCTGTGCCACTTGTGATCTTCCTTGAGGGACTTTGTGTTAATCTAAAGTCTTACAGGATGGATCTTCACGTGCACCACGCAGAACATCAGCACACATTTTCTGTTCATGTAGCATCAGAAAAAGCTCCACGTTCTGTGCAGCTCTTAAAGATGAAATAATAGATTTCATTGCACACAAATTAACAAAGTCACCAGGTGAATCACTCAAAACAGGTCCTAAAGCAAGGAGGGCTATTATGGAGAGCATGGATCTGTATTCGTCATAGGTGATTTATCTAACCATCAAGTTATTTTCTGTTTCCCATTTTAATACTAGCAATTATTTTAAAATCACCTCTCAGATGGCAGATCCTTTTTGTCATCTGGCAAGAAAAGGGATTCTTGGCATTTTGGAAAGAGATTTAAGGACTATGAATAGGCTGGAATTACACTACAATGCTGCCTGCCAAAGGGAGGCATGGCATTCAATTAGCCTAGAAGTACTTTGATTTTTATTGGAAAAATTAGTATAAGAAATTAAGCATCTATCTCCTCTTTTAAACGAGAGAAATCAAAATGTTTCAATCAAATGGGAAGGCTTTAGATACCATGTCTTGTGCAGAAATAGGTTCACAATGAATAAAACACGTGTGGGAATCAAAGGTGTGTGAGGAGGCAGCAGGCTGCTCATGTTCTGAGCATTACTTTTCAATTTAGCTGGTCACACTTTATAAAGGAGCTGTCTGCCAGGAGCAGGTAGGGAGCAGCCAGCCTCACCTCACCGAGTCTGCTGCAGCCCCACGTCCTCGGTCATCAGACAGCTCTGCTCAGAGGCAGGTTTCACTTCTGGCATCATGCCCTCTAAGTCCAGACAGAGCTTGTGTCCATGAAGAACTAAACAGGAAGGTATTGGGGAGGTTTGTATGCCTGCCACCAGGTCAGCTTATGTGGCTGGAAGGATTTTGGTCTTCCTGGGTCAAGCACTGCTTGCCTTGCACTTTTCCACTTCTGTGCAGTATTTAAGCTGGATTGTTCTGTTCTTCCTTGGTTTCTGCTGCCCCAAGTGGGTTAAGGTTCATTGGTAGACAAAAGGCAGGGGCTAGTGGCCCTTTGTCCCTCTATGGACAGGTGGCTGTCACTGGAACACTCCAGCTTTAGGGGGAGTAGTGCACTGAACACACTGAACACAAGATCCAGCCTTGCTCTTTCTCCCTGCATTGGGCAGTGGAAGAGAGGTGGGATAACAACAATTGTGTCAACTTTCTTGCCAGCTGGAGGGAGATTTCTGTGGGCCAGGCGGTGCCAAGACGGGAGTAGAGCACAAAGATGTCTCAGTGTGCAGGAGGCATGGTCTGCGCGGGTGCAGAATCCCAAGTCCCCATCTCCAGGCCGTGTAGGAAGACTGTGCATGGATATCTTGCTGTGTAGGGAGGTCTGGCTCTTTGCCTAGCAATCATCTCTCTTTTCAGGGAGATGGTCACACACCAGGGCAGAAACGCTGAAGCTTGAACTCATATAGCTCTGAGGAAAGGAAGTGCTTTTGCATGTGGGCAGTGAATTTTCACAGCCGACATCATTAGGATAAAGGCTTTGTGTGATGGTGCACTACCCAGCCCCCTTTCAGCAGGACAAAGACTGGCATTTTAAAGCACAGCCATTTTTCCTTGGCTCCTCTTCAGTGCTTTTTGGACTGGGGAACATCATTCAGCAAGTTTAGAGTATTGCTGGGACAGTAAAAAAAAAAAAAATCTCTATGTCTCTGAAGGTGAGAAACGGGGAGGAAATGAAGGATTAATCTAAAGTAAACCCAGAACAAATCATCCAGCACAAGAACAAATAATAAGTCTGACCCACTTTAAGAAATCCTCTCTCTCATCCATGCCCCTGAAGAAGAAATTATTTGCTTGGCTGGCAAATGCTCTCCCTCCCTTCTTGCACACTTCACTGATATTTATTTCCTTCTCAATGTATTATAACTCAGTCCAAAAAACATATTCCATGCAAAGTAACCAGTGTTCACATCTATCTCTGAATTAGTCACAGGTTTGTCAAGGCTGTAGATCATATACTATTTTTCTTACATGAAGCCAGACTTACATTTTTCCTCCTATTTTATTTTGTCAAACTTGACTTTATTTGGGATTGACATTCCCACTGGAGTTGACATTCCCACTGGAGACTGCCTAAGTGAGCTTTCTAACTAGAAGGACAGATGGACACAAGTAGTTTAATTTGGAGTAGAATGATTTGATAGAGGTGGTATGCACTCAAAAAGAGAAGGTGCCTAGGAATTCAGGGAGCCACTTTACCTCTTCGTTTTTTGTTTTTTGTTTTTTGTTTTTTTGGTCTTTTTTTCTGTCTTGCCCTGATAGCCCATTTCTTTCCCTCTGAAATACCCACATCTGGCTATTCGAAGGATGTGTGCTACAATGGAGCCCTGATGACTGGTTGGACCCCACAGCATTGCTGCAAAGCAGAGAATCATCAAGTCCTGCAGGACTAGTCTTAACAAGGCAGTCCCACTTCATGTTGGCGAGCAAATTATAAATCAACCAGTCTGGTGATCTGATGACCTGTTTCTGCACATGCTGAGAACAGCTGAGAACAGGGAAGCACCTCCAGTAGGAACCTCTCATCTGGGTCATCTGTCTTTTAGATGAATTGGAGGCTGGAGATGATCTACAAATTTGAAAGGAATTAGATGTCTTGGCTGGACTAAACATTAGGCTATAGGTGGTTAAAATTAGATAAACTCTTGTCCCCAAAAAAGGATAGTTCTGCATTCAGAAAAGGGAAAGGAACTATAAGACATATTGAGATGAAACTGATTATAAACATCTCTAAGTAGAAAGAAAAATTAATTCAGTAAACTAAATTCTTGTTGCCAATGTTTTGTTATTTACTTCTGATGGTGCCTGTTTATTGAGTAAGAGAACTTTCTTCTTGTTGTTAATGAAATACAAGCAAATTCTTCTGAAGTCTTTGTCTTGCTTAGGCAAAGAAGCACTGAACATCAGAATACACTCCTTTGTGCCAGGAAACCTAGTGTGATAAATGAGCCTGCTGGATAAAGGTTAATTGCTACCCACAGAGTACAATATTATACTGATGAAATTGTAGATGAGAAAATCTAGAACAAGCACATTATGCCAGAGTTGAACATTTTATGACGTTATTATGTTATGGGTTTTTTCACTTTCAGTTTTAGGAAGAGACATTTTAGATATGTAAAACATACCAGAGAATTCTCCAGTAGATCACCAATCCATGAAGTGGAAATTGCTTTTATGAGAACAGATTTATCAAAATGAAGATGTTCTGCAACAGTGTACTGATGTACATAAATCTCTGCAAATAAACCCCACGCTCTATGAGCTTCATGATATCATCACAAGTTGATGCTTCTACTGGTATTAGTATCTTCCTGCCTTTTCACATTGCTCCTGCATTTTGGGCATTTTGGAAAAGACTCCATGAATGAAGTTTACACTTGAAGTTCCTTCTTATTATCTTTCCATCTCATGTGTGTCATACTCACTAGGCCTCACACTGATTTGCCACTGCAAGCATTTTCAAAGGAATAGTGGCAATTGCAGCTGCTGATTCTGCATTTACTGTGTGCTCAGGTTGTGGAGAGTGACTAAAAAACTTGCTCTAAGTGCAGAAATTATATTCTATCTCACTAAGTGAGCACTTTCAGATACACATCTCTGCCAGTCTAGGTGATTTGATGAACTTTGCTAGAGAAATGATTTGACAGCATTCCAAAAAATATGTTTTTGTGCTGCTGCTCAACTCCAGATTCTCACAGTCTAAAATAACATGCCTTTTTTTTTTCCTGAAAAGTCTGCCAAGATGGTGCTGTTCTGTAAAGTACATAGCTATTGTGAGGCTGTGAAATATCCTTCTGAATCTGGCTTATGCAAGGTGTAGATAATGGTGGGAAAGCACCATAGTGTGGACTACTCAAGAAAATGTGGCAGCTGGTGCGTGACACTCCCAGCACTTGCTCTGGCTAGCAGCAGTAGACAGGACTGTTCTGAGACACTTTCAAAGAGTATGAGCAGAATTAGTGCTGTTGAAAGCACCAGCTTGTGAATGGTTTCTAGCTTCAGTGCCTTCCAGTTAACCTCCTGTGTCCTCCTCTGAACATGGTTTGGTGTCAGAAAGACATAAAAACACATATAAAAATCCAGGCACTACAGATGGCAAAATTTCTGCAGTTTCCCTGTCTTATCATCTGCTGGAGGATGTATTCCTTTCCCTCACTGGTGTATGGCCCAACACTTTTCTGAGGTTTCTACAGCCCCACCTTTTTGGGAATGCTAGTCCTCAAGTTCTGCCTTTGACCACAGTAGGACCTGGCCAGATCTGATGTGGGCCCAAACATGTGTGAAGCAGACGAGTATGAATGCACTCTCCCAAGCAACATCCATGTACAAACAAACCAAAGCAACATTAAGAGTACCTGGAGGAGTTGAGCCATCTGGCCTTCTTTGTGGTCTAGCTTTGTGTAAGAGACTGAGAGAAGCAGAAGCAGCCTTCCACTTTTTTCCCTTCATTAGCATGTCTCAGAGCCAAATCAGGCATAATTAACTTTGCTGCTTATGAGAACCAGCTATACAGTGTTGGTTTCATTTCACAGATTCTCTGCAGCGTTTCAAGTATTCCCAGTGCTGTCAGATGCATATAGAGCAGCACTGAGCTATTGATACTTTCTCACTACTGCTACTTTTGGAGGGAAAAGTTATGTACATGTCACTGAATGGAACTTTGGCCTTAGAATGTGGAGTGGTACGTCAGGTGAATTAAAGCCTCCTACAAACCCAGCTAGGGCTCACAAGGTGGTGTTTTGGAGCTGAGCTCAGCACAAGCTCAAGTCCAAGCAGATAGCTTTATCTAGCATTTTAAGATGCGTTAATTAGCTCAAGAAAGTTCAAATCACGTCTGAATTCTAGACTAGATGTGGTTGTAGCTTTCTGTTACTTAGAAGAGACTCAATCCCAGCTGCCAGTTGTGGGCAGAACAATAACAGCACCCAGCTTTGTGGTGGCTGGCCTGAATACACAGCCCATTTGTTCTGAGCGCACAACAGAGCAGCAGCTCTGGTCACCAGGCAGCTTAGCTGGAACAATGCTTGTGGCATGACACTGAAAGACAAAGCTTATATCTAGTTTAATACGAGAAGTCTTGCAATATGTTCAGAAAAATGTCTGTTTACCCCAGTGCTGTAGCCATTTTTCTGTGTACATATCTCACTCTGACCTCTGTTAGCTGATCTGAAATGAGGCTGAAGGTTACTGAATCATTACATACTTGCAGGATCAGGGTCTTTGGATCCTGCATGTACCAGAACACAAGACAGAAGATAATGCAGTTAGACGTGCTAAGTCCAGGGCTGTCCCAGATCCCAGCTGTGACTTTTATGTTGCTAGTTAATATGACTGTGTACAATGAATTTATGCAAGTCCTCCTGCTGATAGTACTGTGATGTTACAAACCACAGTCTCACAGGTGGAAAACTTGACCCCACCATAAACTGATGTTCCAAGGGCATGACTTAAAACAAAAAAAAAGATCAAGCTGACTGCATACTATAAGGTGTCAAATCAGATAATGCACAGTATGGAATTCTATGGAAGTTTCTGTCTCCTTCCTGCAAGCTTTTCTCTTTCTTCTTTCCAGAATTTTGTTACCCCTCCCTGCCTGTTAGAGATCAGCATGTGGTAACTTATTTCTGCAGAAAATCTGACTTGGAAGACTGCAAGAAAGGAGAAACATTTTTCTTGTTTCTTCTTGAAATCATGTTCATAACTTCTTGCAATGAGTGCAAACCTAAAAGTAGAAGATAGAGTAAAACATCCTAGAGATTTTGTGTAGTAAAACATCCTAGAGATTTTGTGCATCCTTGTTCCTTGCTTTCACATGTAAAGACACTCCTCCAAACTCCTGTCTTGGAACTTACTGCACAGAATGGAATAACAAGCTGCTTGGTTCAGGTCTAGTTTAATATCATTTTTTTACTCACAGGTGAAAAATTGATGCAAAGAAGTGCTTAATGTCTGGTGTGACTGCATTGTGCAACAGAAGAGAGCAACCTGGCTAAGAGACAGGAAAAAAAGTATATCACACCCTCCGAAATGGCAAAAATCTTGTTTAGATAGGAAAAGATTGGCCTAGGCCTATTTCTCCTCAGGAGAGCTTGCACGTGCTTGAGCAATGAGCAGGCCATGGCAAGTGAAACCAGGTCTAGAGATGGTAATAATGTATCCCACCTGTTTGAATGTGTTGGCACTTACTTCACCTGTTCCATAATGATCCCATCTAGACAGGTCCTGAATTACCTGAATTATTTTGTCACTTAATGCCTGAATCATTACATTCAAAATGAGGTGATTTGCACCCAGCAAGCTCCAACAAAGAAGCTTTTAGTTATCAATTTATAGATCCTGTCCTGCAATGCAGTCCCCTCACACAGTATAAACAAGTAGATATTCCACCTGACTCCACATGGTATATGGTACACGTCTGATTGTGCTCTGAAATGGCAACATGACTTGAAAAAGATACATATATTTGTACGTGCATATCACCTGTAAGCTCATGACTGCACTCACTGAAAAACAACAGGAAAGAGATCACTCTAAGCAAAGAATTTTGCACATTAATCTGCATCTTCTTCATCCTTTCCAGCGTACTTATAGAATCATAGAAATATTAAGATTGGAAAAGACCTCTACTCACCAGCCCAAAAGACCAACCATCAGCCCAACCCCACCGTGCTTGGTAACCACGTCCCTCAGTGCCACATCCACACGGTTCTTGAACGCCTCCAGGGATGATGACTACACCAACTCCCTGGGCAGCCTGTGCCACTGCCTCATCACTCTTTCTGAGAATAATTTTTTTCTAATATCCAACCTGAACCTCTCCTGGTGCAACTCGAGGCCATTACCTTTAGTCCTATCACTAGTTACTTGAGAGAATGCAAGCTGTTGGAAAGTACTTCCCTAGGAGTGTCTGATATTGTCTTGCTCTAGCAATATCTATGTTCATTGATCATCAGCATGAGTGAAGTGAGGATGATAAAACACAACACAAACTAGAAGTCCAGCTCCTCAGAAGGTGTTGTCTCTCAGAAGGGCAAGAGCTCAAGCATTTTGAAAATCTCTTCATTTGATTAAAAGTCTCAGTGGAGACTCATCTCCCTTCCTAGCAAGTACTTTCCTTTTACTATTATTTCCCAAAATAAAGTGGAGAAAATGAATTCTATGGTGAAGGACAATGAGATTTACTGATGTGTGAGAGAAATATCTTGGTTTACATTATTCAACTTGCAATCCATAAAACATTGCTTTGGTGGTGCAAATCATATGAGAAAAACAAAAAAAACCCAAACCAAACCAAAACAAAAAAACAGCCAAGAGATGAGGTGAAGCAGCAGAGGGAGAGCATATATAGCTGTAACTTTACACAGTAAGTTTTTAGTAAGCATGGGTGTCACACTAGCCTACACAATGTGTATATGATTATGGTACAAGCCTAACCCCTATGCAGAAGAAACCACTAGAAAAGCCCAAGGCGCTTTTAAAAAGGCAATTTTCCTATATTTAGAGGTGAGAAAGCTGAGATTTGAAAAAGTGAACCAAATTGTCCATGGTCAATAGCACAGAGCCTAAATCAAACATTGGGCTTCTTGGGTCAGCACCAGGTTAATCATTTATAAAACTGTATTATTTCCTAATCAAACTGCGTCCACACTAGAGGGTGCTGCACAGCTTTTCTAAAGTCATTTCCAGTATTTCATTTATTTAAACAAGTGCTGAACTCAAGTTTAAGATTTGTCTATGCTCGATGGTGTGACAGAAAAGGGCAGGAGCTTTTTTTGCATGTGGGCATGCACTTCTGTTTGGGTGGATTAAGCTGACAAGCAGGAAAATAAACTCTCTTTTACGTCTGTCATTTGCAAATGCATATTCCTGGGAAAAACTGTACACATACTTGGGTATATATGCAGGTAAATTCTTTTTCACAAAACCAATTAAAAAACATTATCCAGTAAACTTAAGAAAATTCAACTCTATCAAATCAACAAGTCTTAATCTGAAAATGATGTGGGATGAATTTGTGTAGCTCAGGGATTCTCAGCATATGACATCAGGAATAATAATGTCTGTAAACAGTCAAGGAATTGGGTGAGATTCTGCTCATTCTTAGAAGGGAACACATCCAGAGACATGTTGTTGAGGTTCATGGTGGCATTCATTCAAGGTTATAAAATTAGCATCATGATAACAGAGGAGGGACCTTCTGTCCTTTCTGAGAAATATACACATGCACATCACAGATGTGCACACATACAGAGAGCATGAACACCAGCACATCTCAGCTACTTTCTTTGGAATGTTATTCTTTTGGCCTAAGAGTGGGAAATCGATTTTGCTGTTGGGAATGCACAAGCCCAGAATAGACATTATAGAAGGAGGTAAAGGATAGTTTTCTCAATGGACAACTCAACAGGTCCTAAATCAAAAACACCAGTGAGAGACTCCATACCATGTGGGATGGAAGTTGACATAAATTATGTTTTTTCCTAAGCTCTCTTCCGTACTAGAGTTAACTCATGTGAGCTCTAGCCAAATTAGCATGCATCTGTTATCTTTTTAAATATCAGGCTGCAGGTACTTGTGAGAATGAAGACATTATTTGTACACAGGTCTGAGAAATGTACAATTCTGAGCTGCTTACTTCCTATTAAGGATCTTAGGCCCACAGACTGCCCAGACATACTCTCTAAAAATCTATGCTCGGTGATGTTATTTACATAGCATTTTTTCATAAAGATTGTGGGAATACTGGATTACTCTGGTAAGAACTTTGTGATTGAGATGACAAGGAAGGCTGTCAGTAACAATCAAGATACAACTGGTCACTTTTCAATATATTCCTCTCTAGCTGCGGTTACATATCTTTTTAAGTGACTGTATGGCAGAGGAACTTGCTATATCTGAGCCTGGTCTTGCCCTGAAAGGCAACATGGCTTGGGAAGTACAGTGCCCAGTGACCAGTGCTGAAATAAATGGTTGTGCAGCTTCCTGCAGAAAGGCAGCTTCTAGAAATGACCAAGGAGGGACCTGTAAAACAGAAAGCTCTCTGCTCAGCAGCCAGTCAGCACATATGTGACTGCATCTATTTTGGGCTTTCCACCAATTGTCTCAACTTTCTGTGTTGAGTTCCCATCTCTGCAGCCTCAAACCTGTGTGGAAACCCTGATTTCTTTGCTGTCTTCTGGGAGGAGTCCCACCCCAGCTGCTCTGTGGCTCACTTTGCTGTGGCAAAAACTCTATCCTCATGTATCTGTTGGTTTTGGTGTTTTATGTCTGCCATAGAAATATTTAATTTCATGTTAGAATGAAAGCAGTGAGCAAATTAATGAAAGCAGAGCTGATGGCTTTGTCAGGAACTCTTGCAAGTTGTAAAATTCAGAGTAAACTGTTTCTATATGGGGATAATTCCAGGTATATGTACAACATTTGACATGTTTTTGTTCTCCATCTTTGCGTGTCTGATGTATTACTTACGCCAGGTGGCTGCTTGACAGGTCACAGCAACCCTCTACCTTGCTGAATTCCTATTCTGCAGCAATTGCTTCAGAAACCATATTCTGAATACTTCCTGCTGGTGTACACAGCACACAGAGAAGTCTGGAGCACAAGGTTGGTAAGAGCTTCTGCAAGAGGTTGAAGTATCTAGTCAGGGCTCTGAGTTTCTCCTGCAGTTTCAGCACCTCTACCTGGCTGTTTCTACAATGTAATTCGTCCTATAGAGTACAGGTAAAGGTAACCATGTCCAAAACGTTGTGAATCGTTCTGTTCTGGCAGCATTGGATACTCATTTATCAGTGTACCTCCTGCACCTTCTCCTCTAGCTCATAGGAGGTATGTTTCACTGATGTCAGAGTATATCGTAGTCCCTCTATTACATGCGATCTGTCAGTGAGGATTCACGTGCAAAGGATCAGCACTGGCCAAAAGGGATAACACTGGCATTTCATCACATCTGTGGTGACAGCTGGGTAACTCAGCTCCTTGTGTGCCTTCTGGAAGTGAGATTCTCAGGTCTTGGGAGAACTACTCCATTGTAGATAATCAGATGGGCAGCTCTGCTTCACCCTCCACTGGCATTTGCAGGATGATGGCTCAGGGCTAGCCTAAGTTCTAGCCTCCTATCAGTCCAGCCAAGTGCTATCTGGCACCGAAGCAATGAGAAGATGGCTGTAATGTGACCACTCTCCTTGAAGTGAGGACAGAACTCAGAGCCAGAGCCTTGTTGCCTCCTTCAGCTGTACTGGCAAAACACTTTTGGATGTGGAAAGGACAGAAAGAGAGTATAAAGTGCCAGTAGAATGCTTTCTGTTTCATTCTGAGGAGTCTTTAATCTTTCTTTGAAAGCTGCAGTTTCTTTGAAGGTCTGCAGTAATCATTGCGTTTGAAGGTCAGCAGGAAATGCATCCTGAAGCCAACGATCAATTTCCTCTTTTAAACGCTGACTCTTCTCACCTGATTTTCTTGCTACTCTGATATTGCTCTATGTTTTTCTGTAGGACACAGAAGGAAGAAAGCCTTTTCTCTGTTTTGACCCTAAATAACTTCAGTTTTCAGACAAGATGTTCTAATTGCTTCCCTTGAAACTCTATGTTAGCATGAGAGACAGCGGCCTCACGTTATACCAGGGGAGATTCAGATTGGGTGTTAGGAAGAGCTTCTCAGAAAGTGTGATGTCATGAAGCAGTGGAGTCACCATGCCTGGAGGTGTTCAAGAACTGTGTGGATTTGTGGCACTGAAGAACATGGTTAGTGGGCATGGTGGGTATGGATCAATGGCTGGTCTTGGTGAACCTAGAAGTCTTTTCCAGCCTTGATGATTCTATGATTCTATGATTCTATGATTTACCCTCCCTATGAGATGCTCTACTGTAGTCCTTACCATATAATTTTTATGTAGCAAATAATCAGCATCATATCTAGAAGACTTGACAAATCTCCCATATTTTATGAAAGAGGAGGAATAGATTCTGGGGGAAACAAAACACAGGGCAAGATCCCACACTAATCTATGAAGAAAAAGACTCTGTCCCAGCTGAAATTAAGACATGACTTTTGAGTCATTTCTCCTACAACTACATAATTAAGCTAATGTTCATTAAATGGGGGCTTCCTCTTACACAGTGTTTGAATTACAGTTTAGCATGGTGGCTCTGAGGGTTGTCCTCAGGGCACTGCTGCTCACCAGAGCAGCCAGCTGTGATATTAGACCTTTAACATGGGGAACAGCAAAGTCTGGTATTTCAAAAAAATGCTTGTATTTCAAAACCTGATGGACCACATGGGTGGGCTGTTCTATTTGCACGTGGCACTATTTATATTTTCTTGTGTTAAAAACCTAGGAAACTACATAGAAATATATATATAAATTGCACCACATGTTGCCAAGAGAGCTAGAAGTTTAGTGCTTGACAGTAAAGTAATGCCAAAAACACTTGAGCTCCCTTGCGTGTGCACATTATGAGACAGTCTCAAGTTACAAGATCACATTACTCCCATTTCCACAGACAGTACTAGGTGCTGTATGGTGGAGGGCAGCACGGTTCTATGTCGTTTCTCCTACTGGGATGGAAGATGGGACAAAATGCAAAATGAAAGACTGTGAGGAAAAGGTAGGGTTTAGGAACACGTTTTCACAGGAAACAGTAGAGATGAAATCCCTTCAAAATGTGCAGTAATGTTTTGCGTAAGCATCCTGATGGTATCTGCCTCTGAGCTATTCCTCCGTGCCTGGAGCCTTTTCCTATTTATGCTGAAAAATGTAATTATGTCAGATGAGATTCACTAGCATGAAAGAAACAGGAGAGGAGACAGAGTTGTAGTGACAAAACATGCTTTACTTTCTGCCTCACAGTGGTGTTCCAGAGGTGTGGGAAAGGGAAGGGATTTCATAATGCTAAATTGTATAGCTGTGTAACAGGTCAGCAGTTCTACTTGGCGTGTCCTCCACATTGCTGTGGACTATCAAGCTCCATGCGTCCAGGCGCTTTGCATGTTTATATTGTTTAGTCCAGGGAGCACAGTAAACCTACTGTCCCCAGATGTGTGTAGTGATTTTGCTACACAGTAAAACAAAAAGGAAAAAGAAAACGAAAGGAAAGGGGGAAAAAAAGGAAGGACTGTAAATGCAGCCTGAAAGTACTCTTGCTTTGCCAAAACTTCATTCCTAAGAGTAAGAATGTGTTCATTAATATTGAATTAACTTCACACAAACAATGAGACTGAAGTAAAATGGGTGTCAACTAGAAAAATGGCATAGGAACAAAACAGATGAAAAGTGTTCTCAAGGTCAGCTCTAGGACATCTGTTGTTCATAACATATGTCTATATATAAATATAAAATTACTTGGATGAGAGTGTTGAAAACCTAGGCAATATCCAGCTCTGGTTTCCGTTTGTTCACTCTGGAGTAATTCCGCAGACCTTAGTGGAGAACGTCCAGATTTACACTGGTGAAAAAATGGAGAGCAGAATCTGGCTGGAAAGCTCCAAGTTTACAGATGATGCAGAAATTGGAAGATGAGCAAATAACAAGAAACGGTGTAACCAGATTCCAAGGGATTTGGGTTATATTGAGATTTGGAGCCAGCAGATGGCAAATGCAGTTCATTGTCAAAATGATAAAATAATGAGGCTGAATTCAAGGAGACAATCTAGGGAATAGCAGCAAACGTCTCATCATGACTAGAAAAGAGATTATGGAAAAATGATTGAACTCCACAGCCTATTACAGAGATATAGTAAATGAAAATACCCTCAAGACACAGTGGTGGTATTTTATAAGGGGAGGGAGTATTAAATAAGATGCACAATAGCTGTCTTACCTAAGGAGTTATTAGTCGATTGCTTGTGATTCCTTTTGCCAGTGTAGAAAGTTATGCTATCATTTCCCTCGCCTCTGAGAATGCTTAGCACAAATTTGCTGTAAATCTGGGCAATGCATGCTTGGGAAAAGGACACTGGTGTGGCTTGATTTCCATCTTTTCTTTCAGCACAACTGCTGGATCCCATCTAATCAGGTAGAGATAGTGACACACAGGAACACCCCCTTCAAAGCCTGAGATATTCCAGGACAAACGTGCTTTGGACTGGCAGTTATGTTAGCATTTCAGGGCATGAAACAGGAACACTGAAATCTGTGTATGTTAAGACTTAGGACTTTCCTAACCTGGTGATGGATCTGGAAAAGTCAGTGTGAATACAAAATGCCCTGCCAGAAGGAGGCAGTCTGCCTCTATCCACCAATTCATGCGAGCTGCAAGAACTGTCCTCAACCCCAAACTGAGAGGGGTCAAGAAAAAGCTGATCTGAAAGCCTGAGGGTGTTATTATGAAGAATATTTTTGAGGATATAGGTTACATATCAGAGGCCAATACATCACCTTTCCTGTTCATAATAAATATTCACATTAATTAACTTATTTTACAGAATCCTATAAAAATTGGAGATAAAAGTAACCTATTATAGCTGGCTAGCAGTCTCTTCCTCAGGGGAGTGATAGAACATTATTTCCTATACAATAAATTTCTGATCTTAGAGCAGTCTTAGCTCAACAATTTCTCTTCCTTAATTTCTTGAATCTTCTCTTTATAGTAAGCAATCCTGCCAGGACTGCTTGGAAGCCAAAAAGCTGATGTGTTGAAAGAGCAATTTTTCTGGTGACGCTTTTGATTTTGAGAAACATTTTGACAGAAAGCATCTCAGTAGCTTGGCTCCACCTGGATGTGTGCCTTCCTGGGCCTTCCATGGCTCCCCAGGCTGTGGACCTACACAACCAGCCAGGCCTTGTGGAGACAGGAGCTTGGGAGAAAGGGAGGCCAAAAGCCTCTCATCTATAGAAGAAGATCAGAGACATTCTATGAATGCACTTACGGACACCTCTATTGCAATTACTTCTTTGTGACAATGCATGGATCCTATGATGTGGACTGGTCTGAAACTAAACAGGAGAGATTTTTATTGTAGCAGTCCAGTATAGAGCAGTTTAGCAGTTGCTGTTTCATGGATTTAAAGGTCATCAGGGACCATTAGCTCATTTAGGCTGATATTTGGTAAAGCAGGGGCTGTAGGCCTTCATCCAACTAGCTCTGCACCAAGCCTATAGCATTCAGCTACAGTGTATCTTACTCTGAAGAAGTGGGTTCCAGTGATCGGCCACTTTCACCACAAAAGCATGTGCTTCCGTACTCATTTGGGTGCAGTAGCTCACAGCTGGTCATACAACATGAAAGAGGGACATGCAAAGCACACACCTCTAAGATCTGCACAACAATGTTTGTTCTAGGGCCAAAACTGCAGTAGGTGGGAGGAAGCGATTGTGTTCTTTGTGGGTGATGCTGGGATGGTGCTTGCTTCTGTGCACAGCTGTGTCTCCACAAAGACAAATAATTAAGGAGCCTTGTGCTGGCCTATTGCTGAGACAGTTACCTGTCACATGATACGACGGATATCATGGTGGTTTTTTTTTTTTTTTTTTTTTTGTTCTGTCCTCAGGCAACAACCTCAAAGGTGGACCCTAACTTTCAATGTCTGAGCTCTGAAGAAAAGCTGGCTTTGACAGAACCCACCAGCAAGCAGTATGTGGCAAGTGCAAGTGTGACACAGAGTCTTTCAGGAGAGTCCGCGGGACCACTTAAAGATGCGGTCTCCATTACATTTCTTCTGCAAAGAATTGTTTAAAAAAGAGCGAGGGACGATACATGCCAACAGATGTGAAAGCAATTGTCATATAGATGGCCTTAATGGTTATACAGGAGGAGCACAAAAAATGGAGAGCTTCTTCTTGTGCTGACCTCTGGTACTGACAACATCTGAGTTATGAATTACAAGTGGTTGTTTTGTCTTTATAGTGGTATTTTCGAATCTTTGACAAGTCTCATATATCTTTGTGTCAGAAACAAAATGCCTGTTGGAGAACTAATGGTTTTTCTAAATGGAGAAAGCAATAGTTTTTCACAGATCTCTTTTATCTAGAAAGGTTTCTTCCAATATGTCTTTGTTTAGTAAGAAACATGGTTGTACATTCCAATTCAAAGCTTTGTTGTCTATCTGTAAGTTCAGCTAAGATGTACATACTTGTTTAAAATAATCTTTTGAAACTGAGAAAGACAGAATTTGTTACAGAGTTTGTTCTTCCTCTCCTTGCAAGGTAATCAAGAACAAAATCCTATTTCTCTCTCTCTTTCTCTCTCTCACACACACATAAACCTCTTTACTGATAAAACATTATAAGTGATTAGTTCTTTCTAAGTGGGGTGATTCTTTCATTTCCTGTATGTGTTTTTTAATTTTATTCAACTGAATGAATAGAAGAATTTATGAATGTCTTCATATGCCTTCATATATGCAAAACTCTGTTTTACTGCTGTTGAAACTAACAACGAAAATTTCTCACTACAAAATAAACAATTAGCAAAATTCAGGAATATGTGCAGGGATCACAGAAAGCAAGAACCATCGTAATAGTAAGTGATCTTCTTTTCTGAAATGATAGGGGAAAATTCCCTGGTCTGAGGGCATGCCTCCGACTGTACCAGTGAACTCCTGTGGACACACCTGAGCAAACTGCTTTTCTCTGACTGTACCTGTGTGAAACCTGCCTGAGCCATATTTGGTACACAATGTGCCACTTTGCTGCCAAGGACTTTCTGGTGCAGGAATTTGGGCACACACAGGCTGACAGTTTCCTAGAGTGTTTTGTGGCTAATAAATCACTGGCTGTCACACACTAAAGCTCCTCAGGAAAGCTGCCAGGTTCAGTACTGGCTCCAGCAGCAAGATCAGAAAGAACAGCAAAAAAGGAGGTGAAATGGGCAAGCATGCAATATGGGGTTTAGAGGGAGGCTGTCACCCAGGGGGAAGTTTCAGTCTGCAGAAAGGAGAAGAGAAATGAGTGATGAAGGAAAGATGTAACAAATGGCGCTGAAGGGCTGGTTATGCAACTGTGCCAAAATCAAAACCCCAGCCCTGCTCTGCCCCTTGCACCCAGAAAGCTGCAGTCCTGGGATACCAGCCTTATGCTCATATGATTTGTGCTTCCAGAAAGGCCGAGGGAACAGAAGTTGAGGGAAGGGTAATCCATGCTCCCAGCTCAGGCTGAAGCCAGTCCTCCATTGAAAACCATGCAAACCACATTGTACAGTAACGAAAAATTCACTGAAGTGTTTGGATTGCCCAGTAGTGACAGCTTGGTACCTCCCTCCAGCAATATGTGCTGCAACAGCCCTTTCTCAGTGCATTCTTTTTTTCCCCAAATCCTTCTCTAGAGGCTGGAGGTCTTCTGTGGCTCTTTGCTGAGGGGAGCTATGAGTGGGATAGGCTCATGTGGTTTGTGTCTACTAAGTGTCATCAACCAGCATTGTCTCATCATCATTCAACAGTTATGTCCTCTCTGTACTTCCATCTTGGAAAGAAGGCCTGACTATGTTAAGTTCCACTCTCACAAGCCAGTTTCCTTGTTTACATCAGAGTAACAAATCTACTGAAGAGGCCAATTAATTGGATTGTGTCTGTGGCCAGTTTGATTCATTGAGCAAAATGCTTAATAAAGAATAATAGGAGATGGTGCCGGCCACAGAGATTATTTGGTTTCCAGGAAACAGCCTGTGACTGGGAAACCAATATGTTCAGTGCTGGATGCCAAATTGCCAACACAATCCTCCTGTTTTGTCCTACAGGCAGCTAGCGATCGGCCTCTGGTGAGATAGGCCGGCCTGAAAAGCTATGGGAGGAGCTGCCGTGAGCTCCTATACCTTGTCAGATTTCCAGTAATATGTCAGAGCAGTTGACCCCTGGATGACTCAGCTACATCTCAGAAGGGAAATGCCTGGCAAGAAGATCATGCTGGAGGAAAAGTTTTAACAGCTGGGAGAAGCAGCACTGTCACTGCAGTAGAAGAGAAAAGGAAGAAGGGGAAGAGCAAGTAAGACAGCATAGTTTGGTATATTCAGAGGCTGGCTTACAAAGCTCAGCAGATGATGGTGGACTGGAGTTTTCACAAGTCAGGGCCATCAGAATTGCTAGAGGAACTGAGTACTCAGTAAGCTGAAAAGTGTTGTACCCTTGCTCATATATTTTCATAGACTCAGGCTGTGATTTCAGAAATTGCTGTCCAGCTTCACCAATAAGCTCTGTCTACTTTGCTGCTATTCCAGGGACTGAAATGACATCAAAATGCTTTGTCTGATGAGATCTTGCATGCACTGCTCTACATAGCCAGAAAAGCAACAAAGGAGATGAATGCTGTAGGCTCTAATCCTTTAATAATAATCCTTCTCCAGGGTGGAACAAGTTCTACCAGAGAAAAACAGCCATCACTGTGCAGAGAATTACTGCCATTATAGACAGGCTGCTTAGGGATCCATGCAGCTTTGGAGCCTATGTTCCCATGTCTTACTCTCCCATGGCTAGAGAATAAAAAAACCCACTAATATCTTCTGCACTGTTTCCTTGACATGGTATCTCCAACACTTTCCTATCTCTTATACAGAAATTCTCTGTCTTCAGCTGTCTCTGTGGCCTTTTTATGTACTTGAATATTTTTCTTGTTAAACCAAGTTCAGAACTGAATAAAGACTTGAACAATGACTATCCCAGTCCTAAGCAGTGGGACATAATCAGCAAAAATATAAGCTTTGCATTACATGCATATATCCCTTTCCAACTATCTCTGTCCTATGGGACATCTCCAGCATCTTTTGGGTACAATGTGACTTGTTGAAATTCTTCTCACGGAAAACAAAGATCCTTGCCAAAGACATCACCAGCTTCAGACAGAAAAATGTCCCAGACTCTTCTTTGAAAACAAAAGTGTCACAGCAAAATGAGCAGTAGTCTTTTTGAAGAATAAGCCATGGCAGTTTAAAGATCTCTGGTAACTACTGTTTATACACACTTTCATGTCTCTCCTAAACTCCTCAGTTGGGAAGTAGTTCTCCTATCCTGAAGCATAAGTCTCTCAGATAAGAACACTGATATAAGGGTGCTTGCAAAGGCAAAAAGTTTAACAATGCCTGTGTCTGAGCACTTGGGTGTGGATAATCCAGGAGATATCCTGTGATCTGCTTCGTGCGCTTGGAATTTGTTGGAACCTTTCTAATGATTCTAAGTACAAAACAAGGAGCCCTGAACCATGATGTAGGTGTGCTTCAAGCCAGTGGCTTCCACTCTCCCAAATGGTGCTGAGTGAGCATCCAAGATATACCTGTTTCTCTGGAAAGTTACATTATTTTAGGAACCATCAGACAATCCGTATTTGACTTGTGGTGAAGGCTTGATATGAGGGGAAGCTGAACCAAAGGAAAACAATAAAGAATGCAGAAAAAAAAAAAAAGACATTTCCTTAATCATGGCAATTTACTTCTTCAGATATTAGCAAGAAAGAGATATTCCAAAAAGATTTACATCCATGTTTAATATTATAACTACTACACTGAGATTAATGGGAATAGTCATGAGATTCTACCTTTCTACCTTTCCTTTTCTCTTTTCCTTACCCTTCAGTCATACTTCATAGAGTAGCTGTCACATGAAGGATGTTTCTCTTTGCACTGTTTGCAGGCATTACTTTAGGTTTGAAATTGCTGTTTTCTCTCACAGTTGGAAGGCAGAAACTGTTATCACTTTGAAAGTATTTGAGCTTCCACCTTCATGTTGGAAAGATACACTGCTCAGCACAAACAGCAACAAACCAGTACCCCGGAGCCTCATGTTCTCCAGATGTTTATCCACGTGTCCCATGTTTATTGCTTATGTGAGTATACAGTGGGTGTAGTTCTCAATTACTCAGTTTCTTCTGCTCTGAGCAGATTTCCACCTGCAGAGGATTCAGCCCTGTGCATGCTTGTTCTCCTCCACGACGACACTTTTTCATATGTATTTTAATCCAGTGTTGTAGTCCCACAAGCTTAGTTATATCTCTGTCTTCTTACAGATTGGGTAACAGAAGGCTGCATTTATACTGCAATAATTCATCGTGCTCCAACTTTGCTCTTTGCAGACCAAAACTGCCTGTATTGTCACAATAATGTTATACAAGGCAGGGGCATTAGAAGTACTCCTTAGATATGAGCTGATGGTTGGGCTAGTCCAGGACTGCCTACAGCACTTACTGGCAACCAGATGTTTTAGAAAAAGTAGTAAAAAGTGCATTATATTCCTTTTAGTGCAACACTTCTCCCTGTGCAGCACAGGGAACTCTTGCTCCAAACCTAACTGCAGACCAGTTTATTCCCAAAATGCGTCATTTAGAACCTGAAGTAGCTCACAGAAAAGCTATCCCAAGCAAAGTAATTAATTATAAATGCAGATTGTCTCTGTTTAAGGCACCTAGTGCCTTTCTGGAAGTGTTTCTGGCAAGTCTGCTTCTCTGCATGGCAACCCAAATTTAATTAGGCCTTATGTGTGGGGAATTCCCCATCAGCCTTCGATTGTGTGACTTTCAATTCCATCAGCTGCCCTCTTCTCTAAGTGTGCACAGACAAGTACATAGGACTGCCTGGCTTGCCCTTTCCTTGCAGTATAACCATCAGGGTCTTCATCCCAGACACTGTGCTCTGTGGAAGTGATGGGAGGCCGGGCTGAGCTGGGTGCTAATAGGGGGAGATGGGTGGGAGGCTGTGTTTAATACAATAAAAAAATTTTTCTCAAAATGCAACATCTCAGTAAACGCTGAAATTTTTAATTTCAGTGTTGTCATTTTGTCCATTGTAATGCCATGCAAATGTGCCAAATTTATCACACCAAAAGCTCCAACTTCGCAGAAATGAAACACTTCAATAATTTTGATCAGAACTGGCATGTTTCTGTGGAATGTTTCAATCTAATCAAAAGGGTATTTTCTGTCAGCCAGATGCTCAGTCAGGACATTTTCAACCAGCTCTAATCAGAAATTTAGCTAGCACTGTACAAATGTACCCAAGAGACTTGGACGCTCAAGGCCCAGTGTGAGTTGGGATTCTTGCTCCTAAAACACTTGGTGCTAGTTTGTGTTGTCACTCTTCTTCCACCTAATATTCATTAAGTACAAGATGTGGCACAAGAAGCAGAAATTAACACGGAAAGAGGAAAGGATCTGAAATATTGGCAAGGACCAGTGCAGGAGGATAACTGCATCTGGAGCGGAGTTCTGCTGTAACTTGGAAGCTTCCAAACTGAAATAGCAAGGAACGAGCCACTCTGTCCTGAAACCATGAAGCTGAGTTAAGAAAAGCTAGAGCTTTTCTTCCCGTTCCATACTTTCCACCTTCCCATTCCTGTGCTCTTGCTATCTTCTTCCTTTTTCCCCCTCTGTTTTGAAAACTGTGCATTATAGAACTGCGAACTAAATGCATTTAAAAACAGGTATGTAATTGCATATAAGACCTTTGACAGCTTTAATCAGCATATGGAATTTAAATACATACTGCTACCCCCCTGTGGATTAGTAACACTTTTAAATCTGCCTTGAAATCAATATTTTGCATCAGTGACTTAAGAAAATTAGCAGTGGGCTGGGACTGAAATTGAAACCTGCAGCTACTTTCATCCACACAGCTCCATCCCTCTAGGAAGCTGTGCCATCTGGTAGCTTGTGATCACACACTTGTCAGACAACAAAATCAAATGGGGGAGCTTTGGGCTTCAGGACTTTTTCAGGTCAGAGATTTACTGAGATTAGGAACAGACCTTGCACTTTAACCATCACTGTGAACTACAAGTACTCATGCATGCCCACTTCCATATTGGATCTGCTAAGAGTCAGTTGTGGTTTTGAATGTTGTTTCTGATCCCATTTCTCCAAAATGAGGTTTTCTCATCTATGGCCGCAGCTAGAGTCACTGAAAGCAGCAGCTGAAATACATCTCCTTGATGTGAGCTTTCTGTATGACACAGACCAGAAAGCCCAGGTCCCTGAAGCATCTTAGTTTTCAGTTGGCAGGATGCGACACAAACCCCTGTTATGCCTATGTCCTCATTTGAACTGCTACAAGTTAGCCAGATTTCAGAGAGGTGCTTATCTTTCAGTGAAAAGAGAATCCATCACTTCCTTTACAGAAGTTAATCTATCTGCTTAACATTTCCATCATTTTGTTTTTCCACCTACCAAATTCAGTTTAAGTTTTTAAAATCCTGTATAGAATCTTACCTTCTTTAGTTTGGCATTTGCAAACTACTATTTACAAGACTTTTCAATTCACACCTTTCTGCATTTTCTCATGCAAAATCTGATTTTAGATTAGGGAATTTAAAAATTTCTGTTGCTCTGTTCTCCTGCATGGTCCCTGTCAGTGTACCTGTAACTGCAGGGTGAAAACTACTGCTTTAGAGCAAAAATTCTCTCATCCTTCTCTCTTTAAATGTACCAGGGTGCTTGAAGCCTTACTACTCCAAAACAGTATTTCAGAGCTTCCTCTGTATCCTCCATTTTCCTATCTAATGCTTCCTCTGTGTGTCCCTGCCAGTACCCTCTCCATAAAAATGACATCCATCTGGTCAGAGTGGGTGAGTGATGGTGTTGCCAATGGTCTGACTCTTGATCCCTGCTCCTTCATCACATCTCCTGTGTAGAAGGACCTCATTAAACCTTCCGCCCACAGTCTCTCAATAAAATGTCCATCAGCAGAGGCACTGCATTGTGGAACCATCTCTCCCATCATTGCAAGCTACTCCTTACTCCTCTTTACTAGTGGCCAAATACAAAGGCACACTGGGTAATACACAATTAGGTTAACAATCCAGATTCCCCTGGGGAACTCTTCCTTAACCATTCGTTATTCCATGCATTCCTGTATCATCTGCAAATTTTATCAGCAATGATTTTCATGTTTCATTCCAGATTATTGATTAAAATATCGAGCAACCCTCAGAGTGAAATCTCATCCTCAGGGATACCACTAAAATCATCTGTGTTCCCAGAATGGTCCACTCGAACAATTTCCTTTTGAGATCTATTTTTTCTTTGGTCCATTTTTAATCCATTTAACAAGCCCTATTGATTCTTAGGCCATGCTTATTTTAAGGATGGGGTACTTTAGAACACAATGGAAAGCTTATTCATTTGGGAAAGTTCGTTCATTCTGGTCCTGGCAGCTTAGGGAATTGATATTGACGGTAGCCCTCACAATGTACCATTTATTTATGTTTTTCTGCTGTTTTTTACCACAGCTGATTGCTGCCCAAGCATTAGGAAGAATGAAAAATACTACGAATGCTTCAGACATGTTGTGCTTTACTTTACTCCTTACTCTCGTCCTGTGCAAAAGGACTTGCCTCCTTTAGTAGCAGTAGTTGTTAAGCACCACTAGGGGCCAGCGTTCTATACCTGGAGTCCGTATTGGCAGATTGAGTTTCAGGACTACTCCCAAACATCACTGTGTTTTAAAAAGATGAAAGGAGAAAAAAGTGTTAGCCTCTAGCTTACTTCCCTCATTCAGGCTTTCTTTGCTGACAGAATCGTTATGAGTAAAAACCCTTCTCCTATCGCTGGCAGCATGGAAACAGGTATGTGGGTGGACCCCCTACAAATGGCTGTAATGCCTTTGTGCATGCTGTCGATGCAGGCAGAACTAGAACTTGCTATTTCCTTCCTTCCTTCCTTCCTTCCTTCCTTCCTTCCTTCCTTCCTTCCTTCCTTCCTTCCTTCCTTCCTTCCTTCCTTCCTTCCTTCCTTCCTTCCTTCCTTCCTTCCTTCCTTCCTTCCTTCCTTCCTTCCTTCCTTCCTTCCTTCCTTCCTTCCTTCCTTCCTTCCTTCCTTCCTTCCTTCCTTCCTTCCTTCCTTCCTTCCTTCCTTCTTTTTTTTTCCTGTGGAAAAGTTATTTCGATACATGGCTATTAAAAATGATGCTTTCAAGCATGCTGAGGATCCAGGGAAGACCTTCAGTCAAGAATTCAATGAAACCATTCTGAAAAAATATTATTTGAGCGAGCCCTGCTTTTAAGGCCCAGACATAATGGATTGTTGTGTGTACATTTGCTGTAGTGTGCATAAGCAACTGAACTCTAGCACAGAAACAACTGTGTAACAAGTGGGAAACCAATCCCACATGAAAGTAAAGTAGCTTGTTGAAATCAAGGAATAAATTAATGTAGTCACCACAAACAATGGTAATAAAAAGAATTTGCTTCATTCTTTCCTCCAGAAAAACCCACTAGGCGAAAGTGCAGGGTGTGTTACTGTTTACTGTCATTACTTTCCAGGCAGGATGGTCACTGCCCATTTTCCATGTACCACTTAACCCACAGGCTGCTCTGGAAAATCTTAATGAGAAATCATGAGGTTTCTTGGATGCTGAAGAGCAGTCCTACTAAGCCTTAGCAGTGCAGAGTAACTGTGGAGAGGTTAATGAGTCCCAGAGCGGGCACACGTAGTGCCTTGAATAAGGAATATTCTGTGCCCTAACAAAGAGATGAAGATGTTGGATATTATAAATGCACCTGCATTTAAATATTCTGCATGTGTGTAGTTGGGTAAAGATACCAGAGGAGATTCCACTCAGACTTGCTTGGCAGGTAATGCAATGGTAGTAAATCCCCTCAGTGTGTCTACACACTCCCTCAGGGGGTGCTGGAAAGGAGTTGACAGAGATGGAAAATCTGTTGTGGCTGAAAAAGAGATGGAAAAGTTAAAAGATTCTATATGCAAAATTTATGGTTTTAGATTGGAACTCCTTTGGAACATCCAGGGCCAGTTAAATGTGTGGAAAAACAAAGTTTTTATATACAGCTGAGTAAGTGACATGGAGAAAAATGCTCAGTTTCATCAAGAACTCCAGAGAACTGGTTTCTGAAGACAAAGGGCTTCATAGAATCGTTAAGGCTGGAAAAGAACTCTAAGATAATTTAGTCCAACCATCAACCCAACCACACCATGTCCACCAGCCACATCCCTCAGTGCCACATCCACACAGTTCTTGAACACCCTCAGGGATGGTGACTCCACCACCTCCCTGGGCAGCCTGTGCCACTGCAGCACCACTCTTTCTGAGAAGAAATGTCTCCTCATATTCAACCTGAACCTCCCTAGTGCAACTCAAGGCCATTATCTCTTGTCTTAGTCCAGAATGGAAGCACTATGAAGCTAAAAAGATGAAGTATTAGATTTGGAACTAAATTAAAATAAAAAAAGAAAATGGGGAAAGGCTGTGGAGTACAGAGGAACAGGTAGCAAGTGTAATTTAATTGGAACATGGACAACAGGAAATCAAATCAGAATACACGTGCTTCTACACATACTTATATATTTAAAAATAATATATATATATATATATATACAAGTTTGTTGAAAATGCTAGATGCCTTAGAAGTAATATGAGTGACTGACGACATACTTTTAAGTGAAATTACTAATATACTAGCTGTAGGAGACAGCTGGTGGAAGAGTACTAATTAATAGAGCACTGAAATGTCACACCAGGTGAATACTTGGCTCTTAAGAATGTGCAAGGCCTGTTTCAAGAGAAATAGACTGACGTCATTAAACAGCAGGGTGAAAGACGGTACAAGGAGCAGGAAAGCAAACTGCTAATGAGACCAGATGAGAACTGTAGGAATCCTTCTGGTTAGTTAGAATTATGAACAGACAGGTCAAAAACCTTGGAGGAAAAACTTGCTGAAGGCATATCACCAGCAGTACGATGCCTGTCAGAGGTGGTGTAAAAGGTGTGGGTGGTCACAGAGGTCAGTATGTAAAAGATAAGGTCATAGCAAAAAACTAAATAAATTATTCACATCTGTGTTCACTTGAAAAGAACCCCCTAAGGTTCATAGTTCACTTTCTCATGGGATATGCTGGAAGATCCTGTGTCTGCATGAACATACAGAACAACTTCATAAAACAAGGACTGAAAAGTCACAATGATCAATGACATTCATCCAAAACATCAAAAGGATCCCAAGTATGAAATTCCTAAGTTGTGGGAGCTATTGCTTAAAACAACCTCAACACAGGATGAATGAATGAGCAGTTTTAAAAGAGCTGGAGTAGGGGCAGCAAAGACTGGTAATCTTGATATCTGTAATTAAGTGACAGAAGATAGAAATTATAGGTATGAAATTAATGATCAGGAAGAACCATCCGATTTTGCAGAGAGAAGCTATGTTTCACTGATTAATATAAGTTTTTTGAGAAGTCACTGAATGTGTTTGTGAAGATCCAGTTTATTTGGCAGAACTTGGTTTCCTATCAGAAAATTTAACAAGGTGCTTCCCTAAGGTTTTTTGAAGAAGCTTGTCTCCCATGGGCTAAAAGATATTGCATGTGTAAATAAAAGGCTGAAATGCAGGAAGTAGTAAGGGAGTAAAAAGTGAGATTTTACAGTGAAGACAGATTTCTAATGAAGTGGGTCTGTACAGAGGCGTATGATGCACACCCTGTTTACAAATGATTGGGAGAAAGGGTATTTGGATAATGGTGCAACAAATCTTGAGAAGCATGCTAAGCCGGAATAATAAAACAAGAGCTGAAAACAATTGCAGAAGACCCTAAGGATGCGAAGTAGCATGAGAAGAGTTTACAGATGAAACTGCTGGTTTACGCAAAATAGTCCCCATGTGGAAACAGCAGTGTCAACACTGTACACAAAATATTGGATACTCAGATCCATTTTTTTTTTCACTAAGAACATGCTTTTGCATTACTGTGCATTGATCTGCAAAAGAATCATTAGTTCAGCAAATAGTAAAAATAAATTAATAAGTAGAGCAAGTAATAGTAAGAATCAGTTTAACTGAATGATAACAGAGCTGACTATATTACTATGTTTATCTGTACATACCTAAGATATCCATGACTTGAATACCATCTCCAATTCATTTGGCACAGAAGGATTTTGTGCAGCCGGATGAGCACCATGGGGGATGATTGGGGTGTGGAGAAGCTGCAGGATAGAAGTTGATTAAACATAAATTGAACATTTCTGCTTGAGAAGAGGTTGCTGAAGTGAAATAAGGCGGAGTTCTGGCTAAAAATGAAGTTTGATGTCCAAACCCCAAGGAAACTAGGTTTATAGTGCTATAGAAATGGGAACGGATCCCATGAGAGCCAAATGCTTTCGGGATTTCTGAGCTCATGGAACTTTTTCAGTTCTTGTTTTTGAAGAAGTTTGAGCAATTTGGATATAGATGGAGAACAGTGTAAAGGACAAAGAAACAGGAGTGAAAGATTTCTAAGGACATCTCTCTGGTCATTCAGGCCTTGCACTGTTGTTGACACTGGTTTTTTAAGACTTCCGGATTCTTCAGAAGAATTTTGTTATACATTTTTTCTTAGTTCTAAACAAGCATTTGGACCGGAATGTGAAGGTGCTGAACAGACTGTTCTCAAATGCATCATTATTCAACAGCATCTGGAAATAGCCCCTTGCTGTGCTAGATGCTGTACAAATACAGAAGAAATAGAAAATCTCGAGTTGCCCAATAGCAACTTTCCCTTCTTACGAATACTAAACAGGCCAACAGGAGGCCAAGACACTATGTTTAAAGACTAGAACATTGAACACTGAAGGAGACCATTCACTGTATGAATATCATAGGGCTCCGGTTTTTTAAACCTAGCAAGTATATGAAAAAAATATGCCAATACTGCCCACAAAAATCTTTTTCTTCCTTTTACTTATTTTCCTCCTGTTTTCCCCCCTGTTATTTAGAAGACCTTCTTATTTAGATTTTTGTTATTTTTGAGTAGTCCTGAACAACTTACTGATCTTTTCTATTTGCAGAAATGCAATCTTCTTCTGACATTGTCCTGTCTCTTCCACATTGCATGTTTTCCATATCTTCCATCTCATTTCCATGGTATTACATGTATGTTTCCAGGTTCCTTGCATTATCGAATATCTGAACTGAAGTCCACTATATTCAGCAATGCCTGCATTTCTTCACCAACATTATCACTAGAATTTCCATCTTTTCACTTCCTCAGTTTTACAGTTCTTTATCCAGCTCTCTTCTTTCCCATCACAAGAGCACTTTGCTGATTATGAATCATTGTAATCTTTGAAAATAGAAATAGCATTTTAATCTTTCAATGACATTTAGCATGGAAAAGCTTTCACATGAGATAGCAAGGCTCTTCATTCTTGTGGTGTGAGCAGAAGATAAAAGTGTGAAGGTCAGGATGGAATGAAGTTGTATGAGATCTAGAGAATTCTTAAAAAAAACTTGAAATTGGAGAATAAAATGCCCACAGATAAGAACACCCAGTTTGCTGAAAGCCCAGTGCTAGCACTGAGTGAGACTGGTCGGTTCCAGTGCTGAACGCTGAAACAGTTATTTGTAGGCTCTTCCCAAACAGGGTTGTCACTGCCCTTGTGAAGTCAATCTGAATTAATAACTGGTGTTAATTTTCAGAGGAAAGGCCACTATAATTTTAATAGCACCTTGTTTTATCTTTAGATAGCCTCATATTTTGTTCATTCTGCAAAACGAAGGAAGGCAGTTCATAGACTGGGAAGTCTAACCTTCAAGAATGATCACTGTAAACTGGGGATGCTTTTCAGTGCAGACAAGTCTGATGTACTATGTAAAGAAGCAGTACTTGTCTGTACAAAGAGACAACGGGTAACTCCTGCCTCCAGAGCAGCTTTACAGAAGGCATCTATAGGTAGATGCAGGCTGTGTGCAAAGACTGACATTGTTATAAGAAAGTAACTCTCACCTTCTTTCCTCCAGTGAATTTTCACTTACCAGTCTTAATTGTATTTTCCCTCTTTGCAGAGGGAGGAGTGTGCACTGGTGCAGCATCAGCTTTAGTTTTGCACTCATCTGAACATGGAAAGTGATCACCAAGTTGCAACATCTTAAAGAGCCAGTAAGACTGGCATCTGCCTGATTACAAGGTCCTGTAAGTGCCCTTGCTCAGGGATACTGAGTGTCTTATCTGGGTAGGCCTACTGCATGGTCGTGGTATCTGAGGGGCCAGACTTACTGATAACACAGATTCTCTGAGCATCAGCATAATCACTAAGGTTCAGAATAAAAATGCCTAGAAAAATCCACATCCGGATCCTTGGACTAATATTTTCTGAATGGGTTTAGACAGAAAATAGGATAGTGACAAAGAACTGGGCTGGGATTAATGCTGTTTCCCAAATGCTTTTTCTCCATTCACAAACAGACTGAAATAAAAAAGGTATCAACGGAAATCCGGAGAGATAAGAGCTATTTTCCCTGGATTCTAGCTGTTTTCATCAGGCTACATAAAACTAGCCATGCACTATGGGTATTTTTCTCTTAGATTTGGACATCTTCTGGGCTGTGACCCCTTCAAATGCAAGCCTTCACCTTCTCCCCTTTGGAAACCAAATTCATAACTCCTTTCTTGGGACCACAGCTTGTGTAATATCCCTTCTCCTCACACTCTGGGTTTTATGGACAGCACCCCATCCAGTGCAATAGAGTAGGTCTAGGAGACAGAAGTCGGACAGAGGTCTCCGAAGAAGAACAGGCAAAGCAAATGCATGGGGTCATCTTGCCAATGCTCTGGAGAGAAGGTGTAGGAGAGAGACACTTTTCTTGCTGTGCCTTTCTCAGTCACTGGGTTTGTGAAGTTAGCCTCAAGGTTCCTTGTAAACAGGATACCCAGTAAGAGTTCGAATTTCTTTGGTACCTCTACTTCCATATGTGACTTTCAGGTGTTTCATTTTGTAATTACTACCAAAATAAATAGGTCTGAATCTGTATCTTTCTAGACATACTGATGGAATGGAAAATTCATAAGAAGGAAGAGCTATATGAGTGAGAAAAGTTCAGCAAAAATAATTTGTGAAACAAGAAAAAAAAGACGAAGATTTATAACCAGTAACCCTCCAGTGACTATGCCATATATTCCATATCTACCAAATGAGGAAGATTAAATCCCCTAAAGGTATTCTGGAAGTGCAAGTATGGCACAAAAATCCTCGGGTTGAAGCCTCTATCATCTCTCCACACAAAGCTTCTCTTTTAATTTAGACACTGTAGATTAGATGAACAAGAGGCAGTTCACACAAACCAGGCTCAGAAGTTTGAGAAGGAAAAACAAAACTAGAAAGCCACCCTGTTTGGATTAAGTGGAGCAACGAGCTAGGAGAGACTTCAAGGCTGCCTCAGTTTTCCTCCAGTCTTTCTTGCCATAGCCTCAGAAGATGTTGGAACAACCAGCCTAAGAGCAAAGAGCTAGCCTGCCTAGTCTTGTCCCCTTTGGGCTTATTAAACATTGCCTGCAGAAATTGAGGTTTGCTGCAGAGGTGCTACATACGAACTAAAATCATGCAGTTTATTATGGACCATTTGGCAAGCTGGTAAAACAAATAGCCAACAGACACTTTACTTAATCTGGATGGCAGGTTGGCATTCTAGAGCTTTAGCATCTTCATTAAGCCCTCTGATACTCTTATAAGCAAACTTGAAATCAAATTAATGCTACATGTCCATCCTGCTGACTGTTCCAGGCTGAATCACATCACTAGATTGTTAAGTTAATCATATACCAAACACAGATGATTTTAAGTCAGACCAAAGCAATCGCCTCTATTTGACTGCTGCAGATGGGTAAACCTTTGCTCCCAGGAAGCATTATTGCTCTCATATAGGATTTTGTACAACTTAAGGTAGGATGCAGAAGACAGCTAGTCCTATAGAAAACCAGAGACACTCTTGCTCTTCCAAAACCAGCCTTGGTAACTGACACATGAAGATTTGGTAAGTGTGGGGCCTCTCCTGTTCTCACTGGGCCATATTATCCTGACACGACCAACAAACATTTTCTCCTACTCAAGCTGCCAGGAGTTGCTGCCTTTCAAAGGAACCCTTAAGTACCTTATGGGGCACACAAGATCTCGGCTTTAAATAGCATTTACCCCCCGCTATTGGTATTTAGGGACATGCATAAACATCTTTGTTTGTACAGGACCCAGCACAGTGGATATGTCCACAGCAGAAAAACTAGCACCATAGGTCAAGATGTACTTGTCCAAATGCAGGTGGCCACTTGAGGTGAAATTCCAAGCAACTCTTGTAAAAGCTGGTTGTGCCAAGCCACAAAGGCACTTCAGATAGCAGGCCTCAAAGCAAAATTTTGGGCAAAGTGCCTGATCCCAGGTTCATGTCATTATGGAATGTAGAATCCTGAACAGCACGGACACACCCAACCAATTAGCATGGGGGAAGCATGAGGTTCACTGAAGAAAGTTTGACTGGAGAATACCATCAGCAAAGAGAAGTTTCCCTCACTGTTCCTCTGCAGTCACCTCCTGAGCAGCACATACTTGCCTTACATTACAGCTTTGGCATAGGACAAAGACTTTGATTACGGCCTGTTCCAGCACTGTTTGAATCCTCATTTTAAGCTTTAGCTTGGCCACAGTGACTGAATTCCTGAGCTCAGCATGGAAGTCTCAGTGATGTTCTGCTCCCCTCTTGAACTAGCTACTGTCTTTGAGCTGCTCACTGCTTCCACATTAACATGGCCAAGCTGCAGGTCTGTGAGGGAAGGGCCTGTCTGCAGCTCTGCTGCTGCTGTTCGTAACCCACCTCACTGGCACTGTTAGTGAGACTGGCAACCAGAGTGCTTATCTGTGCTATGGCAGCGGGGGAAACCAGCATCACGGAAGGCCTTCATCAATCCTTGAGTTGTTGCAGATAACTGACAATAATTCATCTGTCAGAACCCATGAAATACGCTTTAAAGTTACCACAGGGAAGGTTGCTTGTCCTGGAGTTAAATTACTGAAAGTGTTTTCACAGAGGGGGATTATACAAAGCCCATTCTACTTAAATTGCTGCATATACGAAAAAGAGAAGTACCAGAACTCATGCACAGAGCAAGGTGTTTCTTTCATTTTTCTACACACACAAATAATTGTGCTAGCTATGTCTTGTGTCTGTGAAGTCAGGGATGAATCCAACTGCATTAATGCAAGGGTAACTGAGTTCCACAAAAGCTGAAATTAGCAATTAGTCTTCAAGTACTTGTAATTTGGAATCCAAGTGTCACAAGTTCACAGAATCACAAAATGGTTTATGTTGGAAAAAACCTTGAGTTCCAACCCCTGCTGAGGGCAGGGCTGTATCGATGAAAGATATTGTAAAATGAGTCTTCCAAACATTCTGATGGAAGTTGCAATGTAGTATTATTTGTCTTTCTTTTACTGAAAACTCACAGTTTTGCTCTTGCAGATCCCAGGCTGGCTTGGGGAAACTCCTGAGAAGTGATGGAACTTCAGATCGCCACTGTACAGAGTGTGATGAGACGGCATGACAGCTGGATGGTCAGAGACAGCAAAACATCATATCTGTATCATAAATATCATAACTGTATCAACTGGGATCCAATATCTGATTTAACAGAGAGAAAGGCTTTAATTTCATGTAATTCAGTTCAAATAGAGATCTAGATGACATGGTTATTCTTACGTCACACAATGCTAATAATCAGCAGAAAAAGTTGGTCTGCCTTTAAAATTCATATCTTTATCATGTTATCACTCAAGTTCTCATGTGGAAAATATGCATGGGTTGTGATATTGGAAGGACTTTATAATTCCTCTCTGGGCTGAAATAAATTGATTGGCTCTTGTCCCAAGTGTCTATTCAAAGTTGACACCTTCACTGCCTGTCGAAGAAAGCTGTGAAAACTTCTTTTGCCTTGGGACCCTGAAGGCAATGGGAACAGTTGTGTATCTGCACTTGTTCAATCAGAGCAATTATGAACTGGAGAAAAGTGTAACTTGTATATATTCTATTCTCATAACTTGTATATATTCTATTCTCATTTTGAATCAGCATATTAAGAGAAGTGGACTTTTCATTTATTCTCAGAAATTTTATCAAAGTAGTAGAATCACTAACAAACACCCTTCAGAGCACTTGTACAAACCGTGCAGGATGGATATTGTTCACCTTGTCCTTTCCATCGTTGCTCCCCTCAAGGGCTGGCTGAACAGCACACATAAGTTAATATGGGAACTTGCAGGTCCAATGAACTCAAGTCACAGTCTGTTTTACAGTGACTCTTCTACCCAAGTGTCAACTTCCACAAAACCTGAGGAAATTTTATCCTCTGAGATACTTGCAGTGCCTTCAACTACTGCTATAGAACAGAGTGACTAACCTCAAGAAGACAGCATAGTTATTTAACCTGGCTCCTAACAAAAATATGTAAACCTAAAAAGGGTTTATATCGAAATTTTTTTCTGAACAAGCAAAAGTAAACTCTGGTACCCTCAAGGAGCTCCATTCCAAATTGTAGCAAAAACTGTAAGAACGGATTGAAAATGCAGAAATTTCTGACTAAGGGTTTCTATTTTTACTCTCACCCACACTACTTTATGTCTGGAACAAATCAATTTTCCAACCCATTCTACAAATAACCTCTTCTGTCTGCTGTCATCTTCTTTTGCCCTCCAAGCTATAGAACTAGCAAAAAGTTGTCACAGCGTCCAGGGGCAAGAATGCATTATTTCTTAGTACTTGATTATTGTGAAGGTAAGCTGAATAGAAAAAGCTCTGCTTCAGGTGACATTTGTCATTTATCATTGTCAGCTTATTACAGGTGCACAGCACTGGAGAGAAGAGGGTCACCTGGTTCCTGACAAGAACAGACTTCTGAATGAGGTATAACCCAGACAAAATGTCATTGTTCGTGAGTGATGCCTCCCTCATCACATCTTTTCCAGCATGTTAGGAAAGCTGATACTGGACTGACAGGCTGCTCTACAAGAAAACTACTGGCAATTATAGAAAATGGTAGTTCCATTCAACCAGCAAGGCTCACATCAAACTTCTTTTTGTTTTGCAGTTGGATCTATTCCACACAGCAATACAGTGTGCATGTCCTTAGAGCGGGGCAGAGAAGTGTACCTGCTGAAGGCACTGAATTACTGCTAATTGCCTTCCCCACTTCCCTTTCCTCCCAGAGAAAATCTCAGGCATGTGTGTATCTATGTATACAGCTTTTAATAATATCTCACCTGGGGGCTGAAATCTACACCTGAAAAGAGCATGCACACTACCATTCATGATAGCAAATGTCAAACTACACAGTGTTCCTTTTCTAAAATCCTCTAGAGTGGAGGTGCCATTTTTTTTTTTTTTTAAGAGAGATGGTAAACACTCCTTAATTTCAGGGCTGTCATTTGGAGAGAGGTAAGAAATGAGAAGAAAACTCCCCTTACATATTCCCCAGAAGGCATACTGTTCTGCACAGCTCGAGGAATGCTGCCAGCTAGTTTATGTTGTAGACTTGACCTATTATTATGGAACAGTTTGGGTGTGTTGAGTCTCTTTGCTTTGACGTAAGGAAATAAATCATCGCACGGTTCAGTGCAGGTGATCCCTGTAACTTCAGGCTGGAGGACCATGAAAGGAAGACAGGCCACGAGGAAGGCAATAGCTTGTGTCCTTTAATGGAGATGCAGCTAGACAGTATATATCTCTGTCCCAATACATGTTCCATACTTGATGGTCTGACTTGTTTTTCTAGGACCTTGACAAGTCAGAGGTACGCTGATAAAAAATCTCCATTAAATGTGGTGTCTGAATGGTATGCTGAAGCACTAACTAATATAGATAGTCACCTGCCTGACAAATTGTTCATCTGCCAAAGTTACAAAAGATTTTCCAAACCCTTTCAGTTCCCTTCCTGCCCTATTGCAAATGAATCAACAAAAGAGTGGCCATCATCTTCTGGCATAGGATGCAAAGAAGATGCAGTGGTAAAATATAAAGGCAACTGCATCTGGAAAGGTGGAAGCTTTTCTGGTTTTCCCTTTGTTTCTACCAGCATGTTTCTACCATCCTCCAGTTTGCAAGAGCACTACAGAAAGGTTACCCCTGATTGTTTCCACAGAGCGTGTAACACCGGAGACCATTAAGACCAACAGGTCTGTGGATGCTGGTTCTGTTCCAAAGACATCTGAGGTATGTGGAAACACTCATTCCCACTTCCCTCATCAGGGCCAGGCCTCTGTCACACTTTGCTGTCCAGAGGGCTCTTAGGACACCAGATATGAAGCATGGTTTCCTCTGGCTGCTGAAACAGAAACACAGCTTCTCTGTAGCTCCTGGTGCCAGTCCTCTGAAGCATGTCCGGCAACAAGTGAGCTCATGCACTTGAAAATCAAGATGAAATACCTCATCAATTTGAAATCCATTCTTCTGGGGTGCTTGTCTGGATTTTTTTTTTTAAACTTTGTTTTTTTAAATCATTGACCTCAGACAAACCAGTGGATAAATCATATTTTTTCCTATGTCAACTGTTCGTTATCAGAGGAAATGTCCTCAGAGTTAGGTCTTGCTGTTTATTGTGCTTTATCTGTGCAGCAAATTCCATTATGTGAAATTTAATGTCAAAGCTCTAAGATCTGCATTCCTGGGGAATGACTGTTTTGGGGCATTGTCTTTGAATCAGGAGCAAACACAAGCTGATAAAACACTTGTTGGATTATTTAGTCATGCCATCTTTTGCTGGATAGCTAACATACACATACAAATCACTAGAGGCAAAAATATTTCCTAAGTGGAACACTGATGATTCCTGAAAGATAAAGCAATGGTCTTAGGCAAGTAAGCAACACTAGATCTAATTAAGCTGTTCCTGCCATACGTAACAGGCTGAGCAAGATCTCCCTCTTCCTCCTCCAAGTGACAATTTTTGTTCACATCTCGGTGATGTTGTGCAGCAACGCACATGGGGAAAGAAAACATCACCATAATCCATTTTCACAAAAACATACGTGGGGTTGATTCTTTATTGCTTTAAACTGTATGATTTAGTAGTGGATAGAGCAAAACCTAGTATCGTCCTCTGATCTACTTCCTTAGAAAAAATGGCAGAACAAGCTGGGGCAGATCTTCTTGGGTCTCTCAGGGTTCAAGGCACCAGATCTGACAGTGCTGTCAAACCTCACAAGAAGATGGCATTTCATTAGGGAGGCACTCTGCTGCTCGGCCCTCTCAACCACCCACAGCTTGCTGTACTTCTTCAACTGGAAGCTCATCAAGGGCCACTCACTGACCCTGACTCACTGAGTTGAAGGGTTTTGTCTTTCTCCCTTCTTCTACCTCCAGCATCCTGTTATTTTCAGCACATAGGAGAACTCATAGACTTCAAAACTATCCAAAATTGGAGTCTGTCAGGACCTTCCTACATCACTGCTGAGATTTTTGTTGAATGTCCTATAGTTTAAGTTTGATGTGATCTTGTAAATCAGTGTCTGACATGGTAGGTTGCAGAATGTATTGTATGTGCTTGTATGGGACATTTGAATCAGAAGGTGAAGGCTGAATAATTCCCAAATAGCAAAAACTGCTGGATTTTTCAGTTCCATGTGTTTGGCTGGTGTGGTGTTCAAGAAAGCTAAGTGAACTTTGGGTAGACTCAATGTGCACTGCTGTGTAATAATTGTGCAAACGCAAAAACAGTGCAATAGCCACAAGGATCCAAGCCCTAAAGGTATTTAGATTACCCCACTGATGTCTGGATTACTTAGAACTAGTTTTCACAGAATCACAGAATGGCCAGGGTTGGAAGGGACCTCAAGGATCATGAATCTCCAACTCCCCTGCCACATTTAATACTAGACCAGGCTGCCCAGGGCCCCATCCAGTCTGGCCTTGAACACCTGCAGGGATGGGGCATCCACAACCTCTCTGGGCAGCCTGTTCCAGCACCTCACCACTCTCTCTGTAAAGAATTTCCCCCTGACATCCAACCTAAATCTTCCCTCCCTCAACTTCAAACCATTTCCCCTTGTCCTACAGTTATCTACCCTTTCAAAGAGTTGATTCCCCTCCTGTTTGTAGGCTCCCTTTAGATATTGAAAGGCTGCAATGAGTTTTGGCTGGTTCTAATGGCTGTTGGTTCACTTGAACTATCTATCTGCTACTCAGTTAACTAAAACTTGTGCACAGGAACAGCAGAAAGAGTTCCTCCAGAGAGGGGAAAGCCTGGTGAGAGTTCACCCTAAACTTTTCAGTTCAAGATCAGTCCAGGCTCAGCTGTCTTTACTTGGATACACGAGAAGACAGGGCAAATTGCCCTTTGCTTTGTTTTACAAAGAACTGTATGTACATGGACTGCCTACCCAGAGCTGCTCATGATGAACCTGATTTATTCAAGTAAAGACATAAAACTGATGGGTTGCAACCGTGTTTTATACTGCAGCAGCCATCAATTGACTACTCTTGCATGAAGATCCCAGTTTTCGCTGAACAATGGCTTCAAGTGTTATCATCTGGCTGAGCACATCTCTGCAGAGTGAAACCAATGTTCAGCTCGCAAAACATGTGCCTCTGATTCTTTTTTGTCTATGCAAAGAGGCTTATTGAAGCAATGCAACAATGAGAAAAGAGAACAATCTGACATCTGACTAAGCCTGGCACAAGAGAGATGTAGAGAAATAGAGCAGAGCAGGAAGTGGTCCCTCTCTAAGGATCTCCAGCATAAACACTTCTCCTAAGCAAGCTGCTCCTACCCAGCACAGAGCAGCCATGACCACTAGTAGAGACTGCCTAAGTAAAATATGGGTGATATCTGCTGAGATCCTGCCCATGATGTGTCTGGAGTAGGTATAGAGCAGGAATTGCAGCCTCCATCTCTCAAAGGGAAAATCAGCTCTTCATTCACTGGCTTATTGACTACCTCACTGCACAGCTCTGGCACCCTTCCCTGCTGGAGCTGCCTGCTGCTTGCCTCTGAAATGCCAAAAGTATTTTGTATGTAGGCCTTGCAAGCAGGAATTTGCAGCCTGACTTTGCTAACTACTGGGTAATTTTTCACCCAAGCTGATGCAGCTGTGTTTTCCCAATTGCCTCTTTGGGTATTTTTCTGTTGTGGTGCTGCTATTCCTATGGCTTTGCATCTGCAGACATTGTCATTGCTGCCATGATGCATGTTCATATGGATGTGAGATTTTTACCTGCTTTCCTCCCTTTTCCTAGGCTTTGGTAATGACAGTGGTTGTATTTGGGATCTCAGTTACATGCATGCACAGATCTCATAAGCCAGATGGTGTGCTACCTCTGAGCAAGGTGTGCATTAGTGGGTACAACATCCCATCAACAGGGGCAAACAGGAGGGAGCCTGTGGGACTACAGGCTACAGGAAAGTACTTTGGGAATACAGGAGATGAAACTAAGTCAAGGACACCTGCCTGGGAACCTCCATTGCTTCTTTCCGCATTTATCCCAGAGAGTCCTTTCCTGTTCCTTCTCTCTCTGATTTTGTTTTTATTTTCTCCCAAAAGTAACTTCACAGAATCACAGAATCACAGAATGGCCAGGGTTGGAAGGGACCTCAAGAATCTTCAACCCCCCTGCCACATGTAGGGCCACCAATCTCCCCATTTAATACTAGACCAGGCTGCCCAGGGCCCCATCCAGTCTGGCCTTGAACATCTGCAGGGATGGGGCATCCACAACCTCTCTGGGCAGCCTGTTCCAGCACCTCACCACTCTCTCTGTAAAGAATTTCCCCCTGACATCCAACCTAAATCTTCCCTCCCTCAACTTCAAACCATTTCCCCTTGTCCTACAGTTATCTACCCTTTCAAAGAGTTGATTCCCCTCCTGTTTGTAGGCTCCCTTTAGGTACTGAAAGGCTGCAATGAGGTCACTCCGCAACCTTCTTTTTTCCAGGCTGAACAAGCCCAGCTCCCTCAGCCTGTCCTCATAGGGGAGGTGCTCCAGTCCCCTGATCATCTTTGTGTCTCTCCTCTGGACCTTCTCCAACAGCTTCCTGTCTTTCCTGTACTGGGGGCTCCAGATCTGGACGCAGTACTCCAGATGGGGCCTCACAAGAGCAGAGTAGAGGAGGACAATCACCTCCCTGTCCCTGCTGGCCACCCCTCTTCTGATGGAGCCCAGGATACCATTTGCCTCCGAGCTGCAAGGACATATTGCTGGCTCATGTTCAGTTTTTCATCTATCAGGACCCCCAGGTCCTTCTCCACAGGATTGCTCTCAAGGACCACTCCTTCCAGTCTGTATGGATGCCTGTGATTCCTCCAGCCCACGTGCAAAACCTTGTACTTTGCCGTATTGAACCTCATTAGGTTCACCCGGGCCCACCTTTCAATTCTGTTGAGGTCCCTCTGAATGGCATCCCTTTCTTCCACCGTGTCAACTGCACCACTCAGCTTGGTGTTGTCAGCAAACTTGCTGAGGGTGCACTCGATTCCGTCACTGATGTCATTGATAAAGATGTTAAAGAGCACCGGTCCCAAGACAGACTCCTGGGGGACGCTACTCCTCACTGGCCTCCACGTGGACATAGAATCACTGATGACCACCCTCTGTCTGTGGCCTTTTAACCAATTTCTTATCCATCGAGTGGTCCACCCATCAAATCCACATCCCTCCAATTTGGAGGTAAGGATGTGGTGGGGGACCGTGTCAAAGGCCTTGCTCAAGTCCAGGTAAACGACATTGGTACTTCCAGCATGGTCAGTGCGTACCATCAAATATAGACCCTGTTAATTAAGCATCTCTCTCAATGTGCTTTGTACAACATGCTTCATGGCATGTGTATAACTAAGCCAGGGAAATGATGGCCCTTGGACAAGGCCTTTTCCAGGAGCCCCTATGCCTATCGATGGCAGTGGGCATGGAGTCAGTTTCAGCTCCAGAGCCCTGAGGTGCCTGCAGGGAGCAGGCTCAGACTGGAGACCTCACTGAGGGTTCCTGGAGCTCCTGCTTTGCTAAATGCCCAGTGCAGTAACACAGGTCAGTTCGGTTGCGTTTCAACCAGGACAATTTTGTCAGAAAATTATTGATCAGTCTGACAAAAATTATTACATACAGAAAGTGACCTAAAAGTTGCTGCACGGGGATGTCTGTTGCCTTCAGTGGGACGTGTTTGGATATGTGAGCGTCCAGATGGAAAGAGTGAGAGTTGTGGGGCAGCAGCTATTTCGCCTGATTGAAAGAATACAACTGTTTTGCCAAGCTCTGTTCCAATGTTACTACAACTACAAGTTCAGTTGTTCATATTTTGTCAGAGGCAATTTTCATGGATTAGGCATTTGGTTTCCACTCTGTCATAAAGCCATGTTCTGGCTCCAGAGCACTCCATCCCCCTGCTAACCCATTGGCTTGCTGAGCATCCCAGGGAAAGGTACAAGAAGAGACATCATTTTGGAAAGAAAAAGCAGCTCATTCCATGTTGGGTAGGGACCATTTGACGCTTCGTAGACATTGGATAAACATAGCAAACTGATGAAGTCAGCTCTGTGGTAATGAGACAAAAAGTACTGCATCTGCTATGAGTGCTCAGGGCCAGCTTCTGACACTCCTCTGACTGTCTCACCTCTGCATGCAGTGGCCCGGGAAAAGGCACTGGCATTATTTGCATGAAGAGTTACTCCCATGAGCAGGGAGTGCAGCAATCTGGGTCCAGCTGCTATTAAAATGCTAATGCTCAGGGAATCCCAGGAGTCAGCATTGTCTGAAGGATTAGTACAGTAATTAACAGGATTTCTAAACACCTCTGAGTTTCCAGAAGGATGGCTTTAATGATCTCACCTCCAAGGTCCGGGTTTCCTGGCTAGAATACAGACATAGGTTTATGTGAACTTGATGCCATTTAGCAAGGGAGTATAATAAATTTCACAAACAGGAGTTTTCCCCATCACAGCATCACAGCACAGGATATGTCCCATCTGTGCTTTATTACTGAGGCCAACCTGGATTTCTAAGGACTCACAAAGGCACAGACTTCTCACGTTTAGCAATTAGCACCGCAGGCACCAGCACTGAGAGGTGCAGCTGGATTTGAGGACGTCTCAGGGTTCAGTGCAACATGCACAGGAATGGCCTTTCCTGTATGCACAGGTCTTGCCTTTTTACTCCACAGTGCCCCTCTTCTTGATCCTGGATGTTCTGGGACACATTCTGGGGGCCTTTTACACTGCAAGCAGCCCGCACAACAGTGTGGCCTCAAGGCCACCTCAGGGTTATCACTGAGTTCCTGCAACTCCCTTGATGTGCTGATGAGTGCCAGCTGAAGCAAGGTCTGGGACCAGGGAATGAAATAATAAAATGTCTTAGGTTGGAAGTGACATTAAAAATCATCCAATTGCAACCCCCAGCATCCCTGGTCTTGCCTTTGAGCACCCATTGGCAGCTCACTGTGGCAGACAGCATGGGGGTTGTCATCACACAATGACATCAGCAGGTTCTGAACCCACAGCCAACTGTCACCTTTCAGGCAGAAACTCACAAAATTGCAGCTTTGACAGCACTTGGTTTATAGTCTTAGGGCAGAGATGCAGTTCTAGTGCTAAGTCTCCCATACTGTACTCCAGCAATCAGCAAGAACATGGTACTCCTGGGGAGAAAGCTTGTGGGGTTTTCTGGTTGTTCACAAGGGGGTTCAGGAATGTTCCCAGCCCATGGGTGATTTCCACACCATCCAGTTCCATCCTGCCCCTGGCCCCCTTCTCACTTTGCCTTTCCTTTCTTCCCAGCCCCTCTCAGCTCCCCAGATTTGTGCTACTCTTTTCCAGCTTCTCCTGAGTTTCCCACCCAAAGACTGGTAGACAACCTTTCTCCCCAGGTTGTCCTGCCCTACTCCCTGCACCTAGGTGGCTCTGGGACAGAGTGTAAGAGACCAAAGGGGGAGGCACGGATGCTGCCAGCTCCTCCGGGTGCTACCCTTCTGTCCGACTGTGGCAGGTTGCCAGGAGGACAGCTGGTGTGCTCAGCCACACAAAGCAGCCTGAGGTACTTAGCACAGAGTCTGTCATCCTGAGCCTGAGAGTGAAGGGGAGGGAATACCTCTCCCTGCTATGTGCCATTTAGGAAGAAACACGGTTTGTTATGATGCCAGAGCATCATGCGTGTTATTGCTTAATTTGCCTCGCAGGCCTGTTGTGAGGCTTACATCATAGCATTTCCAGCTCAGACCCATATGTTATCGGCTGTTAAAAGGACTAATCTGAAAAATATCTGACTCCCTATGTAACTCTCTGAGCTGCTGAAATAGTTTAAACAGATACTCTGTGGTTCTGTTAACACTCTCTTAGACACCCATAAAAATGCTAATCATACTAGTAGATAGATGCTTTTGTACTTCTGAAACCAAAGTCCATTCCTAGCTTTAGTAGACCTCATCCTGAAAGAAGAAATTCAGCTAAGTTAAGGATAGATTTGTTGAAGAATAAGGAGATACAAAAATTCCCTTTGCAGCTCTGGACAGATTTGTCTCCCTTGCATACCTGATCACCTATTTTGACACTTCGGGCTGCACAGAAGAGCCAAAATTTGATTAATGCCTTGCATGCAAGCACAGGCCTAGTTCTTTGTATGCAGGTATTCACAGCTAATCTCAAAGGCAGGAATTTGTGTCCCAGTCTGATTGCACACAATGAGCTTGACATAGCAGTATGCAGAACAACTTTCCTATTCTTTGCCCTTCTGTTAAATTTTGTAAGCATCACAATTCACTTTTTGGTCTTTATTCATGTGTTTGTGTCTTCTGTTGCACCAGTACACATCTTTTAATTTCTCTGCTCTAAAATCTCCTTCCCAGAGCCCCACTTGGATGTTATCATCAGACTTGCCAGCTGTATTTGTCTCTCAGGCACCAATGCAAGGCACTAACTGTGGTTGACTCCAATGGTAGTTTGTATTTAGTCCTCCAAGGTTAAAATTAAGCCCTCTACTGGTGTTCCTGCATGAAGAGATGGCAGCCAAGGAACCAGATGATGTAATATGGTCATCACTGAAATGGTGATCCAGTCCCGGAAGGGAGGAGAAGTGTTTCTGGTCACAGTTAACTCTGCCTTGAATACACTTAATAAGGAAGTATTCCCATCCACATTTTGCTTGATCCTAAAGTACATCAGAGAGAGAGGATACACTGACAGAAGTAAAACAGTGCAGTGCATGTAGCTGGATAAAGCAGTTTCATCCTTCTTCATACCAAGTACAAGAGGGATGTCCAGCAAGTAATTGTATATTTGAAGAAGATAACTCAACTCAACCCTTTCAGCTATGATATGGGAGAAATGCCTTGGTTTAAGCAGAGTCTATGTCTTTTTTCTTGGCCACTACAGAACATCCTGAGAAGACCAACATGACTAAAAAGAACAGAAGCTACTTCCACCATCTCTCTGCCTCCTTTTAACATGCCCCTTTTTAATGAGATCCTGCAGCAAGCAGACATTTGATAACAGCCTAAGTATAATTGGGTGGAATATTGAATTATTTGTTCAGCTCATTTTTCAATATTTATGCTGCCTGAAGTTATGCAGTCAGGACCATGTCCTGTGAACATTTTATGCAAAAAAACTCTATCTAGAAACTAGCAAAATATTGGAGATGATGTAGCTTTATTCCCCAGACCCTCTTAGTTCCAAAATGAATTATCTGGCAGCATTCAAAGCTGGCATCATCCCTGCATAAGACAAGATCAAGGCACTACAATGATTTATGGCCACTATGACTACTTGCTGGTTGTCCTTTTATTTTGGCTATACCTTTTGGAAAGCCTTTTCTTATGAATTTCTTCAACTTTCAGTGCTCTTAATCTGAAGGTGACTTAGCCTGCCCCTACCAGGTTTTTTTTAAATGTGTAAATAGCACTGGATAAGATGAATCAGCATTAAATCAAGACCAGAAATCAGATCAAATTTCTGGCACACTTTCATTGCCTACAGCAACACATTCTACGCATCCAGAAAGTGATTTTCTGAGGGACTGCACTTCAATGCACAAGTTAACTTAAGAAAAATCAATTAACTTTCTTGACTTTTATCTTGCTCAGAGTATTTCCCACTCCCACAAGTGTCTTTTCATTTCCAAGTGCATAGGAAACCAGAGCACAACTTAGTATCATCAGCTAAAAGAGAAGCCAAACAACGCATTTCAACATGATTTACCCTCTTATATTTCCTTTTTTTAAGTTCAGTTTCGAATGACATACTGTTAGAGTTGTAGGTATATCTTTAAGGAAATTTTTTAAGTAATAAAATTGTAGCAGTTAGGAAACAAGGTATTTTCAATTCTATTTAATGCAGAGTAACAAGGTAGGAAAGCACAGAGAGTGCAAAAGCTGTAGGGTACCCTCCCACAAATCGTGACCTTGGTGTGTGTCATGTTATTAACAGAGCACAAATTCGTGGGTTCTTATACATCTAGCGGTCCTGAGGGAACTAGCAGATGAAGCTGATGAGCCATTATGTTTGAAAAGTTATGTCAGTGTGGTGAATATATCAATGACTGAAAATAGACCCCATTTTTAAAAAGGGAGGAAAGGAAGGTCCAGAGTGCAATGTGGACCACTCAGTCTCATGTGCCCAGAAAGATCATGGAGAATATTTTCCTGGACGCTATGCTAAGACACATGGAAAACAAAGAGGTGAATGTTGACTGCTAGCATGGCTTCCACTAAAGGCAAATTATGCCTGACAAATGATGACCTTCTACAACAGGGTTACAGCATTGGTGAATAAGTAAAAAGCAACTGATATAATCTACATTGACTTGTGCAAAGCATTAGACATTGTCCTGCATGATACCCTGTTCTCTTAAATGAAGGGACATGGATATGACAGATGGACCACTGAGTGGGTAGTGCTAGCTGATTGCACTCAAAGAGTTGTAGTCAATGATTCAATATCCAGGTGGAGCCCAGTGATGAGCAAGGTCCCTCAGACATCCCTAACAGAACCAGTATTATTTAGCATCTTAAAAATCCCATTGAAAATGAGATCTAGTGCACCTTTAGCAAATCTGCTGATGATACTAAGCTGAGTGTTGGGTTCAACATGCTGGAGGAAAAGGATGCCACCCAGAAAGACCTTGATAGTCCTGACAGGTGGGCCTGCGTGAACTTCGTGTGGTTCATCAAGGCCAACTGCAAGGTCTTGCACCTGGTTTGGGACTAATCCCGATGTCAGTACAGACGGGGTGATGAGTGGATTGAGAGCAGCCTTCCAGAGAAGGACTAAGAAACTGACAGAAGAAAAGCTGGGCAGAAGTCTGCAGTGTGTGATGTGTCCCAGAAAGCAAGTGCTTCCTGGGCTACATCAAAAGAAGTGTAGCTAGGAGGTTGAGGGAGGTGATTCACCTCTACTCTGATGAGATCTCACCTGTAATACTGCATTTAGGCTTGGAGATCACAATACTAAAAATATATAGGCCTGCTAGTGCAAGTTCAGAGGAGGGTCATGAAGGTGATCGGAGGCCTGAAGCTCCTCTTGTACAAACACAGGCTGAGAGCTGCTATTATTTAGCTGAGAAAAAAGAAGACTCCAAGCAGACTCTACAGCGGTACATAAAGAGGGCGTACAAGAAAGCTGGAAAGGGACTCTTCATTAGGGAGTATGGTGATAGGGGTAATAGTTTTAAACTAGAAGAAGCTATGTTTAGATTAGAAATTAGGAATAAATTCTTCATAAGAGAAGCTGTGAGCCTCTGGCACTGTTGCTGAGAGAAGCTGTGGTGCCCCATTCCTGGAGGTCCTCAAGGCCAGATTGGATGGGGCCCTGACAGCCTCAGATGGTGGAGGGCAGCCCTGCCCATGGCAGGGGTGGGCTTCAAGGAACAAGGTAGATCATTGAAGAAACTGACTGCCTTGGCCCATCTCCAGCATTTACTGTGCCTGTCCGTAAAACACACAGGTCTGGTTAAGGTATATGCACCTTTTCTTATGGCTAGCATACAAGGTCTTTTCTGGCAGTACAAACCACTTTGCTCTCCAAATAGTAACAGTTGTACTGTGAGAATAGTTCAGAACAGCATAACTGAGTCTCTGGGCTGAGATATTACTTTTCTCTGTGCTGTGGTGACTGAAGCAGCAACGTAAATGGCAGTGTCAAACCGCAGTCAAGAACCTTGCTAATAGTGGCAACCCTTGCAAGATGTCCACAGCACATCTCAGGAAAACCCAGCTCTCACAGTCCTGTTGAGTAGGAAGTAAATGCTAAGTGATCTGCCAGCCACCTTTCTACATAAATAAATTCCTCAGTATGCTGAAAGTGGAAAGCTGTGTCAGCTGGATAATGCGTGGCAAGACCGGAACAATGTTGTTACAGGAAGCTGCTTTCTCTGTAACCACCCAGAAGTTAAGCTGTGATCTTGGAGAACAATTAAATGAGCAGAAGACCAGCATGCAGATTTTTGGCCCAATTTGAGTGTGAGAAACTGAGTTTTGTTTTCTAGCAGTTCTTGTTCTTGTTCTCTGAGATCAGGGTAGAATTAGACACATGGTAACCAGGACAAATATCATACTGAGGAATAGACTCAGAACTAATGTGTTGTTTCTGAAGATGCATGTATTTCTACTCAGAAGTATGGAAAAATCAGAGCAGCAAGGACACAAGTATTTTCTAATAAATGTAATTCAGACATCACCCAGGTCAATTAATTGGCACAGGGCCTATGCCTTATTAGAAGATCACCATATAAATACGCCCTATGCAGTGAGTTAAGTCACTCTTCCTCAGTCCTTAGGGTAAAAGATGAAAAGCTTCGATTTCTGGAAGTTTAATACCAGTAATTGCAGAAACCTACCGTCTTTTTTTTTTTTTTTTTCCCTGCTATGGAGGATCTCAGCCTGCCAGGAAACCATCAGATCTCTCTCCACCTCCTGGCACTGCAGCAAAGCAGACTGCAGCAGAATCTCTCACTGTCTGAAAGGAACTGTTCATATCGTGTCTATTTTCCTCTAGTGCAGATCATGCTGGCATAGTTTCTTGTAGGGTCTTCCTGGTCACTACACAGCTATTTGCAGTAAGTACTATCTGCTTCTTTAAAACCCATCTGTGACCCTGGGGAGCCAGATAATCTAGTATTCCAGTCATACTTTTTCTTCCTCTTAGTTCAATCTCTTGGTGGCTAAGCAAGTGTTCCTGTTAACTTAGGAGATCCTGTTAACTCAGGAAACACAAGAAATATAACTGCTGTGCACAGCTTTTCAAGAACAAGCTTTCTGTAAACTACTCATTCTCTTGCTTCTGACCTTTGTTACCTACACAAATGCCATCTCTTGGATCATTTCTCCACAGTTCCTGTTAAAGTCTGGAGAAGAATGTGGGAAATATATATACTGGCAACTCTAGAAGGTCTTTGGATGTGCTTATGTAGATAGATGATCTAGACCCCTCTAAGGAGACCAGGGAGAAAGGAACAAGATATCCTTCCCAGAACAAATTTCAGTTCTGGCGTAGTGTCAGACACCTCTAACTTATGGAAAATGTTGGAAAATAGGATACAAGAGCTTCCATATTTTTCTTAATGGGGTCCCATGGCTCAAGCCCCAGTTGGGTATAGCTAGAGCCAGCTATGCCTTCCCAGGGGAAGTGAATACTTTTTATAAGAAAGAAGAAACACCAAAGAACCAGAATAAGAGTCCGATGTTGTGATAGGACTTCTGGGTAGAGACTGTAGCTTCAGTGACACATAAGAAACCAGTGCTTGATTAATTCTTTGTACTGTCTTGCACAAGAAAGCAAGTAGTCTGTCTAGGTATCCCCATACTGAAAAACACAATACAATATGGGAGCATCATAGATATGCTCTTTTCTTCCCATCTTCAAAATTGGTCATAGTGCATCTTGCATGCATCCTGAAAGTCATCTTCTGAGCACTTGCAATCATGTAACTAGATCAAACCATATTACTTGGAACTCCAAAGAGTTTTGTTATGTTAGAACTGCCAACAGGGGCCTTGAGGCATTTTTCTTTCTCCTATGAGCTGCACAAGGCTCAGACGTTTTTTTTTTTTGTTCCAGGGTCCTACTGAGAGCTGGAGCAACGTGTGATATGTATATTTCATAATCACGACATGCCTTTTACAGCTGACACTTGTGGCATATTAGCTGATAGAGATCCTAAAAGGATTCTAGGGATAACAGATTTCAAGCATAATGAGAGTATATACTGTACAGCCCTGTGACATTACCACTGTCCCTGATATTAATTTCATTAGCAATCCTATTTTTAATCCCAGTAATTGCATTAGCAATTGATATTAGCAAAGCAGTTATTCATGCCTTTGCAGAACCCTTACAGATTTGTGAATGAAGACAGGAACATTCATTATCACTTGAGAAGCTGCAGATTGCTCACCTGCATAACCAAACTGTGGTGATATTGAGGCTAATCAGTGCATATAAATGGGGGCTGCACTCATTTTAGAAGGTTTTCTTCCCCAGGGCAAGTCATTAGTCTTCAAAGACCAAGAAATGAACCCAAGATTCTCCTGGGAAGGCTGGGGTGAAAACTATGCATTTAACCTGGTTATCTTCATTTCTGTGTTAAAGAGAACAACTTCTGCTCTGGGCAGGCACTAATTAAGCATTAATCATTCATAAGCAGGATTCTCTATGTCCAACTTTTTTAGAGCTTTTGCACTTTTCCAAGCCTCCTACAAAACGTGACCTCAAACATTTCTACCATTTTATGTAATTGTGCAAAAGGCTGTTCCAGAGAAGCAGTATTTAGACTACATGGCATGGGTTATTTTTATATGCATTAGTGAGATATCTTGGGGAGATGAGTGGTGGATAATTTAGTAATCAAAGTATAGAACAAGGATTTAGTACCACCAGTTTCCCGTAAAGACAGCTTAGCAGTTCCTAGAAATGAGAATTCTTGTGCACTTGCCATCTCTCACACAGGCACCCCCAGGCTGGTAGATTCAAGGTAACAGTCATATCAGAGAGCTTAACTAGAACTTCAAAATCTTTACAGGAACCTAGCTCAATAGTCTGTACTGGCAGTGCATGATAAGGTCCACGTTATCAACACTGCTTTACTACCAGCAGCAAAGGGGATATCCCCTCTCCCGTTTGTGAGACACCAGCTTGCAAAATCTCTGGGACTCTCAAAGAGAGATCTGAGGTGATAGCATTACTGAGTCCTGTGGGAGATTTTACACTTTTGATGAGTGCAGTGATGTGCTTTAGACAGAACTGACGTCTTGCAGTGACAGCAGGTAACTTCCATCAAGCTCTTGCCAAATAGGTACAATGTTTATCTATGGCTAGATGGGACAGCTGGTAACAGAGCTACAGTCACTGGACACTCATGACTCTACTTGTATACAGGCAACTGTAACCTTGTTGTCTCTACCACGGCTACCAAGAAACAGCTCTGTTAAAATTAGACCCTATCCTCTCACAAAGAGGCTCTGGTGTGCATTTGCTTTCAGACCCAAGCTGAGACTCCATGTTGATTGTGGGTGAGGTTAGAGTATCTACTGTGCTGCCTGTGATCCTGTTCCTATAAGAACTAACCCAGCTTGCGTGCTAAAGGTTTCCATGGCAGTTCATCTCAGGTTCTACCTGTTGCTTCTCCAAGGAATCAGGGAAAATATTTGCTCTTTGGTGCAAGAAATTATTCAGCCTCCAAATCACTGGATGCTTCTGTTCTGAAGTAATCTTTTCTACCATAGCTGTCATAGCAGAGTACTGACAGTGTCTGGTTTCAGGCCAACAAGCAGAAAATCAAACTAAAAGCTGCATATTTGTTTTCTCCTCCTCCAGGCTGCAAGAAGCACTGCCGAGATCCTGGGTCTCCTCACTGCAGGAAGAAAGGCCTGGGTGGGCGTCTCCATGCCAAAGGGCTTCCCTGACAGCCGCTAAACACTCCTGACAGCAAGCTGCAGCCAAGAATGGCTGACCTTTGGAACCCCCACGCATGCCTTGGGCATGATGCACTGCAGTGCTCACAAATGGCTCTCTTGGAGCAGTGAAGACTGTTTGGAGCTCTGAGCTCAATCAGATCCGTGGGTTCTAGTCTTTGGCTGAAAGAATGTGTGCTCTGAAGTTCAAAATCACCCTGTTCCTCAGGCAGTATGACATGTCTCTCACCATCTTACCTTGTGATAAGTGGTACCTCGCTTGGTAAATCTACCAAACTAAGCCAAATAAATGCTTAATGGCAAAGCCTTTTTTTTTTTTTTTTTTTTTTATTTTTTATTTCCAAGGCAGAACCTCATAGCAACCCCTTTGCTCTTTCTTCCCCTCACTCTCCTCCCAAAAAATCTCTTTTTATTTTCTTTTATCTGAAAGATGTGATGCATACATATAAGAAGGTGATTGGGAAAGAGACGGATGTAGCACCTCCAGACCTTCATCCAAGGAATACCTCCAAGGGAGGTCTTGGAACTATATGCTGACATTGATCCTGTGAAATACTGAAGGAGCAAACAGCAAGAATGCTATTCTCCTTTAACGAGAACCTATTGTTATCACCTGGGGACAGTACCGAAAGCTCTTTGCTACTGAGTCAGCAGAATGCATGTCAGTTAAATGGAATTACAGGGCTGCTGGATGGAAAACCTTGCTTTTTGAAACCCACAAAAACAGTAATATATTGCCACAGTGAAATTTAATAAAAATACTGTGATTGGCTATCTGAATATCTGACCTAAAATGACAATTGCAATGAATTGATTGAGGCACATAAATATTCAGACAGATTCCAGACTGTATCTGGCAACAAAATGAAAGATCTGAGGGCAGAATTACCTTGAGGACAACCCTGTTACTTGGACTTCAGTAATCGTAATTTCATCTTGGATTTGGTAAAGCTTTTTGTAACAAACCATTCAAGCCTGCTTTGAAAGAGTTTGGCAACTGGAATGAAAAGAGGGGATAAAGTATAAGAGTTCCTTTCTGATTTCATTGAAAAGACTCAGGGTGCATTATTTGGTACCATGACAATTGAACTGCTGATTATAAGAGAAGAACAAGCCAGCTTGACTTGCCAGTTCTTATTCTGGAGTTTTATTACTTTGAGCTTTATTTCACAATCCACTAGCCTTCAGAGAAATGTTTCATGTTTTCATTTCATGTGGTCAAATAGTGTTTGTAAATGCTAGCGTATGAAATTTTTAATGGTTAGAATGCTTTGTGTAACACCAGGGTGGCATTCTTCTGCTTCCTAGAGCTATTCCTATGCAGTGTTTTTAAAATTGGATTTGAATTGTGGTCTCCAGAATTTTTACAGTGACACTAATGGAAATGGCCTTTATTTATTATAGTTTTGAGTTACTGGATTCACAGCATTAGAAGTTCCTTCTGCTCTTTCCAGGAATGAGTCTGTAAGCACGAGCACCTTATTCTGCTCATATGTATTTTGCAGCTTATTTTCTGTTTCTGTGGAGGGTTTGAGTTGTCTTAACTTCAGCTTTGGGGATGTTAGTGTACAATGTGGACCTCAAGACTGGGACCTCCTGAGAGCCAGAACTCAAGGGAGAATTGTCCTTCTGAGATTTTCTCTCTTTGCTGCTTATAGAGAAGTCCATGAGCCCATTACTTGGATGTCTTCAGTAATTCTGTTTTGGATGAATTTTTTTTTACCTTGGGTTATTTCAATAAAATGAGAGACATTTTGCCACCCATGGCATTAGGCTGAGTCCCTTCACTCCTTCAGCACACCAGTGCCACCTCAGTCCTGGTCCTATTGAGAGCTTTTCTGCAGAATATGATCCAGTCTACCCAATGAGGGAAGAAGCAGCATTCCCTTTCAATCCCTTCACAGCTATACACGTCAACTACCACCCTCATATTTTTCTTTCCTCTGCAGTGCCAAAGGTGCTTCCTCCTGGTTGCAGACAGTTTTGCAGCTGTTCATTGGCCTTGTTGAAGCACTTTTCCTTTCCTGTCACTGAGCATGCACCAAACATCAGGAAATTATTACAGTAAATTGGGAGACTGTGTATGTGTTTGTACACTCAGAGAACACATCACCCAATTGTCCACAGCAATGTGCAGGGTAAGTTAAAATACCTCCCACACCACATTTGGTTTCTGAAGATTGGTTTCATATTGGCCATTAGCAGAGTAATGATTTAATCAGTTGTTAACAATCACTGTACTCCCTACCAGCTGAAGAACATGTAACATTGCAATGACTCCCTTGCCACCTCTGCTGTTGCTCTGATCAGAAGACCTGTCTTACTTTGAGAGATTTTTATGTATTGCTGCCAGGGTTCATCTCTCCTGAGTTGCCAGGGCATCGCATCCAGTGCAGGGAAATCTCTTGCTATCCCCAAGGAGAAGAAATAAAATGGAAACTTCAGCAGTAGCTGTCATTAAAAGCCCAGCTTCTAATTGAAGTTGGTGCTGGGTTACCTCTTGGAACTAAGGGCTTAAAGAGTGAGGTGTAGCTTGGAAGGGGAATTCTGTTCATACTGACATCTTTGTCTTTGGCTCAGTCAGTCCCTGCAGTGCAGAACTCTAAATACCCCATGGTGGAGGAAGATGTATTCTGCTGTATGTCACTGATATCACGATCCTACATGTGCTTAGGCCTGACAACATTCCAGAAATTTGTTGCTGGAAGGTGTGAAACTTGCCTTTAACTCCACCAGTGATTCATAGTATTTGCTTTGCCAGACTTAGTCTGGAGACATTAGGAATAATTTTGCAATGAGTAGAACCTTTCTCATAAGGGCTAATCTGTAATGACACTATCACAGCATCACAGCATCAAGCAGAAGAGACACTCTGGAACAGAAATTCCCAAAAATCTTGTTTCAGAATGGTAAAATGACCTGTAAAGTGTTCCCAGGAGGCATTATTTAGGTCTGTTGTCACTAAAGAACAGTTTTTCTACTTGTAACCTGAAAACAGCCTGTATTACCTTGCTTGGGCTACACACTGGCTACAGATTGACTAGCAGCAACCAGTGTCTCTAGGCTTTCAGAATAGTTTTATGCCTACCATCTGTAGATGAGACAGACAGAACTAGCTTGGGGAATGTGTTGTCCAAATCCCTGGTTCATAATACATAGAATTTGCACACCAGCAGCATACCCTGCTTTAGGCTGCAGAAATGAGGAGAGGGTATTTCTTGCTCTATTGTTCTGAGATCATCTGCATTCAGAACTTGTGCAGAAGTTCAGAGGCAGGAGTTGACAGAGAGAGATGATAGGCTAAAGACAGCATGGAGTGAAGAACAACATTTTTGCAAGAACATTCATTTGGGACACAAAAGAGTGGGGTTCCTAAAACATTCTAAATATGGTCTGTGTCAAACATGATATTAAGTCCTTAGTTCCTTTGACTCTGAGTGGCTCCTATGTTAAACTTAAGTTCTTCATAAATCCTCTCGCTTCCTCTTTTACTCAAGAAAGGCCTGTGAGAGTCCCTGAGGAGGAGACTGGCTTCTCAGAGCAATTCATTCCCACTTCAGCAACCTGCAATTGAAGATAAGAGGAGCACTTTCTTCTCCTCAGTACTACTGTTGTGTGATGGGACACTGTCCTGGGCTTGCTTTGAAGTGACAAAGCCAACTAAAATGTTCAGGTGATGCAAATAGCTTAAGTACCCAGACTCCCAGCTACTGGATGTCTCTACAGTCAGTGGCAAAACTGAGAGGTTATCAGAAGGAAAATTAATCTTAGACTTGTTCTTGACTCACTGTGTTGAGAACAGGGGAGGTAGTGAAAGGTACTGTCCTTTCCTCCCTCCGCTGTTTATCATCTCATTCAGAGTCTGTGGGTTGGTGGAAGGAATTTGACCTATGCATTACTATTAGATCTAGGAACAGGTGGATATGATACACATGTATGATGTCTTTGTGTTTTCCTGTCTCTTTTGCCCACTCTTACCTTTCCTCTTAGTTAACCCTCATCAATAGTAAATAACTTTATTATACTAGTATCAGACAAGGACAACCTTTTCAAGCTGTCTGGCCTGCTCACTCTCCATGGCTGGCAGATAGATGCAGAAAGTTAAGTGCAGAGGAAGTGCTTCCACCTCACAATCTCACCTCTGCATCCAGCGAGATCATGGAGCAGATCCTCCTGAAGGCCCTACTAAGGCACATGGAAAAGAAAGATGAGGTGACTGATGGTAACCAACATGGCTTCACCAAGGGCAAATTGTGCCTGACAAATTTGGTGGCCTTTTATGATGAAGTTACAGCATCAATGGATAAAGTAAAAACAACCTATAATCATCTACCTGATGTTCTGCAAAGCATCTGATACTGTCCTGCATGCCATCCTGGTCACCAAACTGGAGAAAAATGGATTTGATGGATGGACCACTTGGTGGATTAGCTGGGTGCACTCAGAGAGTTGCGATCAATGGCTCAGTGTCTAACTGGAGACTGGTGATGTTGTGAGTGGCATTCCTCAGGGATCAATGGTGGGGTTGGTGTTATTGAATATCTTTGTAGGCGACACAGACACGGACAGAATGCTTCTTCATCAAGTTTGCAGATCATACCACACTGAGTTGTGCAGTTGACCTTCAGAGGGAAGGGATACTATCCAGAGGGACCTGGACAGACTTGAGAGGTGGGCCCATGCCAATCTAGACGAATCATAGACGAATTTGAACAAGACCAAGTGTAAGGTCCTGCATCTGGGTTGGGGCAATCCCAAGCACAGATACAGGTTGGGCAGAGAATGACTTGAGAGCAGCCCTGAGTAGGATTTGGGAATGTTGGTTGATGGAAGACTCAACACGAGCCAGCAATGTCCACTTGTAGCCCAGAAGGCCAACTGTATATGGGCTACATCAAGAGAAGCATGACCAGCAGGTCAAGGGTGTTGATTCTGTCCCTCTACTCTGCATTCCTGAGACCCCACCTGGAGTAATGCATCCAGCTCTGAGGCCCCCAACACAAGAGGGACATATAGCTGTTGAAATGAGTCCAGAGGAGGGCCACAAAGATGATCAGAGCATCCCCCTCACAAGGACAGGCTGAGATAGGTGGGGTTCTTCAGCCTAAAGAAGAGAAGGCTCTGGGGGGGCCTACAGAGGGGTCTTCCTGTACCTGAAGGAGGCCTACAAGAAAGCTGGGAAGGGACTTTTTATAAGGGCAACTAGCAATGGGACAATTCCATGGGAATTGGTTTTAAACTAGAGGAGGGTAGATTTAAACTAGATATTAGGAAGAAATTCTTTACTGTGAGGGTGGTGAGACATTGGAACTGGTTGCCCAGAGAGGTTGTGAATGTCTCATTCCCTGGAGGCATCCAAGGCCAGGCTGGATGGGACTTTGAGCAACCTGGTCTAGAGGGAGGTGTCCCTGCTTATAGCAGGGGGGTTGGAACTAGAGGATCTTAGAGGTCCCTTCCAACCCAGATCATTCTATTATTCTGTTTTTCATAATGACCACTTATTTTCAGTGTAGATATTCCCCAAATCTTATGTGCTTTCTGTGGGTTTAGTAATCCTCACTGGATTACTGTCTGAGATCTGGGCCCCTCTTAAGACCATGGAGACATTATAGACCCACTACCTCTTGCAGCAAGGAGTTCTCTAAGTTAGCATTCCCCATGTGAAAAACCATGTCTTTTTGAAAATGGTACCCAAGTTTTGTTTGATACCTCATGTATTCTGTTGTATTGGAAAAGATACTGAACAACCAGTCCTTTCCTATTCTCTACAAGATAAATATGTTCTTACAGATCTTTTAATACCACTTCTCAACTGTCCTTTCTTCCAGCCTAATGAGTCCAAGTTTACTCAACGTCCTATGAATCATGTTGTCTCCACTCTTCTTGCCCTCCAAACCATTCCCAGTCATTTTATTTCTATTCTGAGACAAGAAGACCAGAACCAGTGATTACATTTAAACACGAATTTATACTGTGTTATGGTGATGCCCTGTGATAATTCCTAGCATTTGTTTATTTTGACTGTTGCTGAGCATTGAGGTGACATTCACAGAGTAGCCCCCACTCTCCCACCTCCCCTGCCACCCCACCTTGGTGACAATGGTCATGGCAAATCTAAACACTCTAATTTAAGAAACTAAGATTGTTTTACCTAGGAACAGAAATGTCTGCCAGAGACCTCCATAGGAAAAACTAGAAAACATGGGGAACAGTGGCCCACAATGCATAAAGCCTCCAGAGCAGACATGGAACTAGGCAAAACAAGATCTTTACCATAACATTTGAATCCAGAAAGATGGTGGCTAGTGACCTGACACAGTCTGCTGAGCAGCTGTGCCAGTACAAAACATGAGCAATTTAATCCAGCACCTCTTTTACTTAAAATGACAAACAAAACCTTAATAAATCAACAATTACTTATTGCTGTATTTGGGATAATAAATTCTTTAGTTTATCAGTAGCTTGTGGCTTCCATAGCATGTTCTTTGAACAGTTTGCCTTTCAGTTACATCCCCTTTCTCTCCTGAACAATAAATTAGCATTCTTTTTTCTTTTAAAGGAAAAGAGGGGAAAAAGAGGATATATTACAATTTTTTTTCAAAGCAAAAAGAAAAATGCAACATATTTTTGACATATATCTTAAAATAATATGAGGATAACTTTCTCCGCGTGTTAGATGACTATGCATAAATAATAAAGGACGTTATGTTATTTACAGTGTTACACAATAAACTAAGAGAGTCTTATTTAACACATAATCCATAAAGACAGTAAATGATGAAAACATCCAAGTATGTACAAGATGTATTTACAATAGAATAGAGAATTACAAATGATGATAATTGGCCATGTTCTTTGTCTGCCCTTCTCTGCAGCATTTCATAGGTGCTTTTTTTTTGTTTCTTACTAGAAGTAAGTCCCAGCTGATGGTATGTAGCCACACTGCAGAGCCAGGAAGTGTCCAACAGGTTGAGATGTGTTCTTTGAGGGAACACAAGTTTGCTATCCTGGATGTTCAGGTAACTGCTTGTGGTGTGTGTGAGAGAAGTAGGGAAATGCAGTATTGTTTTGAAGGACTGAGCTTCCCTGGTTCCTGATAAAGGCAGTGATTGATCTCTCAAATCTGTGGGTGCTGGGGTGGCTCAAGTGAGGAAGGGAATACATGGGCCAAGAGGAGTACAGAGGCCAAGAAGAGGGAGTAGGTTTTTCTCTGTTACAATAAAACTTCTGTGGAGCCACAATGTTCTATACCAGCTGAACAGGCAGGCTGCACCAGGTTGTGAACAACATCTTCCAGATATATACCCTTAAAGGAAGCCTTTTATCCTGGAGAACTTCTGCATATAAATAAACACACAGGGAAAGCTCACAGCTCAAATTAAATGACATGGAAATAAACAAGGACAATCTGAACAACCTGGCACAAGTATGTTGAGACTGCCTAGCTCAGAGGTCCAGGTAATGAAGTGAACATCCCCCAGGGGAGCTGGCTTTCCCCATAGGCACTTGCTGGCTCTGCTCTGCATTACTGCAGTCCACAGCACCTAGGCCAGCTGGAGATGGCTGCAGCCTGCCAGCAGAACCTGTGGCCATGTAGACTTGCTAACTTTGGGGTACAGACTTGTCTGATGTGGACAACGCCTACCATCCTCACAGTAAGCTAAAAACAAGTCCAGAGGGGAGAGGCTGTGTCCTGCTCCCACTTCTGTGAGTGCCAAGCTAGGGCAACTCCCATAACTCACTGTTGCATGAGTTGTGCTGTAAGGCTGGGTTCTCCCCAAAGACCTAAGGGCTTAGGCAGCCATATCCCCAATTGTATTTTCTTGTTCCTAGGTCCATGTGAAGTCCCCAGCCTAGTTTCATGCTTACTCTACAACACACTACTGTATGTACCTGGGGGTGGAGCAGAGACTGCACAACACTTTGAGGCACTGCAACAGAAGAGGTGTGACATTTTCCCCTAGATCCACACAGAATAAATCGTGTGTATCCAGCTCCCAGGCACATGATTGCTGCTTCCTTTTGTACTGACCTTATTTGGTAGTCAAATAATTTACTCCACTTCAAAGCAAGCTACCTTTCCTTCCTGATTAATCTATCTGGGTATCACAGACCCCTATGTGTGAGCTAGCCTTGTAGGCAATCTATACTGGAGGAGATTACGGAAGCCCTGCATGATAATCTCTATTCTGCCACTAAAATGGGTGATTTGGGGACAAATCGCTTGTTCCTCTGCTTTCTTTTTTCTGCCTTGTCTGTCTTGCAAGATTGTTGCTGTATCAGAAGCCTTACTGAAAGAATAGGTTTTCAAGTGCCTTTGGAAACTCAAGAGCACAAATCCTTTGGAAACTGGTGGTCTGCATAAAGTTCACCTGGCTCACTGTGCTACTCAGCTATAGTTACTGGGGAGATGGAGTGACTGCTGCATGGGGTTGCAGATAAATAGGCATGACTAAGGGGATGAAAATAAATGTATGGTATATAGAATTTGTACAGATCTTTTGTTCCGGTCTGCAAAGGCAAAGTGTGTTCAAGTACATGCCAGCTAGGGAAAAAATGGCAAAGGGACTTGAGTCCAGACAGTTTGTAGTTGCCAAGCTCTGCGGTATGCCACAGACTTCTCAAATATGCAGTGCTATTTCAGCCACCATGTAGCCCAAAGCTGTACTAGCTTTCTGATCTTTTGCACCAACTAGGATGTTGCACCAACACCCTAGCACCCAACTTTGTCATCATTTTCTTCCTTTTCTAAGTTTATTGTTCTTCTTATGTTGAAGGTGGTTAGATGGATTCCTCCACATTCTTAATAGTGCGATGCACTTCATCTCTACCATAAGAAACTAGCTAATTTTCATCCTCCTAGTGAAGAGCTTCATTTACTAGACTTTGCTTTCAGGTCTCAAACCATTAGGACACTATATTCAGCAAAACTCTCAGGCACATGCTCAACTTTATGCATATGCCGGATGCATCAATGGGAGTCTAGCACATGCTGAAGATAACTTTTGCTGGGATTAGCATAAGCATATGCTTGAACAATTTACTGAGTCAGGACTTTAGTTCCTTGGGTTTACATATCACAACATTTCTTTGACTCATTTCTCTTCATTTAACTGGGACCAGGACATGGCCCAAAGGATGAGTGTAGTTTGGCTGAAATTCTTTTTCTCTTGACATGGCTCTTTTTTAGAGTCCAGTAATACCTGTAGAACACATGTTCTCATTTTCAGAATCCCCGGAGTCTAGGAAAAACATTTGTTTTCCACATCAATCCTGAGTCTGTGCTGTGCCAACTGAACACAACAAAAATCAAAAGAAGAGAAGAGGCAGAGTGACCCTGACTAAACTGATAGGAATTCAGTGCAAAAGAGGCCATTTGCTTCTGTCTGAATGGGTGCAACAGCTCCAGCACTGACAGCACTCTTGTTCATTACCAGTCAAAGACTTCAAGGCCATGACTGTCTATTTAGACATTCATATCTAATAGCCATGTGTAGTATGGCTGTAACCCAAATCATGTGCTTGACTTCATAATGGACTTTGCATCAGCCTTGTTTCCTCCACCCTGAACAATGGAGTCAATAAAAGCAACTAGAGATGAACTCCATGCTTTTGCTATGTCCTTCCTACTTCCTACCACTTCAAACCATCCAGCAGATAAATTCCTCCCTGAAAGTAATCTCTGTGTCCAAGAACAAACCTTACTCTAAAAGCAATGCTAACAAGGTATTGCTAGAAGCTTATCAGGGTTCTTTTTGAGGAGGAGAAGAAAAGGGAGAAAATTGAGGGGAAAAAAAAGGAATAAATCATCTTTTAAAAATCAACATTAAAAAATAGAGGTGAAAACTGATTGCACTTTTATTAGTGGCATTTGTTTTCCAGCTAGATCTCTTCCTTGCTTCATTACAGATATCTGCTATAATATTTGCCCCATTAACTTAAACTAATAGAAATCTTTTTTTTTTCTTTTTCTTTTTTTTAGTTTTTTTTTAAATTTTTTTTTTTAGATTTTAAATAGAGTATTGGGTTCAAAGCCTCAGCTAACCTATACCCATTTTCTAAGGGATAACTAGAACAATTAATATCTGGAAAATAATGAAATGGCAGCTCTTAGTGATTACAAGCTGACCTTTGATTAATAATATATTTGGTTTAAAATCACAGTATTTCTTTCTTTCTATAAGTAACATTACTTAATGCAGGTTTTTTTTTTTTTGTTTTGTTTTGTTTGTTATTCTGCTGTAATTAATAGTAGCATGCTGTTGGATCTACTATTACCCAGTGCTCAATGAAGCAAACCTTTTGGCTGACAGAGAGCAGACAAAACTCTTTTCATATACGGAAAGCAAATAAAATGTCTTATAGAAGAAAACAGGCTTTTTTTCGTCACTTTTTCAGCTTTTTTTTTCTTTTTTTTTAGTTTTTTTTCTTTTTCTATTTTTTTTTTTCTTTTTTTTTTTTCCTGGTGAAGTGGATAGGGTGGGAGTGCCATAACAGGGCTTTTTGACCTGGGGATTCCACAACAAGCAAATGGGGACTTCTGCAATTCTTGCAAATTATACATCCAGTTATTATAATGCAGTGCACAAAAAAGCCAGAACAACTGAGGGCTAAAAGGTTTTGCAAAATACTACGGGACAGCAATCTTTGTAGCTGTACAAAACTTGCTCTCAACATAACATAACATAAAGGCACCATTGATATCTTTCCCCATTTTGGAAATACTGTAAAAAATTGCTACATATGGCACATAACACATTTTTACATACGTATACTTAATTTATAAAAGTTTCTTTTTCCTCTCTTGTTTTCTATCAGCGGAATTGCTAAAATAAAATAAATTGTTTAATTTAAAGGTGGAATACTTCATTATATAAAATAAAGTTTTACATGTGAATCTATGTGTTTTGTTTATGTCTTATACAGCAATAGGGTCTTGGTTAGCTATTACACTGGACAACCTTGCTTGCAACTCTTCTGGTGTGGAGAAACGATTTGCTGGGTTAGTCCTGCTCTCAGCCAGCCGATATGCAGCGGCTGGCTCCAGACTGGTTGCCATGGGATTTTGTATGCTAAGAAATGGTGTATCCTCACCTATTCTTTCATCTTCTGTTTCGCTCTCAGAGCTAGTGCTCTGAGAGCTTGTGTCGGAGTCCACTTCTACCCTGCTGGAAATATGGCCATTGGGCTTTGTTCTTTTCACCCTCCGGCTGTTGGTGAGTTTCTTTGGAGGCTCCTGTGCTGGTTCATATTCTTGTGTGGTCTCATATTCCTCATCCTCCACTATCCTCAGAGGACTGGGTGGCAGACTGTTGCTCTCATGGGTGGGATTGTTGTGGAAGGAGTTGAATTGCTGAAGGTGGTTGTCGTACTTCTCACGCAGCCGCGGTGGGGTCACCAACAGCAGCGGTCTCTCCTCGTCCATGAAGGGACTCACCGCCACCGAAGGGATGGAGATGGTCAAGCTGGAAACTGGTGGTGACATTTCAGATGGAGGGGACTTGGGAGAAGTGGGAGTGTGGAAATCAACGGGTGACATGCGAGCTGGTGTGGTCATAGCTGAGACATACCTGATAAAAAGAGATGGGAGAAGGTTGCGGACACAAGCAGGGACACAAGAACAGGGATGCTCAGGTGGGCTATGGAGAATAGAGCAGAGAACCACTGAGGGGCCTCACCATTCTCATGTGCATCCTTAGCGTTCAGACATTCTTTTTGCTATTAGTCTTACATCACATGAGCCTATGAAACCTCTTATTTCTGGAACTATGGTGCAAAATGCTTCAGAGAGGAGGAACAGAGCAAAGCCCCCAGAACTATTCACGCCCAAAGATCTGTGGAGGTACTGTAAATTATTTGCCAAAATAATTTCCTGGAATGAATTCAGGAATGAGAATCAGAAACATGGGAATAGCCAGAAACAAAATAGATTTTCAAGTATTTTCTCAAACATCTGCCACACTCACTTCTGGTAGAATCTGGGGTACATACAAATGAATAAGAGGAAAGAAAGGAAGGAATTTGAGGAACAATCCTCTTGCAGCTTCACCCTCTTCTGGCAACCAGACTGTCTCAGGCTAAGGAGGAAAGCAAATGCTGGACAAAATCAGGAGCCACATTCTAGTGAGAACTTTGTGCTGCTCTGTGCATCTAGCCTCCCTGGCAGGCTGGCCTATGTGCAAAGAAATATGACTACTCAGTGCCTGAGGCAAGCCCAGGAATCCAGCATGAGAACCAGGATGTTTAATTACAAAGGTGGGCACTAGAGAGCACAGAGCCTCAAGCATTTCAAAAAGCAAATGGACATTCCTCACCCTAGCAAGCTGCAACAGGCACTGCATCTATCTGAGCACTTGTTAAATCACCTCCATATTGCAGCTGTCTTACAATACTGCCTCTATTTTGAAACAACATAGAACATCTAAATGCTTCTTATGTTTTTTTTTTCTTTCTTTTTTTTTTTTTTAGTTAAATGATAGCTTTTGACTTAGTGCAGAGCTTTTACTCTGGGTTCTGCAGGATTAAAAATATTATTATTTTTCAGACTAATGTCATTATTACATATTAGCTTTTTTTTTTTTTTCTTTTTTTTTTCTTTTTTTTCCCTATTTTGACTGTATCCAAGCTTCAGACAGGAGACTCTGGTCGTAGCTTCATAAGTCTAAATATGATGCACCAGCTGTCCTCACCTGGGAACAAATGCTGATAGAGAAGACAGTGTGGCTTACTGATAATGGTTGCTCTACAAAATTTGCACTGTTCCTTCTTAAGTTTTTCTAGGATGGAGTGTAGTCAAAGGTGATTCAAATATATAAAAGTGAATATATGAAAGTGAAGCTCTAGTGCTGCTACACTGCTTATCTCAAAGGAAGAGGACTTTGAGCTTGTTTGGATCAGTGGAGCCCCGTGTGATGCTATGAAGTCACACTGATTCATGAGGATCAGCCTGAAACTTCCTGATTGAGGGAGCAATGTCCAGCATGACATTTTCCATGGTTTGGATTTGCTTTTTGGTCTTATCTTATGTTCATGTGCTTGAGTTTCAGCTCTGTCCAAACTTATCTCCTTCTCTTCGATAGGCCGACTGAGACAAGTTATGTGGCTGCGGTTGATGAAGTTTATTTGTGGTTTATTAATATGAGTCCAAAAGTACCAAAATAAATCTGAATCAAACTTTCTTATCCAGCTTGTGACTCAGTTCAACATATTCCTGTTGTTTAAAACGAAGAGTTATTGGATAAGAGAAACCAGTACAGACACTGAACAGATGTGATAAAATGGGATATATCTGTTTCAGTAGAAGTACATGATTTACATCAGCTGAGGAGCAGGGGAAAAAAAAAAAAACAAAAAACCAACAAGAAATAATCTGGAATACATGGGAATTAATCAAGCTGGTTGCAAGTGAGAGCAGATGGAAATGAATAGGTCTGTGCATGAATGAATGAAATCGTTATTTATTTATTCTTGCATTAGTGAGCTTTTTATCTCTTTCATTTTTTATAATAGGTGTTGTCTGAAAAACTGAAGCCTTTCTATCTTTCCAGCTGGTACAGCTTTGATACACTGGAGTTTAGTTGATCTGGTACTGTTAATGCACTCAGTTAAAAGTGTTCAGTGCAATGTATGTGCACACTTTCATCAGTGTAAATTACTCATGCTAGTGTGTTACGCATTCAGTGTTCCTGGCGCAGTTCCATACAGTATAATTGTATAGCACTAAGAAGCTGCTGTCCTCAAGCTAAGGTGCAGGTGCTGAATACAGGCAGCTATAGCCCATCCTGAAAGGAAGGTTAAAAGGTTATGGATTTATCCAGCTTTCTGGCCAACCATACTAGCTCAGTGAAAAGGGATTAGAGTGCATACGCATTCAGCCAATTAACCAGTTATGTGCTGGTAACTTCACCATATGGTCCAGCTTGTCATGCAGAGATGGTATTTTACAAGCCCCACTCCTGTTAGATGGCTAAGGACTTAATAAAATACACATGCTTGAGGCCTTTGTTCATAGTCACGGCATGGTATACAACAGAGGAATAGGGCCACGCAAAAGAGACCCTCTTAAAGTCTGTTTCATTTCATTTCAAGATTGTGAGGGAGCTGGGGGCCTGGAGGATGGATCAAGCACAGGCTTGATTTGCTAATTCAACATTTGATTGCTTCAGGAAGTCATTTGTCAGCTCATATGCTCCTTTATGTTTCAGAATCATTTTTAGTTGCAAATAACTCTCATTTTCTCCCTTATATACACATACATACAATCCATCTCTCAGAAATCATCTGCCACGTATTTCCTGCTTGCTAGAAATAGAAGAGGCCTAATTGAAAGCCTGGGGAACTATTTTTGCCATGCCAAATTCACCATTTCAGGTGCAGACTAAGCCACCAGTGCATGGTGAATTATCACAGAAATGTTGCTCGATTTCACCTGTAGTGTAATCTTGAAGAAACGCTGTCATCGACAAAACACCTTATTCATTCTCCCTGAAAACACCTCCTTCTCCCCCTACAGTCTATGCAGCATGTGTTAGACTGAGACTTCACATGTCCAAGGCCATCAGCATGGGAATGCTGAATGATCTGTGCTTCTAAATACGTATGTTCAAATACACAAAGCTGCATTACATGCTGCTGGTGGCCATGTGGCAGTGCAGCCCGCTTGGTTCCTAGGTAGGGGACAGTGCAGTGTTTAATACCGTAGGTCCTCATCCTGCAAAGAACACATTGAGCTTCACCTGCATGAGTGATCTCACTGATTTCAATGGGGTCTCTCACACAGTTAAATGTTAATCCTGAGTAAGTACTCTGCTGGACAGGGGCCATGGCTGTTTATGTCGTGTGAGCCACCTATCCTGAAAACTGAATGGCACGGCAAATACCAGATAAATTTTATATAAGAGAGACCGTTTGCTGACATTTGTGGCCCCACAAATTATGTTCACAGGGCCCTTATCTGTGGTCCACTGTCCTGCTGCTAAGCAATTGTTCTTTGTGTAGCAGCAGTGCCACTGAAATGGCTTTTGCTGTACACGCACATTCATTTTTCTGGAAACCACAATAAGTCTCCTACACAAGTTAGTCTCCTTGTGGATTGCCTGGCTACATTTTTGACATGATGGACAACCCACGATATCAAAACTCCATGTGATTTCGCAGTGCTCAGAGCACTGGTCTAGTAATCATTCTTTTTCTTCTCTTCAGTCTTTGATTACTGGGAGAAAAGCCCTCTTCAAATGTCATGTTTCTCCTCACTCCTTCTGTTTCTCAGCCTCAAATCCAGAAACGTTTTTCAGTGAAAGTTTTCTTACAAGCAGTACACTTTAAGGCAGAACTTAGCTATTGACAAAATCAGTTTTCCAGAGGAAAAAAATTATCTTTTTTGTAAAAAACTTGGCCAGCTATGTCTCTGGCTACTCTAATAATGACCTTAGTTCTCATGGCTTGCAGTTTGTGTTCTTTGCTTTTATTTAATAAAATGTCAAGGGGAATTTTCAAAAGAGATAACAGGTTTAAGATCTGGAATCCTCCAGAAAGTAGGTGGCAGGTGAATATCTGTACTCTTAGAAGTACTTGTCACCCTCTTAAGGTTCAATATTTTCATTTCTCCCCATCTTTTGTGTCCAATAAAATTCCTCTGTAACCAAGAATCAGCCAGAAATCCATTTTTACCTCACACTGAAAATTTCTGAAAAATGACTTCGATTGTGCTTATTCAAATGTGAACTGCAGCTATAAGGAACAGAGGTGGGAAGGGAAGAATTGCTTTTCCAAGACTTCAGACTACTACCAAGGTTTCCATCTTCATGAAAGAGGGAAGATATGCCCTACATGAATGTCACTGTTGGGTTTCCTCCTACGATCCCAAGCTAGGAAACCCTTGGGGAGACCCTGCCAGCTGGAAGCAGTGAGGTAGGTGGTGAGTGATACCTTTCACTGTGAGGAGAGTCTCGGTAGGAGTCAGGGGTCTCTCTTGCATGCCGGAGGAAGCTGTTGCCTTCCCGTGGCCCACCAATGCCATTGAGGCGGCCTCGTGGCCCTGTTGGGCTGGTGTGCCTGCTATTTTCTACCGAGGAGCTGACGAGCACGGAGTGGCTTTCGGAGAGAATGCTTTCAGTATGGCCGTTACTCCAGCTGGAGGAAAGGATGAAAAGGGAGCAGTGTGAGATGAGAAGTTTAATCAGGGGAAAGCAAGGATTCTGATGCAGCTCTGGATGTGCAGCACAGACTTAGGGCTGGTGATTTTTTTTTAATTATAGGAATCCATGTACACTGACATCATTTTTCATGCATTGGTAAAGGACAGAAGAAGGGCATTCCTGTCTCCAGTAGTGGAGACTGGTCTTTAAAACAAAAGAGCTGTCACTGACATTGGCATATACTGAAATTAGCTCTAAAAATATTGGAATGGCATTCAGTCAATAAAACACTTTGTGAATTCCTGGGAAGATAATTATGTAGGTCACATGACATAGTCATAAAATGAAAACACTGTAAGTGGATCTTAGATTTTTTCCTTTTTTTTTTTTCTCTTTTTTCTTTTTAAACATCTTTTCTGTTTCACTGCAACAACAGGATGATAGTACAGGTGCTGTTTTACTTTCCAATCTAGTACCTGTGGCTAGGCGTCTGGGTGACTGTCGTGGAGTGATGTGTTGTTGAGGTGTAGTGGCTTGTGGAAAACGAGGTCTCTGTTTCTCGCTCAATGACACGTTCACTGGAGATTATGTTTTTTGAAACGTACTGCTATAAAAAAACAATATACAAATGTCAAGTTTAGAAAATGGAATTTACAGCACATCTTCAGACATAGTTACATACAGAAGAGCACAAACTTCCTCATCCAAACACAGGCAGAAACTGCACTAACAAGCACTTTCATGTACACATATTACATCTAAAATCAAAATAGAAGGAAAGAAATAAGAAAATTAGCAAAAGGCTGCATCACAATCAGGCCATAAGCAACATACATATGTAGGAAAGAAATGAGAAATCCTCAAGGATGGAGACCTGGAAAGGTAATCCACACATTGGTACCAGATGTCCGATGGACAAGACAGCAGTAGATAATTGTTCATTGAACTATAGATGTCTGGGCAAGAAATAGCTATTTTTAGAGCCAATGGCTGCAGCACAAGGAAGCTGGAGGCTCAATCTCCTGAACAAGATGCTTAGAGCCCTACTGATCTCACCAGAGAGGCTGTTACTGTAGGAATCTCCATTTTCCTCAAAGTAAATTTCTTGTTTCCCTTCTCTTAAAAATCTGAGCACGGATTCAGTTTTTCTTAAGGGGAAATATTACAAGCTGTGCTCTTCTAAAAATGTGTCTTGGCCCTAGCTAATACTAGCAGCCTTAACAGAGCCAGGAGCTTGGATAAAGGTTTAGATGCTGAATGGCTCTCTCCACATTGTGCTCTGACAAAAAGCAAGGGGATATTCATGGATTATTGGCCCAAGCCACATATCCCCAGCCAGTGTACTGTCCAGGTGAGGATCTCACTCAGACTTTTGCACATGAGGCTGCTTTTTTTCCTAACTCATCACCAACTTTTCCTCTTAAGCTGCTGCAGAAGTTGATAGTGCCAAACTCTTTCTGCTCTGTGTAAAAAGCCTTGCATTGCTGTTACACTGGAGTGGATAACTGGAGTGGGCATCACAACTAGCATCGCTCCCTGGAAACGCACAGTGTTGAGGAGCCTGAAGTGTGAGTTCATATTGTAGATGGCAGTTGCCACAGCACTGGCAAACAAGGCTGAAATGTGGGCAGTAAAACCTACATTCACCAGCTGGACATTGTCTGGTGGTGGATTGGGGTGGTGAGGCCCATTTGCCATGTTCATCACATTGTTCCTCTCTGAGCGAAGGCTCTGCCGAAGGCGGTCATGCAACTTTTTCCTCTGCTTCCTGTACATAAAACACAGAAATGTTTTTAATAGACAAAAACAAAGCAGCTGCATCTTTCAGCACGACGACGATGATGATAACAATAATATAAATGCTCTTTCTTGCCAGAACTTTCCCCACTACTTCAAGATTTCAGAGTCACTTCTAAGATCACAGCAGTGATTATCAGGCAGATGCAAGGGTTGTTAATTCATTCAAGAGAACCATCAGTATTTTCTGCTTACACCTTAGATCCGATCTTTGGCTGATTCACTGTTATGGTGCCTTATTTTCAGCTGCTCCTTCCCTAGTTGCTGATCTTTTCAGCACTCCTCAAAAGAACTTTTCAGGACACCACTGAGCTGACAGTAACAAAACTTGCAGAATACTAAAACCTGGTGCTATGAAGGCTACACAGAATGCACTAAGTACCAAAATAAATGATCAGGGAGAGTGCTATTCAATTTCAGGCTTAATTTATCCCCAGTTTTGCTTGAATATACTGGAGAACTTCCACCATCCTGCCACAGAATCCAGGAAAGTGAAGGGAGGATGCAGGCTTCAATACACTGCAGAGCGCATATGACCTTGACTGTGGTAAGAGCTGAAATACTCTTAATTCCCTAAGCCATATGCAGAAGTACAGATATTTTTGGTGGGATAGGATACTGTAAGACATAAACATTTTCAATCCTGTTTTGAAACTCAGGGGATGATTTCAAGTTTCCCAAAAAGGGGGGAAAGCTTGCTGAAGCTTGCTGAAGCTTGATAACCAGGGAAGCTTAAAGACAAATAGCTTGACACACTGCATTTTAAATATTCTGTGTGTACGACTGGGTCTGGATAGTAGAAGACATTTGATTTATGTCACTCCACATGAATGGTGTAAGCAGACAAAGCTGCCTGGGAAATGTACCTGTCTCAGCAGGACACAGTCCACGTGGGCTTTGTGTTTGAAGGATAAGTCACAGCTCCCCAGGCATCATGTTAGGATGCACAGGTGGTTAAGATGAATGGGAAATTCACAATAGAGAGGTATCTGAGCAGTTACCGAAAGGCCAGCATGGGCTGAGAAGTTGCAAAGATGAGTTTAACTTCATTTCACAGTACCCTTTAATGGTACCTTGGAGCTGTGTTGATGGTACCTGAGGATGACCTAAGTCCCCTGAGTTGGTAGATAAAATGAATTTTTGAGGGAGTTTCGTTTCAGTGTCTATGGGGCTGATATCCTGGCACTTACTGCTTTGGAATCTACCCTTGTAATGTATCCACGTTACTTCCCAACTTCAGTGATCATTATATTTTCATTTTGTGGACTTCCATGTGTGTCATTTGTCCTCTAGTAAAAGAACACTAACTAAAAAAAACATATTCCTCCAGGAAACTGAGGAGAAAGAACAACGAGAATGCTAATATGTGCTTCACTAATTCTGAAGAGCCTTTCCTAATGCAAATGACTTGCAAACAAAGCTTTTCTGAATTGAGACTCCGTGCCAGAATATGTTGCCTTAGCATTTGACCAGTAGCATCTCTTGCAAGGAGACCCACAAAATTGAAGCCATTTAATTTTATTTGATATGTTTTCCTGACACCATCCCAGGATTTCTACTAGGTTTTTGTCTACCAGGAAGAAACGGCCTGAGGGGAACATCTAACTGATAGCAGTCTGGTATCAGCAGTGCACTTGGAGGACCATGAATGGCAACTCACTTTCATTCTAACCAGCTGTGTTTGAAAACACTTCAATTTTGGCTAGCAGTGATTGCTGATATCTGCGACTGACTGTGACACAGCATCCACTATAAGGATATTTTGTACAGAAAACTGTACCTGATTAAATGTTTATTTAAAGCCACGGAGATGCCTTAGCTGATTTCAATGAACTTTGGATTGCAAAATGTTTTGTTTAGCTGCTCTGGTTTGGCTGTTGCCATTTCTAAAATGAGTAATTGATCTGATTCTTTATTTATGTTCAGTGGTTCTCAGTTCCCAGTTGACCATTGGCGCAAAGGTTGTGGGTAGGCGCTACGTGTGTGTAGCTGCACTCACTGGAGGGGCAAATGATCTCCCCCAACCCAGGCTTTTAACACATCCATTATTGGTAGACCTTGCAAGGAAAACAAAAACCCAGTTGCAAGTCAGGCCTTGCAACAGTAAATCTACATGCATATACAAATGATAAGGGTTTTCTGTGTTTTGTTGTGAAGATTTATAACGGCAACCAGAAGTTTTGGCAGCACAAATCCTGCTGATGTTTAGTATAATTTATGGTCCACAATTTCTTGTGCATGTTCAAGAGTCACCCCCAGTAATTCAAGAGACTCAAGGAATGCATTAAAGCATCTACTTTTTCACTGGGAGCACTTTCACACTCGGTTCTTTGGCCTTTGCTGTTTAGTAACTCCTAGCACTGTTAATCTTGTTAGTGAGTATAAACAAACTAGGCTGATCTTTAAAATTTACTGCTGGCTAGCAACATGATTCCACTGTTGGAGTTTGCTCCCATCCAGCCAGGAATAAACACGATTGCATGATAAATGAATTGCAAGTTGATGAATCACATATGAATGGTGAGAGATCTTTCAGATACCTGTCTTATTTTTGCATTGCTGATTGACATGGAGAGCTGCACCCTCCTTGTTTGAACCACAGATCCCTGATCACTGGGCTGTCTCTTCAGTTCAACTCTGGAAGAGCCCAGTTAAAACCTTATGCTCAGAGAAGTAGAAGCTACAGTCAACAGAGAAGCCCTGATCGACAACCGTAGGTATAAAAAAGAAAAGTTTACTTGGTTTTGCAGTAGGCCACCACACACATGATGCCAACTACTAGAAGAGCAATGCAAATGCCAGTTATGGTCAGCACCCGTTTCTGGTACAGTTCCTCAGCTTCTAGAAAGGGACAAAAACAGAGAAGGTCACAACATGGAGGATGGCCTGGCAAGGAACACATTATCAACAGCCGACATGCTACATACCACTGCACAGATTCACACAGCCACACCAAAACACATCTACCACACTTCAGGCAAACTCATTATTGACTGCAAGGAGAACAGGACTACACTGTAAGTTCTTACACTGTATGAGGGATGAGTGATCATCCATAAAGTTACAGTCAAAAGTAATCTCTTTTTGTTTAAGTCAACGAGAATAATACGTAAGAGAAAACATCACAGTTGACAAACACTCAGATTTGCTGGAATTAAGAATGCAACACACTAATATAACAACATAAATCTGCAAATGCTTAGGAAGTTTTGCTCTGCAAAGAAAGCTGAAATGAAGGCCAGTTTATAGACCTTTTCAATAAATTTATTTTCCTGCTATCTTTTTTTGGACTGCTTTCATATCCAATGTCCCTCTGCCCCCATTCCAACTGGTATCTCAGTTGTCTTTGCAGGAGAGATTTCAAAATATCCTTCTACATTTGAGACTTGAGCTTGGCTTGTAATCATATTACCATTGGAAATGAATATATATTTTGAGCTTTGGTCATAAGTTTCTCCCATGCCCCTCAAAAAACAGCAGTATCAGGAACAAAATGTGTCTTGTATCAGAGAAATGTTGCATTTTAACTTGTGTCTCTTCATGGCTAGCTAATGAACTGCTCTATCTAGAGTGGCAACTTGCTCAGCAATGAGAGCTTCTTGCTGATCTCATTCATGAGACATATTTTGGTACTATAAAGATGTTAGTAGCACCAGTAATGTTTGGATTGGATCTACTCTTGCATTCCAGCCTTGATCACTCTTGGCAGAGAGCATGAGTGTGTACTGTACAGGGGAAACATTACATAAGAAGTTCTGAAATGGAGACATGCATTCTGTGTTGACACAAGAGACAGCTTTTATGAATGCAAATTTGCATTCCTGTTTTTAGCAGAAAATTGTGTATCTGGCTTGGGTTTTTCTCAAATCTTATTTTTGACAGTCCCAAAAACCTGCCCTGGAAAATCTGGTCTGACATTAGGTCAGACTGTAGCACTGACCACAGTTAGAACACCAACAGGTGATCACAAATAAATGAACAAATAAAAGCCACACAGCTCCACATGGGGATAAAAGTCAGTACTACTCCTACACAGAGGGACTTAACAAGAACATAAAAGATCTGTGGGACAATTCACCAGGTGCTACAAAGAAGTACCTCTACATGATGGTCCCTCACACATATTGTGAATTTCTGTCCAAGCTCAGCATCTCTTAAATGCCGACCTGAAAAAAGCTTAAAGGAGGTTGGGAGATAAAACCTTACGGAATATAATACATCTCAGAAATGAAAAATGTACCAGCAAAAAGATGGTACCTCTCCTGTCAGCTTAGGAGAAAACCCTCCTCACTGTGGAGGGAGTATTCATTCTATCAGAGTGTATCCTGTCCTTATTTAGTTCAGTTTAAAAATTGTAGGCACAAAGGTGCAAAGAGCTCAGGACTGGGATTTGTGACAGCTTACAGGACCACATCTATTTTCCTTTCTGGGAAAGAAGGGAGGTCAGGGTACTGTGGCTCTGAGCAGGAACAGCAAGGGATTAAAATCCTGGAATTTGTGTGGAGTTTTGGATAATAAAGGTGATTGCCACCTATCCTAGCTGCTATGATGGCAGTGGGATTGCTGAAGCTTTTGTTTCAGAAATGTGGTTTCAGTCACTGTAATTAACTTATCTAAAATAACTGTTAATTTAATAAATTTAATAAATTTAATAATTTAATTTAATAAATGTTTTGGCCAACTGTTGTTGCATGGCTAGGTGCCAGCACAGATACTACCCAACATCCAGAGCTGAGATTTTCAAAAGATCAGCTGAGCATTAGCCTTCCAAGATTTTCCAGTCTCAAAGCAGCTACTCACTGCTGAGATTCAGGACAGATGGCAAATCTTCCATGCAACAAAGCACCAAGTGAGAAGAAATCTTCATTTCTCTGATACAATACATCTTCCCATAGAAATAATTCTTCCTACAAGCCAAACCCACTGTCGACCAAAACACCAGCAAACAGGTCATGAGCACTGTCAGACAAAATTAATAGCATTGATTATTAACAAGGGAGTGGGGAGAAGAAGTGAGTTTGGTAAAATTAGGATGCTGCAAAAATGTATTAAAGAAAAAAAATAATAACTCCAAGAACAGAAAGTCAAAAAAGGGAGGGAGGAAAAGGCTGAATATCCAAATCAAATGAGGACAAAAAGAGGAAGGGGAAAAACAGGGAAAGACAAGGTTAAAGGGTTGAGAAATCAACTGCAGGCCTGGCATAGCATGCTTGATACTGGAAAAAAGAGTGAAGAAACGCTCAGGGACAAAAAAAAAAAAAAAAAAAAAGGCTGAAGCAGAGTCTGAAGGGATTTCTCATACAGCATAACTTCTCACCTAGGCTAGTTAGTGGCACTTGATCCCCTTCCCATTTATGCCCCTTTTGAAAGCGCTTATTAGTTAGCCATGGAAATGGTGTATTACAAGGATGTCACAGGAAACAGGAGAATTGCACTAAGCAATTTACGGGCAAATGTGAAATGCTTTTAAGCTACTTTTTCTTTCTTTTTTGTCAGCCGTTAGCTTGTGAAAGCAAAATGAATAAATACATTTCAACCCATTTTCCTGTGATGGGAAGGGAGAGGAGGAAGATTAAGTAAACAGTGGAAAGTCTGCTTGGTTGTTTATACTGGGGATAAACTGCACTGACTCAGGTGGGTTACTGCAAGTGAAGGCTGTTGCAAACAAGCTGGTGATCACCTTGCTAATGCTGTCAGTGGGCTGAGGCTTGCTGCACATGTGAACTCTCCTGGGCTTGCATGGAAGGAGGGTGCAGTGAGGGAACCAGGCTGTGGGTAAAGCTGTGAGTGATGCTTCTTGTACTGCCACATCTGTGGGTTTGTGGGTTTCTGAGGACCTGCTTTCAAGGGCCAAATCCCACACCTGTCTGAGCTAGGACAACCTAGCCAAGTGGGAAACACATGAGCAGCTCTGCTGCCATGCACTCCCCAAAATGGGAGGAGAAGTGGATCCCCAGAAAGGCTGGCAGCTCTGGGGGCCTGGCAGAGCTCGGTCTTCTCCAAGCATTCCTGAGGGTCTGTAGCAGTGGCACCCACAGTCCAGAGGCCTGAATAGGTCTCTTGAATTATTCTATGATTCCATGGTTCTAAGACCTGAAGATATTAAATCCCTCTACGTGCAGCCCTTCAAACATACTCATTATGTAACTAATTTTACTTCACGCTAATTTACATATAATTGATAATGTCTTAAATTTGCTATATTTTAAAACTTTTCTTTTTACAAGTCTCTAATGTTGGTTTTCATTTTTCTTTTAATTTTTAAAGATTTCGGTTCCAAGAGATGGTTCCAGTGGTATTGAAAGCAAGGTTTGCAAGTTAGGTTTTTTTTTTTTTAGGGATTTTAATATAATTTCTCATATGTTAATGTAGCCTTGTGTCTTCTAATGCAATTTAGTATTTATGACTTAGCATTAATGTTATCTTGTGATAATAATAATAAACTGGCTTGTGAGAGATTGTCTAGATTTGTTATGGTTTCTCCATAGTTCACAGCTAAAGCTAATGACATTTTATGTGGACATTGTTAATAAGAACATGAACTAAAACTGTATGAATACTATCAATGCTTAGTTCTTCTCACTTGCCAATAGTTTTAGGAGACTCCATGCTAAATCTGACCTGAATTCCAAGAGTTAGCCTGTTAAAGAGATGCATTATTCACATTCCTGCTCACTAAATGTTAGTGGGATAAGTACAGTCGCTTCATAAAGAGGTCCTAAAGATGTGTTTTCGTTCTCTTTAAGGCGTATCACAATAATACTACCCACTGCCAAAGTTCTTGGTTTGGTGCAATTGTTGACCTTATTTACAGACCTAGAAATACATGTATACATGCATATCATTCACACTTGTGTATATACATCCTATTTACATACCTAGTTGTGTGTTTACACATAAAATTTTCCTTGAAAACCAGAGCTCAAAGCTGTAAATTTGCAGAATTTTAAGTGCCTATAACAGTATATCCTTTTTTATAGACTAGTTAGTCGCTTTGCTTGAAGCTTTCAGTGTTTCTGAAATCAGGCAACTGTAGAAGAACTCAGCAAAAGCAAATATCAAAACTAGTCAAAATTACATTGCAGAAAAATGAAGGTACACTATGCTAAAATTACTTCAGTATTCCAGGATCTCCTTAGATTTGGAATATCCTATTACAATTTTAGTGAACTGATCTCCACTAACATTTTGATAAGGGCTGTTGTTATAGCTGTATGATCCCTTCCAAAGCATAAAGAAATTGGTTAAGAATTGAAAAGGGGAGGTGGAGGGAAAAAAAAACAAAACAAAACAGGTTTTATCTCTCAGGCTCTAAAATCTGCAGACTATAAGGAATGAGTGGTCCATACCCATAAATTCAATCCCAAGATGCTCTGCCAATGCAGAAAGTTGACAAAAAAAAAAGAAAGAAAAAGGAAAAAGTTTCAGAAAAGAGCAATACACTGTACTCAAAAAACAAATCACATATTAGTAATATGGCTTTTCTGTGTCTGCATATGAAACAGGACAAAGGGACATGTGGTCAAATGGGCAGTGCTTGTGAGCCCTTGTGAGCTACATGACCAGAGCTTCTGTAAAGCTTACGCACCAAAACGTGTATAGGGTATATAAATAGCCACAGTGTAGTGAACACAGTGGGAACCATTAACCCTTAAAGATTTTACTGAGATGAAGAGAGCTGTTGCTCAAGAATGCCATGTGAAATGGCTGGGTGTTTTCAGATGGGAGCATTAGGGCACAGAGTAGCTTACAAAGAGCAGTGTTCCCTGGCAGATGGGCTGTGTGCAGCCTCCGTCCCTGCTCTTGTCCCCCTTGTGTGGTTCCCTGCTCTTGTCAGTCACTGCCCTGAGGTATCTGGGACCACTTGCTGGGAAGCAGGACCCCTTCTCAGCACTGCAAACTGACTTCAGCAGGGCCCTTATCTCTGGAAGAAAAGGAGTCAGTCCCTTTTCCTTGCCTTCATCAGAATACCCCAGTGGCTGGCTGCATGACCCCAAGGGCGCAGGGGCTATTGCAATTTCCACCAGAACACCTGCCAAAATTAGCACTCCCACATCTTGGTACTTCCATCCTCCATGTGCCCTAGGGGATCCTTCCCATGGGTCCAGCTCCATAACCATAGCAGTTCTCATTTACTTTGTCTTTGAATGCGGTGCAATTTAAATTCAATCCTAATTATCTGATCAAACGGATTTTTGTACACATCAAGAATGCCAATTCTTTCCTGCCAATCAGTAATATTTTAAGGGTTAAGTAAGCTGGAATCCACCCAAGTCTCTTCTTAAAGAGCCATTCTTACATGCCTACATGAACACTGCTAATGATATACATTAGTTACATAGAAAGCTTGGTTAAGTCTTTGATAAAATGAATGACATGCCCATGCATATATATTGCTGTATTTATGCTTACTTATACATAAAACTCCTTGCCTGGATGTAATTTAATTTGGGGGGAAGTCATTCATATCATGCAGTTTCTATTTGAAATTATTCAACAAGAAATTGGTACTTAGAATGGGAATATATTTTGGCTGAAAGCCCTAATGAGAAAACATGCTGAAGAAACATGCACCACTTATTCAAACCTAGATATAAAATAGCTCTTATTTATCTTTGTTATCCCTAGCTACATTGCCTAGACATGATTAAAAGAAAGCAGAATATCCCAGCAGTTCTTGTTTTATAAACAGGTCATCACTTCTGATTTTTCCCTATTTAAACCAATATTGCTACATACTTATTAGATGCAATGCGTTTTTTATCCAATATTTGTCCATGTGCGCTAAAATGGAATGCAATTAATTATTTTTAACTAATTGTTTTTTATTTCAGATGCAATTTTTGGTGGAGCAGAATCGGAAGGGATAATGCTTGGAATGCAGGTTTTTCCAATTAAGTGACTTAGTACTGCAGCTCACTGGATATACTGGTGTCTAGTGCCTGCAGAATATGATGCCAGGAAATGCTGCAGTATACAGGTTTTCTACAACTGCATGCTGCATTCATGACAGCAGTGCCTAGTGTCACTAGGCAGTCATGATTTTGGAGTGGCCATCCCACAGAATTAGGAGCTTGGTAGCCTCAGACATAGGGAGGGCTGTGTGAAGGCATTGCACCTGACAGTAGGACCGGACCATTTGGATCAACTTCACGTAGCTGCAGAGTTCTGAGAAATATTGAACTTGCAGAATGGCAGAAAAATGGACTTAAGAAAATCTGTAGTTAATGTAGAAAGACTGAAAAAATGACAACACTATAGTCATCCCTCCAGAATATCATTTTACTGAACTTTTGCCTTATTCCTCCTTTAATTTCTCAGCCAAATACATCCTAAGAGTATGTGGCAGAGCTATCTAAAAGGAATTTCCCACTGACCCTCTTGAGACTGCCCTCTTGCTCACTAAACATGGCAGATCTGAAATGATCACAAATTAAACTGGTGTCTCATGCTGAAATGCTTGCCTTCAGGAGTACAGGCACTACATTCAATTAACTCTTGAGACTCTTGAGACTGCCTGTAGTATGTGCAGGTTGTTCTATATCCACAATACATATAGAAATATTAGCCAGTGAAGAAACAAGCCACCAAGACCTTGAATGAGATCCTTGGCCCAACTCAGTTGTTCAAAAAGACAAATAGTTTACCTGTGATTATGCTCTAAAGAAGTGTCTTCAGTTTTTTATTAATCCAAGGCTCTGCTGTGTTACTTAGTCCAAAGATTGTTCTGCGTTACTGAGTTGGTAGAAGAGCTCTCATTCATAGGTACAGAAAAAGTAGCCTGAACTTTTAAGACTAATTATTATTTCTGTTTTCCTACACTTACTTTATCTCTCTGTCTTCAAGCAAGTGAATGTGTAAATATTAAAACACAGCAAGTACATCTACATGGAACAGGTATTTCTGTAACACTTCTGTGGGCTATCTTCTTATATTTTACAGAATGTTGGTGGACCATGAACCTTCAAGTCAAAACCACTGCAGCAAAAAGCCTTCTGGTGTTCTGGTATCTTCTGACATTTCTGAGTGCAGCACAAACTCCTGGCCAACAGTCTTAACTTGTTGGAACTAACCACCTACTATGTATCTCTCACATACGCCCTTCCTCACTGGAAAAGCTTTTGGGGAAAGTATCTGGTAGAAAGTGCAACTACTATGCCCAAGGAAAGGATGTTAGAGGGTCTACCAGACAAGCTTCCAGAATGAGCAAAACTAGGACTGTTTATCAGGGTAGCAACTCTGTAGCTGCAGTGCTGAAGATGATTTTGTCAGTGAGGACCCTAACAGCCATCACTTCTTGGCCGTAACAGGACGTCCTACAGTTTTGCAAAGCTGGAAGCCAAGGTACAGTCAATATACACTTGTGCCTTTCATTAGTCTCCATCACATAAGCTGTGCTTAAATTTCCACTGTCAAAAAGGAAAGTCATATCTATTGGGGAATTTTTCTTAAAAGGGAATAATCTTAAAAGCTAATATCCTGTATTTCTTTTTGACCTGTTTTTAGTGCACATGATAATTACCTACTCAAGGGCTAAGGAAATCACTGACAAGATAAACCACTGAGTTTCACACCCTCTGTGTGAAGGGCTGGGGATTTTCAAAATGTTGAGCATCAGCTCAGTTCTGATCTTGCAAAAGGTCTTCTGCAAATAACTTTAGGACTCTTCAGGATCCTATAGCAGACTTTGGAAGCTAGCTTATTCTCAACAGCCTTAAGCTAGTGACAGCTCACCAGCAGGCATACTTGACATGAAAAACTTCTTTCTAAACAAAAAGAAGATCCTTCTTAAATCAATAATGACTAATGTCACTTTATAGTTGACATATACATTTTTGTTTCCTCGTGGCCCCGATTTGCTCTGCAATTTGCAAAAGCTGCATCAACAGAACTAAATTAAAGCAATAACCTGCAACACTTGGTGCAAAATATGAGAGCCTGCTTTTCAGCTCCAACTTTTGCCTGAAGAGAACTTCCAATAAAATCCCCTTAGACTGCATACTAGGTACTATATTCTTGCACCTCTGCATTGGGTGCAACAGTAAGAATGCTTCCTTACTGCTTTTCTTCTGGTCAAATATAAACGTGTCTTCACTAGATCCTACCCAAAAATGTCATTTTAAGATTTGTAGCGACTTAAGAAATCTGAAGTTATAATGCAGATGCACTGTAGACTTTAGTGCCAGAGTCCAACAGTAATTGCCTGAAGTTCTCAGACTATTACAGGATATGTATTTGCATGCTCTTTTGCCAGTGCATTTCAAGGAAAGCTGTACTGGACTGGCCTACATACATACACTCCTGCTGCAAGGTAAGGGCATCTATGCCTTTATCATGTAGGCAACTTCAGAAAATCTCAGGTTGGTGTCAGCTACCCAAAGATGCCTTTAAAAATCCCCATCAGTTTTAGCAATCTGAAAAACTAAGGAGGAGGGAAAATACATCTCTCTCTTTCTCACATACACACACACTCTTTTCTGGGTAGGGAAATAAGTCTACCATATAGTTCTTCCACAGTTTTCAGGGCAAATTCATCAGCAAATAATGGATCTTATACTTATATTGCATCTCTTTTTTCTGGTTCTTCTACAATGAGAAAAATTTAACTGTACTTTTCGTTGCAATACACAGAAAAGACCATTTAAATCTAACACTTGGTAAACTTAAACACTGCAATAGCATAAAAATTTTTAAATCCATAGTTACCAGAGATATTTTAAAAATAACTCACACTAATAAAGCATTTAAAACTGAGGGATAAAATACAGACTTCAATGTTGGAAGGTCGGGTCTCCAGTCAGCGCCCTTGGGATTTACATGGGTAGCTTCCATGATGGGTAGTATGAATTATGAATGGACATTTTTCATCCATCAGTATAAGAGAAAACCTATGCATCTCTTCAGGCTCCAAAATGTCCAGCATCTGCTAACAGCTTTTAGTTCTATGTACTAATGGAAATTAAATTAAGCTATCCTATAGTCTTTGAAATCTTTCCATGCTGGCATGCAATCTATCAAAAAATATTTCTTAAAATAGTGATCTCAGATCATAGTACATTCTGATGCCAATGACAATTAATTATAAAAAGTACTCATGCATTAAAATGTAAGATTTAGGCAATTTTCTTATGTGTTACCTTTGACTTCATTATAGCCAATAAGACAATAAATGTTCAGTACCTTCTGTTTCCTCACTGACAATTAATAACGATTAATCCATTCCTCCATGGGAAAACTTCTAAGATGTGACTGCAGTGCTGATCCTACCAGTGGTCTGATACAGACTCATCTGTGTGTGTGTGTGCTACACTTATTTAGCCAATTAATCTGGCTCTGAAATACTCGATCTCTTGCACCTGTTACCCACAAATAAATACATCAGTTCCCATTGTTTATGCCATCTCTCCCCCTTTTCTTCTTTCTTCTGTGCTCTCTTTGCCCCGAAATTCGGACAATGAGAAGAAAGAACACTTTGATCCTGTTCAGAATGTGCTTCTTAGAAATGATGTAAGCATATCAATTAGCTTTTACTTGTTGTTCTGAATATAAAACTCATATATAAATAGTTCATCTACCTATCCCTTTATTGAGTGAGTACTGCTCTATAAAAAGTTTCATAAGATTTTTTGTGGCAAATAAAATGACTTTCAATATGTCATTTTGCACTTTATCTGCTTGATGTCAGTGGGATGTATACACCACACCATTCAGTGTTAATTTCATAGCGTTCCCTAGTTTTGCATTTCCCCATAACCTCAATGCCAAACAATCCAGGAGAGTACTGCAATTGCTTTTCGTTACCATGTTCATGCAACAAGCAGAGACGATCAATATTAGGCCTTAGGCAACAAATCTAGTTAAGGATTAAAAAAAAAACTGGAGGAAAGATGCAGCGACAAGAAAGCAGCACCGATTGAGCATGCGTCTACTGCGGCACAGACAGAAAGGTAGTGGACGTACTGTAGAAGCTGGCCATTACGTAGTTTTGGCAGCGATCACCAGTAAATTCATTTGGGCACCTGAGAGGAAAAACAAACAAAAAAAAAAATGGTAGAGAAAAAAACAGAGAAAAGAGAAGAGGTGAATATATGCTAAGAAAGAAGCTCCGTCAGTGTGAACTGATACGACTTGGTGAGTTCACTTTCAGAAACCGTATCTCGGTTTAGCATGTTAAAATGGCTCAAGATGTTGAGAGCAACTCATTTGCTCTGTGGAAATGAAACAGAAATCCCCCCCGAAAAAAAAAAAAAAGCCAAAACCAAACCAATCCAGATCAAAGTGTGTTTCGAGATGTGAGAGAGAAATTCACCACTTCAAATTCCCAAATTGCTTTTAGGATGCACTTTCCACAAGGCAGCGAGGACACAAGATCTGTACATCACTCATCTCCGTGAGTTTGTTCTTTTAGAGTAGCACTTTACAGCAGTCTCCCAAACAAGAAAGCTGCCAGTGTGTGCAATACAAATGCATCTGCAAATGAATGGAAAGATCAAAAAACCACATAAATGAGAAACATTTTGGAGGTCAATAATGCCATGGTGTACAGATTTTACTTTAGAAAATCAGGTCATAAATTAGTGCGTAAAGAGGCCGGTTCCAGCTGAACTGTGAAAACACCAAGTACTATTGATTTTGTTGCTGTAGTTGGGGAAGAAAGCAAAGTTCAGATTATTTTAACATACTTTCTTGGTTTTGGATTTTCATGGGCAGAGTTTCAGTACATCTTGCTCCAGTGAATCCAGGTTGGCACCTAAAGGGCAAAAACGTGATAAGCAATAGTACACCAAAAGCACTGCACTAACAGACTGACATCTGCTGGCCTACGGAGATGGTAGTGCACTAAGTGACCTCCTGGTTAGGTGTTAGTGAATAATGGTCAGAAAAGGGGAAGGAAGGAGTAATCTTTCCGTAGATAATACTTCACAAAATTTAGAGTAAAAATCCACCACAGAAAAACACAGGAAGTCTTTTTGTTTGCCTGTTTCAAAAAAGAAGGAAGAATCAGGCCTAGCAAAAGCGTTTATCATCTCATTGCTTATTCCACCTCATGAAGAGACCAGATATTTTAAAATTTGCAATGCAGTGTACAGCGGCAATTTACACTGTTGCAGTCACACAGAATCTATGAAAATACCACGATTTCCCTGTTTCTGTAATGAGATGTTGTGTCTTCAAGTAGTTTCCTTAAAAGGAGACTAGATAAAACAGCAATCACGAAAAGCAAAAAAAAAAAAAAAAGGGAAAAAGGGAGGAGAACCTGAAACCCAAAGGCAAAAGTATCTTAAGTATCTTTAACGTGGCTGATATATGGAGAATGAGTCAGCCTGGTCAGAAAATCTGAAGCTCCACAGCTGCCCACCCTTTCAGTTCACATGGTCTTCTGTAGAAGACTTCACTGCGGGTCACCACATGTCTATAAAGAATGAATTTCTCTTCAATGTTTTTTTTTTTTATCTTCCCTTCTGCTAATGGCTGTCAATTCTTCCTTCACCTTTCTTTATTCTTGATTCTGCGGTGAAGCTCAGCAGTTTTCCTCAAAATATTAGCATACCAATCCAAGCCACTGTACTTTTTATATATATCTGGATGACTCTCCACCACATTAAACATATAAGAACTTCAGTCTTCCTGCTTTCTTCTTCTTCAATGCACTCTTACTTTGCTTACAGTCTTAGCTGACCTATCTACTTCTTTGAATCCATCTTAACTTGCGTTGTCCATCTTTCTGAGAATCTCCATGAGTTTTGCCATGGTGCAAGAATCTCCTTCTTCTGTTGCTGCTGATCAGGTGCCAGCTTCCATTTCAAGCTACCTTATCATCTACTTTTCAGGGGCTTCTTATTTGAAAATGAAAGTTTTTCAGAATGATCCTGTGCCTCTTCCATCCATCAGAGCTTCCTGTCCACTGAGGTCAGGCTTGGTTTTTTAGGCTTTATCTTCAGCAGTTTCTTCTAGTCCTAAGAATCAAGATATTGTACAGACAGGACTCCAGAAAAGCACTGTGGCAGTGATCAGTGTCAGGCATTATCACTAGTTTCTTGTTCAATAAACAATGCAGGAATAACCTTGGTATAATAAAAAAATTGGAGATCAGTAGATGATTACTTGGAGATGATTTGCTGTAAAGATACACTGGTTTATTAAGGAAAGGCATTTATTATCCTCAGAGCCAAGATCCTATCTTCTTATAAGCATTCAGTGTAGAGAAATCCAAATCTCCACAGATGTATTCAGATGAGAAAAATGCAACAAAGATAATTCTATCATGAGAAATAAATACTGCTGGGCACAACAAAAGACTGCATTTTGATCTGTGTTACTGAAAAAGAGTGAAAATGTTCCATCTCCTTAATTTCCATTATTTTATTTTGCACATTTAATTAAATACTTGTCCTTGATAGCTGGTGTTTGCACATTGACAAATTGACATTTATTTCAAAATGACATCTCCATCTTCTTCTCCAGACCCAACCCTACAAAACTCCAATGAGCATGCAGCTGATTAAAAGTCTCAAGATTATGTCTGGCCGCTGGCTGGTGTTTGCTTGTTGGGCCTGTATCAAGCTACTAGACTGCTGATTTATGGTACAAAGTGGGTGGTGTCACAAGTAGATTAAAATAATTTTTCTTTTCCTCTATATTAAGTATTTAAAAGGAATACATCAAACACATTTCATCAGTGTTTTTCGGCAGGAGGGGAAAGGCTAAATGGGTCAGAACTTAGTGTTTCTGTTTCACTGACTGCCTGTAAGTAAAAGCATTGTAGGATTGTGGTTTTTCAAGGTGCAATTAGTAGTCCATTTCATAGTTTTTATCAAAACTAGTACTTCCAATGAGTAACTTTAAAATTTTTGTTAGCATCACTGAAACAAATTTTCTCTTTTTGCATTTTCAAGAACTTTATGTCAACTCCATCAAAGCCTTTGCATGAATATGAGTACAGCAACCGGCTATATCATGAACAAACATGTAATTCACTCTTTTGCTGTTAAGACATACAGCAGCATTATCACAAAACATTATTTTCATCCAGTGAAATCAGGAAATAAATTAATTTCTTCATCAATAGAAAAAGCAGTAGAAAAGATGATCTCTGCTAGTAAGGAATCAATTAGTCAGACCAGCGAGGACTTCATGGGAGAAATCTTCAAAAGAACACTGTAAAGGCGTAACGAATAGTATATTCATATATGTTTTTCTTCAGATAAGAAGTAAATGCTGGGAACTCTGGCCTTAATTTTACATTTACAGAAGAAGCTGTCTCAGTGTTTGTCCTCAGAAGACTTGAGGACACACTTCCAGCTGGACAGAAACGATGACAGAACCTCAGCAACACCACTAACATTCAGGCTTCCAAGTCTGTACCATTTTCAAAACGTGAATTGTGTGCCTACGAAACATCTGAAAGTTTTATACATTAATAAGCCTCAAAGCTTATTTTATCATATTTCATATTTTGGGATTGTTTTGTTCAGCCTAGGATCATAATGTTAATAAATATAGGAAACATATTTGTAACCACAGATGTAGCTGTACAATGCATTATTAAGCCTTTACACATTTATTATTTCACCCAGCTATCTCTTAAATGCGTTGAATTTCCTTGAAGCTCACATCAGTATCCATGAGATCAAGATCTAATTCATACTAGATCACTATACGCATATTTTACTAAAGGCATTTTTTGAATGCATAGGTCTAGATTCTAAGAGAAGCTGGACTTAGGAGGTCCATTTTTTAAAAATAGAATAGAAAAGTTTACAAAACCAGAGATATCACTTGGAAAATTCCATGGTTGTTGTGATTCTGAGTCATGTTTTTTTGGTTAGGGATAAAACCAATTTAGAATGATATGGCTCATGCTTTAGAAATTTTGTTTTTGCTCTCAACAGATGGACCATATGGAAAAATGTGAACTTGCTACTGAGGCAGAAATATGAAGAGCAAGTACCATATTTCAAGCATTCTGTTTCCACAGGCATGTTCTGAGGGAAGATTTACTTTCTCAGAACAATGAAGGCAATGTGTACTGGATAGATACTTATTTTAATTAACACTGGAATACTGGAATTAAAAGTAGACATCTGTATTTTCAATGAAACAAGAAGAGAACCGTATTTCGTCTCTTCAGTTTCCCAGTACTCCCACTTTCAAATACTCACACTTTCATTTCTTATATTGCAGCATTGCATCCTGTTTCGCTACGCAACATAAAGTTTCAGTTCTGGCAATTATTAGAGGGCATAGCAAAATGCCAGCAAAATAGCAGTGGCCCTAACTGTCCTCAGGATAAGAATCCTATTCTACTGTTTTACTATAAATGAGATTCACCCCTTCTGATTTTACAGCTCTGATGCTTTTTCCAAATAGGCCTTGGGCCACCCAGAGAGAGGCACATCTGCCAAATTTAGGAATTGCCTTTTCTTTCAACTCCAAACCCAGAATTAAGGGTTATTTCCTGTGTACAAGAGGGAGAAAATCCTCTTTCCACTGAAATGCCTCTGAGACAGTATGTTAGAAAAATTTAGTATCACAGAACAAAGACAAATCTCTGAATGTGTATTAAGAAGAAAAACAACACATCAAAAAACTTTCCCAAACGACTGAAAATTGTATGGCTCTGAAACTGTCAAGATGCTAATTAGTAGCAAATCTGGTAGATGTTGAGCTCTGCTGCCCTGGATTTTCTTGAGTGGTGTTAAGACAGAAAGTAGAAACAAGCAGGTAGGCTCTGGTACATACCCAGAAGAACCACATCACACTGCTCATCTTGTCCTGTTGATGTGACACAATCAAGAGTACATCAACACAACCTTTTTTTCTCTCTGCTATCCAGTCCACCAGAGCTAGTAACTGTTCCATATTCACTTTAGCTAAAAACTATTCTAAAATCAATGAAATATTCATCACTTTTGGCAATGGCGCAATCCGTGAAAGCCAAAGCAAAACAAAGCTCATAAAGTCCAGAAAACATCAATCTATAAAACAAACAAAAACTTACATGTGAAGCAAACATCATGGATTGTTACTATTTTTTAAATTAACAACAGTGCCATGCAACCTATGCCTTTCTCACCTAATGAAAGCATCACAGACCTTCTGGTAACTCACCCATCAGAATCTTCTTTCCAAGTACTGTCATTTGATTTTTAGTCAAAGATGTCTGAAATTCTATGCAGTTACAGCAGACAAAAGATTCCACTGAAAGCTGTCTCTTGTCTGTCTGAAAAGCTGCAATATCTTCACAAAAGTGCCCACTTTCCAGTCAGTCCTGATAGACCTAAGATATTAGATGCTGATTTCCCTCTGAAGTCAGAGAGAAGCAGTAACATGCTAAGACTGATTTATCTCCAGAAGTAAATACTACATGATGTGCTACCAGGCAGGAAGTGTACTCCAGCACTGTACTTCTCACTAGAATCTTTCCAAATTAATGGGTCACTGCAACAGCCTTTTACAGAGCAGGCCAGACCTTGAGAAGAAATGCACAAGCACATACAGCTTATGTTCCTAAGATTTCTTGAATCAAAATCCTCATACGAAGTAGTAACCTCCACAAACTGCCAGAACATTTTTTCTTTTTATGCATTTGACACAACAGTGAAAACTCCAATTGAGAATACATTCTTACTAGAAAATGTTCAGTTATTAGAGCAGACAATAAACATAAACCACTTTTTGTCCTGTAGAAAGAGCACTTATCTGATGCACACATTTTTTGACTTTGTAGTGTATTTAGTTTACAGCATCTTTTCATTATATCTAACGTTACAGCTTAAATTGTGCTACTTCATGCCATCAATAAGGCTTGCTGTGCCTTTTAAACCATGGGAAGATTACTTGGTTAGCCTCCCACATGCCTCATATCCAGATACTTAGAATGAAGAAATGCCTCATGCCACAAGTCTAAGAGAAGAAATTTTTCAGGTGCACCTTTAAGGAAAAAGTATTTATAGAACCTGATGGTTCCACCAAAATAAGAAAACAGGATTTCTTACCTGCATAGGTATCGTGGAGGGTTTGGGAGGTCTTTAACCATGTAACACTCTCCCCCATTTACACAGAAGGCTTTCTGCTTTATGTCACATTTTGTGAGATGACTTGTCCCGGTTGTAGACGTGGAAGTGGCTGCAAAAGACAAGAGAGAAAATACAGATCAGAATGGCTTAAACTTTCCTGCTGTTTGGTAAGTGTATTTGTACGTGAGGGAAGAGGTAAGTCCAGGGTGGATCTGACATGTCAGTGAACTCTCTTATCTACTGCCCCCACAAGTATTAGACACCATTTTTTGCTGATAAACACACTAAGCAGAGTTCAAACGCATACCTCACGAGGTATCCCACACCCAGCCTATGGGGAAGGCAGCATTTCTCTAGATCCAGTCCATCAAACAGCCTTTGATTTCTGCAACGCTCAGGTATACTTTACTAAATTAGGCTGTATGACTTACATGCAGTTATTTAAATTGTGTGAATAGTTCAAGTGATTATCATTAAAGCCATGCGACTGCAAAACTGCTTCTGTGAGCATGGTTAAACGTAAGTCAGGCATACAGCTGCTAGGCTACTGCTGCAGACACAATCTCTGGTGCAGTAACACCACAGTTTGGATATGTTTTACTCTAAATACTACCAAAAGGGGGTAGTATTTAGAGCTTCTAGCATGGATGCTGGTCATTTCCCAACTCAGGAACCACACCACTGATGGGTTACGTGATTTGCGGCAAATCATTCAGGTTTGATTCACAATTTAGTGGTAAGGCTCTCTCCACAGCCCACACAAAGCCACTCACCTTATCCTCCCAGCAGGTGGGATAAACACCCCATTATTGTGTCATCTCTCCACACTGACTGCAGAGCAAGCTTAAGAATTTTCCCTAATTTTTAAATGGCTAAAGCTAACTGACGTAACTGTCTGCAACCTATTAAAGATGGAGGTGATTTCTGTATGGTCTTTGTTTATCTGGGTCCAGACTTACAGAATTAAGAAATTTTCTTACAGTGTTAAGCAAATCCTAGTTTTTTTATTTCTGAAATATAGCTTCTGCCCTGAGGTGAAATGATGGTTTAATCTACTGACTGATTCCACTGGAGCTGACTAGAAAGCTGCAAATGCCTACACAAAAGTTGTGTGATAGTCAAAGCATTTTCCAACACAAAAGCACCCAAGGGGCATGTTTGTACTACATGATGCATGACTTTCTACCATTTGCCTCAAACACAGAATCCAAAGAAAATGTGCTTTTAATAGATCGGCTATTAGCAAGCACCACTTACACATTTTGAGTTATTTCTGAGAATAAGGATGAAGTAGTCCCTGTCACATTTGTTTTTCATGCATTTCTCATTATCTTACAAGGTGAACTGCATTTTTGGAACTCTGCACTTGGGAGAACAGGCCACTGTGGCTGGCACTATCTCTTGAATGGTTTAGTTATCCTGTTTCAATGAGACATGAGTTTCCAATATATTTAAATTCCTCGCTATTGCTCCATCAAAATCCTGTCTGCCTGTACAGACATTGCCTCTCATGCCTCTTCTCTCCCTTGCCATCCATCACTGTATGCCAGCCTCTTTTTATGTTTGTATGGGGTGTTTTCCTCCAACAGGCTGACAGGGCTCCAAAAAGAGCCCTTCCAAAACTCAAGTTCCCTCCGCTTCTCACTATTGCAGCCATCCATTGTGTCATATCTCACTAGATCCTGATTTGGACTGGGGCCTAATGAAATGCAAGCATGAAGTACTCAATCCTCAGAATAACACATTCCTTTCTCCTGGCTCCTCCAAGCATGATGTATAACCTCTCAGACCAGGATAAATTTAAACCTTGTCTACAAGCAGGAAAAGGGGTCATGTTTTAAAAGTAGTCTGATACTCTTTCAACTAGCCTGGGTTGAACAGGACTTTGTTGACAAAAGGCTGGCCAACACAATTGCCATCAGCTCAGCGGTGAAGGATTGTCTATGCCTTAAATCCGTGGGTTGACCACATCCTTGACACAAATCTTAGGCTGGGTAATTTATCTTATGGAGGAGCCTTTCCTTCTTCACTGGCTTAGAAGAACCCTAGATTATTAGCTCAAGAGGAGATGTCTGACATGACACGATATGGCATAACATGAACACAGGTATGATGAAACCTGGGTGAGTGAATTCCATCTGTACGGTAAGAAACATGAGTTGTAACAGGCGAACTCACTTTTAAGCTTATCCCTACTCACAGCACATGCTTAACCGTGTCCTTTCACTTCGTTAAAATACTAGAGAGACAAACACTCTGAGGATGTCCTTGAACTTGGAAAGCTAATGCATTGATTTGGGAAAAAAAAAACCCACAATACTGTCTGCCGTGTTTCTGCCAAAAACCCATATTGCTATGCTGCTGGCTAATGGAATGTTTGAAATTGAATTATGAAGGTAGATATAGTAGCAAGTGGGCTTATAGCTATCTATAACTGTTTTCATTGTCTTGCTTACAGCTTTTCTTTAAGCAGAAGTTCAATCAACTTCAGATCACTGTGGAGTTTCAAAGTAACAGTTATTTCCCAGCTGATGTCAGTGAGCTTGGGATAACGGCAATTGCTCTGAACCGATTACAAGAGATGGGAATAATCTGCAGCTCTCAGGAAATCCCATGATACAAAGGCTTTACACGTATTTGTGAGGAGTGCCTCTACCCTTCATTTTTGGCATCACATGTTCAAAACTGTCGTATAAATCTTGCACAATAATTTTCTCTGCATTACTGATCCACTAGCACCACAGTCCCAATCTGCCTGAGCTTCGTAACTGCATGGGATGAGGGGAGGGAAAAAGTCCCCAGTGAGAGTTAATTCTAGTATTAGTTTTTCTTTGCAAAGAATGCATAGTTTTTATGGCATAAAGCCAGTATTCAGTGTATTCATTGTAAGTCTATTTTGCAAATTAAACAAGAAACACTAACTGTGGTTTTGGGTTTCACTGAAAGCCACATAACGGAAGAAATGTGGTGTTTGGGAGCAGGTGTTCATCAGAGCCCATTTCATACAGCCCATAACTAGTCCTAAAACACTGCATTTCCATAGCTCTGTAGCAGACAGGGGCTTGGAGGATGTATATTGGGAATGACCTGCAGGGGTGAGGTAAAGCACAGCTGCAGACCACATATCTCTGCGCTGTTCTTTATCCACCTAGCCAAAATTCATACCTCCTTTCTCTTCTGTAATGCTTCCTTCAGCTATACAAGTAAAAACTAGCAAAGCTGGTATGTTCTGCTGTTCTGCACCAAACCCCTAACTTACACTGAAAGGGTAAATTACACGCTAGAGTGAAATTTGAAAATGTCATGCGTAAGTTAACATCTAAAAGCAGTGCATTCTCTCTCTCTCTCTCTCTCTCTCTTCTTTTTTTCCCTAAATGCAGAAATGCCATCCTTAAAAAGTAACTGCAGGCAGTTTGAATAAAGTCTCTGCTAATACAAATATTCACACAGCAGTGAAGAATAATGAGATTGGCTCCCACCTAAGAGAACTGTCCAAAGCTTTTAAGGAAAAGAGAAACAGCTATAGCATCTTTTAAAAAGTACTCTGAAACATGAACTACTGCTGTACAACTAACTTAAGATTATTTCACATCAGGCAGACATCACTTCGCACAATTCTGAGCTTACCTGGGCGATCTCTGACCCGTTTCTGTTCTGAAACAGATAAATGCATTCTCTTTCTCTATCTTGCTTTCCAAAGACCCCCTCTGAAATACAGTGGCTATAGCAGTGGACTCCCAGGCTTAGATTCTGGAAGGAGTCCATAGGGATCTCTGAGTACAGACTGAGAAGGAACAGCTTTGCAACCTAAACAGAATAGAATCCATGCCTCCTTGAATTGAGTTTCTGCAAAGCTGGTGTAAACTCAGAGGACACACTCAAAGCCCCACAAGGTGACAAATGAGATGCTTATGACCAAAGGTAGACGAAGTCAATTGTCATCTGCAGACAAGGGAACGTTTGCCATTCTCACTGGAAGGCCACATATAAATGTGCCACCTCAATGGACTGCAGACAGAAGCCCTTCCAGTCTCATTTTATGAACAAAAAAAGAACAGAATACCAGGCAGGAATAAAATATACTCCTGCTGTTTTCTGAAACTAAGGGTAGAGCAAAGCTTACTTGTAGTTCATAGCAACGAAAGAGGAAGGAGTTAGGAAGGGACATATGGAAAGAAGAAAGGTAAGTAAGAATGCACACAGTAGAGCATGCAAGCTAGCACTAGGATGACAAAATGTGTGACCCCATAAGAAAGGCAGCTAATCCACATTCCCTCACTTGAAGCTCATCCATTCCTTTAAAAACACAATCCATTTCCCCCTGGACTTGCTGAAGGGCAGTTTAAAAATGTTCAGCCCTGATCTGCAGGGCAGATTGATTTCCCTAACTTTGGCTGTAGCACTTAATCCCTCTGTGTCTCAGTGAAACAATCTACTTTTTTTACCACTGAGGACTAGGCCTCTTCAACTCCAGCATCCTTGATGAACTTGACTTGCAAAGTGCAGAGAGGTACTTGCATCTGCAGAAAAGCTCTGCCTTTCTGTACTGCACTGAATAAGGAAAACTGCTAGCATAATGTGGGTAGCAAAAACTACACAGGTGCCTTCAAGGAGTACAGAAATCAAAAAGTGAGATCAGTGGAAAACTGGCTTCTGTCTGTACAGAGCAGAACTTTTTTACCAGGTGAGCAGATGGTTGTGTTTGTTTTTTCATGTTGATCCTCTGGTTCCAGAGCTGGAGCTGCACCCATGTAGCTCTGAACATATCAAAGGATTAGAAAACCACCAAAACCCATGAAAGAAACTCAGGAAAAAAATTCTAAACTCTACTGGAGGCATTTCTGGTCCATTTCATAAGGCTGCTCAGAATTTTTCACATTGCTGTGATGATGTAATGCATTGGCTGTTATAAACTTTCTGTTGAACCCAGTTATTAATTTTTTTTAGCCTCAGTCCTCAGAAACAACATGCACTAAAACAGATTCCTGGGACCTTCACATGAGATCATTCAAGAAGCCTGCTGTTTTGCCAGAAGCTGGAACTGAGCACTTATAAGTTAGGGGAATTACTCTCTGGGCTTCAGACAACGCTTTCTTACTCCGGCACTATCTCTATAAAGATCAGAACTAGCAAGAAGGAAACAGGAAATTGCTGGGTCTGCAAGATAGAAACTTCAGGAAAGGCTGAGAGCATATAAACTCTTGCTGAACCACAGCAGTATGTCCTTCTTCTCTCCGTGAGTCCTGAATCGGATTCAGCAGTGGCTTCCCCTCATGAATCCAAGCTTAGCAAAGCAAAGCAAAGCAAAGCAAAGCAAAAAAACAACAGCAACAACAACAACAACAAAAAAACAACCCCCCTTCTCCCCCCCCCAAAAAAACCACCCCAAAACTAGAAAAACAAAAGGCAGACACTTATTTTACTGCAGCAGATCACTTCCTCCCCGATAGGCCAGCAGACTGACCTAGTTGGCAGGCTCGTGACGCTAAGACCTGCACAGCGTCTGGCTCACCACAGAGGGTCGAGAGGTGACACATGCACACATGCTAAAGGCATCCTGACAAGGAAAAATCTTTGTTTGCTTCATGTAATTTTGAGATGGGAGAAAAGATGGACAGAGACGCACACAGCTCACAAGCTGTCCGTGAGGTAACACAATTACTGCTCTGAACACAAGCACCGGGTGGGATGCAAGTTTGTCCCTATCAAGTGCATGTGCACACTGCATTCCGTTTTTTTTTTTTTTTTTTGGAAAAGGGAAGGGAATGTGGATTGTGTAAGAGAACAAGGGTGCAAAGAGAGACCTGGTTAAAACTGGGCTCCCAGATAAAGCATGTTTTTCCACTGCCATGAAGGATGTCAACTTCCACTTTTGGTCAATGCGATAAGGGTCTGCAAGATGTCTGGAAGGGCCTGTGGAAAATATTCCCCACCCAGGGAGGGCAGACTTGAGTGGCAAAACAGGGGGCTAGGGGGTACTGAGAGGAAAGTATGTGTGTGGCAAGAATGGGCAGCATGAAATGGAAAGAGGACGCAGAGGAAATGTGCACAGAAGGAACCAGTGCAGGAAAAACAGGCCTAAAACCAGGAATGATGAACTGACAGATAGATAGGGGAAAGTCTTTGCTACTGGGGGACTCTTGAATATCCCTGAAACTGCCAGGAATGAGTGAGGGGGTCTGAAAATTTACAGACCTTAGATTAAAGGAGATGGCAGATAAGGGACTGAATGCAACTGTCACAATAACAAACTTTATCTTATGTGGTGCTGCACTGGAGAGCATCCCACAATGAGGAAAAGCCTGGGTGGCCAACTAGCCATAGTGAAATAGTCATGGCTCATGTTGAGAGGCTGCACGCTGCGCTTCTCCATGGTCTCTGTGCACCAAGGTTAGGTAAGTAACCCACTGGGCTAGAAATTCAGGACAGCTTCATGAACTTCCTCAGGCATGCAGTGCCTGCCCTGTGCCTCACACGAGACCCTGTTTGTAAGGGGTATAAGGGAAACAAATGCAAGTACATTCTCACATGTTAATTCATATTCCGTGGAAACCTTTGCATCATCCATGACAGCAGTAATTCCTAGAAAATCAAATAACCCCATGAAAATGCTGTGAGTTTGGAGCAATATTTCTCCTCTCTTATGAGGTGGAAGTGTTCACCCGTGAGAGATCAGGCAGGGTGGTAAACTGAGCTGGTGGAGAGATGGCTGGCACCTCTTCTTCCCAAATAAGCAGATTATTTCATACATCATGAAGAATAAGATACAGAGGTACTGACCTAATAGAGAAACTGGTAGGAAAATGAACTGGACTTTAACTAGTAAACCAGGGAATCTTGGCTCTTTTCTGAAGTCTCAAATGTTATACACAGTGTGACATTCATATCAAGATATGAAGAACATCATTTCTGCTTAGACCAAACAACTGTACACACTGCTTTTAACTAAAGAAGATTTTTAATTAAAAAAAAAAAAAAGAAGAACTTTGACAAAACCAAAAGGACAGACACAAAGCCTATCATAATTATTAAGACCATTGCCTTCACGGAACTGTGCAAGAATCCGTAAGCCGTCCTAGGACCTGTCAGCTGTCCAAATCTAACTGCAGGTTTTGCATGGCGTTGGAATGCAAAATCTGGATTTTTCCCTTCTCTGGCCAACATTTGACACTTTCCTTGCATGTCAGCCATGGAGTTCACTAATGGTACAAATCACATTCAGTCACTAAAACAAAAGATCTAACTCTCACTAGCTAGTTCAAGTAGCAGGGCTGCCTACCCACTGACAGTTACTGTGGCAGAAGACTGTATTACAGGTTCTGCCTGTCACCATGAAGTTTGTCCTGATTAGTACGTAGCAATACTGCATATTTCCTTATCACATTGAGTATTTAAATACTTAAATCCCATTATAACATAGTGACTCAAAATCAGTTCTTGTTCCTCTTTTCTCTATAAAGATTTTTCTTATTAATTCCAAGTAGTACAATTATACCTCTGCAGATAAGTGCATCGTCTCTCCACTTCTCAGCCCTATCTACTCACAGAAATGCAGGGACTGTAAAGACTATTCAACAGCTTATGAAAAGAATCCAGCAAGCTTTCAAGCACGAATGATATTTCATGCAAAGTCAATTTGATAATCCTATATTGCCAGGAACCCTACTTCAGGAAAGTATTTCAGCAAGAATTTACTTAAAACTGAGCGTGTATGCTCAAATCCAAGAGAGCACCCAACCACCTGCTTAATCTAAAGTCACATCAGCTTCCATGCTTTTTCTTGATATCTTTAAAAAGTTTTACTGAAAAAGAATGAATTTCAGCACTGTGCCTTAAGTGTTCGGACTAGTTAAAAGAAAAAACTGTCCACTAAAATGTCCCAGGTCTGCAAAAGGGATCTGAGGGATCTGTGTCTGCAGCCTTTGCCTGAGTATTTCTGAAAGTCTAGTCCGAATGTTCAAGCAAGCATTAATCTGTATTCTGTTGCATACTCTGCAGAGAAAAACATTTACTGGTTTACTAATTCCAGAATTAAACATGCTTTAATTGATTTTGAAGCCTATCTGCAGAGTTGTTAAGAGCATGCCCCTCTACTCCTTCCGAGTCCCAAATCACCTAATACTCTCCTTCTTCAGCGGCCCTTTGCTTCATAGGGGATATGATAGCCCTGAGGAGTAACATCTCAGTCTCTTTAACCAGCTCTCTTTAATCCACTTCAGGATTCCGGAAAGGTACAGCAGAGTAGTAGGGATTAGCCCTTCCTGTGTAACAAGAGCTTTTGGTATATACTCTTTGAAATACAGATTGGAGTAGAAATACACCTCCATTTCTGAGTGAAAGATATGGCAATTGCAACTTCTCTCCGAAAACACAAAAGATTTCTCACAAGTTGCCAAGTATCTCTTAGACATCTATAATAAGAAAGCATTACTAGAAAAGTCGTCCAATAGGCCAGGCAAATATGGGAGATAAGTACGAACAGTAACACTTATCACAGACACTCTCCTTCTTAATGCACTGAAGCTTGAATGTATTTGTCAGATTACTTTGATATTTGTATTCCAGCAGAGATTTCCAAGGCCTCAAATTTTTTTTTTTTTTTTTTTTTTGAGGTGCTTTACAAATCAAAACAAGTTCTGAGATACAACCATCAACTATTCCATTTGAAAAAGGTGTGAGAAACTGTTAGAAAGAACTACTGGGTCTCCTATGGAGATTTTGCTGGACGAGTCAGCTTCCTGGTCTGTTACAGAGTTACTCACTGAGACCAAGGAGAAAAATCTGTGGGTGGTGCACAAGTAATTTTCACTCTGCTATCCGCCAACACAGTCATGGGACTGCCTTTTCTGAAAAACACAGACTTCACATTTTCCTGCTTGGAATTTCTCTCTCCAGAGGACAGCGGTAGAGAACAACATTAGCAGGTGCTTTGCTTACATCGAGATCCTCTAGACTCTGCAAGTAGGGCACTTCTATAGCAAACTGTCAAAGCACTTGAGATTCCTATCAAAGAAAGTGCTTTCTACAGCAGAGGAAACTAGTTCCATATAGGAAGTATGAAACTGTGAAACTAGCCTGAAATAAATTTGGAATGTATTTATTTATTTATTTATTTATTTATTTATCTACTTATTTTCTGAACTGCAGGCTGTAGGTCTAAGTGAGACTAACTCCGATAGACTTCAAAGGATGGCACAAACTGTTAGCAGCCACAGCTTTATTGGCCACTAACTCAGACTGTCTCCAGTATAAGCTACCTGTAATTACTGCCCCCCCTGCCCAGGACCTCTCTGAATGGCTGTGGAAGCAGCCTAGCTCACAAGCACAGCAATGGTCTGGAAGATAGTGCCTAGGCAGGATTTCCATCAATATCTAGCTTTCACGACAGCTCAACTACTTCCAGAAACAGTGTCTTTCAGTTTACATAGAATCATAGAATAATAGATTAGTTTGAGTTGGAAGGAACCTTAAAGGCCATTTAATCCAACTTCTCTGCAGTGAACAGAGACACCTACATCTAGATCAGATGCTCAGAGCCCCATCCAGCCTGACTTAAGAGTCATGGGGGGGTGGCATCCATCACCTCTCTGGATAACCTGTGCCAGTGCCTCATAGAATAGAATCACAGAATTATAGAATCACCAAAGTTGGAAACTACCTCTAAGATCATCCAGTCCAACTGACCACCTGTCTTGAGGGAGATCACATGGCATGTGCCAGGGGATCAGGCCTGGGCAGCATGGGTTCATGCAAGGTAGGTTCTGTTTCAGTTCCTCAAAGGTCCTCACCATCCTTATTGTAAAAAACTTCTTCCTTATATCTGACCTAACTATCCTCTAGTTTGCTTTGAAACCATTTCCCCTTGTCCCATCAGAACAGACCCTACCTGTATTGATAGTGGAGGGTTTTGAAGTGGATTCACTAGGAAAGGGAAAAAATTATTAACAATTATCTAATTTCAAGGCTTTTCTGAGGCAGGTACTGAGCTACTGTTGTGTCACGTTGCACAAGTCCTAACTGACAGAGCAGGAGAATTAGTGTTTCCTCATGAGCCTCTCCATTTGTAGTGAGAGGTGTACAGCACTTTACCTTGGGCTCACTGGCCAAGTGCCATGGCAAAACCACAGATTACTGTAGAATCATTGGGTGCTGTCCTTAATATCTGCAATCAGCTCAGTCTTATAAAAATAAACAGCAGTATATTTGTTGCAGTAGGGAAGGCTGCCTTCCATCTATCAACAGCGCTGGTTTATGTGGCACTTTATTTTATTTACCTGCTAACCTTATTTTATTCATCTGCAATTTCTTCACTGAAGCTATATGTTAATGTGCTGATATACTGACTGTCATTTAATTGGTACCTGATCTCAAAAAATGTCATAGAGGACTATGCGATAAACATGTGATTGTGTCAGACAGTTTTGAAATGTTTATGAAAATGTTGTTGTTGTTTTTTTCACTTTAAGAGAAGTACATTAAAACAAGCATAATGTTATTTTTCTACTCACTAAAAAAGTCTGGTATGAAAAAACACAACATGTAGAAAAATAAAATGTGTTTGTGTTGAGACTAAATGGCACATTTCCTCCAGCAGTTAATTTCTACAGTCTGGTTATAAATCTGTCAAAAATCAGATTTATAATGAAATGCCATCAGATTGCTGTGCTAATGGAGTCACTGGCATACTCATGTATTTGTGCAGACACAGACCTACAAAAGCAATGGATCTGTAGGAATGAGAAAAGGTCCAGCTCCCTGAGTGGGAGTCTCCCTCTTTGCAAGAGGCAATGTTAGATTGAAGGAGAGCTTGCAGTCCAGGTGGATATCTTACTTTCAGCAGAAAGCCAACTTCTTTGTCTCATTAAGAGAGGATGTGTGGCAATACTGCACATACAGTCACTTATTGTCCTTCTAGTCACATAAGGAAAAAAAATCTGACAAAAAAAATCTCACCCTGTTGAAGCTCTCTTTTCAATGTAAATAATTCTTGCTATGCCAGTGCCATTCTTGGTCCTCACTCTTCAGCTAAGAAGGGGCTCTTTGTTAATATCAATTGTTTCTATTACTGTAAAGACAGCACAGATGCTACTGTGTACTAATGTCAAGGAGAACACTAGCCAGAAATGCAGAGAGTTCATGGGACATGTAAAGATCAAGAAGTTACACAGAGGTGGTGATACCATTAAACATCAAGGATGCCAAAGAACAAAGGTAAATTCTACATCTTGACAACCAAGATTTTCTGCTCCACAAGGATGCTCCACAAAAGAGAAATTGCTAAGTAAAGGCCTCCTGCCTGTCCTGTCTGTGGAAACTGCCATCCACAGTCCCACAGAGGAGATCCCAAGGGCTGCCCCCATCATATTGTTAGTCTGATAGCAAAACATCTCAGCCAAAAAAATTAACGAAGTCCAAATGACAACCAAGAGACTGGAAGAAGACTGTACAACCTAGCCTGATGGAGCTAGATGTGTATTCTACCTATTAGAATGTGTTTCACACACCATGTTTTTTGGGCAGATGTGTCAGTCTTTTCCACTTTTGATCTCAAGTGAGGAATAAAGACAAATTCCTGAAGGTCCCCAGAACAAGACAATCATTTAGTACAAAACAGTGAGAGAGAAAGATATCAAGTGCACAAGATAAAAGTATTAGGAAAATATTTGACAGAAGCAGTGTGAGAGCTCTTCTGAATTTATGGAAGTTGTAGGCTTAGCATTTATTTTAAAATGTTGTCCCGCAGCATGAGCCAAAGCAAGAAGAATCATGGGTTATGACATTCAAGAGCCCTGAGTCAAGCCCTCAGAATCTCAAGATAATTTTAGAACGAGAACAGCAGAATGTAAAACATTCTGCTCATATACTCAGTGTTTTTGCTGGTTTCTTGCTTCCCAGCCTTTGAGCTTATGCAGTATTGCAAACTAAGACATTAGGGTTTCTCCTTTTCATTTCATGTGAAAGCTAAAATGTAGCTTGAAGAAAGAAACGAAGTGCTGTAGGAATTATGCTAATATTGCATGCTGCTAGCACTGAAACAGCATTTTATTGGAGTCTGAGAAATGGCGCAATCTGCTGCAAAAACTGCCTTTAAGTATGGTTTTCACAGGATCCTCAGCTGCTGTACCCAGAGCGAAATGCAAGGAGCAAATTACCTACCACTACCCATGAGAAGTGGTGATAATTTCAGAAACAACTTATTTTTCCTGTCCAAGGTATATTTAGACTATGTTGAGCCTTTCCACAGGACTGAAGTCATTGGCTGATTTTCTCTGGGGCTGAGGGGCATGTGGAGGAAAGGAATCAAGTGCCAGCCTGACATTTACAGGCCTCGTGGCTGTAGCCTCGTGGCTATGGCCCTATGGCAAGTGCCCCTGATGTGCCAGCTCCCTGTGCCACAAGTGCTAATGGAACAAGCACATCCCTCTGTCCTCTCCACAGTCTCTCCTGCCCATTTGCATCATTACACATTAAGTAAAGTCCATAGGATGGAGGCTTGTGAAGGTAAAATAATAAAAGTAATTCTAGCCTAAGCCCAGCCTGTATAAGTGCTGTCTTCCACAGTATGCATTTCCTCAATGGAAAATATTTCAAGGTCAGTGCAGACAAGACGGTATTTGAGTATCTCAGGGCAAAACAGGGTGATTTTCACTTTCTTTGAGGTATTCTGTTACAGCCAAGCAAAGCTGACTTACTATCTTTTTCAACTTCCCTGTTAAATCAGAAGCTCATGTCACCCTTCCCCTTTCTTTATCTAGTGAGGATGTATCAAGCTGTAGCCCAATATGTAGTATGAAAGCCGTCTGCTTTATTTAACCTTGGTCAGCAGGACAATAAAAGGCCTGAATGATGAATACTGCTGTGGCAGTTGTATTTGGTTTGGAGAGTACAGTAATTAGCACCCTCAATTTACCCAACACATCTTGCTTCATTCCACTAAAACCTTGTTTTTTCTTTACCTGAAGTCACAATGTAACGGTAGTAATGACTCAAAGAGAGTTCACCAATGAAATACGCAAGGAGTTTGACTTAAAATTGATTAAATAGAAGTCTTGGCTTGGTAGTATGCCAGTGATGGGCTCAGTTACAGTTTCTGTGCAATCTTTTACTCTCCCAGCACTGTAGCAATTGACCCTATGTGCCATTAATTTCTATAGCATTTATGAAACTCACCGAGTGGGATGAAATTGCATTTTACTGTGCAAGGAGACTGCTTTCAGAGAAAAGGGCAAACGGGCCAGAAGGATTTATCTGCCACAGTCACTTATGACTTGATTGAAATGAGAAAGTGATTCCACTGAGAAACAGAGAGTGGGTCATTCTCCTCACTGACGTTTTTCGCATGATTTATCTGGTTTTATTTACATGCACCAATGAAGAGAGTTTCTTTGAGCACTGTCTTTTATTAATGCTCCTAAGGCTTAGAGTAGTTATTCAAATTAAACAGTTTGTGGCTGTCCGAAAGGAAATGAATGAATTTGAGCATAGACAAAAATCTTCCGTCTTAGGTAGGGATGCAAGCAAAGATTATACAATCAGTATAGCTTAAAACATGCACATTTGGGGAAAAATATTCTGAATCAGTGTATGGTAGCTCTATATAAAGAACTGACTTATATCATGGATAATAAAATCAAATGAAGTCTAATGTGAAATATATTTGCTTAACTTCTGACAGTAAGACTTCTTTTTTTGTTTTGGTTTGTTAGATTTGTGCAGTCTTTCAGAAATATGCTGCAAAGGATTCTTCCTACATTACTGATGCTGATCAGAATAAATTTGAGTATCAAAGAGGTATCCAGATAATGTTATAAAAAATAAAATGAAAAAATCTTTCATGCATTTTACAAAACTCGAAGTTCAAAGAGCCTGATGACCATACTAAACAATTTTGTGCTCTCAAAAGCATGAAGAACATTTTACATTTTGAAAGAATTATTTCCCCAAAATGAGTAATGAAAACTAAAGAGAAAATTTCAAGAAATCAGTAAGTATCTGTTAAAATGAATATATACTATTTTAAGAAGGATTTGAAAGAAGCTGGAAAAAAAAAGATAGATCTATATTTAGAATATATTTCTCTATTTCAATGGAAAATAATTTTAATTCTACCAGTCACAGTGAAAACAATAATAATTTTGTTCTTAATTGTGATTAAATATACTACATGAAAGTCTTTTAAAAAGAGAAAAAAATGCTTTGAACTGAATAATTATCAGAATAGATTAGATTTATTTAAAAAAAAAAATACAGCTCTTGTGTAGTGCGTGTGCCATGTGTGCCTATCAGAGCTCTGCAGTACATGCTGTTGGTGACATGCATTCTTATTGGAGAGAGCAAAATTAAACATGTCTGAAAAGTAATGATAGTTATTTTTCAAGAAATTGTACAGAAAATGCTTTTTGTTTTTACTCATTTTGTGCTCAGTTGGATAGCCCTGAAGTGGTTCCTCTACAAATAAAATATATAAGCATGATAAACAGCAGTAAATAAACTGCTGGTTTTGGGTGGACCAGTCCAAGACCTCTTGAGTTGACCCACTCTTCAGACAGACTGGGCTAATAATCCATGAAGGCTGACCTGAAGCAGGGATTCTGAGAATGGAAGTACCCAAAAGACTCAGAAGTTTCTTTCTAAAATCTGAGTTTAAATGCCACAGCGTGAGCTCTTAGTGCAATTACCCTGAGTCTGTCTTCTTGTAACTGAGATCAGTGTTTGGCCTGAAGTCAATAGCAGACACATTTTATAAATGAGTGAGAACAGGATGCCATTCATTACCTTCCATCTTTCACACATATTCTGGTGGAGTGTGTCACATCAGAGAAATAAATGGAAGAGGTTATCGCTTTGAGATAAAAATGGGAAAAAACAAGTTTCAGGGATTTCGTCTTTGGCTTTATAATAGTCTGCAATTTGTCATCTACACTCTGTTTCCAGAGGCTGAAAAAGAATTACAGCTGGCTAAAATGATGCTTCTCCTGATTCCTACAGAGCAGAAGTCCAAGCCTGGCTCTCACTGTTGTAGCAGTGGTCCTACAGATCACAGTATTTTCCCCCTTTGTATTCAGATATCTTTTGCCTTTCCTGCAAACAGCTCATTCCAGACTGTGCCAGACCAGCAACCCTGTCTGTCTGAGCCTTCCTTCCTCAGTATCTTCCTTCCTCCTCATAGCCTGCAATATCAGTTTTTCTGCCCACCCTGGTTTACATCACTGTCCTTGCAAGACAAGGCCAGCAAGGATGATGTGGAGCTCCAGAATCATCAGACTTGGATGAATGCAGCCTGCTGTCCCACATGCTAGTGCTGTGCATGGCAGCAACTCACTTGTTGGGCTGGAGAAGGTGCAGATGCATAAAACTTTCCTTTGAACAATATGAACAGGGCTGTCCTCTTGCCTTATCTCTTGGCACACATTTTTCTGGAGGGCAGGAGAAGTCTAATCCAGTTGACTAATGGAGGCTCAGGGGTTTTTGCACAGGAGCAACTTTGACACAGTAACCAGAGACATCAGTAATTGCATCCCCTGCATTTTCTAGTGTGCCTGGCTTCCCTCCTAGACTGCTCTCAACAGACAGGTCTATTATATTTTGATGCAAAACATGCCCTTGGTGTTAAATAAAGGGTCACAAAGGGAAGCCTTGGCTCAGCTTCTTAGTCCAATAAGAAGTCTTTTAAAGTGTTTTTGAAGTCAGTCATCCATTTTGCTGGGACTTCAGCAGCCTAATTGTTTGTGGGTTTTTTGTTTTGTTTTCTTTTTTTGTTTTGTTTTTTCCTAATATAGAAGTCATTGGTTTCCTTTCCACAGCCCTGGCCTAGGTTTCCCTGGATTTTCAGTAGAGTTAATCAGTAACAGGAAGATTGTGAGAGAAAACTATCAAGAAATAAAGGGCAAAAAAAGTGAGACAATTGTCAGAGCTAAATCACCTGCCAAACCAACCTAACCCTATCCCTATCCCTATCCCTATCCCTATCCCTATCCCTATCCCTATCCCTATCCCTATCCCTATCCCTATCCCTATCCCTATCCCTATCCCTATCCCTATCCCTGTACCTATCCCTATCACCAGTCAAGGAATTAAGGAATGTGAAGTAAGAAATCTACTTTTCCAGTTTGTTAAATAATAACGGTAATTAACCTTTGGGCTTCAACACTGTACAAAACTGTAGTCCAGACAGACATTTCTCAAGTGCCTTGAAAAACTCTGCCTAGAATCATGTCTCAGCGAGCAGCTCAGAGATGCTGGTCCTGCTGCTTTCGGTGATGAAAAGCAGTTAACAGGACTGCAGCAGTTTCATCACTACTATCTTTCCAGTCACAAAACTTTTCTGTATTTCTAAATAAAACACTGTTCCTCCTTAAAAGACTTGGGACACAATTTACCTGGGGCAGTGTCATTTCTGCAGCCTCTAGGCTCATGAGAGGCACACCATTAGCCAGGGTCAGGTATCCTTTATTTTTCAAAAAGATCTATGCAAGCAGTAACCTTACATTCTTTTCTATACATATTTTTTAGGAGGCCGTATCTTTTCTTTTGCAAATGTTTTCCCAGAATATAGTAAAAGTAATACCCAGAACAAACAAACATGTATCCAGACGATTGTCTGCCTTGATCATCTTAGAGAAGGCAGGCTTTAAAACAATAAAGGCAGAATAATCAAGTGAAATTTTGAAGTTGGTCACATGCTTTCTGGTCAGTGACAGGAAGCAGAGAGTGTATGGTAACTTAAATACTTGAAGAAATTATTTGCTCATAGAATTAGGTATAGAAGATACTTACACATGTAACAAAGAATGAGTAAGTAGAAGACACATCTCTGACCATTTATAGCATGTCTGTAATTCTTTTTTTTTTAATAATTTCCTAAGGAGCATGTTCAGCCATTAATCTTACAACCAATATGTAAAACAGACTGCACTGCAGTGCTGTAAGTACTTCTGTTTTGAAGGGTCATCAAGCCCTGAAAAGGAAAAGACATACACAGGGAAGACAAATGTGTGTATGGATCCCAAGACTTACAGATCCTCAGATCCTTTGCATGTGATTGTTATTTTTGTCCCTTGGAGCATTTAAACTAAACTGTTTGGTCTACTGCCTACTTCCAGGTGGACATTCAACCATGTGAAATCACACATCACATACAATTCCCTATTCCCTGCTCATAAATCTGGATCAATCCCATCATTCTTTAGAATCAGTACACTACCAGACACACACACACACACACACACACAAAAAGCACAATTTCAAACGTGATGCGAATTTTCCAAAATTCAGCATTACTCTTAATTCTGTTTGTACCTATATATTTATTCCATTAAGCCATGTCGCCATATAGTACATTTTTCACAGGTGCTGAGTATGAATAGTTTTCACTGAAATCAGAGGGACTGGTAGGAGCTTGTTACTTTTGTTTAATTAATCTATTACAAATTTTTCAGACTTCCATTCAAAACAGAGATGTGAGCATTTCTCATTGCAGTAGGAGGAGGCAGCTGTTTTCAGGGAAGGATCTGAGATTTATGAGATGTGGAAATCTGATGGCAAGCTTCCAAAGGTTTTGAGGCCCTGACGCTAAGCTCTGGAACTGACAGGTTTTGTGTAACTGAGCTGATCAATGAATTTGGACAAATGAACGTTTGGGTATTCAACGGCAATAAATGAATCTACCCTGATCTTTGTGAAATAAAAAAAAAGTACTATCTTGACAGATCTTCCTTTTTCTCCCTCCTTTTCTTTCTGATTTCCATGCAGCTTCAGCTCACTGAGGTGATTCTAAAGATGTTTTGTTGCAGCTACAGCACATCCCGACTCTGGAATGTTAAGAAAAAGGAGCCTTTTCTAAGGTTCCCATGAGGATGCAGAGGCTTTATGCTGTGATTGCTGTCAGAGTTCCATCTTCCAACTTGTTAACAGGCCCACAAAAAACCCTCCTTATGACTGCGTGCACTTAATTCAGATTAGACCAAATCTGGGCCTAATCTCCTCTACTGCAATGAACAAGCTGCCTTTGAAGGTACTGGATTCTGAAGAGAAGGAAGAAATTTTCCTGCCATGTGCAATAGATGGGATACTGCTAGAGCCAGATGAGAAAGTGGCTGAGACAACCTCATTCCTCCTGGGTAGCAGCAGAAGCAGATGAAACTCCATCCTTCCTCTACACACCTTCCCATTATCATATGCCTGTGTGAAGATGCCCTAAAAGTGCTGAACAAGTGTGGTGGAGGCTATGGTGGAAGGGAAGCTCAAAGAGAGCAGATGCCAATTCCTCCACATACAAGGAGCATCCAGTGCTGGCCCCAGGCCCTGTGGGGAGGGAATAATGCTTATGATATAGCTCTAGAGCCTTTCTCCTACTCCTCTTACAGACAAAGGCCTCAGAAAAAAACTCATATGGGAGTTCCCTTTCCTGGCCCTGGGTACCTTTGCATACAGTGCTAAGACATTTCATCAGCAGCAAAAGGGAAAGGACAACAGTTCCTACATGGACAATGGGAGATCTTTGTGCAAGGACACTGCTGGGACCAGCTTGTAGGGTGTTGTGCAAGCACCTGATGTTGCCTTTTGGAAGATGGGTCAACAGGCAGAGCAGAAGCGGTTGGCTTAGGCAAAGGGGGCCATACAACAAAGGTGGACTAATGACACTCCGGTGTGCTCACCACAACCTTCCTAAATCAAACTCCAGGTATGCCTCCACCAGCTGCAAGAAATTCTGAAACCATCTGGATTCACTGTTAAAATGCTGGCTTTTAAAGGTGAATAAACACAAGCTCTTCTGCTGAGAAAAATCAACTTTTCAGACCTGTTACAATGGACTTCTAAGAGAAAAAATAATTTTATTTAAGTATTTCAGGGGCTTCAATTTGCCTCATTTGTCCTGCATAAAACAGATGAAAGATAGCAAAGTGGTTAACTTCAGTAGGGCAGAAGCCCAGTGCCAGGTGTCTCTGAGCTACCCAACCCTGCTATGCAGAAATAGAGGCAAAAATAACCAGAATCCAAAAGTTTACTGACTCAACTGTCTTTTACTCCTGATCTGATAGCAAACCCAATTCAGCTGCAAGAAGCCATCAGCTGATATACAGGAGGACATCACTCCTGTGCTGCCAAGGTAGAACACAGGCAGTGTTGTATCAGCTGTCATAGAACACAGTCACAGCCAGAGCATCAGTGGGGCAACAAAAAAAAAAAGGTCTGAGATATTAGTAACAAAACACTGAAGCAAAGTAGTGGGACATCTAGTCCATTATTTGTTTTATTCTTACTAGCTTCTGAATATCTGAAACTCGAGGAAGTTAAAAACTTGGGGCTGAGGCAGGGAGGGGGAAATGGGAGAAAACATAGGCTGTGGTTGCCTTAACGGGTGTTAACCATGCTGTGCATACAGTGTCTAACTGAGCAACACCAGAGTGGGTTCAATGCTCTCCTAATTCTCAGGCTACCAGAGGCAGAAGCTGTCACAGTCAGCATACAGAAGTGTCTATGCTATTGCTGGCTTTTTCAGAAGAGTACAGAAGCATTAGAAATATACAGATTCATATAAAGGAAAAATACAGATATATATAAAAGGAAAAATTCCTGAAAGACCAATGAACTTCAAGGCCATGAGCAAGATGGCCATGAATCACAAGTATATGTCAGAATTGCACTGGAGGTACCATTTGTCTCACTGTGTTACTGTACCATTTGTTTCACTCTGCTTAGACTCTCAGGTTCTGCCTATTAGGAGGTTTTCTGTGTTATGTTTAATTTGTCCTTCTTAGTCTCTCTGCTTTACTTTTTGAGATCATATGTTCCATGTGTTGATAAGGCACACTGAAAGTTTTCTCCTCTGATATGACAAATTGTTTAAAAACCACAAGCAAGAAGAGCACAATATTTAAAAATAAAAATAAAAACAAACAAACAAAAAAGCTATCTCTTGTTACAGAATCCAAAATAGGCTATTTGATATCAGCTACAGACAGTCTCAGTCCAGCAGAGTAAAAAGGGAACAGTGTAAAAGATTTGTGCTATTATATTCAAAAACCTGGAAAGCCTGGAGTTAGGCTGCAACAAATGGGCAAGAACGCCTCATTTTTACGTTGTCAACACTTATTAGTATCTGGAGAAACAGTGAGCATTTTCATTCAAATCCACCTGTAAAGAGTCAGGTTTCAAGCTTTAACATCTTGCCTGTTTCATTTTTTAGAATGAAAGTCTAGTTGCATCTGTTCCTGTCCTGGACCCACACTGTTGGGAGCAAACCCACTCATTGTTATCAGTACGGGGCCAGGCTGTAATCATCCAGAGAGACTTGTATTTCCTGAGAAGAAGACAAGCATGATGGGAGGAGAGCACAGTAATGGAAAGCACAGTCCTTTTTGGAGCACAGTTTGTGACACAGGCATCATCAGCTTCCACCCCAGCTGGGGCTGTTTTCCCTGCTAATCTGGAGCCCTGGGTACCCAGGGCTGCTCTCAGGGTGTCAAGGGATGTTCATTAGTAGTAATACAAGCTCTTCAACCTGGAGCATTGAGTTAGTGTCTGAGTCTCACTGCTCCCCCCAGACCACTTTCTGCCCCATTACTTCAGTAGTGCACCTGCAGGAAGGAAGGTTGGAAATAGAAGACATGTCAGTAAGGTCTGAGCATCACCTGGCAGCCAAAATGTAGACTGGCCCTGGAGGAGGACTGCCATTATTCTCCACCCCTGCAGTTTCCCTCTTCTGCTCAGTGGGCTGCCCTACCAGCTTCAGAAGACCCTCTGCTCTGCAAGGGCTGACAAACAAGGTACCAGGTAGATCTAGGAGGTCCTCCTGCCTGTATGCTGTGAGACTGAAGGTGAAAAAGGTCTGTGCTTTTGTGGTGCATTTCTGTCTGTCTGGAAGCGTCTGGCTGGTTGCCATTGGAAAGCTGCCATTTTTGCCTTGTGATGCTGTTGAGTGGCCTGGAGGACCCTAGTATGCTTGGTTTCTGATAACCAGATAGGTTAGCCAGAGACTCCATCTGCTCCTTAGCTAAAATGTTTCCTTCTGCTGACCTGTCTCATCCGCATTGTTTCCTGGACTATGTGAGAGAAATCTCCCTCTTCAGCTATGGGCTTTGGCCTATATTCTTGTTTTGGTAAAGAACTGAAATCTGGACAGATATTGCTGCTTGTGCCGTTACCACATAAATAGTTCCAACAAGAAAAACCAATGGTTTCCCTGAGCAATTCCAAGGCTTTCATGACAATCCCATGCACAGAAAGCAAATCCACCAAAGCATCATTCTGATTTCAATCCAATGATTTCCCGTGGAAACAAGATCCACTGTTTAACTACTACTGATCAGCTTTTTACCCCATCAAACAGTGTGACTGAGCCTTTGCGTCAGTGTAAAAGGGAGCAGAATCTCCTGCTGACCTTCTCAAGTCCATTTTTAATATCATACTCTTCCCACTATGTCCCCCCAAATCCTTCAGCTCCAATCTCAGGATAAACACGGAGAGTTTTTCCAAGCTGCTTGCTGTTCTTTCAACTCCTTGCTAGATCCCTGTCTACTTCTACTATTCCATTCACAAAATGAAGCAGTAGGCAGCACTCCATCAAAAATGTATCACCAATTTATATGAAGGCATTCCAACATTTTCCCTATAGCTTTCCCATTCTGATTCACACATTTCTTAATATACATACTTGGGTCCTTGAGCACAACAGGGTATGCAGAAGAGCTCCTTGTTTGGATTTAAAAACAAAACAAAAATAATACTGAACTGCAACTGTGCTGAGGTACAAGCGAAATAAGCCACTCCTATTTCAAAAATGTCTGCAACACAAGTGTAGACTCACCTCAAAGGGACTTAGAATCCGAAGTGACTGGACCAAATTAAAGTTCAGAAGCAAAGATAGATAGAGAGACAGTAGTAGAGGCAGGGAAAATGCTTGTGAGTCCTGAACAAAGACCAAGACTGTGAATGAGCAGTGTGGCTCTGGATTTCTCCCTGGGAAACAGACAGTTGGGCTGGTTACTTCTCTGTCCTGTGTCAGCTCAGACAGGCTAACATAACGGAAAGGGAACCGACACAGAGGGCTGTTGGAATAGATCTGCCTCCATGGTCTGTTTTTCTGCATCCAGCCTACTTTTTTCAGAATCCCCTAAGAGGCTCTTTTTTTTCTTTTATTTTCTTTTTTTCTTTTCCCTGAATCATGTATTAATTTCCAGTTCTGTCCAGTGTGAATCATGAGAAATAGTTCCATTCCACAAGCTCTCCTCTAACAGATCTGTACAAATACTGTCACCCACAAGACGCTGAAACTTTGACTGACCTACTTGTGGCCAAAGTTTAACTTTCAACAAGGAAATAAGCAATGCCTTTGATCCAAAAGTTTAAAGGAGAAAAGCAGGAGAAAACAAAGATAAAGCCAACTAGTTATCACTGAAAGGCATAATAAACTATACAGTATATTTTTTCAGAGTAGGGGGAAAGGATTAAATAGGAAACTCTTAACTTATGTTCCTCATTCCAGAAGTCTCAGGGATTCCTTACGGATGGTCGGGGTTACAAATAGGTATTTATCTTGCTCTTTGTTGTTTGTTTCTTTGTCATTTTCTTACTGGCACCTCTGGTCCCAGAACAGACACTAGATAGGAAACTACTGCAGATGCTTTAACAAACTTTCTTACTCAAAGTGACAATTCCCCAGGAATCTAATTCATGCCATATATGATACTGAAGTGAAAAAGAGATCCTTGATTTCTTCCCTCCCACATTTCCAACATTGATTTTCTAATCTGTTTCCATCTATGCCTTATTTAGAATAGAACATTTCCAGTAGCGATAATGTCCTCTCTCTAGCTTTAAGAAGAGATTGCTTTGCCTTTAGAAAGCGGAAGTTGAACAAAACAGAAGAAAATTAGCTTGACTTTGACCTTCATTGGAAATCAAATCTTGTAGCAGTAAAGAATCAAATAATAAAATGGAGACAGACTTTTCCAAAGATTTTATAGCAGCCACTTTCCACTATTGGGACCCATTTTCAGATGCAATCCAACTCCCACTCTGACTCCTCTGTGGGCGCTGTTGTTCATAGAAGGTAACCTTTTCCACTGTCCAAAGTGAAGTTCTCAATGCTGACCCATGCATCATTAGCCACTTTCTTTGAGAAAGCTCTTTGCTAACAGGTTTAACTACAAATGGAGGTTGCAAGCTTGTCTTTGATAGCTGGAGGAAAAGTTTGAGACTGTCTAGGCCTGCTGCTGCAATGCTGATTGCAGCACTGGGGAAAAGCCTGTCCTGAATGAAAGAAACATGCTACTTTGGGTTGGACAAGAACAGCAACTCCAGGGGAGAGAGGAAGATGACCAGGGAGGATGAATGAATGGGCAGAGGAAGGTTACGCTGTTCTTTCAGGACTTTATTCCTAACAATACAGGATGTAATCTCAGTGTTGGGTGATCTGTTCTGCTTAGCAGGCGTGCTTTTTTTGTATAAGGCTGTTCACTAGAAAAAGATGCATGTGAATACTACTGGCTAAACTACCTGCCACATCTTCTTCATTGTCATTTACTGAACTCCCTCTTCTCATCTGGGTCAGCCTCCTGCTTGCTCCCCCGTATTTTCTCCTAGTGCTTCATTCCCCATCTCTCCATCTGTCCCATGCTGCAGACTTTCACCAGCTGTTCATCTGAAACATGGGGACCCCTCTCCTCCTCTCCAGAGGGAGGAAACACAAGTGCCTTGGTACAAGCATGCTGTTCTTTCACAGACGAGTTGCAGATCTGTAAGATTTTTCTGGAAGATCCCAGGAGAAACCTGCTGCTGGCAAAACCCCTGCTGGGTTGGCAGACCTGCAGCACCTCCTGTCCTGCACTGAAGGTCCTACTGAAATTACGTTAAAAATTGAAAAGTACATTAAAAATAGAAAAGGCTTTTGACTGGCTCCAGTGTTACAGCAGAAGAGGATAGCATGCCTTGTCAGATTCATACTGATATGTAGATTTAAAGATGCGTGTAGTTAAGTCTCACTGAATTCAATGGATTGCATCAGAACATGAGGCTAGGTATTAGGTTTCTTGCTTTTGTCTGGGGACAGGCTAACTTCTGTTTTTTTGCTCAGAGAATGTTAAATGAGGAAATTTGTTTTGCTTTCCCAAAACTTTTTTTTTTTTTTTTTTTTCCTATTTTAATTCTGAATATGCACTTCACTGAAGAAAACTGGTTTTGCCAGACTGTGTCTGGCTTGGGGCCCAGTCACCCATTGTCCCCTCTCTGACAGTGGCCAGCACCAGATGCTTTACAGAAAGGTGTAAGAAGCTCTGTTAATGCTCAGTTATGAATAAGCAGGCCCCGGGGAAAATTTCTTCCTAAGTCCTCTTAGCTAGAGTTTGGCTTAAGTCCTGATGCCCAAGGATTTATATTTCTTCCAAAATCTCTCGTTTATTTTTAAGTATTAACCGTTATGAGTCTGGCTAACATTGCTCTCCATATTATGCCTAATCCTGTTTTGAACAGGCCTGCAGCCTTGGCTTCAGCTATATCCTTTGGCAGTGAGTTCCATAAGCTAATTGTGTGCTGTGTGAAAAAGTGTTTCCCTCTATTAGTTTTTACTTCTTTTTGTTCAAATAAAAATTATTTTGTTATTTCATCCCTTCCTCTCCTTTTCCTGTTTTCCTCACTAACAGATATCTACCCCAGAGCTGCTGCAGAAAGGAGAGAGACATTTATTACCTGTGCAAGTTGTGCCAATGGTTCAAAGACAGGCAGTGGGGTGGAAGGCATCACCCAACCAACCCCAAGTAGTCTGCACACTGATGTGCCAGCCCTTGAAAGCAGGGATTCTGTAAATAAGTTTTCATTCTAAGTGTGTTTGGAACAGAAACTTGGGTTTTCTTGAATTTTATTGTAACAAATTTTAATTTTGAATACTTTAGTTCAGCCATCTGATTTATTATTGATATCATATATTCCATGCTTTGTTATAGATCAGTGGCCTTTAGAGACAGAACTGGCAAAATTTGCTAATAGTTGTCAGCCAGCATTCCTCCTTATTCATTAGAGACACTTTCTCAGAAAAGAGACAGATGGCAGTGCCAGCAACATACTTCCTTGGAGATTTTCCAAAGGGAAAACATCCGTAAGCTAAAAGCTGAGCTTCCTGAGAACCCAAGTAGGAAGATTCCCTGTAACCCAGGACTCACTCTTGCAATGTGCTTCATATCTGTAAGTATATGGCATTATGAGAATGTGAAAATTAGTTTGCAACATCACTGTATGCCACCATGAAGGCTCTCTTCTGGGAGAGCAAACTGCCAGGTTAGTAGTGGCAGCCACCCACATGGTCTCAGGCTGAACGGTATCAGCTGGTCTTCTCAAAGATCCATGACCCATGGCTGGCTCTGCAAAAATGCATAATATTTGTAGCACTGATATCTTCTGACTTCAAAAACACGGCATTGCCTTACAGTTAACAACTGAGCTGGTCACTATTCTGATAGTTAGCTTGTATTTCACAAGGCCTTGTCTCCACAATCTTCTAGAAAAAACAGATTTTAGTCTTGCAGCCACATTAATCAGTAAGCAAAGCAAGCTTTCTAGAAAAAAAAGATTTTAGTCTTGCAGCCACATTAATCAGTAAGCAAAGCAAGCTGTCTAACTAATACAGATCTGGATCTTACAACTGATCCAATTTAACAAATCAATATCAGTGAGATTGTGGCAGACCAGCCCACTCAATCATTGTCACCTTCTGAACTGGAGTTAGTGAAACTGCTTCGTTTACAACAACTACTTACTTAATGGCAGAGTAACAATAGTAAGGCAGTTTCATTCACTGGTAGCTGGTGGTCAGGGGATTCAAGGAAGCTAGCTGAACAGAAAGGACAACTGCTGCATGAGGCATTCAAGTTCATGAATATGATGTTGGGAACTCTGAGAGATGACCTAAGACGAAGTAAGAGGAATGTACGGTGCCAAACTCAGACTACCATAGTACCTTTAAGAACAAGTTGTTCAGCCAATAACTGCAAAAAACTCAGTGAAAGATGGCACAAAAGCAGCAAACACGTGGTAACTGCAAGCCAGCCACACTGCAGTTTTCCTTTGCAGTTGCTCTGAAGGTTTGGACTTTGTCTTATGTCAAAGAAATCTGCATCACAGCCCCTTGTCTTAATTGTTCTCACAGTAAAGTCATTGCTTCAGATGTCTGGAGTCATGGTGTCATGACAACAGGCTGTGAGAGCATAAACAGGTGTATGACTTCACTGTGAGACTGGGCAAAAGATCAGCAGATATTTACCCAGTCCTGGGTGTTACTAAGCAGTAAAAATTAAAAATAATAACACTAACACATGCAAATGAAAGGCAGAGAAGAACACAGCTCTTGCACAAGTCTTTACTCATGGTTACAGACAAGCACAAATTGTGCTGTGGAAAGAATGTGTTCTGCACAATTCTCCTTTTTCAAACAGTTTGTGGGAAAAATAAAAGTGAATTTTACAGAGGTCTCCTTACAAATCATATAGAACTGCCTGTATTTGGAATCCTGTACAACAGTAATGTTTTCTTGCAATCTTAGTTTTACTTCAATATTAACACTGAATAGGGCATTGGTCCTCAGTAAAGGCCCCTTGCTTGACATGCAATAGTCTAGCTTTACTTGGCAAATAAATGCTAACTTCCTCTGACCTTGATGTTGCAGCAAATTTCTCTGCTTCTCTGCAAAACCAGAACCCCAGTACCCCATGCATGGGTAGATGGGTCCTGTGTATTCAGAGCTTCTTGCAGAAACAGATGCTTGTGTTTTGCTAGCTGTGCTACCGGAGGCATTTTCCTATTCTTTTGAACTGTGTTCTGGCTTGGTTTTCTGTGTGCACACACCTTTAGAGCTCAAAAGCAAGAGGACAGGTTTACCTGAGTATCAAAATAGCCACACTTTTCAGTGGGAGTCATTAGTAAAGATTAGGAGTCTAAAAATCTTTGTAATTGTCTCCCCAAGAGACAAGAAGATAGCCAAGGATGTCCTAATCTTCAGTGGCATTCAAATACTAACAAAATGATTCCAAATGCTTCTGAGACAAAGACCATAGTAAAAGCACCTTGTACTAAAAATAGGCACAGGATGCATATTGGTTCTCTGCAGTGCCATTTTTGTAGGCTGAATGCTTCAATGACGTTAGGAACACAAGGATCCGTGGTGTTTTTTCCAACCTCACCTCTATTTCACTAGCTCCTTAAGCCCTACATAATATGTCATCATATTGGAGAGAGAATGTCCTTTCCTGACAGCTGTTGTCTTCGCTGATTTGGTTCTAAGCAAAGTCTTGCACACAAGGAAACATTTTGAGTCTTGGATATACTGCTTCTGGTGAGTCATGGAGCAAGGGCAGAGTGCAGAAGGAGCTGCATTTAGCAAACAGGAAAATACCGCAAGCCTTTTACTCTTCTGAGCTGCCTCATTTTTCTTTTTCTCTTCAGTGTACATGATACCACTCTGCCCCCTTACCTCTCTTCTAAGGGGTCTCAAGGGCAGAAGAGGATGATGCAAAGCTCATTCTTGATCTAAAATAGATCCTCCTTTCTGCACAAGCATGGTCAGATCTTTCCAATTTTAGGATGCCTGCTGTGCCATTGGTGATATACAGGCAGAGTGGGCTACTTCCTCTGGTCTCTGACCCCACTGAAGAACCATTATTCTTACTAGGACTTATGTTTATCCCTTGAGATGGATCTTAATGGATTTCATGAGTTGGGCAAGGGCTGCATCTCATGGAACCCATCTGATCTATAAATTTGCAGTACCTGGGAGAAAGCTACACGTAGCTATGTGGCCCTGAAATATGGCAGCTACAGCTGGGGACCTGGCTACCAATGTGCCTTCTTCTCTACATTACCAGCTGTGTAAAAGCACAGCTCCGAACTCATGAAATTCTTCCTTGATTTCCTGCTGTTGCATTCACACATGTGCCTCAAGAATGGGGTATGGGCATGGAGTAGACGTGAGGTGACAAAGAGAGAAGATAGCATACAACAGTCAGTCTGCAAGTGACCACAAAATGAATGATAGCAGAAAAATCTGCAGAGGATGTTCAAGGATACATGATTCCCAATTAGATACATATGAGCAAACTCCTACTTGATGGCCACAGCTCTCTGGTGAGTCGCACTGCTAAGTACAAAAGCAGGAGAGGGCAACATTCACCCCGCTTGCCTGTTCCTCTGCAACATCTCCTCTGAACACTACTTCTGCCTTTTCTGATTAACCCTCAGCTACTAACTGCCAGAGGACAGTGGAGGACCAAAGGAAAAGGGCTGGAAGGCTGGAACCGTGTAGTAGGATACTGGACAGTAAGAAGCTGAACTTCATGTTCATAGCCAAACCCAACTCATTTCAGCTCAGAATACTCAAGATTTTACCTGTCACATGAATATATGGTAAACAGAATAGGTCCCCATCCACCACTACATTGAAAGATCTAAGAGATCTAAAGCTCTCACAGAAAAAATGCAGCCAAGAGGATTTGTTTTATTGCCATCAGAAAGAACTACAATTGGAAAATCCTGGAAGAACTTGTAATTTACTGAGTGCAGGCTTGGTGTTGTAGGCACAGTGGGGACACTATGAGATGCTGTGTATCTTATGCCACAGCTTCTAATGAAGCACAGGAATGATCTGGAGGGAAAAGCTTGTGCCAGCTGATTTGGGCAGAAAGAATTAACACAGTGCAGCAGAGCTGTAGATGCAGCCAAGTAGCTTGGACTGAAAATGAACTGGGGTTGCACTCCAAACTGGGAAGGCTTTATGTCCCTAACAGTTATTAAGGCAGGGCTGTGTGAAGTGCCACAGCCACTCTGCCATATCTTCGTGCTGCCCAACATTTTTTGCATGTTAAGCATAGGAAGAAAGAGGATATCTGGCATCTTGGTATAACAGATGAAATGCTGCTGCTCAATTAAAAGAGGTGGTGCTTTGATATGGACTTATGCCTGCTTGTGCTTACATGCTTGCAAAGGTAAAAAGGGATGAATCAGCCTCATTCCAACACTGCCTGGACTGCTAGCAAATTAAGGAGTATGAAACTGGAAGCATCCACATTCTCTCCAGTGATGCAAAACAGGATGCCAAAAAGAGAAGGAATGCTAAGATGATTATAAAACTGACAATAAACCTCTATTAATATGTAGCTAGATCACTGCAATTTTTTAGTCTCCTGACTTAGGAAAGATTTCATGTAACTACAAAACCCAAGCCAGAAATTTGGAGGAGTTTATTTGGTTTATCTATTCCTCTAGGGCTACTATGCTGCACTCTTTACACAGGCCAGTGCATTGGCTTTCAATTAGGACAACAGAAAAACATAAATCTAAGTTTCTTACCACAGTTTTTTCTGTATATCATCCTTCCCCTCCACTCCATCCAGTAGTCACCAGAGACATGCAAAAATAGTAATTCTGAGTTTTTATGTTTGACAGCATTCCTCCCTTCTCCCATTTATTATCCCTGACTTTCTGAAACTACTATTCCCTGGGAAGAACTAACTACACGCACATCACAAATGGACCAGTTTCATTTGGCTGGGGGAAAAGAAGAGATTAATTTCAGGCTTAACGAAGAAAGCTAGTCACAGTCTTAGCTACAGAGGGACCACCAGCTCTTCTTTGTTTTGAGAGAGCAAAGCCTGCTTTTCACAGCAGCAATGTCTGCAGCTCCCAAACAGGTTTCAGAACCATCATGGTGGGGAAAATCAGTTGCATGAGTGTGATGTTAAAAGTGGGTTTTTGACACTACTGACATTTCTGAAATGCTACTTCTTAAGGACTTGGACGCTTGTTCTGTACCAAGGCAGGGTAATAATACTCGGAAGAGCTTTGCTGTCATGATACATAACACTGAAAAGGAATGTGAGGGATGTGTGGAGGTGGAAAAGGAAAACACAGAAAACAAGTGGCTTTTGGAGAGAAGAGCTCTGCATTATATTCATTGGAAGGCAACATGTAAAAGCTTTACAATAAATTACTGCACTGTGACTTGATGAGGTGTCTGTGATGGGACAGGATACAAATAAAATCACCATCTCCATTCTGTGACTCCTAAACTGCATTTAAAGGTAAGTTTTAAGGAGTGCATTTAAAGCCAAAATGTGATGTGGGAATCTGAGACCACTGCATAGTCTTCTTCCTGAAATGCTTCAGGTTTACCAAAAGATACTACCCCTCAATGCTCATGGCATATTTTTGTGCTCCAGGAAACTGGGGATGGAGGACACGAGGTACACAGCCTGTGATAGACACCATGAGCTGGGAAATCCCTGAACAAAGCCCTGGCAGCTCTGCATGAGCAGTTACAGGGAGACCAGCAAATGATGCGGTCTCTTTTTTATGCTGACTTACTTGCTACACTGTTTTTGTCATTTTGAATGCAACTTTCACCAGAGCCACAATGCAACTAATGAATCAAACACGTCCCAGTTAAGATGAGACACAGAGTCAGGCTGTCTTTCACAACCCAACGGGTGCCGTTCTAACATGACAGGTAGAAAGAGTAGCAAAGCAACTAGCCAAAGAATGACCCAAACCACACACACACACATGCACACACACGGAGATGCATGCACATACACTCACTATTAGATTGAAAAGACTAAACAAAAGAGTCTCCTCCAATGCCAGAAATATTGTATGCTCATTAAAATACTGGCCAGACTGTTTTATGATTACTATCCCAGGACTTTAAATGATGGCTGAGTTTGAGATGAGGCTTTCAGAACAAAAACTGCCAATTGAATAGAGGAGGGAAGTTCAGACGAAGAGAGTGAAAGGGATTTAGACATATCGGAGAAAGTTTTCTCCAAGCGCAGCCAGAATTAGTTTGACAAGTAGACACTGTTTCAAAGCCAATGTTCTTTGTGTCTGCTGGGGCATTATCTTAGATGACCAAGAAATTATGGAAATGAATGGAAGAAGCGTAGCAGCATAAGCTATTTAACATTACTCACAACCTCTCATAGCAAATCAAAAGGGAAAATAGAAATGTGGCCTGTGCTACATCCTCTCAATGCAATTGGAAGGATCGCTGATCATGCCAGCTCTTATCCCTGTTTTTTTTTTTTTCCTTTGCTTTTGTTAATTTTTAATTTGCTCTCCATTTGCAGTTTAAAGCTGCAGCAGCAAGTGAATCAGCTAGTCTGTATCTTTCAGCTAAATGTAAATCAGATCATTCATAAAAATAAAGAAATATGAAAGGAGAGGAAAGTAGAGAACAGGAGGGCAGAGGAAACCAAGAAGAACAAAAAACCCTCTGCTTCAGGGCAATGTGTGGTCTTCAGTCACAATCCCAGAATCACTCTTCCTGCAGATAAGGAACACTCGTCAAACACATCTCAACCTAGCATACAATGCTGACTCATTCCAGGACACAGATCACCTTTATTTTCCCTTAATGGTGAATCAAGCAGCTATGCCAAAAGTGAAGTCAGCTTCTTCTGTGCTCTCAGGAATCCTGCAACTAGTGAGTTTCTCTTTCAAGTGTGCCCTTCTCCTGTCTTTCCAAATCTCTTTCTGGGAGAACAGGGTTACCACAGTGCACAGATCTATCTCTTCCTAGCAGAAACCCACTAAATCAAAAAAATCTGGTGCTGACATTTCTTTCCTGCCCATAAAGTGGCTCCTTCATCGCCACTTTATGGCATGTGTAACCCTTGAAGGCAGAAATATTTCATGCACTTTGATCACAATAGCAACAGGTACTATGCCACAAGCATAAACTGGGTGCCACTGGAAAGAATTACCACACTACCACGATGAATGAATCAAAGGAACAGATGTGCCACTGGGGAGCTGGCAGGAGCCTAGTGGGCCAGTAAATCCTGACCAGAGCAGACCTCTAGGACCACTACTAGAGGTCAGATCCCCCATGCAGACCACATACCACAACAGATCACACCCAACTAAGACAAAGTTTCAAAGCCAATGGGCAAAAAAGTCAGAACAAAGATAGACATGGGAGTTAATGCTCACACTGAGGAGTTCGGAAAGGAGCCGAGTGTACATAGTTATATGAAAAATAGGATACTGCCTACTACTGTTGGACACCAACATACTTTGCCTCCCCTAAACATTAGCTACGCTGTTACCTTCTTGTTAAGTGATCTGATAATGTAAATGACACATAATGTGGAATATATACACTTTACAGCATAGTCCCTGCAGCCACATTACTCTGTACCTTTAAGAGTAACCTGTGTGAGTGACTGTGAGCACATCCACTTGGTGAACGCAAGCTGTCCTTCAGCACAGGCAAATCTGTTCTTCAAACACTTTCCTAGTCTTGCTCTCAGAAGTATTAAAAAAACCTTTTCCACTGAAACTTTCCAAACTGTGCTCTGCAGCACGAAACAGGGAAAATTTCCACTTGAACAGTTAAAGCTGTCTAAGTTGTAAATGAGAGGAGGCATGGGCTTATAATGGAAAACATTGTGCAACCCTGGCTGCAAGGTATTGGCCATCAGATTCCCTGTAGTACAATTTAAATATTAGATGTTTAAAAGAAATTCATGTATTTGTTTTCCAAGATTTCTAGGCAGTTTTTTTTTTTTTTTTTTTTTTTTTTTTTTCTGTTTCTGCACAGCCCTGTATAGCTTTCTTTATGCTTTACTGCATGTAAGAGAGTGGTAATGATGTCATTCACTGCTGCAGAGGAAATAAAAAGCTCTGAGCTTAGATCTTGGCAGGAAAAAACAGTTTTGCACTTAATCTCTAAACAAGTGTTTAAATAAAGTTTGTTTTGCTTGAATGCTAGTCAGGGTCTGACAGGAGGTTTCCCCAGGCATCCAGTCCCTGGACAGATGAAAAACTGAGGCAGAGCAAGGGGAGAGAAAGCAGCATGTTGCTGTTGGCTCCATTACTCAGTGAGCAAATGCCTCCCTCCTCCCTCATCCTCTACCCTCCCCCCAGCATGGCTGGGACTGTTACTTCACACCTGAGAAGTGTGAAGTGCTTACAAACTGTAAGCACTGAGTTTACGTAAAAATTGCTTATGTAAAAGATGTCTCTGGAGGCAATCTGTGAACCATGACATGCAGAAATAATTCATGTGCCTGTAGCACAACTAAAAACAAATACAAAGCAGCAGGTAACCCTGATTTCATGGCTGCTGTTGTTTAATCTTTGTTTCTGGTAAATGATATAGCTAACAATGACCCATAATGCAATTACGTCAAGTTTGGAGGATGACAGAATTGAATGAAGAACACAATTCAACTTCATCTTATGCTCTCTTATTACTAGGATATGTGATGAAACCTCATCTGTACACAGTAAGGGAGTGCAGAGAGGCAATGGCAGGCAGGGGGGACCCTAATCACACTCTGTCTGTCCTCTCCAGGACATAACAGGAGCCACCAATCCCAACCATCAGTCTAGCCCAATGGAGAACTTTCAGGAGCAGCTTTCAAACTAATGAGAGTTGCTGCTTGTAGAAAACTCCTTACAGACACAAAGGAAGATCATTCTGGTATTGCACAAATCTAGTGGATGCTGTAGCTTCACCTTAGTAAGGCTATCAGACTAGCAAATAGAACGTATTTGTTCTTTTTAGGAGTATAAATCATGGTCAAGACGAGTCAGTACAGAACTAAATACAATAGCCACACTTCTTTGTATCCTGCCCAACTCAAAGCATTCATTGGACTTTCAGTCCCATGAGACCAGAGACACTGTAGCTTAGTCCTCTGTTTAGGTGCGTGTAAATGCAATTTACACCTCCTCGAGCGGAGGTGATTAAGGAAAAGGATTGAATGTGTTCATCCTTTCTTCTTCCCATAGAAAGATTTCCTTTCAAAAATAAATAAATAAAACTGACAAGGATAGTTCCTGCTTCAGAAAGGGAGACCTTAAAACAATTTGAGGGAATTAACATATCACATAGAGAAATATTTTTTTAAACAAGATGGTTTGGTGGAAAACAGAACACAATCACTTTACAAACTGTATGTTCAATTTTCCTGTCTATTGTAAGACAATCTGTGCAGATGTTTTTAGTAATATTAGGTCCCTTGGTGTAATCAAGATACTATCCTTTTTTTTTTTTTTTTTTTTTTTTTTTTCCCTTTTTCTTTTTTTGGGCTGCAAAATATTTTCTTGAAAGACATCAGGGACACAAAGCACACGTTGTATTTCAGAGTAGGGTGTTATAACTGGAGGATACTGACTGCAACTTGAAGGCAATAAACTTGTAGTGAAATACAGAGTAACAGACTCTTCTTGATAAACAGCCTGTTATTATAATATCTATCTTGTGTCAGGTTACAATAAGGAAAAGAACCAGCACGACAGTCACTTTCAGGAGAACAAAATTCAAGGAAGCAGGGCATCAAAAATGTCACTCAGCACAGCATCTTGTTACTGTATATCCAAGCTAATATCCCAGATGACTATAACTCATCTCACCTCTGACAATTTCTTCACAATCTGCCCTCTAACCTATTTTTGCTTCCTGGTGTTACTCCAAAGTTTTAGAGATGTAGCTGTTTGTGTTGGCGGACAATCACTAAGCTTTGGTGACAAGATGCCCAGCACAGTGCCAGATCCTGGCCCATAGGCTCTATGGCTATTGCATGAGGAAACCTCACTGCTGCTGTGGGCTAGATCCAGAAGAAACAGGATGAGGAGGGACTGAGGGGAGTGGTAAATCCACAAAAAAGAGATCCCATCTGAAATACTGCAATATAGGGTCTGTTGTCTGCTTTCCTGCTCCTTTCTGTCACGCTCCTTGGAGACCTGCTCAGAACACAGCTGCTCCAACCCATAAGAATTGCCTTCTACTTTCCAGCCCACATTCGTTTGCTCTCTGTCCCTCTCACTGATGCTTTTCCTGCCTTAGGAAGTCCAAAGTCCATCAGATCAGCTCCAATAGGACTGCTCTCCATTCCATATGGTTGGTGCCTTCCAAACTGGCTTCTGCTCTCATTCCAGCTCCTAAATGGGAGCTCATGCTGTCTGACACCTCATGGGTTTCTTCATCGTTGTGTCCCTAGCTCCCAAGCAGTGCTGACGTAACTTCAACATGCAGTTTTGACCAAGTGCTCACCAGAAAACCAAATTTTAATTGCCTGTCATTACAGACTTTGCATAGCATTTCAGACTGGGCTATTAATGCCAAAAGAGGAGAAGATGTGGTGCCCCATCCCTGGAGGAACTCAAGGCCAGGTTGGATGGGGCCTTGGGAATCATGAGCTGGTGGGGGGCAGCCCTGCCATGGCTTTTTTTTTTTTCTTTCATTGTACTGCAGTTAGTGCTTAGATCTTGTGAAGCAGATCTTCTGCACAGCTCTGAAGATAAAGAAAAGATAGCTGAGCATTTAGAGCCCACTGAAGTCTCTTCAGGCCTTTACTACCTCAACAATTTCATCTAATCCCACATGGTTCTTATATTCCTGAAGAACCTCTTTCAACTGGTAATTTAGAAGTTTAACTTCATGGAGGACATGCTCCTTGTATCTGCAGTGGCTTTGGCTTGACAGCATCTCTCAGTGATGTCTCCTCAGCTGATGAACACATGTAGCTATGCCCCTGCCCCAGCATCACAGTTGCTGGGTAGTTATAGGTGTGCTGCTTGAACACACTGTGTGTGTCCCTGAGCTTGTCGAGCTTGTGAAATTTACTGTTAGCCTCCGAAATAACACAGATCACTTGCTGTCTGTTCTAATATATTTGTGCTGCAAATGAACCAAGAACATTTTTTGAAGAACCTTAATATTGCATCCCACATATCTTTGTTCATAAGCCAAGTGATTTTGCCGCCAATGCTCAACAGTCTGGGTGCGCTTATAGAGGTCTGTGAATTGCTGCCCTGTCCCATAATCAACACACCTTGCTCCCCTTCAGCCCACAACAATCTGAGCACATTCTTTATTCAAAGGCATGTTTTAAGAGTTGGAATCAGCCTATTTCTGGCAACATGGATAATAATCAATAGCCAATAGCTTCGCACATAGATATAAAAGATCTCAGTTCAGTCATGCTATCTGCTCTGATTCATCTGTTGAGCTCTTTGCATGCAGTCTGACTCTCCACTACTGCCAAGAGTCACAGCAGTTGGTAGAAACAGGACACCCTGAGAAATCATACTCTGTTTTCAAAGTGCTGGAATAGGAGGAACTACAATGACAGTGTCCTTAGACACTGTCCCGTGGGACTTAGGTGCACTGAGAGAGCACATCTCACAGCTCAGAAATCCACCCTGGGAGAGCAAGGCAGGTGAGGATCCTCAAACACCTGAATACCTTTCACACTAAGACAAAGAATCTGATAAAAACAAGATTCAGAAACCAGCAGAATCCTCCAGGGCCAGATCCTGTCCAGGCCAAACAATGTGATTGTACATCACAGTACTTCTCTCTGGCTGACCAGGGCAGAGGGTATCTGTTGAGTCACATCAGCTCCTTGTTTGATTCCTCATTTTTCTGTCTGCTTCCTGCCACAGAGCCCCTCCATGTTTTGCACAGCTTGGAGCTACAGACAGGCACAGTACTTAGGAAAATGCCTAATTGTTCTTATTCAGCACATTTCAGCTGTGAAGTAACTCAAGCCATATTATCCCATCCTTGCAGCTCGACCTCTTCTCATTTCCTGATGCTATCCCTAAACACACTTATGCAGAAACAGCTCTCAGTCCCCTTGGGGCCCCAACAGAAGGCTCTGTGCATCTGCCTGCTGGGCCCTGAGCAAGGCAGTGTTCATAAAGGAGGTGTCAGGGAAAGCCTTATGTGAGCAGCAAAGAAAGCAGACAATAACAAAATGCACCATAACGTGTGTATCTTCCTACTGGTCTGGTCTGCCTCACACTGATTCAGCAGTGACCACTCTCCCTTCCTGATATGATTTTGCAAAGGGCAGCTGATCTGGAAGCTCCTAGTGAAATGTCTGCTCAGGAGAATCAGCTTTGCCTGGCAACTCTATCTTCTCATGTCAAGTACACTCTATTTTTTACTGCTGAGGAAGATGCTCATGGCTGATTCTGCTGACAAGAGGGTTTTCTTTTTCCTCAAATCACACTTAAGATGATAGAAGCACTATAGGACACATGTACTTAAAGGTAAACTGCTTAGCATTGCCTGCATGGTGCTAAGCCATAGGATTGATCTCAAGGAAGCACTGCCACTGGGCAAGGACATGGGGAACGAGTGCAGCCAGGGACACTGCAGGGAACAGGCAGTGTTGGCCGTGCAGAGTCACACGAGGCCTGGGAACAGCCTGGCTCTTGGCTTCAATTACTAAGCAGCAGGACTGCACTTCAGAGACCACTTATCACGGCAATAAATCTTGCTCCTCACTGAGCACATGTGGAAGCTGAGACATCTGACAGGGGGCAGGGCTCGTATAGGCAGGGATGAGGAAGCACAGCCAAGCAGCAGTTTGTACAGGGCTGTGCATGGTCCCACTGCGATGACTGAAACAATAGTTTGGGTTCAAGGCTGCTTTCTGTATCAATGTTCTTGGGAGCTGGAGAGATGGCAGTGAGAAGAAGGGGATTTTGATGAAGAAATCTCTTAAAAAAAAAGAGAGAAAACAAAATTTAAAACAAATGCACAAATTGACAGCTTCTATACAAAGCCCCACAGACTCCTTGCCAGGCTGCTGGCAGGATGAGGTGAGGGCAGGGACCATGCCCTGCCCAGCTCCCATTTTGATTGCGGTATTTGCTGCGGAGCGCGTGAAATGTCAGAACCTTCTCACACCATCTCTGCACCCGGCTGCTGCACCCAGCCGTGAGTCAGCACCAGATGCTTACAGCCTTAGGAGTCTCAGCTTCAGCACTGATAAATCCCTGCAGCTCCAGTGGCCACAAGAGCTCCTCAGAGCAGCACCATCTGGAAACATGCTCCTGTATGTCTCTGGGGGCTGTGAAACCCATAGCTGCTCCTGCTTGGCCAGCCCCACACAAGGGTCCCATTTTTCCTGCTTCCTGAGTCCATTTTCACTCCTCCAAATACATAAAAGGATTTTGGCGGATGTGAGAGCTGGAGTCCTTTATTTACATTGTGCATGCAGGGTTTGCTTCATCCCTAATCTAAACAAAAGTCTAAATGAGTGCAAATGATCATCAGGATTTTGAGTGAGTGCTTGCGTGCATGCATGCAGGGGACTGCAGCTTGCTTCTGTCCTCCCGGGGAGAAAACAACCATTTGTAAAACCTGCACACACCTACCTTGGAGACAGAGTGAATATACATTATGTATAAACCAGCAGAAGCCTATTTTTAGCTACAAGGCAATGATAGTGTATCTGTCAGTGCAGCGCTCAAACCTCAGCCCATGTCTGTCATTTTTCTTCACCTCTTCCTGTTTTTAACCATCCCTTCTCCAGACTTTCCCATTCTTATGGAAACTGGGAGGCATTTTATGAAGTTAGCAATGAGATTTCATCTCCACACACGGACAATGAATCACCCATGGCTTCTTCCCCACTTCCATCGTTAGCTTTTACAAGGAAACCCAACAATGATTCTATGATCACAGAACAGTAACATCACTGTCTTATCCTGGAAGTGCTGCTAGAAGTAATACTGGATTTTGTTTCTCTCTTTTTTTCTGCATTTTTTTTTTTTTTTTTTAATTAAAGGAGGGAAGAAGTTTGTCTGCATTACAAGCCTATACACTGAGAAGAGCAGGACCTGAATCATAATCTGGATAGCATATCCTTCTGTTCTACGTACCACGCCATACCTAACAGTATAAAACCCTGAAACATTCAGCTGAGCCATTTGACTCATTCTAACCCTGGCATTGTTCCCCCAGGCTCAACTCTATCAAGCCTTATTTTATCCCCTTCCCCTTTCACACCTTGAAGCTCCCTCAACAAGCCCTGCCAGCTCCACTAGGGCCCATTTCCCCCTTTGAAACAAGTGAGACCCATCTGCAGCCATCAGGCCAGGCACCAAGTGAACAGTTCCATGGTCAAAAAAGCTAAAATTCCTGCGATGACACCAGCCTCTCAGCCATGTGTTTATCAGATACTGGTCTTCTCAGTAATCCTTGCTGCCACCGAAACGATGGAGGAAAACACCATCTGTACGGATCCATCAACTTACTACCTCAGTGCCCTGAAGTACCTTCTGATAGCCTTCAGGCTTCTCTCAGCAACTTCATCACTGCCAGCCTGAACTATCAGTAGGGGGTAACAATCAGAGGGGTGAACCAGACTAGGGAGTCTCCTAGGAATGTTCCCGACCCAGGCCCCAGGGAGGCAGCACACTTCCCTACAGGTACAGTCTGGCCAACACATGAGGCCCTTCATTCTCCTCAGAAGGGTGTCACCTATGACAATACTCTTCTTTCTTTGTTGGAGGAAGCAGTCTTGAGGTGTGGGGTCAACCATTCACTCTAGACAACCTCCTGGGTGGACCTTCCACAGCATCCCCACTTACCTCTCCCCTGAGATGCATGGCCTCAAAACTATTATGTATGGGGACCTGGGGAATAGAGATAGACAGGGACAGGGTCTCTCTGCAAGGCCTAGCTGAGATCTATTTCCTTCCTACCAATCTCTCAGGTCCCCTGCTGATGGTAGCAGGGCTGGGGGTCCGCCACTGTTTGGGATGTATCACCCAGGTGCCTTTCTTGTGGGTATGGCAGAGAGTTGATCCACCAGTTCACCTCCTGCTCACATTCCCTAATGCTCTTCAACTTCTCCACCTCCTCCTCCAGTTCTTCCACCACACAGAGCAGATCATCCCCCTGATCACACCTTATGCAGGTGATATCCCTGCCACCCTCTACCAGCAGGGACAGACTCAGGCACTCCCTGCAGCCAGAGACCTGAACAGACACATTTTTGGGCAGGTACTCAATCTGGGTCACCACATTATTTTTGGCTAGAGCCTTCTGCCAGAGGCCATGACCAGATTTGTTGTCTAGGGCTGGCCAATAGGTGGGCCAGTCAGCAAAATGTCTGCAGATGACACCAATTTGGAAGGAAGTGTTGATCAGTCTAAGGGTAGGAAGGATCTTGAGAGGGATCTGGAACCATGTAGACTAAGGAACATGGTTTAGTGGGCAACTTTGGTAGTAGGTAGATGGTTGGACTAGATCATCTTGGAGGTCCTTTCCAACCTTAGTGATTCTATGATTTCTGTTCGTATCAGGATGCAGTTGGCAGGTTTACTTCTAACCTGACTCCACTGAAACATATATTTGTCACTGACTTACAAAGAGTTACTCAAAATCAGCACAATACCCTCAGAAGTGTAGCTCAACCATCATGCTAGAGGACTGGCAGGAAAGAACAGCCACGAGCAGTAACTTCCTCATCTTCTCCAGCTTTGTCCTCAAAATATATATAAACGCACTCTTTCTGGAAGAGTGGAAGAAGCAGGCAACAAGCAGAAGCTGTGCTTGCTGTAGTGATGGAAAAGTGAAAATGTGCAACATTTGGGAGTCTCCCCACTCATTTATCACTGAATTTTCATGACTATAACATAACATAAAGTTTGTAGTTTTCTCAATCTAATTTACAACATACTTTTGCCTCCGGACTAGCACTTTGTGAACTTGCAGACAGAGTAGCAGTTTTCCAAGGTTAGTTCATGTTATGTATCATTTAAAACACTTCTAATAATCTTATGTTATCCTTGGCTGGCAGGAAACATGCAAGAGCTGCAAGGATGGAGCTGTCTTTCAGGGAGCACTGTCCTGCCCCCTTAAATGACCAGTTACCTAAAGGCTGAAGGGGGAGGACAGAATGAGAGTATTAAAGCCGTCTCTTTGTAGCTTACAGGAAAATAGAGGAAAATTGCACCACGGGGCAAGCTCAAAGCATTCAAATGGCAGGAACCAAGAAGCCAGCTTCTCTGTGTCTGCTGTATGCCAATTCTGACGTGCTAACCAAGAGACGGGACTGGACATAAGCAAGCTGGCCACAATGTTGCCTGCTGTGTAGAAATGACAGGTTTCTCTCATCTGATTTTGCAGATACAACAATGGGAGTTGTGTGCACCCAGAGGGCACCACCTGCCGCCCCCTGCCCCCCGCCTGCTTCGGGCAGCTGTCATTGGAAATTTCCATGTGACATTCCTCATGACTAGGGTAGGTATTTCTGCTGTGGATCAGTTTTCTTAAAAACAAACAAACAAAAAAAAACCCAAACAAAAACAATGCAAAACAACAAAAAAAACCTAAACCAAATCTAAGCCCCAAAAGAGTGCTGCAGAAGCAGCAAGGCTGTATAACAGAACGAGGACATCAGGCAGCTAATGGGGTGTTGCAAGGCTATTTCACTCATGACTAAGCTGTTTTTGACTTACTGGGTCTTTTAAATATTCATGCAACATTTCTCCTTTCACACTGTGCTGTAAATTACTATTTTTCAACGCACAGTGCCAAAGACCCTGCCCAAGGGAAAGAAACGCAAGAAAATCCAGGTTTGTCTGGGTGGCATTACAGTTTGTTTACTTATTTAATGAGTGCTTTGCTGTTTGCCTTCCCCCAGTGATGTTCAGAAAAGAAGCCTCAGCTGCCTGTAGCAAAGAACAGTAACCCGCTCCTGAAATGGGTGCTTTGTGGCAGAGGCTCTGGGCATCTGATCCACTGGACAGAAGGAACTAGAAACAGTCACCAGCAGCGCAGCATGAACCACAGAATCACAGAATGGCTTGGGTTGGAAGGGATCTTAGAGACTGTCCCTTTCTACCCCCCTGCTCCCCACCAGCTCAACTGCCCAGGGCCCCATCCAACTTGGCCTTGAACACCTCCAGGGATGGGGCACCACAGCTTCTCTGGGCAGCTGTGCCAAGGCCTCACCACCCTCTGAGTAAAGAATTTCCTCCTAACATCTAATCTAAATCTTACCTCTGGTGTTAAACCATTCCCCCTTGACCTATCACTATCAGACAGTGTAAAAATGTATTCCTTCTCCTGTTTATAAGCTCCCTTCAAGTATGGAAGGCCACAGTGAAGTGTCTCCTTAGTCTTCTCTTCTCCAGGCTGAGCACATCCAACCCCCTCAACCTGTCTTCACAGGTGAGGTGCTCCAGCCCTCTGAGCATATTCATGGATTCCTCTGGACTCACTCCAGCAGATCCATATCTTTCTTTTGCCTTGGGCACCAGGCCTGGATGTAATACTCTAGATGGGGCCTTGTGAGAGCACAACAGAGGGGACAATCGCCTCACTCATCCTGTGGCCACCCCTCTTTTGAAGCCTTGTGACATACTGCTTGCCTCTACACCCCTGAACTGGCAGAGGCAGAAGGTGTCAATGTCACTCCTGCTTCCACCAGCATTTTTGCTCCATCCCCTCACTGTTGCATTTCTTCAGGGATGTTGAGCATCTTCTGCACCCCTGTCCCACTGCCCACTAACAGCTCCTGCTGCCTGCACCCTTATCAGGGTGGCACATCTATGTGGAAGGCAAAAGGAAGGGTGGAGAAGGATGTCTTGATACAGATGGCTGCACTAATATTGGTATGCTGTATTACCAGCTTCAATACAACAGAGCCCAGCACGTAGGTGGGTGATGCTCTTACTGTCAGTGCTCATGCTCAATGAACAGCAGTTTGCAAGACCCAGAGAAGAGGAAATGACCAGTTCAGCACAAAACTGAAGCAATCAAAAAGGACCTGATTACTTCCAAGTGACTAAAGCCTTGGTTAGCTTGCACACACTGCTGCCCTTGGCTTGTAATGGAAAGAGACATACTGCAGACAGTCCAGAAGCAGCTCCTGCCAGACTGCATGCCAGAGACAGAGCAGGCTGCTCATTTCTGACATGACCTTCCTTGCTGAATGGGTTTGGTCTGGGATATTTTGCAAGCATTCACACTGCCTCCTGTGACCACACAAACACATCCTTGCTTGTGGGTCCTGTTTCTGCACACTGCCAGGAAACATTACACAGAGTTGCCTGCAGAAAACCGCAGATTTTGAGATGAGGCACTGAAGAATTAAAATACATATTTCTACTGCTTTGCTTGAATGAGATGGCCAGGAGTGAAGCTCAGAAAATGAAGCAAAACTCAAGACAAGCGAGAACAAGGAAATTGGGATCCACCCATGCCAGAGTGGGGTCAGGCAGATGTGCCAGGCCTCTGCCTCTGCACCAGCTACAAAGCTGCTGTTTCCTCCTTCCTGCTGCATTTCTCTTTTTCAGAATAAGAGCTGCTAATAACTACCATGCTTGCTGTGACATTCTCTCAGACCCTGCTACTCCTCCTCATATCACCTGCTTCCTGAGCTTCTGACTGTAAAACTGTGGGAAACCTTCTTGCACTTGTACCACCCTCACCCTGGCTTAGGAAGGCAGTCCTTGTGTTCTCCATGCATTTTCTGCTTAGCCTTATCTATCCCTTGTCTGTGTTCAGAGCTTGTTTCGCCTGAACTCTAGCTTTGGCCTGAGGGCCCTGGGTGGGGAGAGATCTCAACATCAGGGACAACAAAATACCAGCAAGCCACAGGCCTGAGGGAGAGTGGGTCACAGCTGCACACACACAGCTGGCTGTTCATGTCATCTGCTTAGCTAGATACCCAGAGCATAGGCCAAGATAGGTGCTCTTCCCGAGGAAGAGTCTTTCTGTCAGGAATCATGGATGTCCTGCAACTAGAGCATTTCTGCCAAAATGTCTCCAAAGCTTCCAGAAGGAAGTCAAGCTTTTTTGGATAGCAGCCTTTGGAACAAGGGGAGGCTGGTATGGCACTCAAGGCAGCTCAAGGCATTCAAGGATGCTGCCCTGTTCTTACCACACATAAAATCAGCACAGCTGTTCCCCAGCAGACGCAGGGGGATCTTTGGAGATGCAGCCAAGGGCTTGTGAATGGACGGGCCAAAAGTAAGAGTGCAGATCTGCTCTGCAAAAGCACTTTGATTGCTCTTGACACCACAGACTAACTTCATTAAAGCCCAAGGCAGATGACTCACAGTAGCAGGCTGTGCTAGTGAACGGAACACAACGGGATGAAGAGAGGAGGACGACATTTCCACAGTAATTAGAGAATTTCTCAGTTGTAAGTAGAACCGCCTTATATCTCACCTTCAGCTGCATTGCAACATTGGGTAACTAGAGATGTTCCGAGGAAAGAAAAAAGCGTATGTGCCTTCTGTTGAAAAGCATTAAATAATGGTTTTCTTTAAAGGGCCTAGGCTCCACTGAAGATAGGCACCTTTCTTGCTTCTTTCTAACAAAGTGAAAAGTGTTTCACCAGCCCAAGTGCTCCACCATTTGAAACTGCAGCCCTCATCGACTTGGTCTCTTTAGGCTGCTACAGCATCAGCATGCTCAGACAACATCCTTGCCACATGTACATGACTGGGCATCAAGAGAAGACTTCAAATGGCAGTAGCCACCTGGAAGCAAAGCAGACAGAGCAGATTCCAACTACAATTCATTTTGCCAGGCTCTGGACAAGCATCACTACTGTGAAGGTTGTTAACCACCATACCTAGTGAGGAGATTTGTGTCCCCTGCATGTCCAAAAACATACCGCAAGCAGGCAGGCAGCTTTTACCACACCTCAAAAGAACTCGGGCATTGCTAAGCTCATGCTGGTGAAAGGACTCATAAGTAATCCCCTGTAAGGACTGGCTGGGAACTTAGAAATTCCAACCCTTGGGTATTTGCAATTATTGCTATTAGCTACCGAACTGCAAAGCTGTGATGGAGATCCTGCTGGGAACTCATGCTGAGAAAGCTGCTTCACCAGTCACATGGATATGGAGAATGCAAACAGAGGAACAGGGACTCTCAATGCCTCCATCCCACTATGGTCAGTGCAAACCCAGCACTGTACAAACTGCAGGAGCCAGCCCTGAGTCACATCGCATGCTGTGCAGACAGGAGGGGAAACATGCTGCCTTTTGCACAAAGGTAACCAACTACAGGAGCTGCAAGGTTTGCACCCAGCAGAAAGCACAGACCTCTGAGGACTGGTGTGTCTTCTCCTGCAGCCCCTGGGATTTGGGGCAAAAGGAACTGGGTTGGGTTTCTTGATGCTGACCCTAGACTGGTGGCTATTTTGCAGAGGAGCAGTTCCATGCAGACTCATGCTGACATTCCCCTGGAGCAGAGCCTTCCTGAACACCCCAGTTTTCATCAGGTGCCCAGGCCTGGTCCCAAACTTGTGGTTTCCTACTGTTAATGTGTGTCCATTCCTCCTAAGCCACTCTCCTCTGACATTTCACCATGCTGCTTTAATTCCCCTTGCTGGATGTAGCCTTCTCAGATTTCCCATCAGTCTTATTCTTTTAAAAATGACATATCTTTTCCTTAATGGCATGGCTTTTTTTTTTTTTTCTTTAAAGCATAATATATAGCTTATATTAGGTAGATATCAGATAATATATAGGTAGAACAGCTCATACCCATTCCACAAAGCATTCAAACTCATCAACAAATCTTACACAATTCTGCAATTTACACGCCATATAACAAACAAATACTATGAAGGCAAAAGCAAAAATCAATACGTGCAGTGGATTAGGAAAGCTTTTTTCCCCTTCAATGGTAGGTTGTCTAATGATATTGCAAAAGTGAATGCTAACGAGAACATCCATTTTTATTTCTTGTCTCCTTGCTGTGAGATAAGTAGTTATGTCTTCAAAATTGTGAGGCTCTGAACAGTTATAAAATATTTGCCCGAACGACAGAATTTCTATGACAGAACATTGTCCTGAGAACAGTTATTATGCAATATGTTTGAAGATTCCTTTGCCAAGAAAATGAAAAAGCTGTCTAATTCAGTGCTCATCATTAATTACCAATGCTTATAAAAAAAAAATCTGGAGCAGCATGTTCATGGCACTTTCCTACATCTTTAAGTACTTCATTAAAATAACTACAATAACTAATGAACGCAAACTAGCCTATAGTGGCTCTTGCTGTGCAGATTTGGTGCTAACTGTAGAAGGAAACAGCTTTTTCAGAACCTGATTTTTTATGAGTTTTTTACACTCAGTCGCAGAGATTATGAAGGAGCAGCTGCAGCTCTCAACACTTGCAATATCTTTCTGCAGATTTGTTTTCTGAAAGGGTAAAATATACCTTTCCTCTTCTTTTTGGAGGGTGAGGAGGCGGAGAGGGAATGGGGCTTTCAGCAGTGTCTTTGAGTCCACACTGCTCCTGGTGAAGCCTGGGTAAGAACTTCTCCCGTGTGCGTAATCAGATACATAACAACTCCTGCCATCAGATCAGGAGGGGAGGGAGATGTTGAACTTCGCTGAGTCAGTTTTGGTAATCTATTTCTCTGCCATCCAAGCCCTGATCCCATTATAATGTTTGATTCTTGAGGTTGGTATGAGTGAGAATTACAAATGCAAATATGCCAAGGGATTTCCAAGCAACCAAGCAGACATCTTTGCACTTTTTCAGAAGCTTTTTACACTTCCGTTTCTGGTGACTTTGAGTTATTCCTCACTGCTAGTTTATTCTCAAAGTCAATAATACATTTATGGAATGAGGGCACTGTGGTAACAGCTTTCTAAAAACAACGCAAAAAACATCGCTTTTCTGCAGCGTTCCATGAAGAGCAGTGTTCTCTTTCATTTTAATTGCAAATCTTGAATGTGGCAAATTTTTAGAACGGGTGTGAGATTGCACATTTACATGTGTGCTGGGTTAAAGCTGCCATTAAACTGATACTGGGTTGCTGTTGGCATGTTGAGGGAGCATGCTGCTCCCAGATGCCACCATCTATGTGAGACAACAAGGCTACCAGGACAGCAGCAAAGGGATCTCCCGCCCCTCTGGGTTGCAGGCCTCCTTCTGAAACCCCCCATCCCTGTTTCCTGGCATTATTCTGCTTCCCACCAGCTAACTCAGCAACCAGCACCACCAAAGGACTGCACGGGGAGGAAGCGGTTACACAATTAAAGTTTTGTGCTTTGCCGGAAGGGGATGAGGGTTTTATCCACGGCTCTGCCACATGCTTTCAGAGGGGCATAAGCAAGCTGGTGTGTTCTCAGACATGGCCACTAATCCCGTTTCACTCATTTTTCTGACAGCTGCGGCCTGATCTTTCCAAAATACTCCGCCTTTTGACGTGCCGCCAGCAGGGGCTGAAGGAGAAGAAATCCCAGTGCTTGAGCCTTGAGTACATGGGGGAGAATCTTTTGGAAGAGGCACATCTACCAATGGCTGCAGCCAGCTCAGTGTCTACAGGGAGGTGCAGGAGCATCTGCATGGCTAAGGTGGGAACATGCTTTGGAGCTAAGTCAGGAGGATGGTTGCCTGCTCTCATACTTCCGCAGGTACCAATGGAGACTGCCTGCTGAGATGCTCTGCCTTCATCATCAGTGAACTGGCCACAGAGTCCAATTTTCAAATTACATATAAACAAGAGAGCAACACAAACTCGCTTACATGACTCACACTGACTGAAAAAGCATTCTGTAAACAGGTTTTATGGCTGAAAACGATTACAATTTGTCAGTTACAGCATGATACGCAATGGGGCACAAGTGTTCCACATTTATGTCATTTGTCACACATTGCTATGGCCTGTGTCACACACTGGCAAAACTGTAAAGGTTGAGAAGATCGGTTATAGTTGTGAGAGTGTGAATGCATGATAGACAGTATCTATTTGAAAAGAGATTTTGAAAAACCAGCAGAATGGATTGGAGAAATACTAAGGTGCTGTTCAGTGTTCCAGGAGCAAAGTGAATCAACTGTACACATGCACACAGGTAAGGATGACTCCAGAAAAAGATACTGGAGTTGTTATGGATCACAACTAGTGGGAAAGAGCATAGCCACAGAAGAATCATAGAATCATTAAGGCTGGAAAAGACCTCTAAGAACATCGAACTCAGCCACCAGCCCACCCCACCATGCTCACTAACACATCCCTCAGTGCCACATCCGCATGGTTCTTGAACACCTCCAGGAGTGGTAACTCTACCACCTCCCTGGGCAGCCTGTGCCACTGCAGCACCGCTCTTTTGGAGAAGAATTTTTTCCTAATATCCAACCTGAACTTACCTGGTGTCAGATGCAGCTCAGCACACAGGAGAGGCTGGCTCCCCAGCAGCACATTACTTCCCATTGTCAAGGAAGGTTGCTCAGTTGGACAAGCTACTCCATGCTCATTCTGGTAGAAGGACACTAATGAAATGAGTCTTGAGTACTTCTCCCTCTTTAACCCTTAAATCAATGCATCAAAGCACTGGTACTAGACAACAAATCAGGAGTTTAGTTTTTTAGGGTACATTTACAATGAAACAGTGGCTCATTTTTTAGGAAAACTGTTATTCTGCATGGGGCAGCTGATAAAACCATTTGGTTGGCTCAGATCTACTTTTACAGACTTAGCAGAGGGAAAGTTGTTAGTTTCATAAATATGACCTTCTGTGCAATGCAGGACATGCAGTTCTTGAAATGGTAGAGGAATTAGTGAGGAGACCAAGACATTCCAACACTGTGTTTGGCAAATGTTCTGTGTGTAGGTCACGGTGTGTGTGTACATGTACATGTGCATATAAACACATTAAATTTTGCATGGGGGATGACAGGAAAGAAAAACTCTCAATTCAGCAGCTTAATGTCATTTGGAGGATACCAGACACACATTGCCAGGGATAGAGTAGTCATTCCTTGTGGGAAAAAAACTATTTGTGGAGAAATTGCAGAAGTTTCAAAAATTACCCTAAGTATTTCTGAAACATTCTAGAGGCTTTTAGACATTTGCAACATCATCCACATCCTACCAGTATAACGTATGGGGACTATTTACACTTTTTATTCTGAGAAACTTTGTGGAACAAGGACAGTTATTTAAAGAAAAAAGTCATCCAGAAGTCTGTCCTGAAGAGCTTGTCATAAAATGGAATGAATTAAAATATGTTTGATCATTAAAAAAAAAAAAAAAAAAAAAGTTCTATTAAAAGCCAGATTTCTGAAGATGCCAAGATTTGAAGCCTGCATTCTCAATAAAAGGTTATACAGTCTGTCTTGCCAATCCCAAGCGTTCAAAAATCAAGAAATTGGCATGGAAGTGAAAATCTCTTTTAAAACAACACATCAGTTTTTGGCCTCTAGATTTCTGAGCTTTAGCTGCCCACATTTTCAGGCTTATTTTTGCAAACATCATGACTGGAAATTGATGCAAAAAATAAATCAGAAGAGGAAAGAAGTACAGATTTTCACATAGTACCAGGACTCAAAGATCATATTTCATCAAGGAGGTTCTGACTAATGAGAGTCTCATGGTAACAGCCAAGTGTTGGCCTCTGCAGACCAGTCTGCTTCAGTATCTGGGTAGATTTTACAAGCCACTCCATTGCTTATCTTTTAAGTGCTGCATGATAGGATATCTCACCCATCTACTAATGACTTCTAAGACAATTGGTCAAACCACCAAGCTTCTGAGGCCATCTTTATTATAAAGCAGACTTTAAGAACAGCTATCTGAATTAGCATTTGCAGACCCCTAATCAATAGCCATTAGTAGTTTAGTAGTTTTTGACAACAGCTGACCAAATCAAGGCCACTATCCAACTGATAGCTCCCAGCATCTACACCATTTGAATTCACAAAATCAGGAGCTTTTATCGCCAACCTTAATGAATAATAGCTGAACAGATGCTGTGGGGGAAAACGTGAGACCACAGCACGTATTGTGGCTCCCATCACCGCTCTCCCGCAGGCAGGAAGGCAACGTTTTGTTCTTGACTTGCTTCCTGTTATCCCCGAACTAAGACAGGATTAATGGGAAACAGCGGGCCAAGGCTGAATCTGCAGAATTTATTTTTCAGGGGCAGTGCAACCCTTCTCTGAAGAACGGGCAGATTTTCGGAAGGGTTAAATATCAAAGTATGCTGGCTGACACCTAAGGAGATTTGCTAAGAAAGTCTAAGTCCTCTCTGGATTACAAAGCATCTGTCTCGTACTATTTTGCTTTTTTAGGGACAAAGAGAGATAACATTTGTCATGTACTGGCCACACACCGCATGATTTCTTCTACATAGATATTGCAATTGCATGGACATCTATGCAATTGCATCTCCTACAAGTGGGTCCCAGCAAGGAGAGCATCTACCCGCACTTATGTGAGCACACCAGCAGGGAAGATGTGATCAAATAGCCTTACGTTCACCCCCTCGCTCTGCAGTGGGCTTGCAGTATGAGCACTGTCACACTGCTTTCCTCTTCAACCTTTTGTCTCTCCTCACTTAGGAGGAGTTAGCTTAGAGGAAGGGCTCTGTCTCTTGGTTTGTTGGTACAGCAGGTTGCAGCCTCAATATACACCTTATAAGGCCAGCAACAACAAAAGTACAGAGGCACGGATCTGAAAATATGCTAACCTACAACAGAAGCCCAAAGGAGCCACATGAATGTGCATCATTTGCAGTTCTGGTCCCTCTGAAGTCTGTCTATTACAAGTCCTAAAGAAGACCGATGCTAAGGCTGGAATTCTGGCCAGAGCAGAGGCAGAGCTGCCTTATTCTGGGATTGCAGTGCTAAAGGCTCAAGTGGCTCAGGACTGAACTTTACCTTCAGCATGATCCTTCAGCATCCTGCAAAAACCTGCAGTCACCAGATCATCCACACCCAGTATTTAGGTTCCATTTAACCCCCTAATTTCCTGCCAATCTCTGCTGGTTGGGAGTTAGAGCAAAGGCTGCTCCAACCAGCAACAGTAGGATTGGAGTGCTGTCACTCTCCCAGGCCAGGCAAAGCAATATGATTTGGCACAGGTCAGAAAAAGTTGGGAAGCATGTGTGATTAGTTGGCCATATCTACGATGCCAAAGAAGTGAATGTGAAAAGACATTGCCATGCCAGTCCTGAGAAAACAGCTTGCTGCCTGTACTGCATGAGGCAGCATGTCCCTCAAAGTAGTACAATTGGTGCTTTTCAAGTGACACAGGGGAGCATGTACGTCACCTGTGATACATAAGGAGCTTGGTCTGCATGTGGCTTGGCACAGCGCAGTACCCTCTGTGGTACCCTGACATTTCAGCAGTGCTCCCTGTTGCTGCACTCTCCCAAGCTTGAGAGAGCACCATTTGCTTACACCAGTGAGACCCTGTGCTGCAGGAATGACGAAGCAGGAGTTAGGCAGACAAATACATTTTATGAAATGCAATTATAGAGCAGAGCAGATCTGTGTGAGAGGAACTCAGCAAAATATAGCAAGGAAAGGCCTGCTGTATCTGTTGTTCTGAGGGAAACGGTATGATTTTGGTCCCTGCCAAATTATTTAATTTTCCCTAAAATTGGCAACACACTGAGAAGGGGAGTGGGAGGCTGTATGAGAATCCTCATTTACTAGGGAGTTCTCTGTCTCTGGTGATAAATTAAGCTTCATGGATAGCTCTCTGCCTATGTCTTATATTCCTGAAGAGCTCATTTTGGTTAGTATAAATGATGGCCTTCCTGGCCCTGGCAAGAACAGACTGCTGCTCAGTTCTCCAAACGACTGGAGTGAATTGCACTACAAAGATGAAACAGCATGGCATTGCTTTTGAAGCGAAGGTAAAACTAGTTATGCTCAGTGTCTATGGTCTTTCATTTAGCGGAAGAAAGAGAAATGAATAATAGATGGTCCCCTGGAATATTGTTCCACCAGCTCTTAGCTGGAATCAGGCAATGCTAATACATTAAGAGCATTTAAGATTATCCTATTTAATCTCCATAATGATATAGTAATTTTAGCCTGATAAGAAGCAATGACAACTCCCCCTCTCCCCCAGAAAGACCTTGAATCCATAAGTGGAAGTAGGTCCTAGCCATGTCCCAAGACAATAGATAAAGAGCCTTTAGTTTCACTGTCATTCTCGGAAAGTGTCAGATAACCAGGACATGATATAAGGTATTGCGATTATGAAACAATAAACCACTGAAACATTGCAGAATGCAAGGGACCTCTTTAAAAAATAGCGCTTAGGAAATACAAAATAGATTATGGTAATTTAAAGTCAGTCAGTCAGAAACATCAGTGACAGCAAAAGGTTAATAAGCCTTGTCTAGTGCAGGTGTTTTTGGTTTCGGGTTGTCACATCTTCATGGGCGGGCCGAAGGATGGGGCTATACCAAACAATCTGTGTTTATCAATTATCTTCCAGCTATTAAGATTTAATACCTGAAAAGTCCAGGCCAGTCCCACAGATAATCCCAGCAAAGTAAATGAAAACATACGCTTGGCTGTACCAGAGTATTTGGTAAAAGCTTAGCATTCAGGCCTAAAACTATGGCTTCTTTAAGCAGGCATTAACTCATGCATGCACCATGCTGTAGAAGTAGCTTCTGAAAAATAGGCATGTTTCCTCCTTCCTAGTTTTGTTTCTCATGAAAGATCAGCCCACTGCCATACCCCACCAATTAATCTGAAATGTTAAAAATAGCTTGCAATGTGTCTCCTTCTGCTCGATCTGAATGCAAAACAGTTGTGTTGCATGGCAGAGTATCACTTTGGCTGCCAGCAGTTTGCAAGCCAAATGGTTCTTTATTGTTTCATGTCTAAGAGGTGTACAGCATTTTGCCTCTTGTCTTGCAGACTGCAGCACTCCAAAGAAAATGCATCCTTGCTCAATAACAGAAGGTATTGAAGAGGAGACACAGCTGCTGTTTCCCTGCCCTGCAGTAAGTTACTGCTCTTGCATTTCCCTAAGGATAGAGAGAGATGAAGTTTGATCTCAGAGGGTGCAAAAGACAAGGGAACACGTAAAACTGTACAGAGGCAGTAGATCCTGACCCACAGAATGAAACCATGTTGGCACAGTCAGACCCTAAAGAAAGATTAAGGACCTCCTTATAACCCGCCTCAGATCCTGAACAGCCATTTGAGAGTATAGTCCTCTACAGAGTACCATCAACATTTTTCACCTAAAAGGACTTCTTAAGCATCTGCAACTTACATTGTGAATTCAACATTCACCCATCAATGCTGGCCCTGCAAGATAAGTGAGCGGCAAAGGGATGTCACAAACAAGATACTTTGCGCATAATAGAGCATAGTGCAAGGCTCTGCGCAGTTATCTGTAGGGGCAGCTGTGGACTGGAGGTACTGTCCTGGGGCACTCCTGCAGACCACATATTTCACTCCTGCTCCATGAAAATCACTGCTCTGGCTGTGAGTAGCCTAGCACAAGCCAGGACATTTATAAATGGGAGGCTACACTGATCATAACACAGAAACTGAACTTTAAGGCTGGGCTCTTGGAAATAATGGATGGAAAAACTACTTGTCCATTTGTTTGCACATCTACTTCCTCAGAGTCAAGAACCACAGACTCACCTAGGCAGTATGCTGAGTTCATATGATGGTAAAGTCAGATTTCTTTCTGCCCAATGGACCACTGAAGAAGAGTTTTACAGTGTAAGGGCAAAGCAGAATTCAATTACTTAGCTCCAGAGCAGCCTGTCTCATTTTAAAGTGGGGTTCACTTGAAGCAGCAGGACAAGTTGGGACATGGCTAAAAACACATCTGTGTTTTCTGTAAATGCCATTGTGGCAGAGTTGAACTCAAACCCTCAGAAGATACAGCTTTCTGAGGTGTCCCAGCGACTGGCAAAGTGCTGACTCTGGCACAGAAGACGTCATCACTTACAAACCTTCATTTGACCTCCTTCCTCAGGTACAAGTTTGACAATGACTCACTCCGATCCATGCACTGGTGCTCTGTACCAAGCCAACTTTCCTTAGTAAACCCTCTGTTAACATTGGCATTTTCCACTCTGAAGCAATGGCATTAACTGTCTCAAGAGCTGATTTCATGCAGGACACTCAGAGTAAAGCACATCTAATGTAATCAATCTTGCATTTCTAGCTGAGGCAGTGCTTAGGTTGCTTTTTCCTAACAGCAGCAGCTATACAGTACTGGTATGTATAGTATCCCTGCTGCAGAGAAAAGCGAACTGGCAGAAGAAGAAAGGACTGTTCCTGGCATCATTTCCCCACCTACACAGCAGAAGGCAGAGCAGTTTCAAGCCAAACAATTATCCTCAATTTATTACGGTAATGACAGTAGTGAAGGGCAAAGTTAAAAAATCTCTCTGAGCAAGGCTGACCAGCTAGGAAGGGGGTTTTATGCAGAGGAGATCACATTGAGACCTGTGAGTTCCCCTCCTATGCCACCAGTTCTCACAGAGCACCAGTATCCCGTACTGTCCTACTTCAAGGGCATTCAAAATGACTGGCTGATTTTGCATCTTTATGCACAGAAAATGAAAAGATCTGGGAATTTGAAATCTACCTCTACTAAGAAAACAAACAAACAAGTGAAATCACTCAAAAACAAATATAAATGCAAACAGCTAGACCCTGCAGCTGGTTGAGATTCGGCCAACAGTAGGGATTTGACATATACAGCTTTAACTTTGGGAAATATGATCCCTAAACTTTAGCTAAATGTTCACTTGTCAAATGTCAAAGAAGTGCAACATTGCTATTTTTTTTCTTTTCCTGAAGGAAGCCATTAGCAAAAAGTCTATTATATTCAATAAAGCAATGACAGAAAAACAGTCTAACTTCAAATGTCAGAATCTGATTTTGTTTACATGTATCTCATCCATTTTTAGCAATAAATGCCAGCAAGGAATGCATTTTAACAGTGAAGACCCATGGTCTTCCTATATATTTTAAGCAATAATTCCAATTACTACTTTAAAAAAATCTGGAACTGGAGGATTCTGGAATGACTTTTCCTCTCAGGCTGTGAGATTTCACTTGCAGCATTGCCACAGGTCTCCTCTGTGATACTGGTGAAATCACACTGCCCTCCCTAAGAGGAGCTGCTGGTGCTCAGAGGCTGAGCAAGGCAAAATGTTTTTAAGCTTTTAACTACAACAGTGTTATTCCACTTGCTCTCTATGCAGTGGGATGATAGGTATATTTCTTTGGTTCTCTCACAGGCTTGCTGTAGAAATGAGCGCAGCCTGGTGTCAAAATGCATGTTGGGAGATTTAGTAGAAGATGACTGCTTCTCTGCTCTCTGCATCTCATGTTGTGCAAGCTGGCGTCCTTGCTGGTCCTGCAGTGCATTTTGCTGATGCTAGCAGTGATGGTGCAAACCTCTCAGCACAAGCACTATACAGGCTACCAGAGCAAAAAAAAAAAAAAATCAGCCTTATGTCTGCAGCATTCTTCTCTCTTTACAGGTCTGAACATTCCCACTCCTGCTCCTGTGGATGTTTTCAAGGGAAAAGGTGAAATGTCCCTGCAGTGTAGTACGGTACAGCTTAAAAACACGTCCCCACAAGAACAACCTCCCGAGGATCACAGTACTTGTCAGTATGCAGCCCAAAGGGCTTGCACGCACCGCAGTGACCTTTCAATCACAGTCACCATTTCGCCTTCAGACTAAAGCCCATTAGCTTCTAAACTAGGCTACTTCCCGGCGCTGAGCTGAAGGAAGCACTTTGTTGGGAGTATAATCAATCTTACCACAAAACTCTGGCTAGTACTCTCAGGTGATTGAACAGTCACATGGGAGAAAAATGACACAATTCAAGGGTTGCTCTTAACCACGCTAGGACATGAAAAATGAAAAGTGTCACTATATTACTTTGACTTCCTTACATCATCACCCCCAAAGAAGAGTCATGAAATGCAGCCCCTCCATGATGGACTTATGCATAATTCAAAACATGAGCTGCATTCAGGAGCAGATCTCTAGTCCAAGTCTGCTGTGAATGCCAAGCAGCATGAGCTTGAGGGCTGCCTGGGCAGAGAAAAGGGCAGATCACTAGCACTGCAAGAAAGTGAAGCACAAGAAAGACTGAGGTTGCGATCACATGTGAAAAGTCAAAACCTGACAACTTTGAAAGCTCTGTTAGCAAGTGAGCAACCCTGAAATATCTCATAATTTTGCAGGTATCTGTGGATCTGTAGCTTTTCTGCTATGTAGTCATGTGCTGTGGGCATTCATTATACAGACTTGCCATCAGAACAGAACATGATGCTCTTTAAGTTAGCAGTATTTAAAGCAGAATTGTATTAGATTTCAAATGATCATTCCAGAGGTTTCTTTTGTTTTTACATCAAACCACACGAAGGTCAAGCTGCAGCTAGAAAGGAGCTGAGAAGTTAGTGAACTCAGTGCAAGGTAAAGCAGGAGCCAGCGTAGCTGGACTGCCTATTAGTTTCAGGGAAAGCTAGAGTTAGCATGGACTTAAGGAGCTATTTCAAATGCTATTTCAAAAAATGAAGAAATTTGCATTCATCAACAGTCACTAGGGAGTGTGACTGGAATTTGCTAAAGCTTCTCTCTTGATGAGGTCGAGATATGAGCCAATTACCTTGGGGTAGCAAGCAACCGTGGTGCGATTGGTGCAGTAATGGCTGGGGCACACTGTCTTATTGTGTGATTGATTCAGGTCAGTTAACCCTCAGATAAAAAAAGCTAGTAGTTAAATTGGCTTTTTCTTCACCAATATGGCTGATTCTAAGCTTGAGTAATCTATTTTCAGCTCACTTTCACATGATGTGTTGTTTCATTGCCATAACTGAACACTCAGTTGTGACTTATGGTTATACAAAATTCATGGTGAAGTCATTTGTCTGATCTTTCCCTATTGATTGACATTTTAAAGTCTTCCTCTGCAAGTGCAGGATTTAAATGACTTGCACAATATTTACAAACTGTGTTTTTAAAAAACATTCTTAGTATTTCCATTAAGTCAAAATTTTGGATTAATTATCAGGGATGTTTTGCCATTATGCCATCACCACCCATTTGTAAAATAGAGAAATGTGAAAATTAACGTATAAATGAAGTGTAAGTTAGCATCCAACAGCAGCACTACTATAGCTTCTTGTTAATGTGCATGAGAATTCTGGAAGTATCAGTAAAAGTCCTGAGAAAACACTTTTATAATATAAAAAAGCACGAGTACAGCATGGACACATACTGGTCTGCAACATGGGGAACCAGCTAAATAACTGCTAGGGGCAATGCAGTTTGGATACCAAATTCTTATTTGAGTGCTGGCATACTGACATGCCACGCTTGGTTCATCTCAGCTCTGCTCAGGAGGTGTCAGAATAATCTTCTGCTTTTTTTTTTTCTTCAGTTCTTCCCCTCCACCATCACTATCCCCCCTCTCCCAATATCAAGTTCCTCTCCCCTGCCAGCTTCTGCTTGGCTAAGTGGCTTAAGGGAATTGATACTTCCTCTGATTCACAGCTGTAAATCTGCTTCCTGGGCTTGTCACCAGTTATCTGTGTACACTCACAGAACACATCTTTTTAATCCTTTCTCCGAATTTGAAGAAGGGAAAATGGCAAACACTAAACAGTTGATTATCAACAATTAAGAAAATTACAGGGTTGCCTGAAAAGCTACTTATCTGAGGGATCTCAATTAATCTCCACTGTATGGTGAATTCACATGCTTGGAAGTAGCAATCAACAAAAAGGTTGCTAGCCATGTTCTCAAATCTCTGAACATTTAAAAGCCAGCATACATGTTGATTTTCATGGCCATACACCATTCTGTAAAGCACAGGGGAATTTTGAGGTAACTTCCTGTTAACAGACTTTGAAAAATAGATTGTGTTCTACTGCATTGATTGGCTGTTTGGCCTGAAATGCAGCCTTTTTGTGCACACAAAAGGAATACATGCACAGCTGTATGTCATGAAAATTGCACAGCTGAAACAGTTTGTAAAAATTGTTAGTGATAACATTCACAATCTGTTAACTCTATTGCTAAATCCTAGTCTCTAAAAAGCAGGGTGGGCTGATAAATGCATCAGGCAATAGCTGGAGTGTACCAAGGGCTTTTGCACAAAGTGACAGGAGGAAATTCAATGACTGAGAGCCATGCTGCTGTGCAGGCAGAGCAGAGTGGCTCCAGCCCTTGGGGAAGCTGAGACAACAGGGCAAAAGGGCATCTCCTTGGATTTCAGCAATGGTGAGGAGCATGTAGATGGCACGGATGGATGGTGAGGGGATCTGTTTTGCAGAGGTTTGCTGAGAAGCAAAGCATGGCCTAAGAAGGGATGTTCATATTCGTAGTCCAGCCCTTCAGCAGGAGGAAAATCTACCTCCTGCAGTGTCCAAGGCAGACTGCAGGTATCTGTGGCTTTAGGGAATAGAGATTTCTGCTTTATTCCAGACAAGAAAAGGTCAGATGTCTCTTGCTTGCCTGTACTTGGCAGATTTAAATGCTTCTTTCCAGTTTCCCAGCACTTTCCTGGCTGCTTTATGTTCTTCTGTTGCTTGTACGAGTTCAAGCTTCCCCAGCCCCCTGCATCAACCCAGCAGGAAACCTTCAGTTGTCTATCACAAGGACACCAGCTTGCTTCCCCACTAGTTCAGACTAGATGCAGAAGTGATCCTTCTTCCATTCCCCTGCAGCTTTCTCTCACCTTGATAAATGTCTCCCTTATTATTACCTCCACATAACTGTCCTGCTGAGCACACTCATGGCCTGAGCAGTGCTGTCTTCAAAATATCGAAGTATCTTGAAATCATCAGACATTGTGACTTTCTTGATATGATCATGCTACCAAATCCTCACATCCTGTGATGATACCAAATGCCTGACCATCAACTGATCCTACTAGGCTGAGTTCATGCAGTAGACAAACTATGGGACAGAAATGTGAGAAGAAATTTAATGATTCAGCTGTATTTAATCTGATAGACTCTAATATCAAAATCCTTCTCTCCCATGTATATGTACATTGGGGATGCTGTCAGTTGTGGAAGAAAGAACCGAATACTGGAAGAGCTGAGACAACAAACTAAATTATGAGTATACTGATGCAATGATTCTTGGGACAATGATACAAGAAATGTCTGAAGGGCAAGTAGCGAGAAATCTTTGAAAGCATGACCACAAGTGACCGATGGAGTCTGCACAGTCAAAACCATTGACAGAACTCCCTCACTCTTCAATCAAGGAGCTTTTCTGGGGGCATCCCTCAGAGCAGGACAGAAACACCTATGGAATGAGAAAGATGGAAGAACCTCTGAAGTGCACACAGCACTGACAAGGAAGGGTGATGTCAGTTTTTTATTCCCTTGACTGGCCCCTAGAGTTGCTGTTGCACCCAAGCAAGCAGCAGCACATGGCCCTGGGGACAGCTCAGGAAGCAGGGCAGCAAGGGCCCCTGCATACATGACATATGGGCCTTCTGCCCTGACTGGACATCATTACTTATTTACTGCTTAAAACGTTAAGCAGGCACTAGTAGTAGCTCACGCATCTTGGGTGCTTCTTACCAGTGACAGAGAAAATGAACAGTTTTTACTGCCCCTTTTTGGGATTTTGGACTAGCCCATGTATAAGTATCATATCAAAATTATAGCACTATTTATCTGAAAACTAAGAAAGCGTGAAGGGGGCTGAAATAATTCAGGGACTGAAAACCATTCTCTCCATGGGGAGAATTATGGAGCTCAGCATGCCTGGTCTGTCAAGAAGACTTGGATTACTACTGCCCAAGAGGAGAAACAGATGTCATGAAGGAGATTTTAAATCTAGGTGAGAAAAATATAAATGAATGAACATCCAGAATATAAAAAGTCAGTATGCGTGGTCCTGTTTCAAAGAGAATGATAGAATATGGGAAAACACTATCTTTCTTTTGGTTTTGACACCACAAATGGGACATATCTGGAAGAAACTTTAGTCAGGAAGATTCTCTATGCCATGTTGTTCATGGACTAGAGCATCTCAATGATCTTCTTGATTTTATAGAGTTACAGACCAGAAAATTTGCCAGTGAAAATTCAGGTCATTTTGTTCAAGCTTAAAAACTAAATTCATTAAAGAGATTAATTTAGAATAGTGGAAAGGATAAGCAACTCTTTCTAAGATCCAGTCCCATCAGCTTTAGACTGACTTCCAGTTAGCACCTGAGAAGACTCAAGTTATTTTTTGTGAGCTTGCAGTCCTTTTTTTTTTTTTCCTTAACTGAAATGCTTTTGAACAAGCTTGATACTCCTTTTTTTTTTTTCTCCTTTGATCTGTCTAATCACGTGAATTAATTGACTGTTAAAAATTGTAAAATTCAGATCTCTTTCAGGAATTCCATAGAAATACCGAACAGTGTCACAAATCATGCTTAAGATCACAGCTTCATATACTCCCCCCGCCCCGTGCCATGTGACTACCAACCCAGTATTGATTTCCTTTCATCTCAAAAACTGAAGCAATATTCATTGCCAAAATAAAAAGCTGTCTGAGTTATGAGAACGCACTGCCAGCAAGTTCCAGAATGAAGCATAGATACAAAAAGAAAAAAGTGGGGGAGGGGGGCTGTGAAAGCATATGTGGAATAGCTGAATACACTCTCTGAGAAGATAAGTATTAGAATAAGGCTTTCATCATAAGACTGTACAGGAGCAAAAGTATTAGATGGGTGTCACAGTCTCACCATTCTTGCCTACAGCAGAATGGAACTTGCCTCTAGTTTAGCTCAGAGCAGCCCAGAGGGGCAACCAGCCATGTCCCCATGGATTCGCTCCTGCCTATCTTTCGCTGGCTAAAACCTTCTGCCTCGGTGACTAAGCCTCTCTTGGGAACTGGGGGGGGGGGGGGGGGCAATAGACAGATGAGACAGGACAGGTTGTAAATAAGCAGTCACATCAGCCTTACGCTGGCCAAAACCATAGCATAGTTATTTCTTCCTTGCTGCTTTCAAATCTCTCTAATTGCCAAATGACAGTCATGCTCTGGGTCTTGAGTTTAATGTGTACCTCCTACCAAGTCTGGGCCTCCACAAAACATTTTAATGTGAAGGAGCAAAATGTAATTCACAATGTTTTCTCCCCAGGACACTGGGCTGCCTGTAGTATAAATAGTAAGGGTAGCCAGCATGACTACCATAAAGCAATCCACATAAAGACAGCGCCTGCTCATCTTCGCAGCCTGTCTGGGCAGTGAGAGGGAAGAAGCCCTCCACCAGAGATGCTCCAAATTCATCTACCTGTCTCCAAGAGGCAACATGCCTCCATCCGTTCCTGATTTCATGTGGCCTGGACAAGGGGAAACGGCCAGAAGCTGGAGCACAGGAAGTTCCACACCAATGTGCGCAAGAACTTCTTTACGGTGAGGGTGACGGAGCACTGGAACAGGCTGCCCAGGGAGGTTGTGGAGTCTCCTTCTCTGGAGATATTCAAGACTCGCCTGGATGCCTACCTGTGTGACCTGGTGTAGGGAGCCTGCTTTGGCAGTGGGGTTGGGCTCGATGATCTCTGGAGGTCCCTTCCAACCCCTACAATTCTGTGATTCTGTGATTCTGTAACCCTAAACACAAGGACGTCCTTCTTTGCTTCCCTTAGAACCTTGTAGCAAAAACATAATTTGGGTCCAAACTAGTCTGATTTCCTCAAAGGAAACAATTCTCTTCCCTCAGCCACACAAAACCTCTGCTCCTAACACTGCACCATCCTGAGCAAGGCCAGCTTTTTCCTCTTAGAAGTCGTTCATCACCTCCTGTGGCACTTTTTAGGGCTGTCTGCCCTTTCCTGATGCAGAGCTGAAGCAGTCTCTTCCCGGGTACTGTCTGCAGTAGATTGGCATCACATGTGCTCTCCCTGAACCAGCTGCCTCATTGCATTGCTATTGATTCCGAGTTGGATTTCTGCAGCAAATCTATTGCATCTCCATTAGCAAGACTGCAAATGATGAAAACGCTCATCTGTATTGTTTCAGCTCTGCATTACAATTAACCTGCTGCCTATCCTCCAGTGAGCCAAATTCTGCCTTTTCATCTGATGCTGAGACAGTTGCCCAAGGTTTCTCTGTGCCTGGAGGTGAGACACTGCAAATCTGAGGTGGGGCAGCTGTATGTTTTTATTTGCAGTGCACAAATAGGAAATCAAACATTTCACTCACAAATACCACAGATACTAAAAGATGATCATTTTGGTACCCCGTGGTAAAAATCCAAACACTGCTGTGTTTTTGTTTTTAAATCTGTTTTGCTTAGAAACTTCTGATGCAGTACAGTCCCGGCTGTCATTTCTAATGAAGAGTGGTCATAGATCCCATGTACCGATGGTGTATTTCTATATTCACATATGCTTTTAAAAAGGCATACAAGTGGAAGCTACTCTTCAGAAATAGGGACTATTACTATGAGAATGTACTTCAGAACATTTTCTCCATTGTGCTCTGCCCATGATGCTTTGTGTGTGCAAGAAAAACTGCATTCATGTTTTAAAAGCTGTGACTTTGGGGTGCTTTTTCAAGAGAAGGAAAAGCAGAACTGATCAGTTCATCTCTCTGCATGCTTACTAGAAGAAAAAGAGTTTCTGTGCAAGCAGTGAATCTTAACAATGGGGAAGGCAGGAAACTATAAAAAAGCAAAATAGTAATAAATTAATCTGACCAAATTGTGTGCTTATTGAAGGTGTTTTATAGGCAGTGTGACTGGGTTGGAGAGAGAAAATATGCATAGATCAATTACGTCTTTGGAAAGCTTAATCAGGGATGCGAACTCCCTGAAATTTGCAGCATCTTATGCATCTTACCCCATCAGTCCAACTGCACCCTACACTGGGTATTACTGCCGTATGAAGATTGTGAGTCATCACAACCTTTGGGACAGTGGAGAAAGAAGTGTCTGAGGCACAAAAAGACTGGGTGGCTCAGTAAATTGTCACTTGCTTTACTGCTGCATGTTAACAGAGCGCCAGTTTTGTCTTCAGAGCTTACTGAGATCAGTGTGTCTACATTACACTCTAAAGTTAGTCTCAGAACTTGTCTGGTATCTGGGCCATGATTAATTGTAACTGTCTCATGACAAGACATAGTTAATTCACAGGCTTTGACAAAGAAAAGTCACGGTTTTCAAGACAAGTCTTGAATGTTGTTGAATTGCCAAAACTTACCGGAGAAAGGGAGTGACTCTTCCAAGTCTCACTGTGATAACCACCCTAGGCAAGGTCTTTTCCTTAATGCTGACCTGGAAGCCGAGGCAGCTTAGCCTTCTAACACAGGCATTTAGATGTCTGAGGCTAATCAACAACAATACTGTATCACATATGGAGCAACACCTACTCTAAGATGTTCTACTGCACTGGAGAAAAAGCAGCCTCCTTTGCAGTGCTGTCCTACCTAACAGTGAAAACAGGAAAAGCTGCTATACAGCCTGTTGTGCACCACCCCCACCTGCAGCTCTCTGACCTTGATGCTGCCAGATGCTTCCAGGCATGGAGTTAACCCCATAGCATTGCAGTGGGACTTTGAACTGCAGAGCATGGGTCAAAACTGGCTTTTTTTGAGAAAAAAGAACAAACACATGACAAGCTGCTATCAGCAAACCCTCACCATCCATGAACTGAAACCTTTCCCTGGGCTGCAACACCTATAAACCAGAGGGAAAGACTCCCTCCAGCTTGCCAAGAGATAAAATACAGACCTTTGCAATCACTGGCTGTAGAGGAAAGGACATCAGACTCAGAACTGGGAATGAATAAGTGAAACTGGCAGATACAGAGAGAAACTCGCAAGGACTTGCAGTGGTATATCAAATTAAGTGACAGGCCAGTTTTCTTTTGACTTTTCCCCATCCATAACCCTAAAATGACACAGGAAATTCAGTCATCATGTCTGGACTACTTTAGAGGACAATCAAGATCATTTCATAGGTTAATGTCCACTGTGGAATTTTTTCCAACATTTTTTCTACCCAGGGTAAGAAAGCAGCAGCTTTTGCTAATGGTTATTCAATGCACCTGAAGAGGCAGCTGAAATCAGAAAAAGGAGAAGACAGTGGTCCCAGGCAAGGCTGGTTAATAGCGGCATGCAGTACTTTCTCTTCTTCACCTCATTTTCCAGGCTGGCCCAGAAAAGCTCAGAGGGCATGGAGGTAGTAGGATGGAGATGTAGCTGACCCCCTGCACCCTAAGGAGCCAGGGAGGTCGAAGTGGAAAGAATGCAGGAACAGCCCAGGTCTTGGGCATCTTCTCTTCAGGCACAGCCAAGGGACAGAAGTGCCCTTTGGCACCCCAGAAAGACAGCCCTGTAGGGGCTGGAGGGACCAGAGGGCTTTGGGAGTCTTACAAGAAGCTGCATGTGGCAGTAGACATAAATGGAGCTGCTTCTGATGCTGAGAGCACAATGCTATGTACTCATGTCTCCCTTGCAGACCTAAAGCACTCTGGCCAGTCAGCCCTCTCCTTTCCAGACTGATCTGAAAGGTGGATTTGTTTAGGAAGAAATCACTTAATGGGAAGAACAGGCCACAAGAACATCTGTACAGAGGAGAATGCCTTGTTTGCAGATGTACGGATGTAGTTACTGAAACACAGATCTGACAGTGCAATGGAAGTGTGTTGGTCACTAACCTAGATAAATGGTGGAACTGTACTTAAAAGTGATGACTGAGGCAGAAGTAAAATTTAGCTGCTGAACTATGTTAGCATTTTTACAATGTGCTTGTCTTCACAAGCGAGGGAAGTTGTAGCTTAGTGAGTAATACTATATCCTGCATGCAGAGAAACCTTTTCTGGATTAATTTCACGAGGATAGACACTCTCAACTTTAAAATGTTCACCTTTAAAACATTCACCTTTCCTTTCTATTTCAGTAAAGGAGACATGATATTACAATATAAGATGGAAACTGACCAGAAAGGAAGTAATTTTTTTCTGTATTGATAAAGGGCAAAGCATAATAATAGGAGGGAGACCAGTCTTGAATCTAATGTACCAGACACAATTACTAGGATTGTCTCTCTTCTGCTTTCTCTCCCAGGCTCCAGGAGAAAGAAGAATCAATTAGCTCTCAACAGACGATGACCTTGAAGGATACAGCTTTAAGGGGAAATATGCTGAGTAAGACAGAAAAGAGAGTAGAAGAAAAGGATTTGGAAATCCTTTCCTCACAGAAGGGCTTGGTCTGGAAGCAGTACCACAGAATATGAGATGTATCAGTTCTTTTTTAGTTCTGCACCGAAAAAGAAAGTAATATTACTAATATTATAGTATGAAAGGGAATTTCTGGGAACGAGTTACCTCCCTCTGCCTGGAACAGCAAAAAGGACACTGAGGCAAAAGACGGGACAATTCAATTTACCGATGCTACTCTCCAAGCCATCTCTCAAAATTTTATAGCTGTCAAAAGGACTCATAAAAAAAAAAAAAAAGTTACCACTGATGCAATCTGTCAACCTCTCCAACAAATCTTGCTCTACATAAAATGCAACAACGTGTTTGAAATGCAGCTGTTTCAAAAACCCCAAGACAGTGCTTTCAGAGCTGTCCAAATCATTCTTTTCATGCTTACTTTAATTCTTAGGCAGATCTTCTGCAGTGCACTTTTCCAGCTCTGTTTTATTAGAGCTTCAGCCCTTTGCCACAGCCAGAATTACGTACCACGGTTAGAATCACTGCGGGCTACACAACCTTCTCCCTTAGTGCAACCTGAGTTCAAACTGATGCCAGTTCTCCCTCTCCTTTCAGTCTGTTCTTATCTGGAAGTCTATGATGTCTTAAAAATGTTAAGAAAATTAAGACAACAGTAGGAAACCCAACTCAACCACATGATTTCTGGACAACCATTTACTTCCCAGATGTAAGCAGATCTGAAAGCAGATAATGGCTTTTTTTTTCCTGGTAACAGCTCCAAAGAGTTTTTTTCTCCTCTTCATTTATTTCCTAATGAGATGAGATTACCAGGTGATTGAGAAAGGCTTGCCTCAGAAATGTAAATTCAGAAGGGTTGTTTTGACACAACCAGCTTTTGGTTGTTTCTCCCTAACATAGGAAAGAGGCCATTTTGACTAGATGGTGCTCACTGGTCACTATACGGACCAAAAAGAGCTGTCATATCCTTAATGCCCCTTACAACATCCACAGCACAGAAGAGATTTTCTACATCAACAATTAAGAAAATATTACTGAGTTTGTATACCTGAAAAGGTAGTTAAGTGTCCCAGTAATTCAAATGATGTTTTACCTCCCACAGACAAAGTCTGCACAGCAGTATTTCCCTATCAGACTGTTTCCATCAGATAAATTACTGTTAGTCCAATATTCCACTGTCACCCATTATATAAGCAAAAGCCAGCAGGTATTCTACACAAATACCTAAAATTTCCTTTCTGAGATTCTGAAATTGTTCCTAACAGTCAGTAGATCAGCACCAGTCCTCGGCTGGAAGGATCTTTGCTGAAATCACTGTAATCATGCTCTTTTCCACTTGCAAAGGTGCTGGCCCAAAAATGTCCTAGCTAGTCCACTTGCCACGTATCTATACTGAGTCCAGTCTTGGTGGGGCTAAACTCAGAAATGAATTTATAGTGCCTTCAGATTTGCAAGGTGAGGTCGAGCAGGTAACACCTACAAGATGGGTATCTTGGGGCATTACAGGGAAGGCACAAGAGAGAAGAATGTCCTGCAAGACAATTGGCAAGAAACTAAGCTGCACACTCTGATCACTGCAGCTATCTGAAGGAAACCACAGCCCTGTGCTGTTGGCGCAATAGCATGCTACCTTCTTTTTTTTTTACTGGAGTTGCACAATTTTATTCAGCTCAGAAACTGCTGGCTTGCTGTGCTCCAGACTTGATGGGTTTAAATGAGGAATGTCAAAGAAATTACATTTCAACAATGTGGTGTTCTGATGCTTTATGATCACTACTAAGAAAATAATCCAGGTACCCTGGATATTTTTTCACTTTAAGGATGAACAAAGACTAATTTGAAAACTGCTTCATACTGCCTTTGCATGGACAAGAATCCCTTTTCTGAAATGCCCCACAGAAACCAATGAGGAACTGTCTCATGTTCAACAAGATTCAGCACCTAGAGAAGAGGACAGATACAGAGAAATGCGTGCTATGCCCTTAAAAGAAAGGGAAAGATCACAGACTAATCACTTCCTTAGTAACTCCTGTTCACTAACTACAAATACACTGTCGCTCTTTCCCACCATTCTCCCTGATTGCTTCAGGAGCACAACAGGGATGCCTGCCAACAGCAGACTTTAGGAAGGAGGTAGGAGAAATGCTCTGCAAGCAAGGCGAAGAAAATGAATACATATGGAAGACCCGGTGCAGGACAGAAACCAAATTTGCAAGAGAAACAGGCTGACAGACCACATGGAATAGTATTTCAGGTAAACCCTTGATGTAAATCACATGCTTCCCTACAGGTGGATACAGAGAAAAAGATGGCACTAGGTCTTTACAGAGGTCCCAGATGAAGCTGTGCTCACTGCTATGTACACTTCACAAGAGTTCAGAAATGTGGTACCAATCTCAGCAGTCAGCACATGTCAGTCACATGACCTCCTGGGAGAATAGCTGCAGTTAGGGGCCTTTTTTTTTTTTTCTTTTTTTTGGTGGAAGGGAAAACAAACAAACAAAAACATAGCTTCTACTTACAAAGTTTTGGAGCAGTTTGGAGATTGGTTTCTGTTGCTTGTGCCTGAGATGCCTTGGTAGGCTCCGGGGAGGATGGTGACAGTGACGGTGCAGCAGAGGACCACAACCCAACATCAAGGATGCGGTTGTAGAGAGAAGGCTGAAGGAAGGGTCTGGAGGGCACGAGCGAGCTGTCAGTTTGCACTGTCACTTCAGCCTTGCTTTCAAGGCTAGGTATGGGGAAGCGTGAGGCATACACCTCCGAAGGCACCCAGGCAGAGAGAGCTGTAGGATCCACAGTGCTCCTTGGGTCTTGTCCTATCCTCCCAGGGTCAAGGTGTGTAGGAGAGTCATACTCAAAAATCTTGTCCACAAAGACCCACTTGAGGCCAGCAATGCAGAGGCAGAGGCTGAGCAGGCAAGCCAGGATAGGGGCAATGCAGATCTTCTCGGAGTTGAGGCAGCCCTTCAGTCGCTCTGCCTCCAGGCACACACAGCAGGTTGCGGCCAGGCCTGCCACCCCTGAGACCCTGCTGTCCTCTCTGTGAGGCCCCGGCATGTTCTCCTCAGCCGGGAGCCCATCAAGGGATACATCAGGGCTCAGCTGAGCCGAAGGGCTGGGGAAAGTCTCGGTGGCTACTTCAGACATGGTTGAGCTCTGACACAGCTCACCTCCAAAAGGCCTTAACTCTATCACAGTCCATTACTGTGAAACACAGACAAAAAGAGACGGAGTAACAGTCACAGCGCTCAGCAAAAATCACAGAGCAGGAGTCAATGAGAGGTCCGAGCTCAGTAACATCATATGAACCAGGAGAAGAGGAACGCAAGGGAAAAAGGAGACCCTCCCACCCCCTGCCCAAGCCCTCTGCTGCTCACGGTGCTTTGCTGAAGCCAAGGGCAGCTCTGCAGTCACTGCGCTCTTGTCTCCTGACCACTTTTATAATTCCTTATACGCCTCTCAAGCAATTCCAGCTCTTCTGAGTGAGGGAAGAAGCGTCCCCCCGAAAGCAAGCAAAACAAAACAAAACAGGGGGAAGGAGGGCGGGGAGAAAGACAACCACGAGCAGCGAACAAATTGACCGGATTAAGTGAACCAATAGCCCAGAGCGAAAGGCAAGACTCTCACCTTGAGCATCTGAGGCTGGTATCTGCTTAGGCGAGGAAAACAATTGTCATGCGGTAGAAGGAGCAAAAGCAAAATCTGTAACAACAGCGGCAGCGGCAGAAGTGACAGTAGCAGCAGCATCCTGTCGCGTTACAGCGGCGGCTGAAAGAGGCTGAATCATTACAGAGCAGCAGGTGCTCGCTGTCTGAGCATCACTGCAAACAATATCATTACACAGAGGTTTGAAAGGAAGAGCGATGCCAAGGCGATGGTAACTCCCTTTCTCTCCCCTCCCTCTTTGTCCTTCTTGAGCGCTCATTCACTTTCCTCCTTCCCCCCCGCCCCGTTCCCCCAGCCCCCTCGCAGCCTGTTTCTCTGATGTACAGGCTCACTCCTTCCTCCCGTCCCCACCCCCCGCCCTCTGCAGGGCTGGTCTGAGGGAAATCAGTGCACCCAGCAACGCAGGACTGTCAGTGACTTCCTATTTTATCCAATTAGGAAGAATAAAGGCCATCAAATCAAAGGGAGGGAGCGGGCAGGAGTTGCGCGCTGCCGCCCGCTCTCTTTCCAGCCGGAGCGCGGTCGGAGGAGGCAGACACCGGCGGGCGAGGACGGGTGTAGGTGGGAGCGCGCCGGGCTGCGCGGGGCTCGCCGAGGCTGGCAACACCCGATTCCCCCCGGGGGAAGCTCGCTTTCCCGCAGCAGCTTCTCCCCGCCTAACACCTAGAGCGTTTCTTTCCGCGCCTCTGAGTAAGTTCGATCCACTAAGAATAACGCTGGGAGGCACATTAGGTCAAGCAGTAAATAATAATAATAAAAAAAAAGTTAAAAAAATCCCACTTCTGACAAATTTCCATTTCATTTATAGACATCGTTTTACATACATATATATATACATATATATATATAGTCAGTTTTTAATTTTCTTCCAAAACAAAAAAAAAGGCCATATAGCCAGCTCCCCAACATAATTCTCGAAAGGCGGCTGCTGCAAAATTATGTCCTCACTCCCCCTCAGAGTAAAATAAAAAAGTGAAAACCCAAAGAATTGTGTTATTAACAAGACTTCCACTTTCTTCCACTTTGTGGCTGTCATTCCTCACCTCCACCAGAGTCTAACACTAACTCCCATCCCCAAGAGCACAAAGTAAGGCAGATAACAATGCCTGGAACTGCCGTTATTCCCTACCCCTCCTGTCTCCAACAGAAAAGTGGACCTGTGAGACAATATGTCTAAAGGGAGAAGGATTTTCAGCTCAATTTCCTCAGCAAAAATGTCTGCACCAAAGGCTTGGCAGTACGAATACCCCTGCTACCTTAGTGTAAATGACTGCAGGATACACAATGAAACAAAGAATCAAGTGCTTCACACTGCCCTGAACTAATTTTTTTTGCCAGTACCTTAGTTAGGTATCCAAAATGAAATTTCATTTGTAATGATAAATTTTGGTAGTGATCAAAAAGATGCCTGTCTCTACTCATCTCTTCTCTCTGCCTCATAATCCTCCCATTCACAAAGACTTGCACAGGAACATTAATAACATTCACATTAAAAAAGGTTTATCAAAATCTCAATGATTCCCATACTGTTTTCACAGACTCTCCTGTCAAGGGCTAATTGATGGATGCCTGATCACACAGCTTCCTGTGAGACTGCAGTAGCCAACTGAAGTAATCATGATGCTACATTCAAGAATTTACCTTAAAGCACAGCCAGTGATAACAGTCCCTGGAAGAACGTAAAAAGATAAATCATCATACAATCAAGTCTACATTACTGCTGAAGTGTCTGGTCCTCAGGTTAATGATGTGATCAGTAGCCTCAGACAGAACGAACAGCTTGCATTCCACAGTTACATACACATCTCCTCTTATTATCAAGCACACGTACTACTTAGCTGAAAACATTTTGCATGAGCGTAGTCTCTTTCAAGTATCTCAAAACATATTTCAAACAGCAGTAACAACATCACAGCCATAGAAGAGGGAACATCAGAGCAGCCTTGTTGTGACAACAGTGATGGTCTGTGGATACAAATAAGCAAGGTGCCTATGGAAAGACTGAATCCTTTCTTGGATTGAGTGATTAATCTGGGAAGGAGACATACTTCCACACACACAGGTTGCTGCTCAGGTGTGAAGATGAAGAGTTGCTATTCAAAGCTGAGAACCAGCAGCTGATTGCTTGATGCAAGTTTTTTAAAGTGTCCTGACATCTTTATTCATGCCTTATTTTCTAACCTTCTTACTTCCAGTGAGAAGCTTTTCCCCGATGCTGCCTTTTTGAGCTGGTCTTTGTGCTACCTTTACACCATTGTCAGGTACGCATTCTCTGCTCTGGCCTTCTGGGCTAACTTACCCTCCTCTAATACTCTCCTGTAATATTTTGCTCACATCTTTCTGCTGCTGAGGTGAATGGAAACAAACGTGGAGAACTGCACTTTCCTTGGAAGTCACAACCTCCACGGATAACGCTGTGCAGGTGGATGGTGGGACGTCAGCCCACCACTGCTGCTGACCTCGGTCGGCCCCGCAGTGCGCGCAGCCTCGGGAGCGCGGTGGGGACATTCCAGAGCTCCCTTCACGCGGGTGCATCGCTCCCTCCTCGCCCCGCCGGGCATACTGGGCTGTGCCAAGCGGTCTGGCCTGACGGGGGCAGCCGGGGCGGCTTCTGCCGCTCCTCCCCGCGCTTCTCCTCGCTCCCCGCCTCGGCGGCCGCAGCATCTCCGCGAGGCCTGGCACCCTGCCCGGCTGCAGAGCCCTTAGCTGCCGCACGTCCCTTCCGCGCGGCACCTCCGGACTTGCCCCAGCACCGCGCCGCCAGCTCCGCTCAGACCTCCTCCTTCTTCTCCTCCTCCTCTTTCTCCCCGCGGGGAGCCCGCGGAAGCACATCACACCCCAGCCGCGGCGTTCCCGCCGGGCCCCGCTGTTCCCTTGCCGCAGGAGGGTTAGGGAGGGATGCTATACTGCATCACCCACCGCCCGGTGCCTCTCTGGCACTGCTTCACAGGTGGCTGAAGGCAGGGCCGGGACAGCCCGCCTGGGATGCGCTGCTGGCCGGGGTCTCCGCTGCCCTATAGCAACGTGGAAATCCCTCCGGCAGCTACAGGTTGGGGCCTTTTGCATTTCTGTACTGGCACTGGCATGCTCAGCTTATCCATGGGTTATGGCCCACGCAGGGGAGATAAATGGTTTGGAAAAGAGACAGCAGCTGGTTAATAGAAAGGGAAACCTGGGAGAAAGCAAGAGGCAGTGTGGACCTGAAGGTAACAAAACTTTACCACAGTTGCCCTTCTGTGACCAGTGCAGAACAAAAAGGAAGGAGATTACTTGCATGTTTGCAGCTAGGTCAGGTTCTAATGCAGAGATTTATTTCTGATTATTATACAGCTCAGATTGCCTTGGCTTACAGGAAGAAGTGGTATGATTCTAGACTAATGAAGCTAATGTGTGACTGATTTGGACTCTTGCCATGTGTAAGTGGCAGGTTGAAACACACTGGCTTATGAAACTGTAATTTTATTTTGTGGAGAGTTTTGGTAAAGAATCAGGCATTATTTTGCTAAGTTCCATTTCCACAAGACTGAGAAAGAAACACAAGACATTAACTTTCAGCCTGAGATGGGTATGAACAAAATGTGTCTGCTTCTTTGGTTTTACAAGCCCTAAAAGGAGGCTGAATTTATATTACCTTGCTGTGGATGAACACCGTCTCTGACCAGCCATAAGGATGTGAATGAAACATGAGCAGATGCATAATCATAACTGACAGTATCCAGCAAATTATAGCAAATAGTGCCATTTCACTCAGCTGGCCCCTTGCTCTTATCATAATCAGACCCAAATCTGCTGAAGTTTTTGGAAAAATTAGGCCTGGCATTTTCATGGAAACCACTGTATTCCAAGTATCTAGCTGCTTTAAATAAAATGTCTGCAATCCACATAATTCTCTAGGAATCATCTGCTCTTGCAGCTAATGGTACACGAGGAATGTAACCGCCTGCACAGGTGGTCATGTGCAATTTTCAGGTCTGCTGAGTCGCAGCTTAAGAAAGGATGCTCATAGGACCACAGGGCAAGTGGCCACCCCCCCAGGCCATTGCTTTTTTTTTAAGACCACATCAATTCTTCAGAAGACACAAGCGGCAATATATGGCATTAATTGCTCCATCATATGTTCGATCGCACTCCCTTTTTTCCCCCATACATTGAGAAATTAAAAGCATCGTAACCAAGAAGCTAAGAAGAAAAAAAAGTGCATGTTCATTAATAAGAGATTGATGAGGAAGATAAAAGGATCTCTTTTTATTGATTGCAAGCACTTTCTTCAAATTAAATAAGTGCACTATTTAAAGATGGAAGGGTGACCCAAAGCGAGTGGGCAAGCTCAATAAGCAGCATCAGTGCCAGCGGCCATAGTGTGGGAAGAGCTGGCTACCGCACTTGGTGCAAAAAATTAATTTATTTCTCCTTTCAGTGCTCTACCAATCTCCTCTCTTTAATCCATCTCCCTTGGACTGACGCCAGCACTCTCTCCCTTTGAGTCCTTCCAAAAGCCTTCACTAAAACCCCCATCTCTCAGATCAAATGACATAAAGAGAAAACTTCATTTTGCCTCTCTACTGGAACTGCAAATGCAAAAATGGGACAGGCTGTCATTCGCGCACACATCTCATTTTTCACCTGATGGAAAGTGAACAGAATACAAGTGATATTGCTATTTGTATGTCCTTCCCCATTCCCACTTTCTTCCTTTTTTTCTTCTTCTTTTTTTTTTTTTTGGTAATCCTCTGGTCATTTGCAGCCACATGTGATTAAGGAGAAGTGATGCCAAACCATTAAGAAAATGCAGGAAAACATGAGTGCTACATACATACAACCCCTAAGTACGTATTCAGGCTTAGACATCAGGGTACATTTATCAATGTCAGCAAAATAATTAGTACTCTTAATAAATTGGGTGTAAGAGGGCTTTAGGTGGAAAGACCCTCTGCCAATAGAGGACCTCCTATTGACCTCCTGTCAATAGAGGAAACAGGAACAGGAAGAAGCCATATCCAAACCATCTTTTTACCCTCAGGCCAGAACAACTATACTGGAATTAGTCCAGTGCCCACATAGGTGTGTCAGAAATGTTTCTTGGAATTGTCTGGAACATGGAATACAAACTTCAGTGCTTTTGAAAAGTTTATATTTGAGCAAGCTTATATTTCCTTTGTGCAAGAATTTTCTGTATTGGCTTCACCTATGCACATTTACACCAGGAACCTTTTTCTCTAAGTACAATAGCCATAGCTAACAAGAACAGTGATTTGAAAAAACAACAGAACACAGAGCAGAATGGACTTTTCAGAGTATGTTTATACTTAAAATAGCTGCAGCCAGTAATTGAAACTGAAAACTGCCATAAAACGGGCTGTTATTTCAGGGGAACCAAAAGGTTTTTTAAATCTTTTCATCTTCAAGAGAAATGTGAGACACTGAGTTTCTTTCATCCTAATCAGAAGCAGAGTTTGTGGCACTACGTGAGGCACAGAAACTCAACATCAAACCATGAATGTCACGGTTTTTCATCAATGGCACTGACTCACTTGCCCAACTTCTACTCAGTCACAAAATCCAGGATAAGCACAGCCATTGGTCAGACTGACAACTGCTGTGTGATAAAGGAGCATTTAAGACATTGAAAGACCTGTAATGCGATCAGCTGGGCTCTTCTGCCAATGAGCAGAAACAGCAGAAGGAAGACCTCTGTATTTTATTGTTTCCTTCGGATTCAGCACCACCTTCACCCCACGACGGGCATCTCTTTGTTTCGCAGTGTTGCAGTGAGCTGGGACAGCACGATGACTACACGGCCGAGGAGCACTCATTAACTCCCGCCCACCTTAGTGGCCAAATGCACTCGTGGGCCTGCTATTGAGCACATATATTCAGAGATGGAGCAAATTCCTTGAGGGTGCTGGCTGGCCAGTGGCAATACTGCTGCTTTGTACAGACATGGCTGTCTAGGACTTCAGGCTGGCAAGCCTAGAGACTATGTTCCTCTGCCATGGTCATGAGTGTTTTCACATCCACAGTCCCTCTGATGCTGAGGGACTCCCTGGACACAGACAATTTGAAAAAACATTCTGAAACTCTTGAATTAAGGAATTATTCTGCTCCCACTGATCCTTAGTTAATGAAGTATTCAAATGCGTATGGAGTTAAACAAGTGGTAAAATGCCTTCCTGATTAGAGATGGGTTAGATCATATATCTAAGTGCCTTTTTGAACTAGAGCCTAATTCAGGAACCGAAAAGGTATTTTGGACTATAGTGCCATGTTTCATGATAAACACAGCTTACCAATGACACCATGCTTTTCTCTTTCTTAACGCTACCTCTCACTTTTGCTAATCCAGCATTAATGTTCATTTAGTTGGGCTCTCAGCTGGATTAAAAAAACTGATTTTTGACTTAAAAACTATTATTTTAAGATTTCAAAATGATTTTAAATAGGGAAGCTTACCAACTGCTTCTGAGCCTGGCCCCATAAATACTGCAATCTGGAAGACCAGTGGGAGAACCAGGCTCCAAGCACAGAAGTTCGACTGAGTCTTCTCACCAAAGACTCTGCATAGTGAAGCATCCTTCCAAGTTAAGGTTTACCTTAGGCAGAAGTTCTTAGAACACCTTAACAGGATATCTTAATTCTACTTATTATGCCTTCCAGTTTTACACAGTGATAGAATTATTTTTGTACTTGCACATATTCCCAGCTTCTTCAAGGCATCAGACTTGATTTCACTGTAAAGTGTTGTTTTCAAAATTTTAATCAACTACACATGCACTTTTTTATTAAGTACCTTGCAAACTTACCAATTTTACTGCTAGCAAAACAAACAAAACAAAAAAAGCCAAAGACATGCAGCCAGCATAGTGCATTGAAGGATTTTTATATCATTAAATAAAGAGGTGTTAATAATATATCATCCATTTATTACTGGCTTAGGTTTGTAAGGTATGTCTTAGAATACTGTCACACATTCACAATCTGAAACCTTCAGAATTTTACTTGCAAAAAATGTTATGCTTTCAGCTCAAGCACTGGCTTGCTTAGCAGCCTTCTGCAAATCGCTTCAGATAATGAATTTAATCTGCCTTATCCTAACTAAAGATCCGCATTGAGCTACACTGCTTGGTTTAGCTCTGGTTGTGTAGATACAAAGTCTGATTATGTCCAAGATAAGGAGGTAGAGTTGAGGTGTTTGCTTTTCAAAATATAAAATCAATATCGCATTTATAACTGCAAAAATTTCAACAATAATAAAAATGACAGTTCTCATAATGCCTCAGAATCCCAGCATCATCAAGGGCATTTAATATTTAATATTCTTTCATAGTGCATTCAGAAAGCCATAGAAGGCATGAATCACTCCTTTGGCATTGGCTGGGAAACACTGTCAATTTCCAGCAAATAATTAAGAAGAATTCAAATAAGTATGACAAAGGAGATTTTACGTCTAGTCATGAGTTCTTGGTAGTTTAATCAAATACATTTCTATTACACAGCTGTTTTGAATGCAAACCCCAGCCTGAATTTTAAGATGCTTCCTTCTCACGTCTTCCTCACTTCTGCAACCAGACACACTTTTTGCTGTGTATGGTCTGGCATAAAAGCAAGCCTCTCACCTTTAAAAAAGAAAAATATGAAGGGAAGTAAGGTAGTTACTCTCCTCACACATTGGACTTCAACATTTCTGCACCATGTTGGGTCTTGGTAAGGGCCAGAGAGAAAAAGCTCCCAAATTTTATAATATAAATAGTAATTTCACTGACCCTACAGAGCAGAATGTGCTGCTTCAGAAAACAAGCAGGCCCTCACTTACATAAGGGAAAAATGGATTCATTGTAACTGGCTTGTGTTTAACAAATTGACGTGCAAGCTCAGAGCAGCAGGGGCTGCTGCTGCTGAGTGGTCTAAGAGCCGTAGAGCAGCTTTAGAAACACCTCCTGCAAGGCAGAGCAACCAAGAAGCGAAGCCCAGGAAGCAGCGATGGAGCAAAATGTAGGTAGTCAAAGCTCAAAGCAGAGTAGAGGGCAATTAAACAGAGCCTTTGCTACAAAACTCAGCTATGTCCGTTCCCCACTACTGACAACAAACACACGCATGGAAGTGTTTATCCACTCATACTGTAATCATCATTTTATTTGAGGGACAACTGTTCTCCTGCAGCATCTCCTGCAATCAAGCTGCAGGCCATGCCTAGCAGCGGTGCTTCCCGCTCCCGTGTCTCACCACAATGTCTGTGGAGTGGAAATGAGACTACACTGAGTGGCAGGCAGACTGCCTTTTTCCTTTTTCTTGAAGATGCCTGAGGAAGAAAGAAGCTTACTCTGAAGGAGTGTTTGAAAGAGTGGGCCCTGCTGGCAGGCCCGAGGTCACCCTGTGTCCTAGGTAGGCAGCCGAGTTCACCCAAATCACTAAACAGAGCTGTGATCATTGACACACATGTGCCTGTGGTGGGTGTCATGCTGGGGAAGAGAAGTCAATGTCTGGAGGATTGCAAAGAGAAGTAAACATTGTTTTGGAGCTTTGCTGAATTAGGATGGTGGTTTTCTGAAGACTGGTGCACCCTTCAGCCTGCAAAACTGTTTTCTTACTCCTGTCTGCTGCTGGGACCATTCTGCACAGCTATGCTGAAGCGAATGCAGCTCTCCACCAGCTGTGTGACAAGGCCCAAGGCTGCTTTTCTTACTGAGGGAACATAGGGCAGCTGCTACAGAAAAACAAGCAACTCTCAGGCCAGTCTGCAGTCTGAAAAGTGAGGTGAATGTTTAGGTGTAGGCCCGTGGTGCCCCCTGGTCTTGAACTTCTGACATCAACAGGAGCCCAAATGCTCAGGCAGAGGTCTGTGTGGGGATCATCTGCCTCCCTTCCTCAGCCCAGAGGCAACAAGAGGCACCTGGTAACCTCTGCTTGTGCTCACGCAGCCAAGATGAACTCTGCCCCTAAATCCTGCTCTGATCAGGGCTGTAGTTTGAAACCAGACACTGTAAAACTCCAGCAGTCCCTCAGATATTGACTGCTGCAAAGATGGGGCCAAATTTCTTGCCAGCGTGGGCAAGATTTCAGCCTGCTCAGCCAAAGCAGCAGTGAAGACCAAGTGCTTGCTTTCACTTGAGGGCTGCAGCCTTCCTGTTGCTCAAAATTCCCTGCCTACAGCTTAACCACTACTTAACTCCAATTACATTAAAAGGTGCCAAGGGGCAACAAATCCTCTATGTGTTCCTAACTTCACCTAGCATCCTTCCTACTGAGTCTTTGACATAGTTTCACAACTTTGCTCATGCTAGAGGAGAAAACAAGGACATGACCAAAATAGATCAGATGCTGAAGACACAAACTCCACAGGGCAAAGCCCACCTCCAGGCCATGGCTGCCCAGGGTGGACTGGGGCTGAAACACATGCTCATGGGCATTATGTTGTTTTTATTTATTCCAGGAGTGTGCAGGCCAGCTATGGGAGAAAAACACTGAATTTTGAACTCTTTCATTCCGAAGAGTGAAAATGGTGCTTCTGCTTCACTGATCAGTTTGAAATGACTCTCTTGAGGATTTGTTAATAACTCTTGAAAAAAAAAGTGTAATTTTCTGTATTATGTTTTTTTCCTTACTTAGGCACCAGTTCATGGGTTCATCAGGAAAGCAGTGAAAAACAAAAGATGGTCAAGTTCTGGCCTTCCTTTGAGTATGTGCTACTAACAGTACAAAGGCTGGATGCAAGCAGACAATACGCTTCCATTCCTATGCTAGCTAGCTTAGGAAGTGCCAGTATCATCACAACAGTGACTACTACGGTTAGATACAGGATAATTAAAAACCTATGCAGCTGAGGTCCAGTCAGCATTAATAATTAGTTGTAGCTGTTTTCAACACCTTCCATCCTCCACCTCCTTCTACTTCATCTTGCAAATAAAAAATAGTGCCTGTGCAAGTATGTAGTTATGGGAAATATAATGCATTATTAATGTGGCTGCAGCTGCTAGAAAGTTGAGCTTCACTGCCTACCTTTGTAGAGGTTAGTTGCAACTACTGGCAATAGTCAGCTCACTGGTGCATGAGATAATGAGAGAGTTTCCAGGAGAGCCAAGTGAAGTAGCTGAATAACAGCATGTTTGTGGAAAATAACAGTCAGTAAGGGGTGATGGGTCTAAAGCTATGACTGGGGCAGGCAACTATGGTTAACCTGTAGGAATTATACCAGGAACAATTAATTTGCGACTGTAATGTTGTGTATTTTCTTTGAACTATGATTATGCTCAAATGCAGCTACACAAAGCAGAGAGGAAAAAGGTACAGACAGTAGTACAAGACAAATCCCTCCAAATGAAGTCTTTACCACAACCTTTCCTCACAGAAACAACACAGTGCTTGTAGTGAGCTGCAAAAATCCCCACACATGTCCTGTGATTTCAAGGAATATCGTCCCTACATTCATCCTGTGATTTCAAGGAATGCCAGACAAGTCAGGCCAGAAATGCTCATTTCCTGCCATACTGAACAATGATTTATCATTGCAGACATCTATCTATCAGGCTGAAATCTGCACACATACACTGAAGAAATGCCTTTCAGATTTCATTTTCCAGTTATCCTGGACAACATACTACACAAATATAGACACATAGCCAGAGCCCACAATGTGAAGGCTAGGAAACAGCAGAAAATATGGTGTGACTTGAACAAGTAATTGAAGTCATGGATTAGATACATGGATTAAAGTCACAGAAATTAATTCAAAATAAGGATTTCTTTTCCTACTGAAATGTTTATGTCCTGTACAAATTTCTAATTCCTTTACATAGTGAATGAAATCTGAAAACTGTAAAGGCAGCAAGGAACTGTCCGAAAACTGAAGAATTAGAAGTTTTTCCCATTTATTATTGAAACGTGTGTGCATAGATTTCAGTGATAAACCAAAAAAATGCAAGAATATTTCCTTCTGAATAGGCCAGAAGGGAGGACCATGGACTGGAGTGAGAACCAGCGGGGTTGCACAGAATCTGGAACATGCAATACTAAAGCTCCACTGATCACCTGTAGTAACTGAACAGGTCAAGGAGAAGAAGAGCTACAGGAGAAGCATATTGTCACAGTGTCTGCCATTCAGGCTGTGGCCCGTGGCTTCACCCTGCTGACTGTCAGCCCTCAGCTGTAGTTTCTTGCTGACAAGAATCTGTGGTTTCTTCTTCCTACCTAGTTGGTCATGATGGGGATTAGGGTAAAAAACAGTGCAGCCCTGCCTTTGAGGATGACCTTCTCTCTTTCAAGTGGCAGCATGGAGCTACAGCCTCATCAGCTACCCAGTGCCGTTGACGATTTCACTACTGCAGACAGGATTTTTAGTACTGCTACAGAAAACTGTACTCAGATGACATAGTGAAATCCTCTGGTAATTATTTGGGCTAATCCTATTAAGAAAGAAGGGATTTCAATTGCTATAGCAAAAAAAAAAAAAAAAAAAAGCAAAAAACGCAGAAGGAATCCACCCCAGGTAGACAAATTCTTACTGTACATAAGGAAAATTGTGTTAAGTCAAAGACTGTTTAATATTTAAGAAAATAAGAAAAACTTACTTGAAATGCTTACCAATTCAAAAGGCACCACTCAGCCTTCTTCCATGTGTTTTATTTATACTTTACTAGTCCACAATTCAACTTGTGTATTTTCCAAGTAAAAGAGACAGATATTTACAGAATATGCATACTTTAACAAGTACTTTCCATATGCTCCAAATTTGCAAATCCCCCGGCAAGAGGGGTTCATATTTATGATCCCCAAACCTGCTGTTATTTTAATGCTATAGTAACATCACAGTGGCAGACTTAACTCTTTCAGATTCTCATTAGAAATTCAGTTGAAGTGTTTAAAGTGACAGTGACTTGATTTATTAAGCGGTAAGAAGCTCTGTGGCCATGAGCCAAACAAGTTATCTTTTAATAAGGCATGTGAAGTCACTGCATTTCCTTTATGAGAAGACAAAAAAAAAAAGCAAGTTCCAAAAAAAATGTGCTTAGGCAACTAAAATGGGCCTAACTTGGCACAAAGACACAGCTTTTCATATGGCCTTATGCACCTTAGCTCCCATCTGCAACTGCCCACCCCCAGGGCTTCATTTCCTACCCCCAGGGTGCAGGATGAACCAAAGTTGCTCTTCAGACCATTTCACCATTGTGGAATCATTCAACATCTAAATAGCAGCTTTTGGGTCTACTTGAAACTCATTTGATAGAGCTACCTCTGTTCTCCTCTCCTGAGATCCTGTTTTCAGTGCCAGCACTGCAGACTGTGTTAGGCACAACTTATTTCCAAGTTACTCTCAAAGACCAAAGACAATGTCTATCTTTGCAGAAAGAAGCAAAACATTTTCTGAAGAGACAGACTGCTGAAGCTTATTTCTGAACCCCAGCCTGCAACTCTCATTCATTCTAATCCTCAGGGTTGCTCAGCAATTCCTTATTTCAGTCACTGCCATGATCACGTCCCCTTACTGCACTGTCTCTCTTTCCCAAACATTCAAGAATTTGTGCTTGTGAACGCTGTCCCAGTGATACGCTTTTGCATCTGCAGATATATAACTTCCCTGTGTAACTTCCCTCAAATAAATGATTTAGAAAAACACAAGCAGAGCTGTGTATCTGTTAGACACTTTGGGAAACAAGACAGGAGTGTTTGATGCCTGGTCAGCAGCACTAAACTGTATTCACTCTCAGTGGGAATATGAAAACTCAGGAGAAAAATGAAGATTTTTGAGACCTCTCTCCTTTATTTAGCAAACACACGTAACTGTGAGCCTTCTTTATAGCCTCCCACCTAGCAAAAACACAGGGAAGTATTTTCACTGGTGGTGAGAAAATGTGAGAATATCTACTAAAAACTACAGTCATATCTCTAACACATTTCTACTGTCAGTGATCAGTACATGAGTTATAAAACTCCAGTAACTAACTCTGAGCCTCTGCCCTCTCTCATATAGCTGTCTCTCTAGCTGAGATCAAACACCTCATTTTATGAATCGATCCTTTTTCCCTTCCCCACATTCCTATTTAAACATCTACATTTTCTCACAGTAACATGCATTGCAACTGAAATTGACACAACCATGGAAATTCCCAGAGGAGCCCGGAACACAGCTCATGTTGCTCCTGCTGCACAGGAAATGCAAACGTTCTTACTCATCCTTCCTCTGTAATGAAGAGTCAGATTCATTGTCTTGCTCTGCTGAGGAGGAAATTGCTGCATAATCTCCTTCCATAGCTAGACAATCCTCTCTTTCCAAAGCAGGCTAAGCATGCACATTCTCTGGACATATTTGATGAATTTCTAATGACAGTGGGCAAAATGACATGGCATAGGTAAGCATCAGTGACAGAAGCCTTGTGCTGACTCCCTGCTGAGAATGTGTTTTCCTTATATTTCCACCCACATGTTAATTGTGCTTGCTCTGAGACAAATAAATTGTAATCAGGTCAAACTACAGCCCACCTTAAGGTTTATGAGAAGACTTGGAAAAAACTGCACACATTTCTGCTCAGCACATCACATAGGCCAAAGAGAATCACAGAATCATAGAATCACAAGGTTGGAAAGGACCTTCAGGATCATCTGGTTCAGCCGTCCTCCTAAAGACCCCAAAGTCTTTCCATTTACAATGTTAAGTTGCCACTGTTAGTGAAGGGAGTGCCTCCTAGCAGTCAGGATGTCCCCTCCATTTCTTGAGCTACAAGAGGGAACTCTGTGGACTACCAGGAGCAGGCCAAATGGCCACATTACGCTAGGAGATTTTATAGATTTTTTTATTTTTTTCCCATCTAGAAAAAGAAAACAAAAAAGAAACTCGTATCTACCATTGTGAAACAGCTATTTACCTAGTCTCCCTTCAGGCCAAAAGAAAAGATGCCTCAGCTACATGGAAAATAGGAGCACACATTCCCCTGCTGCACTAACGAAAACAAATACTTCTTAAGTGAGGTCTAGTAAGCCGCTGCTTTAGTGCATAAGCCAACTGTTAATCACAAGAGGACAAGGATGACATTTGCTGGATAATAAAGCAATTCCACATCTTTCCTTGAAGACTGTTTGTGCGTCTTCCTCTCCCTTTTTCAGCCTTGTCCACAGTTAGAGACAGCAATCAGTAAAGCACTGTCATAGTCTGGTGCTGTGTGTTCCCACATCAATCATGTACAGCACTACTCAAGGTGTCTGAAATGGCATGTGATTCCAGTCTCAATATTTGCTTATGCTGCTTGCTGCTGTAATGGTTTCTTGTTGATTCAGACAAGGAATGAGAAGAGGAGGCAAACCAAAAGAAGACTGTGCTTCAGTTGGCAGCTTAGGGTTTAATCATCCATTGTCTCTAACCGTCCTGGCTATGTAAGGTGGGACAGTTCCGTCCCCATGTCACTGGGTGCCAAAAGGCCTGGCATTGAGGAACCTGACCTTCAGCACAGTGGGCTGGTGCTTGCAATGGGAGTGGAAAGGAGCTGGAGCCAGTAGCCAAACAAGATTACAAGGGAGACAAGACTCCCCTTAGGTCTAACAAGAGGAAAATTAGGAGTCAGAAAGGCTGTTTCCCCTCATGGTCGCCGCTAGAAGGAAACTCACTTCTCAGAGGCATCATCTTTTTGTTGTGTCTTTCCAGCAGCAGTCTCTGAGGAACCAACTCAGGCATGCTGCCTGAGACTGGTGGGCAGGTAGACAGGACACAACCACACATCATCAGCTTGACCAGATCAGCTACACTGCAATTCAAGAACCACAGCTATTTCACTTTTTACAGGAAAGAGTAAGTGTTCTCTAGTTTCTCTCTTTTTCCTCCCTCATATCTCTCTATGGATGGAAAAGGTTTAGTTTTCTTTTATCAGTCTGACAGAACACCATAAGCTGTCCTGCTTATGTGTCTTATGAAAAGCCCAGACTGAGGCTGGCATATTCTTAGTTGCAACTCTGTTTTGTCATACATAGAGTAGAACCATTGGTGTATGAACGGCAGCACTGTCTGCAGAGATCATGCTGAAAATCAGTGGGAGTAGCTGCTTTCTATAAGGCTGCCGGAGGCCAAGACAGGAGCCATCCTGCTGAGGAAGAAATCTCAGAGACCAGAAAAATAAGTAGACTTAAAGACTTACTGAACCTCTATGGTGAGTGTTTCTCACAGATGCAGTAACAGACATTGTCACACGGTTGATTTCCTGCAGCTACAAAAGGGGACACACCAAGGATATGCACCACTTGATAAATGGATGTCAAGAGGTGGTTGAGACAAAGATCAGCAGAAATGCTAGATCACGCTCACAAGCTCTCTTTTGCTCAGGCTACTTTTCCTGTACCCAACTACTGCCGTAGCATGAGGATTCAGCAGAACTAGAGAGTAGCAAGTCTAAGCAAAAATGGCAACACATTCCCTGCTTGTTTCTCATTCTAGAAAGTTAACTGATGTCCATTTTTCACTAAACAGCTTTTATTCTAAGAGTCCTTTTCTTGTTAGCGGTCTCAGTTTTTCATCAATAGCTGATGTGTTTCTACTACAGCTACGTGCTCAGATCTTTGGAAAATTTGGTAGCCATCAGTATATTTGGCTCACTCATTTTTGACTACTTTCTCTACATCCAGAGAAGATTCTCCATCCATTACTTCATCCACGTTGCTTTTGGGCTGTAATTGTGAATAACAGTCCCATATTTCACAAGACATTTACAGACAAAAAAAAAAGGTATTGCTCAAGATGAAACATATACTGAGTGACAGCCCTGCCCATGGAAGGCGGTTGGACCTTGATGATCTTTAAAGTCCCTTCCAACCTAAGTCTTTCTATGATTCTGTTCCTAAGGACCAGATTCTTATCAAATTCAAAGGTAAGAATTCCTTCCCTGTACACAGCCTTCCTGAGTGGAGATCTGCTAATAGTGCCCGTGTGTATAAAATTCATTTGCAAATTTAAATTGAAAAATGCCATTTGCTCAGCCTGCTTATAGCTATGCTCTCTTGCTGCAGTGAGTATGAGGTCTCTGACGCATGTATATTATGCAGTGAATATATAATTGCAAATGCCATCCACATGCAATTATCTGGAGTTTTACTGCATATTTTCTACACATAACTCAAACAATAATTACAACATCACATTAGCTTGCCAGGTGTCCATTTGGCTGTAAGAATTAGTAAGGTGCTGATGCTTAGCTGCTGTCCTCTAAAGTACTCTACTTGCAGCACTGCTGCCAGCAAGAGAGATACTTACACACTTGAGGCAGGATACAGAAATCATGGGAAAGACAGCAAGGATCTTCTTCTTCTAACAGAAACATGCAACTGGTTAAGGTACAGAGTCCCTAAGCCATGTCGGACTTTCTCTCTTCTGCTTCCAGGAAGGCATTTCAGCTTGCACACAGTCCAAATGTGCTGGCTGACCAGATGTAGAGAGGGTTTCAGAATTGTGTAACCTCCCATGAAGCCTGAGACTGATTTACTGCTTTTAGGTTTTGCAGCAATGTTTGCCTGACTACTAGTCCACCAAAAAAATGGCAGAATCCATATTCACAGCATTCCTTCTCTGGACCTACCTTAATCTCCTTTTCCTTCCAAAACAACAAAAATCTAAAGGAGTCACAAGCATCTACTCTACACATGTAGCTTGCCTATGACCAGAGACAGCAAATTACTCAGAGCTCTTTGCTGTAGAAAACTGAAACACTAGTTTAGCCTCAAAATAGTCAGACACACATCTAAGTGGGCTGTGCTGCTCCAGGCTATTCTTCTAACTTCCTGCAAAATTACTGTTTAGGATTTCTCTAGCTATTGCAGACCCTGAGACAACTGTTATCCTACTGTTTGTCAAGCAGTAGTTGCCACTGTGGCAACTAATGGGTTTTGTGTACATCATTAAAACACTCAGGAACTCTGCAGAGCCTGCAGAGTCTTGTTTTAAGCCAAAGATTTCCCAATGGGAAATTGAAGGAAAGAGTTGTTCTAAGGAATAAATAAAAGTCATACTTGTAGTATAAAAAGTATACTGCAAGGTTAAACCCCAGTCCTGTTTCCCTATTTGTCCAGTGGAGTCAGTGGAATCTGACTTTGTACTGCTGTGGAATCTGTATTTGTACTGCTGTAAATAAAATAGACTTAAATATTAAGGATTAAAAAATTATTTCAATGCCAGTTTTGGATTTTTTTTTTAATTTTTATTTTTTATGGTAAAAGCAGGGACGATTTAATCAGGCTAAAGTATCAGACATTTAAATGTACCCTTTTCTCAGAACAATAGCTAAACTGTTGAACTGATGCTCCAGAGCAATGGATGCCAGCACTTACAAGATTACAACAGAATTCCAGCTACAGCTAAAGAACATCCCCTGTTACTATATACAAAAACAAACATTTCAAATGAACAAAAGCCTTACATGTGATTACATCACTTCCAACTTGAGAAGACCAGAAAAATCTTTCTGCTACTGACAGTTTGTGCCACAATTGCCAGCAGCAGATCCACTGGGTAGGTTTCTACACTGTAGGAAGCTGTGGCCTTTGCCAGAGATAGAATAACCAGCTAGATATCTGCCTCCAAAACAGACAGTGAAAAAATGCCCTCACACCTCTTTCCTGGAGTAAGGATTCTCTCTTCCTTTGAAAAATTAACCACTGCAGTAATACTCATTGGCAAATATGCTGACATTTCGGAAAGTTCTAGGGAGAATCTCTAAATACCTGTCAGACACTTGACTGTGTTATTAAGAATCATGTTTCGTGATTGTGAATATTTCCAGAAAAATATCAGTAATAAAGTTCAGTTTTCCACTTCCTGAACCTCAGAAAAATAATGACCTCATTAGCTTTTGAAAGGTAATTACCACCCCATGTATAAATGCCAAACTTTAAGATAAGCTCAACAGCACATGATCTTTGTAAAAGCTTCAGGCAGCAAAGGTCTGTATGGTCAAATCCTCCCTGACTCAACATCAGTGCTGAACATTTATAGCTCTGAAGCTAGGAGCTTTTCTGTGCTGAATAAACAAAACAGAAACAAATGAATAAACAGAACAGTCAGATGCTCAGGGCTGGAAAAACAGCTGTGCCCACTGTCGACTTGGGACTGGAGTGTATGAAGTGTGGTCACATCTTTCTGTACAAGATCACCAAAAAGTGTTCAGTGTATGGACCAGACTGCTCAACTCAGGGGGGCTGTGGAATAATGTCAGCTGCTCTGTGCCTCATGTGGACTTCTTGCAGGGGAATGAGACAGGGCAGACTCAGCATGGGTATCTATGTGCTGCTCAGTAACAGAGTTCAGTCCAAGGGCAAGTGCTGTGCCTGGCCTACATCTGCATCTCACACTACTTTGCTGCAGCTCTGCCCTTCATACAAAGATTTTATACCTGTGTTTTTCTCATGTCGCAGTGTCTAAACTGTGGGAAGACTGCGCCTGAGCACATCTGGGTGGCAGTTTTATGACGTGAACTGGGCTGTATGCTGAATTCTGAATGAATGTATGCTGAATGGTATGAAGGCATCTGGGAGTTTCTGGGAATTACAACATCTGCTGGAATAATGTGATAGGACTGCTTATTAGAGCGAATGGAGATGAGCCGGTGGGACAGGCTTCAATGCATACAATCCTTTATAATGTCACCCAAGTGCCCTGGAAAGCAGCAGCTGATGAGGGGCAGAATAACACAAGGAAGCACATCAGTGATGGAGTGGGCAGAAACTATTCCAGTGCTCCAGAACACTCCCGAGCCTCCCTTCACCGAGCACCATAGGCTTTGCCTGTATGAACACCCACCATAAATTAGAAATGCCCAATGCTCTTTTAGCTTGCAGTAGGGTTGATGTGGCTTGGAAATGGAGTCAATGAAAGTTTCTTCTTTTCAACAAGCAGATCCCTACAGAAGGGAAAACATGGACTGCTTTTGCCAATAAATCTCAGACAGTTGGATGCTGAGACTAACAGAAATTATTATTAACACCTATGAGCTCTGTATATTTGTAATAAAAATGCAATTACTAGCACTAAGAGTGGGCAGTCAGGATAAGAAAATCTAAAGAAATAAGAGTCCTTGCATTGTATATGCACATATATATATATATAAGCATACACATATTCAAATACATAGAGAAATACAAATATATTATATTCACCAAAACAAGATATTGTAATGCATTAGACATAAACCATACAGGATAATTACCCCCAGGCATAATTTCCTTTTCATAAAATCAAAATGCATGTTCTGTGCTCCTTAACATGCATTTCCACACTGCTGCAGGTACAACTCCAATTCTCTGACCACTAAATACTTAGGAAGACATACACCTAGAGAGAAGATGGCTGTAAAAAGCTACTCTCTAATTGCTGCAGTGAGTACAGTGATTTGTTCTCATCCCTGTACAGGAAAATGTCAAGAAGAGCAGAAAGCATTAGGAACCTATGGGAACATTTTGATAATGAAAGTCAGTGGAGATACAACTTTCCCACTTTATATCCAATTAGGAGAGGTTACCAAGAGGCAATTTGGAAGAGATGCGAACATGAAAGATGGGATGATAATTTCTTCCTGAGGGTTTATCTTGGCTTCCACTGCACTGTTAGAATATGTTAGAAGGGAACATGAAGGGAAATCATTGCTTTTCATTTACCTGCTACAGTCCAAGTGGAGTCTCTACTGCAACATAACACCGTGTGGAGAAGTTAATGAGGGATAAAGTGATGGCTTTTGAAAGCCATACAGTTAAGAGCAGATCACATTTATGTATACGGCGCTTTGCCTATGGCTTTTGAAATGTAACATGTCATGCAGTTTGCATCTTTTAAGAAGTATCTTATTGAGGAGTTATTTTTAAGCAACTGGAACTTACTCAAAGACATAAACTTTATAAGTTATTATTAAGATAATAGCATACTTTTTTTTGTTGTTGTTCCTTTATCCACTGCTGTGTAATCCTCTGTACTTATCTCCTAGAAACAAATCCAATTGAATGATGAGGCACTCCCAGTTATTAAACTGGAAGGTGCTGTCTAGATTCCTGCTTAGGAATCAGCAGAGCCTAGGAGATCAATCAAAAGACTCTGAGGGGTACCTTCCCTTCCCTTATTTCTTTCTAAGAAACTTTGCTCCTTCTTCCTAGATAACAGCATCCTAGACAACACTCACTAGAACTGAGTGAATTGGAGGCTCAGCATGAAAATAAAGCATCAGACCCAGTCTCCTGTCTTCTTTGTATTACATCCATTTCTGCCTTATGACAGATGCTTCTACTGCCAGACCACTAATTTGAAACAACCTTTCATGGTGTAGGGCCCCGCTATGCCAGACTGGCTCTGCTGATGCAGCCTAAGACCTCCCCTGGGAGAATGTAGAATGGAAAGCCCAGAACACACTATCCAAGAAAGCCAGGTATGCATTCTTTTCCGACAAAGTAAGCTCAGTGAAACCACCAGGCATGCTGGGAAATTCAGACTTGAAAATCCAAATGCCCTTTAGGTCTTTCCTCTTTCTTGGATCTTTCCGATCAAAGCTGAAACGTGGACACAGAGGACTTGGCATTGCTGGCCTTACTCAGGGTGCCTCAGAGGAAGGTATTTATTGTTAGAAAATACATGGAAGAAAAAGAACAGAATTTGTGGACTCAGGGGTAAGTCACTAAGTGCCTGTTGTATTAGTATTATCCCGAACGCAAGGAGCACTATTTATCATTTTTTTTTGTCTGTTGTGAATATCCTTTTTTTCACACTTGCTCTGAACTTTCTGTTTCCCTTATGCTTTCCTACAAATGACTGACATTCTTGATTTCAGCCCAGTTAAGGGCATATCTTGATTCACCAGAGTGCCTAAAATAGAAGCATGCTTCTATTAAGGTCACATATTCCATGTTGTTCCCACATTCCAGCTACTATTACTGCCTGTTGGTAGCTTCCTTCAGTACGAACTACCTGAGTGCCTTGAAAATTTTAGGAAATTTTTAAATGAATTTTAGAAGGAAAGTTTAGAGAAGACTGATCCAATGCCACAAATTACGTTCATTGCTACCACTCATGAAGGGTTTAGCTGGTGGAGAATGAGGAGTGCAAAGCCTTAAGCACCTGCTTTCATCATAGTGTCAGCAATAGGGACTTCTTCCCATGGAAGAAACAGCAACCAAAAGACGAAGATCAGACCACTAACGTATCCCTATGATATAAGCTTGCATCCTCCAAGTTCAGCATAGGCTAAGCTGGCAAACCAGAAAGATACTGATTTTGGTCTCTATTGGGCACACAGAACAGGTAACTTCAGCACTGTGGGGAAATGAAGAGAATCAGGTTTTTCTTATTTTTCCCCTCCCACAGAGATACATTTTTGAGGTGGTTTACTTTTAAGTTTGCAACCTTAGAAATGCAGTTTTGAGAAACATTTTACTTCTCACTCCTCCTGCTAAATGATAGAAAGAGTTTCTGTGAAAACCTTGGAGGAAGGAGAAGATCCACAACATGTCAGGGGCAACAGGAGGTGTGTCTGCAAAATTTGTGCGGGAATAACACAAGCTTAACGCTCTTTTACAACATGTATGGCAGCAGAGTGGCTGGTGGTGCTTTTTTGATGTAATCCATTACATTAAGAAATCACAGTCTGAAATAAACCACTGACTTCACCATTATACATACATACTTCTTAAATCTATGTATGTGTGCATCCTTATACAGAAAACACTATTGCTTCATCATATACACATGCTGAGGCAAGCACTGGCCTTATAGATTTATACCCATATGCACAAATATAAGTATAGATACAATGCCCTTAAAATCCTTTCACTCTGTAGCTCTTTTAAAGCTCCATAAACTGTCCCACTTACTTTTTAAGATTGTAATGTCAGCTTCTTCCAATTTTAATATTGTTCATACTCATTATTGCCTTTCACCTCCAGGACCTCTTTGAAGGAAAATAAAACAAAACCAAACACCAAAGTACCAAAAAACACCAAAACAGCACAGAAGAGAATTGACTTTCTATTAGCAGTGACAACTCAGAAGCTTGACGTGTCCAGCCTTTCCAGTGGAGCTGCCTAGTCTCAGGTCCTCAATGCCAATCCAAGAACAAGGAAATGAGAATGCAGCTGAAGAGAACTCTGCAAGATTAAGTATTTTGGAAATAGACATTTGATGTCACACGACCCTTAGACCATAGTCACATGAAGGCTGAAAGCTGTATCTCTGGAAAATGTTATCTATTCACATTAGTTTGCCCTATATGCAAAATTTAAATGCAGGAAACAGGATTTGTCATGCCAGATCAAATCATAACGGTACTGAGATTACCACTGTGCTCTCCATTGTGATTAGTGCCCACTGTGGAGAAAGAAATTAGAAAATATTGCACACTACACTGGGTTTTAGCAGGGGATCCATTTCATTTAAGCAGTATTCAACTAAACTGGGAGACTTAATTTTACATTAAACAAGAACTCAATAACTATTTATCTGACATTTCTCTCACTCATCTACTGTATCCTCACAATAAAGTGAAGCATTTTCTCCAGAAATGATTATCCACAATAAATAAATAAATAAATATAAAGAATAAAGCAATATACATGAGGTAGTACAGTGCTTCCCTGGTACCCACCGCCCCACCAAAACATCAGATATATGGTTTTCCTGAAGAAGGAGACTTCGATCCCATGAAATGGATCAGTTAAATGCTGATCATGAGGACGTCAGACCGAATTCTTGCACAAGCAGGTGTGAAGAGTCCTGCTGTGCTAGTATAACTACAACCTCACCAATTGTCTCCACAATTTTCATTCCTTCAGCTTTTTCAATTGGTTACAGTATTCTCCTCTTCCCACTCAGCCCCAAGTGACCTGGCCCTGCTACTGGATGTTCCTAAAATGTTCTGCTGTTTCACTTGAAGATAGTTCCATTTCAGAAGTTACTGAGATGCTACCAGTATATTTGAGTTTCAGAGCAGAACAGGGAAGCTCTTCTGACTTGAAAGAAGTTAAACACACGTTCAACAACCAGGCAGCTTGTCCTGTTTTTTCCTGGTCCTTATACTGTGACGCAGCAAGGAATATTAGATTATCAGAAATAAAATTCTGTTCAAACTCAGAACAAAATGAAGCCAAAAGAAACAGAAGGCAGAAGCTCAACATATATTACATTCTGGTATCCAGCAAGGTCACTGAGTCACATTATGTCTTAAAAGAACTGCAGTTCACATGGGCTTCAGAAAGCAGAAAAGTCCTAAGAGAGCAGTTACACTCTCCAGTCTGCATTTCCTTGATCTGAAGTTCGGATGGGATCCTAAAGATGTAAGAAACAGCCTATCCCATGAGCAGAAGGTTTCTGTCTTCTATACATGATGATTTAGTTTTGTACGGTTCTTAAGCAAAATGCATGTTTTTTTGAAAGTGGACTATGTCAGGCAATAGATAAAACAATATGGGGGAGGAAGACTGCAGACGAAGGAAAGAAGCAACTAACAGAAATTGAACTTGCCTGCCAAGATTGTAGGACACAAATGATTTAATGGCCAGGTTGCTAACCATGTAGACGCAAAATATTCCTATTAAAAACACTCAAACCAATGACTCTAAACACCATGTCAAAGCAGGTTTTCTGGTCAGCACAGAATATTTTTACAAATCAGCTCAATATTTTATGTGAGAAAATGTTGTAAAGCAAAAAGTATTTGTATGGCCGTGTGCTGTATCTGCTCTCCACTTAAAATGTAGGGTGGCATTAGTTACTGCGCCATGAGAAAATGAAATATTAGGAAAGTGCCTTCTTGTGATAGGCCTGAGCTTACAAATAATAAAATCTAGAGAAAAGAGATGAACAGTCCTAACCAACACATTCCTCCTCCAGTTATTCTTTTTTAATATGTGCAGGTTTTAAAGGCCTGCACAAAAATTTGAGGGAAAATAAGGTTAAACTAGCCTATGTGACAAAGCCAATACTGGGTTTTTTCTCCAGCCAAAAGCTAAAGCAACTTTCTCTGCACTCTTCCAAAAAAGAAGCCATAGACAAGGCAGGGCCAGCCTTTCACCTGTTCTCTTGTCAATACTCATGTCCCCCAGGAAGGCATCATATCAACGCACTACAAAATCAAGAGTATATTCCAAGCAGTTCCACCTTCCTGGTTGTTGGCTCACCATTCTGCGCAAGTGGACAATCTGAACTGAGTATTGGTTTTGGAGCAGGCAGGCTACACAAGGCACCCAGGCTTGTTGCTGGAGGAAGCATTTTCGCAGACATATTAAGGAGCAGCTCTTTAATGGGCAGCATAAACAATGGCATGAAGGTAATGTTGCAAGATGCAATTAAGTAAATGCTTCCCTCCCTGATGACCAGTCTGAAACATACTTCCACAAGTTCCAGCTCCCTCTAACTTCATTTTCTACCACTAAAAACACTCAGCTCTTGACTCAATTTAACCCTCTGAGCATGAGTTTCAGAACTGCTGTCGTTCCTAGAAACAGTAAGCTAAGGCACGGTGTCATGGATGGTCTATACACCATGGTCTGTACTGTCATGCAGACAATTCCTACGCCAACAGGAGATGTGACCACCACAGACAGACACCCTGAAGCCCACCACTTCCTTTCCCTCACACAGTATTCCTCCATCAGGAGGTTGCACGCAGTGCTGATCATTATAAAATAGGAAGCCTCACTGCTTTTAAATGTTTTTCCAGGTATGTTCAAATTTACAAACGAGAATGTAACATTTTGGACCACTTTTCTAAAGAAAAGGAGGACTGCCATATGCTATTTTACATGCCAGTGAGAAGCCAAGATTCCTTCAATAACACATCCCAGAAGAGCAAAAAGACCAACACATTTTCCTTCTCCAGTCTTGAATACAGTTGACTGAAGCCATAAAGTCAAGGCACTAGACCGAAGTCTCAGATTTACGTTTTTCAGTGCAACATCAGAGGAATAGGAAATTTCAGGAACATAAGAGATGTGTTTTGGAGATTTGCAGCCCTGAAAGTAAGGGGACAAAAAATGCCTTCCACTCTCATACTGTTCTGATGTGCTTAAGAATGATCTCTCTAGTCCATAGTATTGAGAGCACAAAAATGAGACAACTTATTTGTTAAAGAAAATGAAAAGTTTCAACCTGGGTTTCAGTATTACACAATGAAAAACAAACATATATGGGACAGTTCTAGAGGTGGGTGGAAAGGAAGGCGGGAATCACTTCTATCTGACATGGGGATTGCTAGCAATCACATCTCATAAAGTCTCACTTTATGAAACAGAACACAAAACCTTCAACCTCCACTCTTGGACTACTGCTTCATCCTCTCATCAGCCTGTTGTGTGGAACTGGAAATAAGGTCTTTTTCTTCTCTTTTACTTTAACATGAAGGCTAACACTCTCAAAACAAGCTGGAGTTGAAGTATGTGTGCACATAAAAGGGCAAAGGGACTTTCAGTTTTGGGATGCTTGTTGTGGAGCGTTTAGCAGAGACAGGATTTTTTGAAAATTTTTGCTCTAAATACATCTGTCACTGGAACTCTAAGAAAGAAAAGCCTGACACATCTGTTCATTTGTAAAATATTGGGACAGAGCGCCTACTTAATCACTGCTGTTCTCAGGTCCTTCTCAGCATCTGGTCAACAGTAACTGTGCCAGCACTTCCTCTGAAACATCTACCATGGTCTGAGAACTGGAAGGAAACAGTTAATTTTATCTCCTGTAGCTGTTCAAGATTGACAGTGACATGCGTGGCATGGACATGTCCCACTGAAATTCAGAAAAGAAAAGCCCTGAGCAACTTTAGAATAAGTACATTGACTCAATTCCCTCACTGCTCTATGGTTTGAGTAGACATTCACATCTGTTAACAATAAATATCAGCTCCCTCCTGCTTTGTAGAACCTTTGCTACACAGGACAGACAGCAATATCCAGTGCTGCACTCTCTTCTCTCTTACTTATTTTAGTGAGTCGGATACAATTACTTCTGATAAACACCAATTCAACTGAGAACAAAGCAGAAAGAAACGACTGTTTTAAAATGCTCTAGGAATTACTCTTGTATTCCCTGTTGCTATGCTTTGGAGGAATAAGAAGACCAAGAGTATTTACTCTTCTTATCTTTCTAGCAGAAAGCTTTTTGATCATTTTAAATAACCTATTTCTAAAGTTTCTTCAAGACACACTTAAAACACTAATCAACCTAATAGGGGCAAAGAAAATCTATAGAAATAAATCTTCTGCATCTCATAGAGAATACCAAAAATGTTCAGAATTCAGCATCCAGAGACCTGGCTTTGATCATTCCCCTGTTGCTGCTACAGTAGCTATGAGATTTAAGTTAAGGGCATGTATGCACAGTTTGCTATAGAGCATGCACTGTATTTTATCACAACGCTGGAACAGTTGCAGTGGATGAGACTACTGGTTTATCCCACCTGCCATGTCATTTCTGAGAGCTACCAATACTTCACGCTTTAGAAGAAGGTCAACACCCTACCTCCTGCAACACCAGTGACCTCATTTGAAGTGTCCTCTTAGATGGCACAAAATCAGGCTGAGCAGGTGGTGGGTCTGGGTCTATTTAAAAGCTCTGCCTGATTGCTCTATGGAATGGAATTGCTTAGCATTACCACAGGGGAGCATGTTTTCCTGAGAAACTACAGATGAAGACAAGAGTCAGCTTCCTCATTTGTGCCTCTGCAGATCCCAGTCCGCTCTCAAGATGAACAAAGAGACAATCTCCTGCCTCCACCTCAGGAGGGACAGGACGGCTCTGGTTGCTGCCACGCTGGTTCTCTGTCCCAGCTGAGAGAAGATGCACAAGAAAAGGCCATCAATTTCCTCATCCTCTTCCCAATGGGCACAGGGAAAAGGTCCTGAGGAGCCCTAACGCACACCAGCTAGCACAGAGATGAAGGGAAAGGCACTCCAACTAGGAATGGCTGGACTGGAGGATATTCCATCTACTCCGGGAGCATGGAAGCAGGGAAGGGAATTTCAGATGGGAAACACTGAAGCAGTTTCCCCTTCTCTCGCCCTACCCAAATATGCATTTGACCTTTCTAAAGGAGGGTGTTTAGCTGTCAGTCTGCAAAGGACATGGCTCTGAGAATCATATTCTCATATATACAAGAAATAACAGCCCTTCAATGATGTATTTGTAGGTTCAGGAATCCTATCCAGTCACTTCCAAGCCCTTACTGTTTCTTTAGATAGAAGCACATTTGCTGAGCTAGAGGGTGGAAAATCATAGAATCATATGGAATCATAGAATAGCTTGGGTTGGAAGGGACTTCAAGGATCATCAAGTTCACACCCCTGTGCCACAGGCAAGGTTGCCAGCTGCCAGATCAAGTACTAGATCAGATTTGCTCAGGGACCCATCCAACCTGAATCCAAGATGCTTGCCAGCAATAATTTAAACAGCTTGTATGTACTTACAGGAGGAAGTATTTGTTCCTTCTGTTGAAGCTTGTATCCTAAGCATGGGTTCTGCAACACACAGAATGTAACAACAAAGTTGTAAGAATAAAGCCACAACTACACTGTTATAATTGGAGGAACACAAACATTTTCCCCAAGAAGGGCTTTCTTTATTTTTTTTTAATTTCTCTTTTTGCAGTAATCAGAAACCCGCTGAAGCAGATGAAAAAAAAAAAAAAAAGATAGGTCCAGAAAGCAAAGAACTTCAAAGTTGGTACAATGTGTCCTAGGCGCACTGTGAATAATCAGTTACAACAAAAATGCTCCACAGTCCTGGGAGAGAAGACCAGGAGAAAACTGGCAAAGAGAGAGCAAAATGTTCAGCTGTTTGTGACAGCATCAGAGGAAAGTGGAAAGCAATAGGTCTTGAAGATCCCCATGCCAACCCAAGACACAATAGCTGCTTATCTTCTAGTTTCCTAACTCCAAATGGGCAGTCAGGACTCCACAACTATGATAAGAACATCTGCAGCTTAAAAGACAGCAAGTCCTTGAGTGCTACAATCTCTGGAGAAAGCTGTAGCTGGAAGGGGGAGCAGGACATTTCCAGACTAAAACTGGACACAGCATCAGACCCAAAGTGGTTGCAAAGGGAAAAAAAAAAAAGAACATTCTCAAGATGGCAAATAATCTTGTAGGACAGCTGAAGGAAACAGACCTCAGTAGAAATCACACAAAGAAAGCACTCAGAAAAGTTAATGAAAGAAGCATGCCAGCCTTGTACAGGGCCTGAACCTCCTGCGCTGTAAGAAACTGAACCATGCAGCAAGACGGGACTATGCATTTGGGTGGTGCACAGGCTTTCACTGTCTTAAGAGTCCAGCAGAACTTAGTGTCATGCATGAAGAAAGAATTGAGGAGCGTGCTTCAGGAGTGCTGTCAGGTGGAAGGAAGTGTCTGCAGGGAGAGTGGTCAGCTTGAGGCAGCAACGTGACATGCCACTGAGAGAGGGACAACCAGCCTGCCATCCCTAGGAGCAGGTGAGGCATATGGCATGCTCTTTAGTGAAATATTTAGCAACGTGTCATGTCAAGCAGAAAAGATGAGCCTGCTGCTTAACAGAGTCAGATTTTAGCCAAAGTAAAACCTCACTTAAAAGCTAAAATTGCTTTGTAAGCCCTCCTATCAACACCTGGTGATTCACACATCGTCATTCACAACAGCCAATCTCCAACTGGAGAAGCAGCACATTGATAATTTATTTGCATTTGTAAGGTCTGGAAAAAATAAGTGCTGCTCAAGATCTCAGATGTTATCAGTCAGCAGAAGAATGCTGCAGTGGCAGGGAAAGCTGAAGTGGTCTGGACCCAGGCATCAAGCAGATATCTGATCTAGCCATATAGCAAAGACCTATTCAGAATGACATAGATGCACATCAGAAGATCTCAACATGCAGCCATCGAACTTTTTGCTTTCTGCTATCCTTCGAGCCAACAGCATGATGTGCCGCTTGACACTGCATTTGCAAGTGCAGTGGATTTATCAGGAACGCAGCCAGCCTTTTGAACATGCCTGCCTCCTTCCCTCCAGTCAACAAAAGCAAAGAAGAGAGCAGTAATGTAACAGCAAACACTGGAAGGGACACAGGCAAGGAAAGAGACTACTCATAACAAGAAACATATTTCATGGGAAAGAAGGGAGCAAAGTGCAGGGTCTGCATTCTTGCTGCAGAAGGGGGAGCACAGTGGAGTCACTGACCAGCATGCCACCTTCTTTGAACAAGAATGGTTCCAATGGTTACAGGACACTTGCTATTAGCTATGTGATCTTAAAGATATCCAGTGAAGCACTGGTGACAGGCCCCACTGAGAACATGAAAGAATATGGGCACATCCAATGGCTTTTCTGTCAGGCAGTGGTGCCAAGATTTCAGAAGTAGGTCGCCACACACGCAGATGCATCAAAGGGAAGGCTGCAGGCATGCTAAATGCAAAATCTGGCAATCACACTGTTTTCCTTGATCTAGCCTACAAACACTGTCATCTCACACTAAAACCTGTCTCTGCCAGACATAGCTTTCTCAAAAAGCTAGCAGGACCCCAGCCTCTCTGCCAAGCAGGATATGTGCATCTTGTAAATCCTTGGGATGCTCAGTTTACATGCGCCTATCCACAACTCCCTCAGCCAAACTCAGTAGTAGAGATAACTGCTAGAATTGTAACCATATTTGAAATAACTCCAATGTTAAAATAATGAAAGTGACTTCTTGTTGGGGTCATTCCAGGAGTGACTCTAGAGGTATGAAACACATAACTGCAAGTGGGATCTTGAAAGCAGAATTCCACCAGCCTGAAAGGAAACCACCTGGGGAAGGCTCCTTTTGTGCCAAAGGCAGTTTTGAAAGCAGTTAAACTATGGTAGTGTCTACCTTCACAGATCCTGAAGAGCTGTCAGGCAATCCACCTAGAGCCCAGAAGAACAGAGCAGTCTAGGCAGCATTCTTTCTGTTGGAAACATCAGTATACCCATATGCTCAAGTTCATGTGCCAGGATGTACAGGAACAGGAGCAAAAAGTGCTTTTTAAAACACAGGTCCTAACAGTTCAAATATGCTTTCATTTGGGCTGCTTGCAGGCTGACAACTGCAGGCCACATTATAATCCTCAATACAGCTCCAGGATACTAACAGGTATGCTTAACCCTTCTTCATTCATCTCTTAGTCCCTGAAGCAGATCCAGCATTCAAGAAGGCTCTGAGGCTCTGGACGCAGGTGAACTGATGCAGGTGATAAGAAGAAGCAGTCTCACAGCTGCAGAAGCAGTTCAGGAAGAAACAAAGAGAAATAGAGAGGAAGACTCTATTAATGGAACTTACGTGAAGAAGTTTTTGTCCCTTCTGTTGATACTGGTATCTTGCTGGTGCTCTCTGGAAAACACAAGAGGCAACAAGAAGTTATAATGTGGAGCCAGGTGTTCCTCTAACAGCAATCAGCTCCAAAAATGGAGTAGGAAAAGAGGAAAAAGATGCTCAAAGAAGCAAGCTTAAATTCTGTTTCAGTTGCAGAGGCTGCAACCAGACATCAGCTTGCAAAAGTTTCCTTTTGGGAAAAAAAAAAAAAACAATGGTGTCTGCTGGTGGGACTGAAGAAATAGTCTGTTACTTCTCAAAGAAGCCAGTTGATCAATCTTTCATTCTCCTCCGGGAATAACTGATCAGTGGCAATAGGAGAAATCACACAGATGGTTCTGCTTCTGGAAGGCGTCAGAGTGAGTATTCACTCCTTACGCTTCTAGAGAGTTAAATTTTGCAGAGATATGTTCCTGCTCATATCACTTCGATTGCTGCTAAGTACATCCAATAATGTCACTTGCCACTTCAGTGAAATCTTCAAAGTCACACATGCAAATCCAGCCTCCCATGGGATGACTGCTGTCATGGAATTCAGTTGCTTTGCTGAAGAGAGGAGAAAAGTTGCTTTTCCATCCTGGTCCTATGGAGACTATATGTGTGCCTTTGTGGCCAAAAAGGCCAATGGCATTCTGGGGTGCATTAAAAAGAGCGTGGCCAGCAGGTCGAGGGAGGTGATCCTCCCCCTCTACTCTGCCCTGGTAAGGCCTCATCTGGAGTACTGTGTCCAGTTCTGGGCTCCCCAGTACAAAAAAGACAGGGATCTCTTAGAAAGAGTCCAGCGGAGAGCCACAAAGATGGTGAAGGGCCTGGAACATCTCCCCTATGAAGAAAGGCTAAGAGAACTGGGTCTGTTCAGCCTTGAGAAGAGAAAACTGAGAGGGGACCTGATCCAGGTCTATAAATATCTAAGGTGTGGGGGGCAAAGTGGCGAGGCCGGACTCTTTTCAGCAGTGTGCGGAGACAGGACAAGGGGAAACGGCCAGAAGCTGGAGCGCAGGAAGTTCCACACCAATGTGCACAAGAACTTCTTTACGGTGAGGGTGACGGAGCACTGGAACGGGCTGCCCAGGGAAGTTGTGGAGTCTCCTTCTTTGGAGATATTCAAGACCCGCCTGGACGCCTACCTGTGCGACCTGCTGTAGGGAACCTGCTTTGGCAGGGGGGTTGGACTCGATGATCTCTGGAGGTCCCTTCCAACCCCTACAATTCTGTGATTCTGTGATTCTGTGAGACGTGCTACTGCCACTGACACAATGCCTTGAACTTCTTGCACTGGAGTGTCCTTTTTCTAATGACACCATCCACCGGTCTGTGAACTGCTGACACTACTATAAGCCACTACTACGTGGACTTCCTTAGGTTTGAACAAATTACTCTCCAGTTCTATGTATCTCAGTTTTCTTCAGATTTGCACAACAGTTTCCCACCTTAGATCTGTGCAGTTCAGTACTGCTGCACACCTTTGAGTTCCATGGCTGGAGAAAGGACATAAATGCCAGGGAAGAGGTCTTGCCTTGAATCCTCAAGGCACACCAACAATTCTCTGGTATGCCAAACAAAAAATGGTTTAGAAAAAGCCTCAAAAGAGACATAGGAAAAGACAGTTTAAGAAAGTTCTTTTTGTGTTCTTCAGGTAACCCCCTGCTCATGTTCTTCAGTCTGCATAGAGTCTTGAACAGAGACGGAATCTGGCCCAGTTGTCTTCCCCTCAGGACCCTTATCATTAAGCTTGTGTTGAGCCAGCGTGTTAATTTCTATCTTGTTAGTACTTTTTTCCCTTTTGGTCCAGTTTCCGTTGGCAAATATCTTGTTTGTCTGGGCAACAGAACTTGGTTTCATCTCATTAATGAGAGAGAACGTGCTATGCAGCATTTCCCTGATAGTCAGTGGTGCGTGGCATGGAAATGAGTATCATCAGTAACATTTTTAAGGTCAAAACCTTTGCACTAGGTTTTGGAACACAGTGGCCCATAGCCAGACAGCTTTCAGGACCATTTGTCAGCTGTGGAGGCAGTTTGCTGTTGTGCACCGAGAGCGTCTGGGCAATTAACCTTTCTTAGTCATAACAGAGATAGAAGAGGTCTGACAGCTGAGCAGCTCAGCATCTGGCATGACTAGAGCAACCTTTTCTTTCCCAGTTAAAGAAACCATGCTCCATTTAGTGCCTGTGCTGAGCTTTTTGGAGTACTTCTTATTGCTGCCTCCCTAGGCTTGGCTATGTCTTTAAAACACAGGTGGAAACTATCCCATTCGGTGGAAGACACAGCCAGAGCACCCCACATCAGAAATGTGTCAAGAGATATGTTTGGAAAACACAGCTAAGTCACACATTACCAAGCCTTGTTAGCGATTTTCATACTAGCAATGTTAACAGTGGATGGTAACATCTGAAAAACTGTGTGCAGTGCTTATTTATCACCGCAATAGTAAAAAAGAGATACTTTGCTTCGACAAAAAGGACAATACAGTTCCACACAACAAACATCTGAAAACAAGATGAGGCTGCTTGTGGGAGCCTTCAATACTTGGAGGTGGAAAAGCCCAAGCATGTTTCAGTCATGGTACTTGCAATTGCTGAAGATATGGAGACCACAGCTTGTTTCCCCATGAGGAGCAGCAACCTCAAATACTCCATCCCTGTCCCCTGGAGTTTCTAGGAAGTGATCACATTTCGTGAGGTGCCATTTCCTGAAACTGAATATGTTTGTGCTGGAGCTTTCTGAAGGAAAAACGTTGGGAGAATGGGCAAAAAATCTTTTTTTGGGAATACTTTAGGGGACAGGACCCTGCAGTCTCTAACTCCCATCTCAACTCTGACCAGCTCCAACTCCTTCTTTCCCTTATGACGAGATGGAGAAGAGCCTCTGAACACAAAAGGGAGTCGCAGCACTCTTGCTGAACTTGGCATCTTGATCTATCCTGCCAGGCAGGGAGCATTGCCTGGGCTGCAGAGGGGGGACAGTTCAAAGCCAAGGCAACAATCACCGCTCAGGGAGGCAAGAGGTCTTCCTGCTCAGGAGAGACCTTTTTTTTCCAGAGATAACCAAGTATCTAATAGCCATACAGATACTTTTGTGAAGAGCCCTCTGAATGCCCCTACAGCCCATTCTTCCTCTGCTAGTTTGCCTGAGACCTAGCACAAAAAGTCTGCTTCAGTAAACCGAGGGTTTGATCTTATGGGTTCTGGTTTCAGCTCCCAAGATGTCCCTGAGGACCCTGTCAGGGACAACACAGCTCTGAGGTGGATTCAAGTAAGAGCTGCAAAAATGTTTCATGTCATCCTGAGGTTTATTTTCTACTAGTGACTTAAGGCCTTTGCACTGATTTTGTCAGTCACATAGCTGCCACATATCTAGAGAAAAGGAAAGTATCTGGAACATCTGATATTTGTTCTTCAGCAGGCACAGAAATGGACTTGTCTTTGGAGCCGAAACCACTGATGTTGGTCCCAAACATGCTCATTTGCACCCACTAATAATACAACCCATTAGGTCAGCCTACTATGTTAAAAAAAAACACAAAAAACAAAAAACTGTGGTCCTAGATAACCTGCAACTGTGTTAATGAAAAACTGCTTTTATCAAATCTCAGATTAATGCATATGTAGGAAGGGACTTTTCTTGCATTTGAAATGTTTCACAGTTGGCCACATGCTCAGTGGGTACTAGATGCTTTAACGAATGCTGAATACCAGATTTCTGTTGGCTACTGCACAGTTCTGATCTGTTAGCAGTGCTGCAAGTAGTAAGGATGCAAAACCAGGAGATTATCAGGCCATTGCCTGTGTAGTTCATGAATTTACCAAGGATCACCTCTGCCCACAGCTGAGTTACATGTAACTATCATCTGAACACTTCCTGTTCCCTTCAATTCAGGCGAGGCTATCCCAGCCACCCCTACTAATGATTCAAATGATGTCAGCTCACTTTGCACAGACGTGCAGGATGAACACTCACACAATACCCTGCAACAATCCACTAGCTGTGAACACTGAACACTGCTGACTTCTCAAACATCTCTGCAGAAATCCACCCCTCTGCATGCTGAGCCATGCTGGGCACTACAAATCTCCTTAGTGCGACAAAGGATTTAGGTCAATGGGTTTTAAAGTGTAAGGCTGACACTGGATTCAGCCTTCACACTACACTTGAGACAATGAGGTCACTTACCTAGTTAACTAGATAAGATTTTTTGTGACAAAGTTTTCAAACATGTAGTTAAAAGCTTTGGTTGTGGTAGAAAGTATTCTCTCAGAGTCCTTTAATAAGCTAAGGTCTTATATTCATGAGGAAAGCCACAGAAAAGTTCACTGTAAAAATCCTTTGCCTGGCTAAAGAGACAAATTAGGTCGCAAAAAGTAGCTATTATCACACAACCAAACCTGTGTACGATTTATACATCCAGGAGTACATCATGGCTCTCAACTGACCTCAATTACAATCTTTCTTAGGGGAGCATACATGAATAAGAGTGAATGAAATTAAGAATGCAGCTCATATCCTGTGGGCAACTTATACTCATTAGAAATTTAAAAGGGAACAGAAAAGCTCTCACTACTTGTTCATATGAATGCTAAACAGATTTTGCCTACCTATTTTTACATTTGCTGCATTATTTATCCATAGATGTGGCTCTACAAAGGAGGCTTAATGTGTCTTTAAAAGGAGAAATGTGAGAAGTGCTACAGCAAAACACAGTGCACATCCTGCATATGTGTTTGTACAGTGAAAACTTGCACAAGAAGCAGGGCAGTTTTACTTAACAGCAATGATAATAATAACAATAGTATTAAGAAAGACTTGAGCTATTGCACCATTACTATTTAAGTAAGAAAGTGTTATCGTTACTGAGAATTAGATCAAGGAAAAATAAAGTGCTTTTCTCATTGAAAAAAAAATATATACATTTTTACAATAGTTTATTGAGCAATACCCATTTTTCTATGCTTTGGTTCAGAGAATGGAAATTGGTAATTTTCAGATGCACGGCCTTAAGTAAAAGGTGTGGTTTTTTCCTGTTCTTTTTGAGAAAAAAAAAAGTCACATATTGTGCCTTATTCTTCATGTAACTTTTCTTAATATTCATTTCTGGTTGATTTTAGAAATGAGGCACAATGCTAGATAGACCTTTGATCTATCTCTAGAATTCTCTTTTGTTGGAAAACAGCAACGAAAATGTCAATCAAAAAAGATAAACTAAAAAAAAAAAAAAAAGTAGGGAATTAATCCCAGGATTTTTACATTGAAAAGTAATAATATCTTAGTGGAAAGAAAAATAACCTGATTTCCAGAAATATCATCCCCTTATTTACCCTCAGTCTTAAAGCACACAGGACAAAGGAAAAGGAGGATCTAATAATTCACGGACAGCGGGGCAATTTCACAAGCATGGCCAGGTGAGCATGCAGGTGCCAACAGTGTATACAATGTGCTTAACTATAGGTAAGGTTCACACAGATGACCAACAAATATTCTGTCTACCCTGAAGAGGTTCACCCTTCTCAGGGGTCCACATTATAGTTTTCTACAGCTGGCTCCTGTGTTGTCCAGGACCTCAAAGTCTTCTCTAAAACCCCACTGGAAGGAAATAAATAGGAGCCTTTTTTTTTTTAAGGTTGATTCCCTTCTTTCCTTCTCCTTCCATAAACAGAGTAGGACCACACATATATGGGACCTGAATAATGACTATCCTTCAGTGCTCATTACCAAGTTTGGATCCCAAATCAGCCATTAAGCCAGCAAGGGGAAGAGGTCATGGAATGTAGTGGAAGAAGGGGTGAGGAGGTCAACAGTGCAGGGGGTCTGTCCCTGTTTGGAAAGCAGATGTTGCCCTCTGAGGCCTTAGGGATCTATTGCTCTTAAGTCACTAGATGTTGCCCATGCTGCTCCTCAAGTCCAGGTGGAAAATAACAAGCTTAGGAGAAAAAATAGGAACATTTTTTTACTGGTAATTTATAAGAAACAGTGAGCAAAGGGGGCTCAAATGTATGTGTGGCAACCAAACATGCATGATTGATTTAATCAACCAGTGAAGGCTGCCATGCCTGATTCTAGGTTATCAAATGTCACCGAGATGTTTCAGTTCAGATATCACTGAGTTTCCAGTTCAGATCTTCACTGAAAAGAGCCAGCTGCTACGTTTAGGTTGGATCCAATTTTTCCCTGTTTGCATGCATGATGGTGTTTTAAACAACTTATGTTTCACAACAAGATTAGACAAATTCTAACATATCAGTTACAAATTTACATCGAAAAGTTTGCCTGCAAATGTTCTTGTTCAAATCCAGGCTCCTGATTCTCTGCAGTAGAAATGTTTTGCTGTCATTCAGGACAGCCCAAAGGGAAGTTCAAAAATTCATGTCACAAAGTAGGAATTAAATCCTTCCTACGTGTTCCCCACATAGGTCACCATTCCTTCTCTGAGGAAATAGTGGAGGATGCCCACACATTTTTTGCATTTATTTGTCTCATTGCCCAGGCACAGTGCTTCAGCCGAGGTTTGGAAACTCCAGTTCCTTGGAAACAGTATAGGAGCTTTCCATGTAAGCAGCTAGTGAGCAATCAAAAATTGTATTCATGGAAACCAAGAGCATTTACTAAGCTGCACAGAAACACCTACACATTTTTACTCCTAATAACATTCCAGTAAATAACACTTGATCTTTTATATGAGTCTCCTGACATCTGATCATGACTGTAATACCAGACAGCTCATGTGAAATCTTAGCACTTGGGATTCTTCAGTTAATGAATTAGAATAGCAAATACATAATGTGAATACAGTCAAGCAATCACCATGTGACCACAAAATAGCAGATATCCAAAGATAAATCCCACTGGCAAAGGTTTACATTTGTTTTCCTATTTATTGAAATGCCTATATCCTGCTTCGGGGCACAATGTGGAACAGAAAAAGCACCACTGCTTAATTCCCACTACAACATCATCTTCAAACTCATCTTATGTACACGCATAATATATGCTTCCTTTGCTAATGACAATATGTTTGTTTGATACTTCACCATTAGCTAGATACAGGAGCTTGAATTATCAGAACTACATTAGACAATGCCACAGTTAAGAAAGAACATTTCGGCTGAATCACCGCCTTCAAAGCACGTGCAAGGAGAAATAGTACTGTTAAAACATTTATGTACAAGAAAACACTTCTTAAATCCAGCAAGGAGCATTCAGAACTTACTATCAGTGAAATGAAGTGAAGGAGCTCTGCAAAAACAATTAACAGATCTATAATAACTTAAAATTGTTCAGGTAACTAAAAATCTCTGTTCCTCCTGAAAAAAAGTTTAAAATGCAGCACATGAAGGTGCCTTAAGGTACATTCCTGTCTTTGAATAATATGCCTTTGTCTTTAATATGGTGGAAATAATGAAAAAAAACCTAAAGCTATCAAAATCAGTGAAAGGAAAACTTGTGGCAACCAGAATCTTGCAAATGGAAGAGAAGAAGGGGAGCTCTGGTTTAGAAGTGAGATTAAAACTTGTTTATGGTAAATGAAAGCTCCCTTACAGGACTCTCATGACTCTGCTATTCATATATACCTCAAGAATTAAAATATTTCCTTTCCTTTATTATCTTCTCATCTCATCTATTTAGACTGTGACTTCAGCTTCATGTTGGGAAGTCTATCACAGAAAGAGCCACAGGAGATCCACAGGAGACATCCTATTTGACCGAGTAAGGAAAGCCAAGCATATCAATGACAGAGAAGCCAAGTCAGCCCTGCTTCATTTTCTCAGCACAACTAATAGATTTCAGCATTTCTGCTTCCTTTTCACTTGCACATCTTCCCCCTCCTTGGGATTCTTTTGCCCTAACAACAGAAAAGTCAAGGTCTTTCTGAATACAATAGCAAAATAAAGAGCCAAGCCTTACCATTGGTGTCTGTGATGATAACACTGGCTTTAGTACTGTCGTTCCCTAGTTTGCTGCTCACTCTGCATGCGTATTCCCCAGCGTCAGCCAACGTGGCTCTATAAATATGAAGCTCAGAGTATTTCCTGCGAAATGACAAAAAGCATGTAAGTGTCCTCTATTGGAGTAACAGTCACTGCATCAACTAATGCACTTTTACCCCCAACGGATTCTTGTTTTCCATTCTTATACTCTGACAAATTAATACTAACCAGGTTTGAAAGAAGGGAAGACAGTAAAAAAAATCTCTCTTCTACAAGATGCTGGAAAACAGGCATATTAATGAACTCAATTAAAGATGCTTATTTATGCTTTTCTGCTTGAGAGGAGGCTTTGTTCTTAAAGGAAATCTCTGTAAAATAGCCTTCCTTCCTCAACTGAATTGTTGGTTATTCTGATGCCATGGAGATGGGTGTAATTTTAAAATAAATTACCCTTTTCTACAGGTTCACATTGCCAGTAGCAGAGTTCTGGGTAAGTGCTGTAGCTTCCAACATTTGACTAAATAATCATGAGATTAGGACACACTATTCTCTTCAACAACCTCTGAAACCCCAATAGTAAATCATTCTCCAGCACTAACAAAAAATTATGGGCAGGAGCACAATTTGCATGAAGCTACATTTTGTTCCTGGCTCAGAGATGTAATTTAATCAGTCTCCAAGGTTTTGAGATTAGATTTCAAAATGCAGAACTCCTGCCTGCTCATTAATTTGGTAAGAACATGTTCTGGTGTCATTCAAGGGGTCCCCAACTCATGTGATGTCAATAATCCCATTACTAAGACTGCAGAGAATGACTAGCTTGGGGAAAATATACAAATTACCACTGTTCACTGTTTCTAGTTTCTGTTTAAAATAAGTGCTTTGTGGAAATCATTGCCTGTAGTAAGGCCCCTTCATTTATCCACAGAAAGTTGCTTAGTGGAACGCATGAACACAGGCTTACGTGTGTTAGCCTACCCTTACACTAAGGACTATCCCCCAAGGGGCAGAGGTTCTTCAGTCTAAAATCTCTTAGTCACACCAATAGGTGCTGAGCTAAGCAGTGTCTGGGGAGCTGCTTTGCTTCAGCACAGCCACATTTTCTGACTCTCCATTCAGACTGTACAGATGGTTACCCCTTCTGGGAACCACTGAGCAGGGCTGTGTTCACACCAAAGATTAGTCTTCGTAGCAGCAGTGCTTCTGGAGCAACCAAAATACTCAGCGCTGCTTCCAATGTGCCCTTCAGAGCCATCCCTCCCTTCATTACAATCAACCATCCCATCCGTTGTTTATAGGCAGCTCAGCCTTTCCTGCCTCTATGCAAATGTCCTAACATTGAGGAGTCAGCACCGTATCCCACATGGGATGTGACCAGTGTGCAAGCAGGAATCCAGAAGTTTACTTGAAACCTACATCACAAGCATTTCCTGTCATGCCATGAAAAAAAAGGCTACTTTCCTGAGGCTACTGGCCTTCCAAGAAGAGGCAGCAGCTAACCTAGGATTATCAGTTTGCTAAAGTTTGCTTCAAAGGTAAACAACTGAATAGTTGACAATTCGGAGACCTTTCTCAGGTTCCCAATATTCAATTAATTCACTGGGCTGTATACCTCACTGCATTTCAGATAGCATATAAGAGAAGACTCCAGCTGGTGGCAACGAGTGAGTGAGTACAAGTAGAAAAGACACTGACAGAAGCTACTGTCTCTTTGGATGGAATTTTGCATCCAACACTTAGCACCACAGTAAAACCAGACTGCTATTTAACTTCCTGCCACTATTCACACACTTCCCCTTACAACAGACTGAAGACCTGTCCTGGAAGTAATCTATACCATCTAATAGCTTGCACGGACATGTGATATTCCTATATCCCACAGGTTATCTTTCAGCTACTCTAGCAGACATTTGTCTATAAGGAGAGCAGGCTGTAGCTTCAGGGTATTTCAAAAGAAAACATAAGTAGACTCCGCTCTTTAGGGAGCTCACTTTGATAAGCAAGCACAGCTGCAGCGATATCACTTTTATTTGGGCTCTCACTGCGTGTCTGCTGCAGTCTCTTTTCCTCTCTATGACATTAAGTAATATTGATGCAAACATCCTTCATGGCACTCTTGGCTTTTAGAAGCAGTAACTCTATTTACCCTACACATTTTTTTTATTCTCTTCTTTTTACATGACAGCTACGGAGAAAGTTAAGGAAGTGAAGCTTCCTTTTATAACTTTAGGATATTAAAATAGGTAAAACAACCATATGGCTTACAAATCTACTTTTAACAATCCAAATTTTGTCTTATTCATAGAAAAATTCTTCAAGAACAAGAAATCAAACGAATATTTATAGCTGTAAGGATATTATCAAAACATATTATGACAGAACTCAAAACAGTCAGAGTAGAAGGTGACTCATGAACGGCTGTAAATGAAACAGCCCTTTATAGCAGTATGGTGCTCCAGCAGTACTTGCTTAAAGTGATTGATAAGAGATTTTATACCTAAATGCTTGTTCTGTTTTCAGTCTATACCATGCTACACCAAAAAATGCCTCTCCCTCCACAGTTGGCTCTGCTACATCTTTAGTCCATCAATACTACGGCACTGCTGATCTTATATTCATACATGAAAGAGAAAAAATGCACTGCAGAATACAGTCTCAGCCCAACTTATCTGACTGCTTGAATTCATTTTGCTTCCAGGCTCCATCTGTCATCCAGAATTGCCTGTCTGTGAACAAATATCCAGGCTAAGCTTGGATGAAACCCAAGATACAGGGCACTTGTACATAAAGTTTTCTCACGCACTGCTCTATCCAAAGCCATCAGCTCCTGCCCCAAAATCCTGTAATCTATGTAATGAAGAGACCCTAACTCTGTACAGGATACCACTCAACACAAAACCGTGAGGTCTTCACGTTGGTTTGAAATGCAGAGAAAGAAAATGAGACATTATCAGTAAAAGCAGATGAGCAGGAATGCTTAAACAGCAAGTGAAAAGGGCTTGCTGGTGCTTAGATTTTACTGTGTCTACAGTGAGAAAAAGCAATAGCTTAAGCTTGTACAGATCCATCAATAGAACATGGCATACTGAATCATGAACAGTCCTAAGTGCAGCAGAAACTCACTGGCTGTACACTGTTACTCCATGAGAAATGTAGGGTAAAAAGAGAGTATTTAAGTATCTTTCATCAAATTTTAAATTCTTAGTTTCTCTGGATTTTCCAGTGGGACAAGAAGGGGCACACACATTTAGTGTGATTCACCTGCTGCACTGTAATGTCACTGCATGTTTGATCCAGCATCTTCTGAATCAACCATCCTAGAATCATCCTAGTGAGCTCAGTGGAGTGATCTCTGGAGCTCATTTTATGTGAAGGGCCAGTCTTCAGAAAGATAAGCCTTGAGGAAATCTGCACTGTCAAAGAGTCTTCTAAACTCTCAAAAATGCAGGAAAATGCAGTCAGCATCTGCTCCACTTCTGCAGATTTTGTGAAGCAGTAGCACTCACCCTGGGCAAATGTACCCAAAAATACCAAGCTGCAGTACCATATATTCCATGCCTGCTCCAGGCCTGAAGCTAAGGTCTCCATTTTCTCTTTCTAAGCTAGAAACTTCATAATTCTGCTAGAAATTTTTACAGTTTGTTAAAAAATCTCAGGCTAAATATCCAGTGCTCAAACACATTTATTTTCTCCCCACAAGTTTTGTTTTACAATCACACAATGATGGCACAAAGCTGATTTTTTTGTAAACCATGAAAATATAAAAAATCACTTCTGTCTCTCAGACACTACATAAAAACCAGCAAAATTTTCATAAATACATATAAAATATTATTCTCAAATGTTTGGATTGAAGGAGTCAAGACTGTTTGACCCTGTGTGCTAACAATGGTGCTGCAGAAGCATACCGTATTTTTATGTAGACATTTGACCTCAAAAGTGAACATTAATCCCAAGTATCTCCACTACTACTCCAGCCTTCATTGATGATTTTCCCACATTTCACAGTAGAAAAGAATTCACATTAAAATACCTGTAGTAACAGTGTGGTACATGCATAGTAGTATAGCACAGGTACATGACAAACGTTTATCAATGTGTTGTCAGGAAAAATAAATACATAGAAAAAATGGAAAAAACTCCACCTTGATCAATGATATTCCTGTTTTGTTGTTGTTTTTTTTTTCATTTGAAACAGGCTTTTTTAATGTATATTTGTTTACTGTAATATGTACATCCTCTCATGCATTCATTTTTTACCGCCTCTTCTTCCCTTTTCCTCTAAATTTAGAGCATGTACCTGTCCCACTTTTTGTCTACAGATCTATCTCCTCTAAAGCTGTTCACACCCACTCTATGCTGGAAGAACACACAAACAGCAAAAGAAAAAAAAAAGGCAAAGTACTGTTATGTCCCCAAGCTAAAATCTAAAAGCAGAAATATAAGGAAAATCCTTCAGATATCAGCAAAAGCAAAATTTTCAAAGGCAACCCTTGTCTTCTCCCTTTTTGCATTCTACATCTAGTGATTTTCACATCTGTGAGCAGAAAGGCTTTGTGTTCCATGCTGAAATTTCTGTTTTAAAACACAAAATGGAGACAGAAATTCTAAGGATGAGTGATATCCTTGGCTGGGGTAGCACATGTGTGAAATCTAAGTCCGCACTCTGCCCACTTACAGTGGAGGACAAGGAAATCAAATCTCCACTTTCCAGAAGCAGGTAACTTTTTTTTTTTTTTCTTTCTTTCTTTTTTTTTTCCTTTTCCGTGTGCTGCGTATCTTTTAGGGAATTTTTAATGTGTTTTCACATATAAACTGAAAAATAGACTTCAGTGTTCCATGCGCATGCTCTAATAAGTGGCTGTTAGCTAGTGTCCCTTCTACCAATTCCTTTCTCTCCCCCTCCCTCCCTCTTTCTCTCTTTTCCACAAAACTTTGAGAAAAGCTCGGATCATTCTAGAAGACCTATGGGTTTAAAAACCATTTCATGCTGTCTCCCAATACCTGGTAGAATTCAAGACAGTTACTGATCCAATGGTGTCTACCTGACAAAGCCCCAGATACAGTGAGTTTTATCGACAAACATTAGCCAAAATGTAACAGAAGGAAAAACACTTTGCCCCTCACAGACAGCAATCTCCTGAGGACCAGGCTCTGACCTGAACGTTTTCTGTACAGACTGGAATGACAACACAACTCTGACAGAGACATATGGCAAATGGGTTCAGACAGTTTGCCAGGCTACCTGCCACCTGGAACGACTCCATTTGACAAATGCTGGAAAGAGACATCACCAGTTCCTTTTTGCTGTCTGTGCTACTACAGCACATGGGCTGCAGTGATGCTGCTCTGGGCCCCTCCGTATTTCATCAACCCTGTGCTGGAGCATAAGAAACCCCAGGGGAAGGCAGGGCATCTGGTTTTCAACCTGAACAAGTCTGGAAGGTCAGGTGCCTCTTTGACTTTGGATGCTGTTTTGCCTAGCAATATGAGATTTGGTGAAGTATGGGGGCACTTAACATCCAGAAGGAAAAGATCTATTGCAGAGCCTAGCCCAAATCCTCACATGAAGAGAAGGCAAAGCCCACTCCAGCAAACTGCACTCCTGTATACTGAGAGCAGAAGTGAGAGTTGGTGGGCTGGATTCAGACAGATTTTCATGACTCCTTTTGATGAAGGAGCAGCCATAGTCAAAACTTCTAAACATAACCAATAAAGTAGTGACCACACACCAAATTTTTTTCCATCATCAATACAAAAAATGCATTGTGTAGCTTCTTCTGCCTTCCCTTCCGAGAAAAGACACTAGTCAATCCTTTGGCATTGGTCAACAGTTACGTACTGGGGACATTTTCCATCAGGCAAGAAGACATTTGCAAACTGTGCTATTCACATGGCATCTGCTAGACCTGTGCCTTTTCTGCATATTGCTGGAATGCCTCTAATAAAGGACTGCTGCAGGCTTGAATATCACACCTGGTGCCACTGCAGAAAGTATTCAGTTCTTCTTCAAAACTATATTGCTTGCAAACCAAATCTCAAAAATATTTTCTAATCTACACTGCTTTGATGACTTTAAATATTCTTGGACTTCAGACAACAAACATGAGGTATCTCTGTTCTCATTGGTAGTTTAAAAATGGCCTGTATCCAAGGCTTGCTGGTTAAAAAGATAGCCTTTGGCTATCAGAATAGAAACATGCATTGGAAAGGAAAAATTATTTATGAAATATTTATACAGTACTACCACTTTATCCATACATTCAAAAAACATGATGTCAGCGTCTGCTTCCTTAAAGTTCCTTCTGTAACTCATAGACTTTACCTTTGTGATACTGCAGTTAATACTTTCAGTGCCTGCTTTCTTTTGGACAGCCTTTTCCCCATCCCTCCCAGACCCAATGGCAAGATATGTCCCTGTACTTACTTTTGTTTTTTAGGGATCTTGACATTTTCGGGTCTGTTTTTTTTCGTTATTTCCTTCCCGTTCTTTAACCATTTGAATCTGAGCGCAGGATACTCTGAAGTGGTTTCACACCTCAGCACTAGCTTCTGACCCACAGCAACCTCCTGGTTTTTCATTTCCTTCAATTTGGGAGGCACCGCTAAAGAAATAAAAGAATGAGATGGTGATTAGGACGTTCTCAAAAAGGAAAACAGTGTTAAGTTAACCACAGCAGATATAGGCAAGCCACAGACAGAAAAACCCCAACCAGATAAGAAATGCTTTTGCACCAAAATACGATAAATAAGGGTAGTTTGTGCATCATACACATTGAAGTAAAAGGAGAAGGATGCATCTAATGACACTCTAGTTTATTCTTACATGAGTCCTACATGACAATCCTGCAGGCCATATGTATTTTGACAGAGAGCTAAAGTGTTGCTTCTGAATACGGTATGAAGCACTTACAACACTTAATTGATTGTGTGCACCTAACGTAGACACACACTGTGCCATGCAGACTTGACACAGAGGGAGGGCCTCTTGACGTGTTATTAATTTTGACTGCTATGAGTCAGTGGCTATCCAAAGGCTCCAGGTGCAACTTAAGTGACAGAGAGCTAAAAGCGTAAATACAAGCTCAACAGCTTTCCTGAGAGGGAAAGGCTTCTGCTCCAGCCAAACATTATAACCAACATTATACACCTAGTTCAAACCTCATCTTGGCTATATCCTTTCCCTGAGGCAAGAGTCGATGGTCTTGGAAGCCCATCAAGAGAATCAATATCAATTAAGGATATTTTGGACCCAGAAGGGGACACTGCATTGAAAACACTCAGCCAACAGCTCCCAAACGCTGATGGGCTCCAGCTGATGCATCTCAGTCATAAACTATGTTGTTGCAAGTGTTTCTCATGTAGGTACATCTCAAACCATTTAGGACTTCTTAAATTAGAGACCTCTGGTCTTTGAGCACAAGCTTCACATGAAGATGTAGTGCCTCTGGGAATCACAACTCTTCATTTGGCCTCACACATTAGCTGCAAAGCAGCCTTCACCAAGCTCCTGTAGCAAAGTAAACCACTTATTTCCCCTGAGGCTCAAGACAACACCTTTACCATGCAATTGCTCTTATGGGAAGCTACAGCTGGTCAGCTAATGGGTGCGAGCATGTAAGTCTACTTCAGCTCAGCTGTGTGCAGTTGTTAGTCTGTACCTTCAGGGAGCTGGTAATACAATGCAGCACCTCTATCAAAGAGCAGTACTGTTCTTTGATTTTTAAACAGCTGCAATATTGTCTGAGAATATGAATGGCCACTATGGCCACATGATTCTCCACAACATGCAGATGAGGAGCTCTCAGCATGATGCCAACAGATCTCCCGTATGGTCCTGTATAAGAAAATGTTTAATACCCCGGAGCATGCTTGATTATGTTTTGATGTTTATGACTCTGTGTAATCATGGAGACTTGCTGACGTCAATTGCCCTTAATTATTATTCCAATTAGTCAAATATCAAGCAGCACCATCACAGCCTCAGTTCTGAAAGATGCGTATGAAATGATGCAGTGTGCATGCTCACTGTGTTTTGCCTGCCACAGACAGCAGTATTGCTGGTCCTGCACATAAGGCAAACTTTCTGATCTCAGCACAGGACAGCCCAGGGAAGCCGGGGGAAATCTGATGTCCTTGGATACTGGGCCTGCAGATTGGCCTGAAGAGCAGTGGATGCGGAAATGGGGCCTACAGCAACAGAGCCACTGAAGTGTAGCTGTCAAGCCACCAGAATAGAAGATACAAGGGGCAGGCACATGGCCCAGGGCAGAGACAGAGCATCTCAGGCACTGCAACAGGCCAAGTGAGTGATGGACTGATGGATCTTGGATATTGATTTCCATTCACTCATATTTGGACAATTCTGGAAGTTCCAAAATATTCCCAAAATTCTACCTAAACAATTTTTGCTTCCCCAAAAAACAATGCCCACATGCTATTTGGATAGCAATATGCTTAAATATGTATACTTTTGTGAGTGAGTGCCTATGCATGTATGTGTTCATCCACAAACATCTACACATGCACATGTGTAAATATTCAGATATTTACCCAAAAGAGAGGAAGAATTTTGAAAAATATCTATTTTCAAATTATCCAACAAAAATAACTAGCATTAATTAACACCTTTACAACTGAGATTTGCACTGATAGCTTCACTCACTTAACAGTTAAGGTTATAGTCTTTTGTTGCTACAGGAGAAAAACGAGGTATGAAATAAAGAGTAATATTCCTTATCTGAATATATTTCACTTGTTATACCTCTATTACATATCTTACATAAAGAGGATAACCACGATTGCAAGGCATTTTTTTTTTGCTAAAGGCTTTGGCTGATTATTGATTTTCCTGTCAACCTAGCAAGGTAAAACTGGGAATAAAAGAGAGATTTTGCTCCTGATTTTTATTTTAATTCAATATTATCTGAACAAAATGACTTGCAGATTTTTTTCTCCTTAAGAACTGTCAATGAAAAAAAAGTGTTAAATTAATATGCTCAACTCTTGCCATAATTCAGGAGTTACCAGGAAACATAAAAGAGGATTTAATCAATGGCAGTGACCCTCACTAATTCACAGTAACTCGCTGTCCAAGCATGCAGCTCTCCAGGGAAAGCAGTAAAAGCTGTTCACAGACATGACAGAAAAGTCTGGTGTTTTTTTCTCTCCCCCCTTCTTTTCACTTACACTATGTTTGTTTCCTTTCAGCTGCAGTTTTACAAAAGCTAATCAGACCTGTCAGGCATACAAGACAGCTCGTGCTGATAAAACTACAGCATTGTGTGTTTGGATTGAGATCAGCCACAGTTCGCACTGTTACAAGAGGTAGTTGATTTTTGTCACAGCCTGTGTCAGCTTCTCTGGATTTGGTAAGGCAGGACGTTGTCTGAGGGATAAAAATGACTGCAACGGAGGCAAGAATATTTACGGTGACAACCAGATACTGCTCCTCAACAGACAGCTCCCTCCTCATCTCCCTGTCCCTTCCCCCTCTGTCCCTGAGCCTGTCTCCTGCCAGCTGGGCTCCTCTCCACCCCATCACGCCGCCTGTCATGGAGCACAGCTCCATCCCTGCAGGCCTTGTGTTTTGGGTGAGGCTGGGAGGAAACAGGCAGAAGAGGCAAGGAAAGTGCCTTCGAGTCTCCTGCACGTGCATGGAAGATAAGACACCATCTAGGACAGGGTCAAAATATATTCTCCATATCAAAAAGGGACTTGCAGCATTTGCTGCAGAATGAGTTTTGGACAGTGCCACTGAAAGTCACTGCAGTACTGCAGCTGCAGAAGTCTCCCACGTGCCATCAATCATGAAATGACAAGGGCCAGAGAGTAAAGAAAATAAACAGATCCTGAAGAGGGACACTGGAAACTATCACCCTGAAATTGGCACTGCTTGAATGAAAGGTGTGGCAGGATCCACTGTATGTACTGCTTGTGCTGGAAATGTGCCGGAACCCGACGGGGACCTCATGTCTACGAGTCAATCAGACATACAGAAAGGCTCCTGAACACAACCTCACGCCTTTCAAACTTCCTGCAACTCTTCATGCACTTCCCAAATTGGATAGGGTTTCTAGGAAAGCATTGGGGTGGTAGCAGCCAGAGAGTGGTTCTGACTGCCCATTGGCAAGATCTGGTGCTGTTGGGAGGGGCATGACAGGCTAAAGCATGCCAGCTCTAGATCTCTGCTTGTTTTGGTGGCTTGAATGCCTGTCATTTTTAGCTTTTTTTTTTTTTTTCCTACTCAGAAATGTCTATCTACTGGCCTGCTTTATATCATTGCAGATAAGGAACACAGTTTTCCATATTCACCCTGCAAAAGACACACACTGGCTAGAGATAACTTCTTCTCTCTGGACTTTGGTGAGTTTGGCAAAGCACAGCAATCTCCTCACCCTCAGTGTTTGATTGTGTAGTTAATCTGCGTGGAAGCTCAACACATTGAACAAATTAAACAGGAAACCTGCAAAATATTATCACACTACTACACGCTTTCAGCTGAAATTCCATTAGGTACTTTTTTTTTTTTTTAACTTAGGAAGGCACAAAGCCTTTCAAGAGCCTGAAGACCAGAATGTATTAGGCATGCTTGCCAATATATGCATATGTGCACAATTTGCCATGCAAAATCGTGACCAACAGTTTGGTGAGTGGTAATAGAAGCCACAAGAATAACACCCATTCCCTTGGACTCAGATTTGCTTTTTTACCAGCAGAGTGCTCACAACAGGTCAGTAATGCAAGACAAATTATATTATTTCCAAAAAGCCTTCTCTCCTTGCATATGAGATTGTAATCAAGCTCAGGCTTATCATAAGCAGGCCAGATTTTCTAAATCCTCTTGTAAAAACCATGTAAGCTACACTTTAAAATGTACACTGCTCCTGCCTGGACAAGTAAAAGAAAACAAAATGTTTTGTTGTTTTCTTTTGTTTTTAATCTCCCTATTGTTCTTTCAGGCAACATTTGGATTCTGAACACTTTTCAAAATCTGGCTATTTCATTCCAGCATATTGAGTCTCTGTGCAGATTATATGTATGATAAAACACTGTGGGGAATGATAGATAATCCCCCACCAGGGTGGCTATTCAGTTGCCAGAGTAACTGGATATGAGCTAAGAGAAAGGAAAATCAAACAAATCATTTAGCTGCTTAAACAGAATTTTTTCAGTTCTGAACTCTATTTCAAAAATATGTCCAGATACATTTCAGCTTCTGGGTCTTGGCATGATTTGAATACTTATGTCTGCACAGAAGAGCTAAAGGAAAAATGCAAAAATAATGTTTTTCTTGAGCGCTACATGTAATACATAAATGCACAGAAAGTCATTATTCCTGGTGATGCTAAAATGGATTTTTTTTTTTTGCAGAAATGTTAGCTATTATAAAGTTGGAACACCATATGAATGGCTAGTACCAAGTTAAGAAACAGATCAAAACATAGGCATAAAGCACTGCAGCTATGTTCTTGGAACACTGGACCAGGAAATGAACCAGTAAATGACACGGTAAATCACAGTAACTACTCTCAAAAGATAATCACAAGACCAACCACAACTCTGACTACTCTGACTGGGAATTGCTCATCTCCAGCTGTGGATCATTTGAGTCTAAAGTATTAGAAGAGGAGGCTCAGGGGAGACCTGATTGCTCTCTACAACTGCCTGAAAGGAGGTTGTAGCAAAGTGGAAATCAGCATCTTCTCCCAGGTAACAGTGATAGGAGCAGAGAGAATGGCCTCAGGTTGTACCAGATGGAGTTCAGGTTGAATTTTAGGAAACACTTCTTCTCAGAAAGAGTGGCGATGCAATGGCACAGGCCGCCCAGGGGTGTGTGGAGTCACTGTTTCTGGACATGCTCAAGAACCATGCAGATGTGGCACTGAAGGATGTGGTTAGTGAGCATGGTGGTCATGGGTTGGATATAGTGACCCTAGAGGTCTTCTTCAATGCTAGTGATTCTGTGATTCTATTGAACCTGATAGGTTTAAGCATGACAGTTCTGAAATCTCCATCCTTTCAAAGGAATGGTGCACCAACAAATTAAAAGTTGTCCCACAAAAGTACTGGCTTATTCTGGATGAGATGCTTTCAAGTACATTTCACACCAGAATTCACTCATACTTATCCCAAGCACTGAAGCTATTCTCGGAGCTTTTGTTGATCTTTTTTTTTGTTCTTGTTGTCTCTGACAGAAGCCCAGTAAACTGTTCCTAGGAGAATGTCATGGCCATCTGATAACACGACACTGGGAAGGTAATGCTTTAACAGGTTACTCAAAATGGGCATATAGAAAAAGCACTGTGCAAATGGAGGTCTCCCTACTTCCCTTCACTGTACAAGTAAAAAGCATGTTCACTGCAGCCAGAAAAATGATGGTAGTGAAAAATGGGCATGCCCAGAGAAGGATCATGCCCTTGAGGGAAAGGCTGAGAGTGTACATTTATTCAGAGTAACAAGATAATGCCAGGCTATCCAGCCCCATGCAGTCACTCAAGATATCAGTTTCTGAGCTTAGACCTCCTTAGAGACAGGGTACTGCATTCATAGACAGCAAAATACAAGTTACACATGAGAAGCTGGGTGTGAGCAAGCATCTAACCTAAAGATTACAATTTAAAAGTCAACACTTAATTTATTTACTGATGATCATGTTTGCAGGAACACACAGCCTGATTACATTAAATACTCACTCCTCTGCTTCACCATGCTGCAGCTGACTCCAACTGGCTGCATCCCTAATAAACTTTGATGATCTTATTAGGCACTGTCAATACAAGAATCTGATCATACAGACTGAAAATGTGAGGACAGCGTAAAATAAATATATTTGATATTCAATAAGCAATTTAGGGACAACTGCTCATAAAGTCAATATAAAAATCTGCAGGTCCATATTTTACATACCTAAGTGCATGAAGGTAGACTCCAGAATCTTTATCTGAGCACTAAAAAGAAAGCAATTCAATGCACAGAAATGCTACCCAGGCATAAATCCCACGGATTTCAAGTGGATTTGCAAGTGCTTTTTTATTTTTATTTTTTAAATGAGGCTGCTTTTGGTTTAGGAACTGAATTACAGGACTGCATTTTATAAAAGTTTGTCTCAAGTTGCATGCCTTGAAGTCCAACAAGGGGAGGAAGGGTGGCCTGCTGCATCATTCATATTTCTCTTTCTCTTCTTTGTTCATGAGTGTAAGTATTTTAATCACTAATTTCTGTAGTTGCTTGAAAAAAGAGATTCAATATGACACCAAAGAGAGACTAGTACAGCTGAGACAACCACTGGAAAGTAAAGGCTATGACTGCATTGTTAATAGTACTGAGTCGTAAGTATAGCTCACAAGCAAACTTGGAAGTCTCACCATATCAGTGAGCTCAGGGGAGTGCAAAATTCGAACTTTGAGTCTCAACTGTGGTACATGTTTAGACACCCTAGTGTGCCTCAATATCATGTTAGGAAGAGTGAGCACAAGTGGGGGGAAAAAAAAGAAATCAAGAAGGAAAGAGGTGCAACATAACAACATTCCAAGTTAATTGCACTTTGGTATCATTTCATACTTTATTCCTCTCCTTAACAGTGGATTGCTAATGAAAATCTATTTCTTGGTAATTCCCTTCCCCCTTTATTTATTTATTTATTTAGGTAGAACTTACACTTTTTTGATGAGTTTCTTAGCATTTTAGCCCATCTACCCAAGGGCTCCGAAGTCTGCAGCCATCTCCTCCTCTCCCTCTGACATTTCCTGTTCTCTGGCACACTCCTGTACTTGCCTTCAGAAAACTCATGTGAGCTTAATACTCATCTGCAGTACTGTGTCCAGGCCTAGGGCACCCAGCACAGGAAGGACAGGTCCTTGGAGAGGGTCCAGAGGAGGGCCACTAAGATGATCAGAGGGCTGGAGCACCTTTCCTCTGAGGAAAGGCTGAGGGAACTGGGATTGTTTAGCTTGGAGAAGGCTCCAGTGAGACCTCATTGTGGCCTTCCAGTACTTGAAAGGAGCATATAAAAAGGAAGGGAAATGACTATTTACATGGATTGATAGTGATAGGACAAGGGGGAATGGTTTTAAACTAAGACAGGAGATTTAGGTTAGCTATTAGGAGGAAGTTTTTCATGCAGAGACTGGTGACAGCACTGGAGGTTCTAGATGCCCCATCCCTGGAGGCATTCAAGGCCAGGCTGAATATGGCTCTGGGCAGCCTGATCTGGTGGTTGGCAACCCTGAACAAAACAGGAAGGTTGAAACTAGATGATCTTTGTGGTACTTTTCAACCCAGGCCATTCTTCGATTCTATGAAAATACAGTCTTGTGTGCTGAATTCTGTAAGTTTTCATATCTTATGCGCTACCTTGTGTTTAGTAGCTCTTGATTCTATCTCTCTCAGTCTTGGCTGCCTCCCAGTCCTCTCAGCATCTCTCCAACCTCGTTTTCCTTACTGTTCCAACAAACCTGGGGCGCACACAAACCTAAGTTCTGCTTGCTTCTTTGGCATGAACAAAATCAAAACTAAAAAGTAGAAATTAATTTGAAGGAAAGAAGAATAGCTGGAAAAGTGTAAAGACCTTAGACACTTTCAAGCTTCCCCTCCTCTCCTTCAAATCCTTAATGGTCAAGTCTCCTAGCAATAATCCATTTGTGGGATTTAATGTGGGTGTTCAGCATAGACTGTGACAGGACAGAGGCCCACAGAAGCATGCGGAGTCTGTCTCCACTCATGCTTAGTCAGAATTGTCTCAGTGAAGGTTTTAGTAGCTGTTTTCATCAGGTGCTTGTCACACATGGAGCAGAGCATGTGCCAGACCATTCTAGATGGAGGACGAACTCACCCAGCCCTTTCAGATCACTGAGGTGGCCACCTATTGGGGACATCTGTTAGCAAAACCTTTGGTTTTTAACAAAGTACAGTTTACAGCCCTAAAGTACAGCCTCACAACCCTTTGAGTTATTTTAGTAACTGAAAATCTGGATATACTTGAGCATTTTACATAGACCATCAGCTCAAAAAAAAAATCTGAATGTGGAGCTCAGCAGGATGCACTCACACAGTAGGCAAAGAGCTCGTTGTATGCTCTAAGATGCAATTTATTTCCAACAGAACTCCACAGTTCTGTTCCGTAGCCCTGGCAAAATAGAGAAGGAAATTACAGTGAAATGTAAACATTTGCATTATGCCTGTTTAAAAATGGGTGGGTGATCCTCAGAGAAATGAAAAGAAAAACAAATAAAATTGTAAGAATAAATATTGCTGGGTACCTTGAATCAGAAAGAGATCTTAAAAAGACCTACTTAGAAGCATCTCTCCCGGTTAAATTATTATACAAGATTAGACATCTTTTTAAAGGTCAACCTCCAAAAAATCCATAGCCACATGATCAGCAAAGCATGCAGAAACACGCCACGGTCCAGCCATCACAGGAGGAGGGGCAGAAAGATTTTATACCACGCTGGAATGGTTTCTGGACTGTAGGCAAAAGTTCAAAAATTGTGTAGGAAAAATTACAGGGCCTTTAAAACATACATTCCAGATAAACTATAAAGCAGTTATACTGCATACCAGGGAATCTGTGTGAATGCTAAGTAGCAGGTCACACAGGACAGGGATCACCATGCAATCACACCAAATCATGAAATAGATCTCAAAGGGGCCATTAAATCCAGCCTGGAGCTCTCAGCCTGTAACTATCAGCCCCATCCTGGCTGGTGTTTGCATAATCTTTAGTCAGAATCCTTCAGCGGCCTTAAATTCTATGATTATGCGAAAAAGACATGCATTAAATAGTCAGCAATTATTTAACAGCCTAAGTATCCAGCCCTATAATAATGCCACCAGTACATATTGTCAGGTAGGAATTGTGGCTTTTTTTTTTTTTTTTTGTATGAAAGTGATATCTGTGCGTAGCAATCACAGGCAGACTTTCTTAATTCACTCAAAATATCAACCATAAGAAATGTGCATTATTTACCAAATCTTCTGCCCCATTCCAAGCTCTCCATTAACAGAATAGAGACCATATTGCAAGGTATAGATAAAAAAGAGTTGGACAACAAGTCCACATAAATTCTGGACAGGCTGCTGGTAAAAAAGAATAAAGACATGGTAAATCAAGCAAGCTCAAGCAAGCTTTCCCTCCCCCATTCTTTAAAACTTACAAATGGTTTTCATGTGTCACAGTTTTGGATAAAATCACAGCCTGAAAATTGATTATATCAAGTGTGCAAGTATCCAGGGCTTTATTTGCTATATGATAACAACTGAAGGCCCAACATAGTATTAGGCAAAATTCAGGCCCTGTGAAAATAAAATGCTTTGTCATTGATTCGATACAGCTAGACTTACACCCCAGAAGACTGGGAAATGTGTTACAGATATTATAAGAGGGCAAAAATAAAGCACAAACTTTGTCTACATCCAAATTTGTAGGATTCTAAATAAAACATAAATAAATTTTATTGAAACCATTGGAAAGCATCAGTGTGAACACTTTTAAACTGATTTAAAACTGATTTATGATTAAACAGCCGTTAAAATCATTTCTTTGACAAATTAAGTTGAATCGATAAACTTAAAGATTAAATTAATCATAACAACTCTTTCTAGAGGCAATGCTCTCTCTCCTTCAACTGAATTGCTTTAAGAAATCTGACTTCAGCGATAGTGACTTCCTGTGCTAACACTCATACGTGTAAGTACGCATTCTCTATTCAGGGTAGAAAGACACTGACGTGATTTTAAGCCTCTGCAGAAGAAGACAAATCAGACCAATCAGCCTAATCTGGTGGGTGATAAACCTGCCAAGAAAAGGGTAGTTTGAAATGAATGATCTTTAAGATGCCTTCCAGCCCAAGCAATTCTGTGATCCTTGTGAGCAACAACTTCCTGAGGCGGATATTTTCACATATAATCTGCTATGATCTGTCCCACAAAATTTCTAGTTAAAATTTCACTTTGTGGCTATTTTTTCAAAGTGAAATTCTTCCACTGATTTCAATCATGAATCATCTCCAGTGCATATACGTAGTATCTAGCACAAAATTACTGCAGAGCATGAGTAGCATGACTGCAAGCCTCCTGCAGGAGGCCATTGCCACCAAGGAGGCCAATCCCTCCAAGATCTCAGCTCAGATTTGGATAGCAGACTTGCAAGGCCAGAATCTGCACACTGTTCACTGTACCAACAGAATCAACATCTCAAGCTGGAGACAAATCCTCAGGGAAGAAAAAACAAAACAAAGACAAACAAACAAAAAGAACCCACAGGCTTTTTTTTTTTCAGCCTTCAGCCCAGCCATCGTAGAAGGAATGCTGCTATACTTGGAGCACAACAGCAGACTGCTGATCTAGTTCTTGCAGATCCAGCACTGAAAGAAAGGCTCTGGCATCATCCCATGCATGTGCCTCTCTGAAGTCACCTGAAGTGGAGAACTGCAGAATGCGCTAGAGGAAGCTGCAGCTGCTTGACACAGAATGGTTGTTTCTCCAAGACAAGGTCAGATCGTCAAACAAGAACTGATCATGAAATCATCAAACCAACAAGGTTGGAAAAGACCTCCAAGAGTCCACCTACCAACAGTATTTCCCCACCAAACCATGTTCCTTAGTACAACATCTAAACAATCTAAAATAAATCCTCTTTTAGAGAGCATTCTCATAGTGCTTTGAACAATTCCCATGTGTTGTCATGTTTTTTCTTCCTTTTAGTACTTTTCAAGAAAAAGATGTCTTTCATGAACCAGACAAAACCCCACTATCCCCTCAAAATGCTGTCATGTCAAGCTCTTGATTTTCACTGGACATGGCACATAACAGGAAGAATGCATGACTCTCTCCGGCTATGCTGAACCCTAGGGTATTGCCAATCATTCCTTTTGTCCACATTTTCCAGAAGACATGAGAAAAAAACCTCATATTACAAGAAGAATGTAAATATCAAAGTTTTATACAAAAAGGGTTTGAAAAAACAGAGTATTGCAGTGGAAGCTGTTGTGCACTCCCAGCAGCAGAACTAGCAGGTTTATCCCTTTAGCTGCACTGCCCATTCCTGCAGGGTGGCATGGGCACTGGCCCTATCCATCGCACAAGAATTGCAGTGGCAGGCAGGATTAATTTCTACATGATGAGCAAAAAGATGAGTCTGCTGTGAATGTAAAATGATATATGTAAATCATCTGGCTCTTCTACCACATTTTTTTTTACCTCTGTCTCTTCTCTCTTCAGGAGAATGAAAATCCAGCTGATTTCACTAATGCTGGCATCATGGAGTAACGTGAGTATTTCTGTTCAGGAACGCCCATTTATTCTGTTCGCCGTGAGCTGTGTAATGGTCTAGAAGTCCACCCAGCAGACCAAGGACTCTTTTGAGTCTCACAAGACTCCTACGCACTAGGGTGTCACAATTACCAAAAAAAAAAATTCCCTGTTAATTGCAGTTTGGGATCCTACCTATGTTCTGAGGACAAGATGAAACTGTGAGAGACCGGGCGTGACAGGCATAGAAAAGGCGTCTGATAAACAAAGAAAAGGTATATCTAAGCCTCATCCTGGTGGATTGCAACCTGTTTCCAGTCACGTGTTCTAGCACTGCAGTACTTCCTTCTTCAAAATATGTCCTGCGTTGGTAAATATGTAGTAATAAAAGCTATGCAAAAGAAAGCCATGAAATATTGATGGAGGAAGTCAAGAAAGAGCCACAATAGTATCAGAAAGTAACGTTCATTAGAAAGAACGAGGTACGTTTTCACTGCATTCACTGAAATTTAATATCCTGAGTCCCCCTTCTGGCTGCAAAGGGAATGTTAGTAGGAAGCAACCACGCGGAATACCATGATGGCTAAGCAAAATGGAGAAAAACAAGCCAGAAAAGGACTCTGTGAAAGAGATGCCTAGTGTTTTCACAGTATTACTTGACTCTGAATCTCTGCCTCTCTACTAAGAGATGTTATAAAACCTAGCATGTGTGAAAGAGGTAATAACAGTAATAAAAATCCCAGTGTTAGTACACTGACTGTCTACTGTATTTTTTATCTTTTAATCATTTTTATTGCTTCTGAAAAGAATGTAAAACAGACTTTGAAAGTCATTATTTCTAGGTATGATATTTTTGCAGAGTATTTTATCTCACCAGCTTCATCCAGTAGTAAATGAATACACCTGGGATTAAGTAAAAGCATAAAAATTATTTTTTTTTCCTGGAACTTTCAGAAGAATTAATCCATTCACGATGGAGTGAGAGGATGTGAACACAAACTGTGACCACGGATGTGTGAAAGGGCCAAAAGCCATTTTCATGAATAGCTCTGAAATGTGTTGGAAGTGTATAGAGGAGGACTGAAATCCAGCAAAACAACAACAGAGTGGCAATCTCCTCTGGTAGTGCTTGGCACTTCCTTCTACAGGCTTCGCAGACCTTTCCAGGTCTCAGTAAGCACACACCAAATACAGTATCAAACTGTGGAAGCCCATATTTCCATAGCAAGAAAGGCAAAATGCCTCCAGTTGTTGTCTCCCCTGTCTCTTCATCACAATCTTTTTGAGGAAAAGGAAAAAGGGAAGTTTTTCATTTTTTCATTTTCCAATGCTCATGAGGTGGAATTGTTTTGATAGTGGTGAGAAGTTTGACAGATGTTAATCCCCAGGGCTTCCTTCCCCAGTCTTAAACATAATTTAAATAATCAGAGGAAGCACTGATTTAAACAACAGGTTTTAATAATCTTTTTCCTCTCTGTACTCCATTCTTTTTTGTAAAAAGAAAAACAAATGAGAAAAAAAAAATCACTTTGGTTACTACTACAGCCCCCTTACTTGCTATTAAGCATAGCTGTTACTCTCAATTTGGTAACTCTGTTTTCCAATCTGTGAGGATATACTGTCTCTGCCATCCATTTAGTCAGCTCTGTAACTGAACATTCAGATAACCACACTATGAATTTTTTTTAATCTTGGAAAATATTGTATTACCTGCTATATTTCTTATCCAACTGATTATTCTGCAGAAGAATGGAGATTAAGAGACAGAAAGAGAATTTTGAGATGACATTAGCCGAATCTGCTAGATGAAAATGAAAGAAGTAGAAATTTTATTAAAACATATTTTCATTCGTAATCATGCATTAAATAAAGAAGGACTGAAAGTGATTTTCAGAGTCACATTTAAGTATGGCCATCGTGTCCTTAAAAAAGGAGAGGCATCTCATTTTCTGATATAGACTGAGAAAGAAAAATATGGGTATTTTGCTGTTTTAACACTTATTCAGCAGCTTCACTTTAAATAAATTAGTTATCACGTTGAAACAGCTAAAAAAAAATAATCTCAAGCAGTAAAGCATTCTAAGATCTCAGACAAATGAATTTTCTATATTTCGGCTTCCACGTGGGCAAGACAGTTCATGGGATGGGATAGAAATTCACATAGCTGTGGTAATTTTGCACTCAGTCACCGCTGGCATTGCATTCATATAATACTGCCTGCAGAGTAGAGTGTCATAATGCACTTTAAACTGGAGCGGGCAGCAACAAATCTGACAAAATGAACGGTCCCTGACGCACAATAATGACTGCAAGTGATCCAGGGAGAGGTACAGAGAGCATCGGCATCACGTGGGCAGTCTGTCAGAACACACTGTATCCCTTTTCAGGAGGTGTGATGTGAAATACTGTAAGACTGGATGGCTAGGCAGGGAGCTGTCCATCATAGCTGGAATACAAGAAAATCTCTCTAAGGAAGGCACTAGGGGTGTGGGAGGACATTAAAGCTTAGGAAAAAAAGACATCGCCCCTAATAGAAGTCACAGCAGGCTCATGATGGAAAAGCTGCACAGGGAGTGTTTGAAGCAAGCACAGAGAACAAGGAAGAAAAACTTGGCAGAAACTGTCAAAATCAGCATAGTTAGCTCCCCAGCCCTGACGGTTCTCTTCTGCTCAGACCCAAAAGTCTCATCGTGAAATGACAAGAGCTGTGTGATGTGAGTGACTGCTCAACTCTCCCACACGCCCCGGGGTCCGCTGCCAAAAGGATTCTCCACAGAAATAAACCAAACCAGCACATCCATGTTTGGACTCCACTGCCAGTCATTCTCCTTGTGGACTGCCTGAATTTCAGCAGGGCTTTCCCACCACCTTGCACAAAGCACACCTCTTCTACCCCTGACACACACACCAGCCCCTCAGCACCCCACTGGCATGGGAAAGGCACACACACGATTTGGCATGGCATGGCTTGACCCAGGAGGATCAGGGCCTATGTAAGAGGTTAAACAGGATTCCCTGAAGATGTGCGTTTTGCCTGCGTTAATTAAATCCAAAGCACACACTTCCATTTGGAGCTTGGGTGGCTTTAGTTTGCTTTGGCTTGATTCGCTCCAGAGCAGATTCTGCTACAATCAGCCCAGAGCCCAACCAGGAATCACCAGCTCCAGGTTTTCCCACAGATGAACTAATTCACTCTAAACCTGGACGTTTTGAGCCCTGGCCAGGACCAGCTGTTGGGCCGAGCACCTGGAGGGTTTGTTCACAGCAACCACCGGGCTGTAAATTCACAGTTTAGTCAAGCAGTTTGCTCTTGTAGACAAGCCATGGCTTTGACTTAAAAGCTCCATCAGCTAAATCCCCCTCTTCAATTCTTATTCGAAGTTGCTGAGGCTGTGCTGTGGCCCGTGACGTACTGCGCGGGTTCTGGCTCTGAGCTCTAAAACAATTAGTCTGGGGAAATTAAATGGTGCTTTCGGCGCACCTGTGGCTGGCTGCTCTCCCAGCCTGACAGCCGGGCCTCTCCCACACAGGCATTTGTAGGAGCAGGCCTGCAGTGCCCAGGCTGGGCTCTCCCAAAAAGCTGTCGAGGGGAATGGCAATGTTACTCATGCAGTCAAACAGAACCACTGAAAACCACTTTTTGTTTGGGGGAAACAAAAAGAAGAAAAAAAAAAAAAAGAGAAAAAAAAAAGGGGGGGAAAAAAGGGCTGCTCCTGAGAGCCTTTGCTTAGAAGGCTTATATTTTAAACAGGCAACAGTTAATATCAAGGGGGAACAGATACATTACCAACAAGTCATTTCCAAGCATCTAATAACTGTTTCCCTACCCACCAGATCCTAGGATGCATTTTCAGGTTTGAACATAACGTATACATTGTAAATAGCGGAAACATCTGGGGTTTATTATAACACCACTTTGCTAGCCTTGGGCATTGTACAACTCCCGCAGGCCACGGTTCACCCTTGACCTGCCAAACACGATTACTGTACTCAGGCAACTTCCCCTGCTCCACAGCTGCTCTCCCCTCCCTCCTCTCCGTCAATACTCATTACCGCTGTCATTACAGCTACCATCCTAGAGCAGCCAGTCAAAAACTTGGGTTGCCATGGTCACCGCATGGAAACAGCATGGCTATGAAGGCAGGCAACAGATGATGAGGATGACCAGTGAAGTCATTTCGCCTGCTGACCCCAGAGGATGAAGGGCTACACTATGTCATCTGCATGAGCAGCCTTCTGCTTCCATCCCCAAGGCCAGCTTCCATCCCTGCTGCACTCATCCCATTCCCATCACAGCTTTGACATGCCTCAGTTTCCCTCCTTTCCAAATCCCTAGTCTCCCACTGAGCCAAAAGCGACCCTTTCCTTCCCTTCACTCTTCCTGCACCCTCATTTCCCAGCTGTATCTTGCTTCCCAAGCCCTCTCTTCTCTCTCTCCCTCCTTTCCTTATTCTTTACTTGCTCTTTTCCCACTGCTTGACATCCAGCTCAACAAATCCTCAACTGTCAGTTCCCCATACACACTTCTCTACCACCTCTCCTCTCTTCTTGAATACATTCTCAAGCTGCCTTCTCCCTGCAGTTCCACAGTGTAGTGCCACAGCAGAGCTGTGGTCTGGGACTCTCTTTTCCCTCGGGGACTCAGCTGGGGCTGGAGACTTATCTCAGGCTTAGCACCAAGTGGTGGCATTCTAGGGCTGTTGGCACAATGCTGGACAGGAAAACTTTATCTGAACTAACTTAAAGTGTGAATCTGTGTTCTTCAGTTAAACTACAGTGCAAGGATGGTGGAAATAAAATGATGCTAATTTTAGTCAGTTTAGAGCTAGATAAAAAAAAAATAATTAAAAAATCCAAGTGATGGTTGAATACAGCTTAGTGAATGCACTTTAAAAGGTCATTTGGATGAGCTTTCCAGGTGTCCCTGCAGAATCAGGCTGCTCACCGCAGGCACTTGCCTTCCAGACATGCATGAGCAGTGCCATTACTGCCTCCAGCCAATCCTCCCTGCTGGATGCCTGAGCAAGGGGGCAAGAGAGCAGGCTTCAGTGCTGCTGTTCAGAAACACTGCACAAAGAAAACACAGCCTCTGCTTCCAGCAGCTCCATCCACCTGAGAACTAGGAACAAACCCAGCCATCTCACATCTATACCCCAAATTACAAGGCACAGAAGTGTAACATTTTTCCTATAAACCTACTGTTACAAGAAGCCTCCTTGAGAGGTAACATCCATTCTGGCAGCAGTACACACGCTTGCAGAATGCTATCTGTCAAAGCTCCACCACTCCTCCACCCCTCACCTCTATGACTGAAGTCTCTTGATCGATGCTGTATCTACCCTGATACTGTTCCACTGAGTTCCAGTGCTGGTACCATATAAGGACAACACCTCGACTTCCTCCCTGTTCTGGTAGGTAAAGAAGAGGAGCAAATTTCTGAAAAAAGGCATCTGAAATCTACTGCCTTGTTAAAGTTTCATGACCCACTACGCTGCTAAAACCTTCAGTGTTAGGAATAATGACATCAAGCTTTGTCCTTTTTTTTTTTTTTTTTTCCCTATAAATTTGTTAAGTTCAATCTACTGATCAATTTAAACATCATCCTGAAATTATGCTACGGTAAAACAAATCTGCATTTAGAGAATAAATGGAATTGATTCACTTCTGGAACACAAGGCCTTCTTAAATGAGGTATTTAAATATAAACCCCAATCCCTCTCTGAAGAAGCACCTGGTAATTCACTTTTTGGATCAAATTGCATCTCCACAAAAACTTTATGACCTCATATGGTCTTTCCACCCCCACATCCCTCTCTAGAAACGTTATGTACAGCATGCTCCAGGCAAGGGGGTTTGTTAGAAATGTAGATGGGGGTGCTGGGGAAAGCGATGCAGCAAGCAGCAGCGCACTGAGAACATGAGAAATGGGCAGCTGCTGGAGGATGGACTCCATGAGCTGCTGATGTTTTAATTCCTGGTCAAGTTCGTATCCTACACTCCTGCTTGACAAATCCTCCATGCCCGATTTTTTCCCTTCTCAAGCATGTACTCATCCCTCATTCCATCCTCAAGCATGTTCTAGCACCTAACTATCCTGACCAAATGATGGGCTAGCCTGGCATCCCATCTGCCATGGTGGCTGATAGTGGGTGTCAGGGAAAAGAGATAAAAAAATCCCAGAATCACAAAATGGCCAGGGTTGTATCATGAATCTCCAACCTCCCCTGCTACATGCAGGGCCACCAACCTCCCCATTTAATACTAGACCAGGCTGCCCAGGGCCCCATCCAATCTGGCCTTGAACACCTCCAGGGATGGGGCATCCACAGCCTCTCTGGGCAGACTGTTCCAGCACCTCACCACTCTCTCTGTAAAGAACTTCGTCCTGACATCCAACCTAAATCTTCCCTCCCTCAACTTCAAACCATTTCCCCTTGCCCTGCAGTTATCTACCCTTTCAAAGAGCTGATTCCCCTCCTGTTTGTAGGTTCTCTTTAGGTACTGAAAGGCTGCAATGAGGTCACCCCCCCAGCCTTCTTTTCTCCAGGCTGAACAAGCCCAGCTCCCTCAGCCTGTCCTTGAGGGGAGTTGCTCCAGCCCTCTGATCAACTTAGTGGCCCTCTTCTGGACCCTCTCCAACAGCTCCCTGTCCTTCCTGTACTGGGGGCTCCAGACCTGGACATAGTACTCCAGATGGGGCCTCACAAGAGCAGAGTAGAGAGGGACAACCATCTCTCTGTCCCTGCTGGCCACCTCTCTTCTAATGGAGCCCAGGATACCATTTGCTTTCCAAGCCATGCTGGCTCATGTTCAGTTTTTCATCCAAGACTATCAGGTCCTTCTCCACAGGGCTGCTCTTAAGGACTGCTCCTTTCAGTCTGTATAGACGCCTGGGATTTCTATGGCCCAGGTGCAAAACCTTGCATTTTGCTGTGTTGAACCTTAAATTACAGAAGAAATCAGGCAGTGACACACTTGACTGTGGCAAGGTATTCCAGGTCAAAGAGTTGCAGAGAGGAGGTATTGCTGGACATACTTAGGAGCCTCTGTGGTGAGAGGCAGATGTGCAAGCTGTCTCTCTTCCCTCCTGGTTGGACCCTGGGGGAACTTGGCACAAACAAGTGGGTGTTTCACCGGAACAAAGATTTCAACCCTCAGGCAGTGTTACTGCACTTAGCACTGCCCTGCTGATAGCCAGAAAAAGGGTGTGCAAACACTGTCAGGGTAATCCTGTTTTACCTTTTTTATCTTGTCTATCTGCTCATTGGTTAGAGCTAGAGCTCACCACAGTGTTATGAATGGAAACAGCCTCGCTAACAAACTAGTTCTTAATCCCTCAAGTTGTTGCTTATCCCTCAGCTGCAAAGTAATTTACAGCTCTTATTTATGCTTTGGTTCTTTGGGATTGATTGGAAATGGAGTGGCTTTTCCCATGCAACTGAGAGCAAGATACACTGTGGAACACATCGTGACTTAAGATGATCCTGCATCTGCACGGTATTTCTTTCATGTGTAAAGGGCGTCGCTAACCAAGTACAGCTTTAAAAATAATATATCAAGGGGACCCCACTACTCTCAACATTTCAGCACTTCCGTGCTGTAAGCATAGTGGAGAGATTTCTGCTTTTCCATGAAGAGCTTGATTCCTAACACTATCAAAAGAATACGTATTTGTTCCTCTCTGAAACATTAATACAAGTAAGAGTTATTTGGGAAAATGCACTGCTTTCTCACAGTTCTGTTCTTTAAAGCTTTAAAGCAGCTATCAGTTCTGTTCTTTAAAGGCAGCAATGCTTTCCAACTCTGCCATCCAGCTGTTGACACATTTCACAGGACCACTCCCTGAGGGGGCTGGTCCAGGAGCTCCAGAGTTTTTATGGAACAACAAGTTAAAAATGGCTTAGAAAAGAAGACTTTCCTTTCAATGACACTTCACCACTGGAGGAATTCACTGATGTAATACAACCCTAGAAACCCTCAAACTTTCTAAAAATTAACTCCTCTTTTGCTGAAGTCATGAGGGGTAGTGTGTATGCACGTGTCTGCACAAATTTGCATATATGTTTGCACTAATCTTACTAAATCTAGCATAACTCTAGAAAGAAAAAAATGCTTTTATTTTCTTTTTGCCAAAGCTATGTAGATGAGAGTAGAATGGTTAAAAGATAGCAATTCCCTGAGGTGAAGAGGATAAAATGAAGAAGATTCAGAAACACCTAGTACTACTCATGGGCTGGTTGTGTTAAGCATTAGCCCTAGAAGAAAATTTTCAACAATTAATTCAATTGTCTTTCTCTCCCTGTCATCTCTAGGCCAGCAGATGTGATGCAGTGCATCATTTCAATTTCTTCCAAATATTGTTTCTGCAGGACAGAAGTCCATCTGTTATTCTCAGTTTACATATTTTGTAGTGCCATTGATTGCATTTCCACTGGGCTCCTTCAGAATTTGCTAAAAGACACTTGGGAGGTACCCATACATGCTGAGAGAAGAGGAAATCTAACTGCAAGCACGCTATCTTCCACTCTCACACAGTCCTAGCTACCTCCACTTACGTGAGTGCGTAATCAAGCCCTCAGATTGCGTTCTGCAAACAGTCTCCCTGGTTTTCAAGGAGTTTCATGCATTCCTGACAGGTTTACTAGCTTGCAAATAAGCTGGACTAACGGGTTCCTTGCAGGACTTTACTGTGCACAGGACAAGCAGATGTATGGACACAGTCACCCCACAACTACCTATAATAAGCAGTGGGGTTTTGAACCACTGTTCTATGGGCTGTGTTCCCCTTTCAATTGCACAGGTGATTTTGCATCTAGTCTTTGCCCTGCCCATGGCCTTTCTCTGCCAGTTGATGGAAGCTCTTTTTCCTCTAGAGGTCTGACTGAAAATCAGCAGCAATTTTTATTCCAACCCATCCCATGCATGCAGGTTCCTGGGATGCACTTAAGGAGTGCTGCCTTCACTGAAGCAAGTTGGCACCACAGTCCATTCTTTGCCACTTATGCACACAGTAAAAGGGCTTTCCAAAGCACGTATGTTCTTTGTAGCTCAGAAATACATGGAAATTCTGACAATGGGCTGCCTTATGATCCTATGTCTGATGTCCCTGGAAGTGCAAAGTGACTAAATGTCCTGGGACCATGGGAAGGAGAGCAACAGTTCAACTCAAATGATGCTATAATTCAGAGCAACCTCTGGGCTACTTCATCTCATGGTGGAAATGGCAGAGCATGAGCAGCCACCATGCCAAAGCACTGAGCAGCTTTCAGTGCTGGAGAGAGGCTACCAAAAGTGTATGGCTTCACATCTCCAGATCTGAAAAACACCTTGCACAGGAACTCAGAGGCCAAAAGTTATGTGACACAAGAAGACAAGGCTCCCAAATGCTTTTTGTTTATGCAAGCGTAAGAATAGCTTGCAAAAAGAAGTAATTTCATATATCTTCCTGCCATTCATCTAACTGACATGCTGACATAGTTTGCCCTTTTCCCAGCATGATGGAATTACCTCCAGGCAAGCTCACTATGGCAGTCAGTACTCAGCACAACACATTACAGAAGCACCAACAAAATTTTGGGGAAATGAAGGAAAAACAAACACTGAAGAATCAATCTGTAGGTGCTGAAGAGGAGAAGAACTATCCAGACTTGGTAGATTACTTCAGCTTTGATGTTGCAGGCAAAGTTGAGTTGAAGGAAAGCCACTGATGTCTAGACTGAACCATGAGAAACATGTATGGGACTCAGCCATCCTCTACTGTCCTCAGTGTCCTCAGAATCTCTCTTGAGCAATTTCTCTCAAGATGAGCCAGTGTCACTGGCAGCTGTGCAATTATTTCCATACCATTAAAAAAAAAAGCTCAGATTAAGCTACTACCCTCTCAACATCTTTTAGAAATAATACTCCTTCCCCTGATCTTTCTTGTGGTGAGTGGGGAAGATGACATCTCCTTAGCACCAAGCTCTGCCTTCATTCTGCTTTTGGCACAGCTTCAACTGTAGCCAAGAAACCAGACATACTGTGACTGTGGACTAAAAATAATCTGGTTATTGTCACTGGCTCCTGCCATTCATGTGTGGTCTGGAGAACGGATCGGGCAGAGAGCAGGCAGAGGACAAGAGGAAGAACACCAGTAGTTCAGAGCATTGAGTTCCAGCTTTGTGGAACAGACATCAGCTGCAAGAGAGACCCTTCTGGAGAAATGCGAACCATTTTGTGGAAGGACAGGCCCTGACTCTACCCAGGCTCCTCACCCAAATGGTCTTCACTGTAAGAATGAGGATGGAGTGCAGTGAGAAGCATTCTTACCTACAGATGGGAGAAATAATAAGGGAAAAGGAAGGAGGAGTGGACAAGAATTAAAAAGGGTATTTATCTGTCTTAAGTAGCTCCATATGAATTTATTTTAAAAAATAACTTTTTTTCCAGCTAATTTATTGAAATAGTTTTCCAGTTTCTGACTTTGACAACACTTCACACAGCCAAGAAAAGTTATGCTAAGCCTCAGCTTCACTTCTGCTGACAATTGGTTTCTTTTCTCCATAGTTTCTGTAGCCATCTAGTATTTGAACCTCGTCTTTTGCACACTTGCAGCACTCTCTCAAGTGCTATGCACAATGCTGAAGAGAAAAAAAAATTCTTCAAACAGAATGTATCAACAACAACAAAAAGATGAGGCCAGGATCGTTGAAGTCTACAAAGTTAACCCTGCCAATAATTTGTGCAGAAAGTCAAACCAGAGACCTGTCAAATGCAGGAAACCTCACCCATCCAGTCTGCATTCATCCCAGAGCTTTTGGTTGAGGTACAGCACGTAATAGATATCAATCCCAGCCTCAGATTCTATGAGTGACAGAATATTTCCCACATGCCCAGGCAAGTACTTCCAATGTAGAAATGCCTTCTATTTGTTTGTTTGTTTTTCCAGCACCTTCTACCTGACCTCACTGGTGTGCTGGCAGCTCCATTCATTCTCCCACAGTTTTTAGAGCTTGCTTTACACCTCTGCATCTCCAGTCCACTCTTTCCAAGAACAGGTCCAACCAGAAACTTACATGTTTTCATGCTAGCTACCTTCTTCAAATGTAACTTCTCTGCTGGTATGGTTCACTGGGTGAGGCAGAGGGTGCTGCAAATGGTACGGTTCACTGCAGAAGTGCAGCAGAGGGTGGAAAAAAACCCCAAAACAATAACAAAAACAAACAAAAAAAACACAAGAAAAGCCACAGGCAACCTAGGACACAGGTCATATTTTTCCCACTGAAATATTGTTCCACTGCAGTCAGTGCCACTGCAACAAACAGTGCCTCCAGAAACTGGGAAAAGAATCTTTCCATGTGTCAAAAAACAAATGTGAGATGAGTTCATGTTTTCTGTATATTACCTTCTTATCTCTAGATAGGACACACTTCAGGAAACATGATGGTTTGTGGAAAGAAGTTAAGAGACAGAATTGGGAGACTTGGTTTCTGCTCTAGGACCAGACTGATGTGGTGTGGCTTTGGGCATGCAGGTTCTTGGGCAAGGGGAGCATGCTCTCAACTGAGCTGGTTTCACTGAGGGGAGTTTGAAGGATGAAGACTTCAGTTAAACCTCAAAGCACTACAGTGACACAAACAGTATCAGTTTAATTGGCACAATTCAAGGATATATTGCAGCAGCTCTGTGTCCAGGTCTGGAGCCTCCATACAAGAAAGACAGAGAGCTATTGGAGAGGGTCCAGAAGAGGGCCACTAAGTTGATCAGGGGACTGGAGCACCTCTCCTGCAAAAACAGGCTGAGGGAGCTGGGCTTGTTCAGCCTGGAGAAAAGAAGGCTGGGGGGGTGACCTCATTGCAGCCTTTCAAGGGAACCTACAAACAGGACGGGAATCAACTCTTTGAAAGGGTAGATAACTGCAGGGCAAGGGGAAATGGTTTGAAGTTGAGGGAGGGAAGATTTAGGTTGGATGTCAGGACGAAGTTCTTTACAGAGGGAGTGGTGAGGTGCTGGAACAGGCTGCCCAGAGAGGTTGTGGATGCCCCGTCTCTAGAAGTGTTCAAGGCCAGATTGGATGGGGCCCTGGGCAGCCTGGTCTAGTATTAAATGGGGAGGTTGGTGGCCCTGCATGTGGCAGGGGGGTTGGAGATTCACAGTCCTTGAGGTCCCTTCCAACCCTGGCCGTTCTGTGATTCTGTGATATATGCAAAGAAGTACTCACAGTATAACTGGCTCTATTCCAATTATAATGCAATAAATCAGAGTAGATTTCAGTATTGTTTCATATGCAAGTGCAATACATTATCAGTGTAAGTCCTTTTTTTTCTCCTTTTGGAGTCCAGTGGATGTCTCCAGAGGGAAACTAAAGACTGTCACTGTAGAGGACAAAAATCCTGATAAAATTCACACAAGCCCACACATGCACAAACACGTAATCTCCCAACACTGGATTCAAAATCTAACTCTTCTAGCAGTAGCTGCAGTGGGAACAACCTCTATCAATCACCTGTGCAAGTTGATGTTACCAGGACTCTTTTTAGTCATCTCAAGTATGCATTCATGCTTCTGTAACTGTCTTCAAAGGGATTAACCATTAGCCGTAAGACATGGCATGTGGTTGACTCAGGGGTGAAATGAAAGCTGTTAATGCAGGAGAAAGCCATTGAGCAAGGCTGAGCCTGAGTCCAAGTGCTGAATGCCAAGCCCCAACCGCTTGACCTGGATTCCCCCTGCTTACAGAGGTGGAAGGACCATCAGCTCATAAAACCTGAGAAACAGATGCACAGGAAGAATGAGGAAAGATTCCCAAATGAACTGTCACAATTAGATTAATATCACTTTCAGACCTGTGAAGCTGATAGACACTTTATCAGAACTGGGAGGAGTCAAGCGGTTAACAGTGAATAAACTTGGCCAATTTCTCTCCACATCAAATGCTCTCAGAGAACTGACAGGTAGAAATGCAAATATAGACACAGTGTTCTATGTACAACTAAACTGCCAGCAGTTACTCCAGATGTGGTTTGTGTTAAATCTGTTAAATCTCTCAGTTTATTGCTGTCTTAACATTCCTTTTATGTTTTTTCTCCATTAATAGAAGTTGAACAGACAGGAAGGATGAGAAGAAGAAGGAAGGCTGGATGGAAAGGAGGAAGAGTTGGAAGGAAAAGGAGGCAGAGAGAAGGGAAAAGAAGGAAGCAGGGGTAGAGGAAAGAAAGAAGGAAGGAAGAAAACGACACATCAAAGAAGAACTAACAGATTTGGAGAGGACAGATGGATGGGAAGGAGAAAGAGAGTAAAGAACAGGAGAAAGAAAAAGAAGGAGGAAAGGAGGAATGAAGGGAAGGGAGGGACACAAGCAGACTTGCTCTCCAAGTCGCCATCTTCTCATCGCCCTCCGTAACTGTCAAAGGAGCCCACAGCCAGACGACCGCCTCCCCGCACAAGCGCAGCTCCCGCACGGCGCGGCCCGGCACCCCCCGCTCCCCGCGCGGAGCAGCGCGCTCCCGCCGCACCCTCTCGCGGCCGCCGCCGGCAGCGGCACCTCGGCCCGCGCCCCGCCGCAGCCACCCGTCCTCTGCTCCCCGTCTTCGCCATGAGCTTGGTCATCGTTATTATTTTTTAAGCGGCAGTTGACACAGACGAGCATCGCTCAAAGGCACCCCGAGAAAGCGACGAGCTGCGCTTCCTTTCCTCGCTGCTCCTCTTCTTCCTGCCTACAGTCTCGGCATGGGGACCCTCACTCTTCCGGCTCAGGTCTTATAACGTGCGCTTTCTGGGGCTGTAACCAGATCTCCCCCTACTCCTTCCCCCTCCCCCCTCCCCCCGCAGCCACCCAGGGTACTTGCGGGAGCAACCGAGGGTTAACTGAAATACTTCAAGCACAGTGAGCATTGTGCAGCTAGAATGACTCACGCAAAATATTGACACTTGGTTTGTTTTCTTGTATCATAACGGAACACGATAAACTATCAGTACTGTTAAAGGCACATTCACTCTTGTTACTTTTGGAGTGTTAACAAAACACTGATTTGGTAAGAATTCGTAGCATTTCCAGAGCTTCTGACACTCTGCAAGACGACTGTTCTTAGCTGTTTTGCTCTTGGTTGTAAGTACCTGCCTCAAAGGACTATTGGATGCTTAGGGACAGATTACAAGGAGGAGACAGGGGAGGGAGATGGCTGCAAGCAAATTTTCCACAGTTTGGCACTATGGCTCTCCTTTCTCTCACAGCCACGAATTGCCACCAAAGTGAAAGTTGACATTCCTGTCCAAGGATGCTCAGCAGTTCTGTGATTTTTGTGGCTCCCTCAAACAGTGCTGAAGAAGTCTTCTAAAAAATTAACTATGTTGGCCTTTTTTTTTTTTTTTCCCATGAGAGCTGCCTCAACCTGTTTTGTTATTATTTTCATTTACAGTTAGTGCATTTCCAGAAATCCAAGAAGAGAAGCCCACAACTGCAAAAAGAATTGTCTCAGCTTTTCCAGGGATTAATGTTTTAAAATCCCTACATAGCTTAGCAATCTTGGCATTTCTATACTAAAGATAATTTATTTTTTTTTCAGCCTTACCCTGCCACCAATATTTGCACAAAGTTCAGAACGTTTTCTGCATGTATTTGACACAGGGAATGTCCTTCTATACACAGGCAGTATTTACTGGACAACAGTACTGGTATGTCCTCACAATTTTATTTGCATTCCCATGGCTACGGTCAAGTAGTACTTGTAGTCTTATGTCAAAAAAGATTGAATGATGACTAATCTCATTTATTCACAAAACATGAACATACTCGCATGCTTTTTAAAGGATTCATTCTCAAAATTGCCCTGAAGATTGCATGGAATGTTTGGAGCATTCAGGCACTGCACACAGGTGGAGAGGCTTTCCTCTCAGAAAAATCTACAGGCATACCAGCAGAGCATAAATGCTTTGGCTTGGAAACACCAGGAGAAGTTGTCACACCTTCCAAACAATGGTTTTCATCTAGAATTGGACAGCTTTTACCAGAAACCACAGCTCTCATGCCATCTCCAAGGCTCTTGTCTTTGGTTCCTGCTAAAACCTTGATCTGCTTCCTGAACTTTCTTTATGAATGCTGAGTATCAATTTAAATTTAGCAACTCTCAGATTAAGCTGTGAGCCCTCTCAGCCAAGGCCTGAACTGCACCCTGGTCCTCAGTCTGATCAATACCATTTCTTCCTCCACCAACTAAGCCTGCAAACAGGATGAAGTCAAAGGTGATGCTCAGTCGCACTCATCTCATCTGAATTTGCTGTTTGTTCCATTGTGTGGTTGCAAAGCTCTAGCATTTTGTCCAACACTACATTAAATTTCTCACCAGGAGGTACTTATTTTCAATGTCGGTGACCCTGATCTCCCTCTGCTGGGCTCTGTAAACACAGATGTGTTCAGAACCATATTTCTGAGGTCACCTCACTGAAATGATGACTGGGACTCATCTTTGCTTCTCATCTTTCTTCTCCACACCAAATTTGTCTTTCTGCACCAGCTGCTTACAGACCCCTGCTACTCCTGTCATTGCTGCTGAACAAAAGACTCTGGCTGGCACAACCCAGAGTCTGTTGCTCAATCAACACCCATCAAAATGTTCTTCTCCGGAATAGCTCATGGTCTTCATTTTCTGTCTACTCAAGCCCTGAAGCCTCTTCAAAGCACTTGACAAGAAGGCTGGGTAGCCATGTGCTGGTGTACCACTTGGTTTACACGGGTCTTCCACAGAGGGTTTTCCCCAGACTGATTCTTTTCTGTCACCTCACTAGCACCAATTTATGGGGTCCAAAACTGAGGTCAATCTGGCAGAACATTCAAGAGCTGATATGGTTGGATATTAGGAAACTTCTCAGAAAGAGTGGTGATGCAGTGGCACAGGATGCACAGGGAGACGGTGGAGTCACCACTCCTCGAGGTGTTCAAGAACTGTGTGGATGTGGCACTGAGGGATGTGGTTAGTGGGCATGGGGTGGGGTGGGCTGCTGGTTGGACTTGGTGGTTCCAGAGGTCTTTTCCAACATTAATGATACTGTGAGTCTATGGTGGGCCCAGTCCCAGACTCCTGATAAGTGATGTAACATTATTCTGAGCCAGGAGCAGTGCCTAGGTGAGGGCAGGTCTGGAGGCTGTACATCACAATTTCAGTTTCCCTGCATGGAGTTTCTCTGCCCGGCACTTCAAGTACACTGAGAGTGCCCTACGAAGCCAGGCAGATTTGTTGAGCCTGTCTGCACAATCAGTTGGCACAGCACATCAGTGAAATCATTTGGAGAAAAGCTGCAAGCTTCTGTCAACTCTTAATACTCCCTCCTCAGTTTTCCACTCTCTGTACTTACCATGGCCTGGACTGCCCTGCTGAAGGAAGATATGATCACTTTGGACTTCATGCAAGCAATCAATTTGTTCAAGACCATTTGAAGTGAGGGGAAATTGTTCTTTTACATAATTCTTGTGACTAAGAAACCAAGCCCAAGCTTTTGTTACCAAACCCAGAGCCCAGATTCCACCTGGATAATGGAAAACATGATTTTTTTTCTGTGTTGCCAATGCATAGCCGAGCAGTGCAGGCAAAACGTGCCTATATATATATATATATATATATATATTTAATGTTCTAATTAAGCATTTTCTCTAACAGGAATTCTGGAGCTCCCTGATTATTAGTGAGAGAATGTAGCAAAGAAACATCTTTCATACATCTACTTTTTTAAATAATAAAGATGATTCTTAACATTGTGTCTGTTTTCCAGTAAATGAATGCTTCTTGACAAGACACTGAAGGGAAATATGAAATAAGCAAATTAAGCCTATTGAAGCTACAATCAGGAAAACAGCCATAAACAAAAAAATAATGACTTTTGTGCTAGTGCACAGATGGCAAAACTTGGTTGTAAGGTGCTGCTTTTTCACATGGAAGGAAGCCCATGAGTGGAGGAGGTAAACTACTGATGGAGCAGAACGCAGCACAGAAAACAGCAATTCTTGATATACTTCCATTTAAGAAAGCAGGGCACTAAAAAATAAAACTGTTCCATTACCTCTTCAACTGCACATCCTAAGCACACTCACTGATCATCAGGTGCCTAATTTCTCACTGCAAAACAGTATTAGTGAAAAGGAGAAACTGTGGTTCTATCAAAGTCGTGAGGTCTTTGTATCATTGCCAGAACACAGCATTAGTCAATGTGTGTAGCCCAGTCATTAAGTTGAGCTCTAATGTGCTTGATCAGAGAGAAAAGAAGCCAGATGCTTGAAATGAAGAACTTCTGCCCTACTACACTGTGCATTAACCAAGAAAACTGGTCTTTCTCTTCTGAAGAACTAGTTCATTTTCTAAGCTTCCCCAAAACAGAAAATATCCACAAATAAGAAGGCAGATATGATTTATAAATGCAACATCATCAGCATGACATTATTTCATTGTGAGTCAAACGTAGAGAGATGTCTTTCACTGTATTTCAATCTCCTCATTAGGTACTGTACCTGTAATCACTGCACACGGCTCAGCTACGCACACGAATTACCGCACGCACTCATCTCAGAAGGAGTGGGATTTTAATTACATAAGGTAGAAGAATGCGCAGTTCTTGCCCACACAGGAAACTTTTGACTAGTAATGTCAGGTATGGATGAAGGCGGTACTCTTTCATACCAGCAAAAACATTCTGGCACTTTGGAAAACTGAGTTAAACACTTGCCAGAAAACTGGACTCTTTCTGCTTAAAACACTGTCATACTTTGGCTTGGTACTATCCAAGCTCTCAGGACTTTTAGCAAAGCCTGAGAACCTAGGCTTTGCCTAGGTTTAACCCTCTTTTGGTGAACTCAGACTACACTTGTCACCATCCAGTGTTTCAGACAAAACACTTTCCATGGCAGACGTGCTCAGATCACAGCACCAGAGATAGATGCAAATACCCAAACTCCAGGTGATAAAAGCCAACACATCCTCCATACTCTTATTACTCTGATTTCCCCACGAGGTCCCAAAACCTCTGTCTAGTTCAGACTCAGGCTGGCTGGGTTGCCCAGTAATAGCCCCTCTGGTTTGGCAGTTCCTTCTTATGCTCCCCACCGGCTGGCACAACTGCCCAACCAAAGGAAGCTGCACCTCCTGCCCCAGCCACTAGAGACTGCCCATGCCTCTCAAGCATACAGCAGCCCTGCTTTGCTGGAGGCAGCAAGCTGTCCACTTGAGAGCAGAGAGAGCTCTCCTACAAGAAAGGGATGGGACATCGTAGGACCCTGAGGTGCGCACAGCCAGAAGTTTACCTCCCTTACGTTCCTTTGACAGTGATTTCCTGTCATAAATCCTCTAGCATGTTACTGTCTTCATGTTTTCTATGTCAGCCACTAAAACAAACAAAAAATCCCAAACACCCCAAACACCCCAGCTGTGACTGATAAGTTTGCCAGAGGTTTTAATGCTTCAACAGACAGACTCCTAATGGATTGAAAGAGAAAGACAGTAAGAAGTCAAATGAAGAGTTCGTCCTCAACTTGGTGTACCAAGGGAAAACTCCCCTGCTCTCCCCTACTTTTTCATTTATACTCATTGCTGAGCAGAAGCTGGGTGAATGGGGTGGGATATTGGGGGAGCAGATATCTGTCTCCAAAGAGGTACAGAGAAGAGGATGCCCTGAGCAGAGAAAGTTTTTAAAGATTATTAGCCCAAAGGGATACCTGCTGTGTCTGAATCACACATATCCTCCCTGAGGACTGGTGATTAAAGTCTAGAGCTGCATCACATTGGCCATGATGCACTAAGCAGAATTAACTCAGGTATATTTAAAGAAATTGGCCCCTTGGGGCTTTCTGTTTCTCCATTTAGTGGAATAAAAAAGCAAATAAACAGCCAAATCAGGCAACTGACTCTGCTCTTTTAAAATAATTTCCCACCAGCAACAAAGAATTCAAATAAACAGTCTGACCAAAAACTCCAGGCACATGTGGCTGCTGCAAAAACTCTCTTTACGCATGCACCTCTAAAGCTTTCTGATAAACTAGGTGGCATAGCATGAGCACTTTAGGAAAAGCATCATGTACTTGTATAGCACTAAGGAGTCTTCACTGATTGAGGTGTTTGGCTGAGAGGCAGCTTGCATGGCTGCAACCCTGTCTTTGGGTAGGTCCGCAGAGTCCTGAGCCTGTGGACACCTACAATTAGGGTCTTAATGGCACAAACCCTTGCATGTAATACAGAAGAGGCATAAGACAAACAACACGTGCTGCTAAACGAGCAAAAGGTCCTCTCTGATCATCCTTGAGTAAATAGCTGCAAGTTTAAACAAAATACCCAGCACGAAAGTTTGCCATCTGTTCAACTCAGCTAAGTGATTCCTGGGGAAGGAAAGGGGGAGAAAACACGTTTTGTAATGGGAGATATGCACTACCACCACCATCACTGGGGAGAAAAAAGAAAAAAAAAAAAAAAAGGAAAAAAAAGAAAAAAAGAATAAAGAAAGAAAAGAGAAGAGCAACAGCTGGCCGAGAGCCGCTCAGTGTTCCGGGGTCGGAGGGAGGGAGGGCTGCAGACCGTCCCCGGTCGGGCAGCCGAGCAGCTCCGACCACACCGCTCCGCGGGCAGCCCCCGGCGGGACGGGCCGAGCCGGGAGCCGGGGCAGCAGCGCCCGCTGCGAGCGGCCCCGCGTCTGCTGGGAAGAGAGCGGTGGATCCGCGCAGGCGGCCCCCGCACCTGCCGAGAGCTTACCTGTGGAGGAGCCGGGCGCCTGGCCCTCCTCCGTGGGAGAGGGCTTCTTGCCGGGCCCTTTGCTTTTCTTCCCTTTCCTGCCTTTGCCGTCTTTCTTCTTCTCGACCATCCCGGCTCCGGGCGGCCCCGCGCTCTCCGCGGTCGCCGCCGCCGTCCCCGCGGCCGCCCCCTCCGCCGCCGCCGCCGTCGACTCTCCGAGCGCCCGCGGCTCCAGCATCGCTCTCGCCCGCTGCCGCCGCCTGGGACTTGGAGCAACGAGTTCCTTGGAAGTTTTTGGAAACTCCTCTCCGGGCCTTTTTTTTTTTCTTTCACACCCCCTCCACCCCCCCCGCTCCTCCTCCACCCCTTTTCCCCCAACTCCCTCCACCCCCCCTTTTCTTTCTTTCCTAATGACAATAATAATAATAATAAACTCCAGCCCACATACACACCCCCTCGGCACACGCCGCTCCAGTGCCCGCCCCGGGCACCACACGCTTGCTCTCGGGAGGAGCCTGCACGGCCCAGGCCCCGGGGAGGGCTCAGGCACGGCGGTCCCGGCGGGGCAGCGCAGGACAGGACGGGGCGGGGGTCGGGGGCGGGTGCTGCAGCCCGGGGCCGCCCCGCCGGCCGGCAGAGCACCGCGCTCGCCGCGAAGGCGGGCGGCTTTGCCGGCAGGCGACCTGCCGCAGGTCCGGAGGAGAGGCGGGGGCCTCGCTGGGAGGCGCGGGGCGGGGGGAGCGAAAGGCGGGTGCAGCTGCGGTAAGTCCTCAGGGTGCTTGCGTGCTCCCATTACGCACCTGCTTAAGCTGTAGCTTCCTGCGGGGTTTAGCGGCGGTGCCACCCCCCGGCTGCGGCGGATGCTCGGGGAAAAGGGGATTTGCAAGGCTGGAGTGCAGTGCTGCACCTGGTGCCGAGCGCGGGGATCCTGCCACGGGAAGGTCCCACAGCGGCGGGCGCTGGCAGTGCGGATCCGTTCCCACCCGTGCGCTGTGGCACCGTGCTAAGCCCCGCACCGCAGGGAGGTAAGCGAGAGTGGGTCAGGTAAAGCTGCTCCTACATGACAGCACACCCGGAGCAGCCATCCCTGAGAGAGCTCTGAAGTACGGGCGGCAGCGGAAATACACCGATCTGAACTTCACTGTCATCTCTTAAAACTTGTCCAAGAATCTTAGTGTAATTACTTGGCTAATGTGAGCCACGTTCCCTGCTGGTGCAGGTAATTGCACCATTAGGCAGGAAACATGATACTCTGAGAAGTTATAGAAGGGATCCGCACAAGCTGCTTGAAACGGCTCAAAAGAAGGTTTTCCACGTAGGCGTGGAAGGGTCATGCAGTGTGGAAAAACAGATAGGATCAGAGCCTAAATTGAGGATTGCAACTTAGCAGTTCTTAGTGACTGATTCTTGGGACTATTCTACATGTCCTTCACTCTGCAAAAAGATTTGGGACATACACCATGTACAAAAGATGCTATAGAGCTGTTTTTCAGTGGTAGTTGATCAAAAACTTTGTAAAAAAATCTTGCCGAGTTAGACCCCAACAATACTCCAACACCAGCACATGCTAAATTCTTATCTGCTCTGACTGGAAGTTTTAGGGTTCGGTTTTTCCAGATATTGCCCTGGATCAAGAAGCTTTGGAAGGAAGCTGTGGTTAACCACTGGTACTGGGATTTCAGCATTTGGTCTTTGGTACCAATAACAGCAACAATAGAAAAAAAAAATAAAAAAGAAAACCAACCCCATATCTGTTCCATGTGGTAAAGTAAGAGAGGTGGACAACACTGACTGCAAAGCAGTAAAGCAAAGAAATAGACATCCAAAATGTCCTGGTGGCGCAGCATCAGTGAACGAATCGGAACACACACACACAGTACACAAAAGGGACGTGGGGACAATTCTTGACCCCAAAAGTTCTACAAGGTACCTGCTGCTGAGCACAGTTCAGCAACAATTAGTAATATTATTTTTATTTCTCAATACGCGGTGTTATAACATCCTTTCGTAAATGTGCTGAACTGAGAATGAAGAAATAAACCACGGGTAATGAGGGGACAGAATACGAATCTCACAGCACAGCACAGCACAGCACAGCACAGTACAGCCGGCGGCCGTACTACCTGCGGCAGTGTCTCGATTTCTCCTTAAGGGGTCACTACTCAGCAAGGAGGAAGCCCTCCACGGCTGAATGTGAGGCGCTGCTCGGTGACAAGAGTGTGCTGTTAAATAATCTCGCTATGACCTGGCTTTCTATGCCCTGCAGAACTTGTGTGCTCAAGGTAAACATTACCTTCATGATACACTCACCACTATTAGATTATCATCCCGGATAATTATCAGCAGAACCCTGAGCAGAACATGGGCTGGGCTGACATTGCCTTTTTGTAGTGTCTGCTACAGTGAGAAGACCTCATGAGTCTGGAGATTGACCGAAAATTAAAGAAATGCCAAATTTCTGACTACTTGGCACTGTCTCTGCCAGAAACTGGAGTCATTTATTGGGAAAACATACCAGGGACCTGTCCCTAAAGTAAGACTATTATTTCCAGAAGGAAGAACGTGATTAATTTTAATCTCACCTTTTAAAAAGGACAGGGCCTTTTAAAAAGGTGAGATTTACTTCTGCACGCACCACTGCAAGAGAGGCAGACTTCTAACACCAAAGTTTGTCTCTTCTCATTTTGTGCTGCCAGCTGTGGGGTGCTTTATCAAAGTTGGTAGCAACTAACTTAACAGTGCGTTAAAAAAAAAAAAAAAAGTCTTTTTCCCCCTCTATTGTGGGCTTGACAGAAGGTGGCTTGACAGAAGCTGATCAGAAAACATGCAGCATAGCACAATATTTTCAGATGCTATAGCATAGTTCAGTCTAGAGATCCTAGAGCACTTGATCAGTTCCCACATTCAGAGGCCATTTTGGACTTCCTGAAATAGAGGGATGTGACTTTTCCTTGCAGTAAGAACCATATCTCAGATGTGTTGCATGACCTGCTAAAGATTACAAAGATACCTGTGGAACAGAAGTCAAATTAGCACACACATCACTACATTATAGAACAGATAGAAGAGAGCTGTCCACTTCTCACCAACATGTAGCAGGTAGAGACCACATGTGGAGCTTTTTATCTCCTTGCTCTCTTCATCCAAACTTTTTCAGTGTAGAAACAAAGCTCTGTATGCCCCAGCTCACCCAGCTATTAGCAGTTGGGCTACTCTGGGCTTTGTGCAGTTGTTCACATTATGCATAGTGAACACAGAATGCTGCTAAGTCTGATTTTTCCTTACATAAACATCTTAACAAAATGCAATGCAAGGCAAACGAGACTGATCAGTAAACAAAAATAAATAAAGACTCCACCAGAGTAACAAACAGTCAACTAAAATGTCAACAATCTGATTTTCTTTTGGTTCTTTACAAATATTCTGCTTATCCAGAGGGTACTGAGCTACAGCCACTCTGAGATAGTAAAAAAAGAGTAAAAAGTGTTTAGAGATTGTTCTTTTTTTATTGAAAATGCACAAACTGGTTCCTGAGTCAGTAAGGTTATCCCCAGTCTCAGGCTGTTTTTTATGCAGTTGGAGGACTGCTGATTTCTTTTTCTAAATTTGATTTTCCCTTAAAACACATTAAGGTAAGTCATATTTTGGACTTAAATCTGCATAAAAATAAAACCACTTTTCTCTGCTCAACTTACAGCAAGAAAATGGTATGCAACATCAGCATAAATACAAATAAAATGCTAAAGATCCTAATTGTAACAGTAAATAAAATATATTCTCATTTTCAGTTGGACTTGGAAGTATGTTAGCAGCTAAGTACCAAATCTTTGACATCTGCTCAGCTGAATCAGGACAACAGTAGTAGCTTTTGTTCTACTGACATTTTTGAAGATGCAAATCTTGATTACACAAAAGTATCCTAAGAGCAGTTTAAAGGTCAAGCTGACAAACCAACATCTTTAGCAACATCAGCGATCGTGACAGGTGATGACGTCCCATTAACGTCTCTGTTCAGGAAATGGCACACTTTGGAGTTGTTTGTACATGTGTCTGTATATATGTTGCTACAAACAAGAACTGATAGTCTCCAATTTACCAACAACTTTTACGGACTCAGTTTGAGAAAGTTCAGGAAACTGTCACAACAAGAGATATGGATACTTTAAAATTTGCAGTTTCAGAACTTTTTATATCTTCTAATCACAAGTGCTAGTGATATTAACATGCAGTGTGGAATGAATGAAAGAAAAAAGCATAGTGGACATAGGCTTTATCTTCTTTAAAGATGTATCAGTACAAAATTTCTACAGGCTATGCAATACTGAAAAACATAGAACCATCCAACCATTTAGGTCAGAAAAGACTCCAATGCTCATTGAGTCAGACCATCACCTAACACTACTAACGCTATTACAAAACCACATCCCTAAATGCTGTATCCATATGTCTCTTAGATACCCGTGGGGATGGTGACTCCACCACTTCCCTGGGCATCCCACTCCAGTGCCCAACTACAAATTCCATGAAGAACTTATTCCTAATCCCCAGTCCTCCCCTGGCACAACATGAGGATGTTTCTTCCTGTACTAAATATTATCATATTGTAACCACAAATGTGGCCTCTGACAATCTACTAAATTAAAAGATGTAGTAAGTGAAAATCTGTTCAGAGGGATAATTTTAGCAGGCCTGTTTACAAGGCAATAAACTCCTCCAGCACTGAGAGACTGAGAGATCTTTCATACAGTGGTGTGATCCCACTGATGGGTGTTTCATCCTCACATTGTGCTCTCATCACAGTGTACTAAAATTTATTTTGTGTTTATTGAGAATTCATTTAATTTATGTGCAGATACTCTCACTCAGGATAAAATAAAAATCTTTAAGTTCAGACCAATTCACTTGGGAAGCTAATTAAGTCTAATCACATTAAACTCACTTCTGATTAAAAATGCCAAAACAAAGCTTTAATGTGGTTTGACAAATTCCCTTTAAGTGCACATCTGTTCTGGACACAGAGTGATGATAATCCCTGTTATCCCGATGCACCCACAAGGGACACATAGGCCTTCCAAATTAGACCAGTGCTCTATGGGCATGAATCCATGGGGCTCTGTGCCTCATAACAGCCAGCACACATCCCTCACCTCTGTGGCAGCGTGCCAGAAGGGACATCAGTCCCAGCACCTTTGAAGACTGCACCCATGTGCTCAAAAGCTGTGCTTTGCCCAGAGGCTGCCATCAAGCTGCCTCTGCCTCTGAGCTGACAAGAGCTGCAGGTGTTACTGTGTCTTGTCTAGTTCACTTTTCTGCAAGGTGGATGGTGCTGCGGCCCTCCCCACCCTCCCTGTGACCTCCTCCTTTGCACAATGGGCAATCACCAGTATAGAACTCTTCCCTACTGCAAGAGCAAAAGGATGCTCCTGATGGAAGGCAGTTAATTAAGGTACATTATTATTCCAGTGACATGGACCAAATGACCAGCTGAACCTAAAGGGTCTCCAAGGGCTCAATTTCAGGCTACCTTTACCCCACAGAGCCTGTGGATCAATCGGCTTCCCTCTGGAGTCAATCAGTTCAGCCCAAGTATACTTACATGTGTTTTGCCTGTGCTGCCATCCAAGGCTGCAACAGCCTTATTCATGAGATTATCTCAGTGGCATGCAATCTGCTTGGTATTTTGTCTCCAAAACACCCTTGTGGCCATGTGGGGAATCTAGAAGTCTCTTTCTTTATCAAAGAGGGAAAAGAGTCAGAAAGGAGGAAGCATTTAGATGTAACAGCTCTCCGCTTTGAGACCCCAAACTCTAAATGATTGGTGACCAACACAGTATCCTGAAGCAGGAACACAGGCCCTCCATTTACAGCACCGTGACTGCTCAGTACCTGGCAGTGGGATTCATGCAGCTACATCTGCTAAGCAGACACCCACTCAAGCTATGTGTTAGAAAGATTAACAATACAATGAGATGTCTGGGTGAAGCTTAGGATTTTTCGGTGCATTCTCAGACCAAAATTGAAACAAAAATATCAGGGAAAAAAAAAATGCTGTAGGAAGAGAATGGCAACAGAGTACACTTCTTCCCTTCTGCCTATAACAACAGTCAGTGGTTAAAATGGCTTCTCCCCGAATGGGAGAAGTCCAAGATCAGGTACCTTCATCTGTCTGGAGAGATATAGATGTATAAATGCACATCTCCCTTTCCTCTGAAGTTACACAGGCACTTAGGTACTCAGACCACAGATTTTGCAACAGTGGAATACATAAGAAAGCAGAAAATAGAATACAGACCACACTTTCCTTCATGTGAGCATTCTAGCCACTGCCATGCTTCCTCTGCCTCTGGGCCAGTGTGTGGGTATACCAAGGGTACTGTTTCATTCCTAAGCATACCATAAGGCAGGCACATAGATGTACAATTTTTTTCAATGCATTTCATGGAGATATTGGCTAAATGTTCTGCTTTTAAATGCAGTAATAGTTGCTTTTTTTCCTCTTTAATACACATTACGATGGATGAGACTTCTCCCATCCACATACTTCACCACATACATTCAGAATTCAGCAAATTCAGAACTGCTGTGATTCAGCTGCAGCTCTTGCGGCCCACAATGCTAGATGAACAGCAGTAAGCAAAAATACACTGCTCAGGGGAGGGGAGTCTCTGTGTGGGCTTTGTGTTCTCCATAACTCTTCCTACTGAAATCCTAAGCAGAAGTGAATACTCTGTTAGAAAGGAAGTACAGTCACTCCACCTTTCTCTTAAGGTCTTTCAACCAACAAAATAATTAAGATGTACTTAATTAAATTCTGAACCATTAGTAAAGTTCCCTACTGTGCATTGTGTGTATAAGAAATGTATAGCAAATCCCGATAGTTTAGTTCAAGCTATAAAAGTTTGTGTGATTAATTACTGTGTGTTTAAATCCCTGATTTAGCTTTCATCTTACTGAACATACAAGCATCTCTATGGCAACTCCTTTGCTTAAGGCTCAGGCTTATGTACCTTTGAGAAATAGGGCTTGGGAAAGGCTCTTTCAGAATGTTTTCATGGCCCTACCTTTCTAAGTAAGCACAATTTTGGTTAAAATCTCTCTGATAAAACTCTACTCCAGTCAAAGTTTCTCACCTTTCTCAACTCAACTTTCACTGAAACTTTTTTTTTTTTTAATAATACCTTGTTTTCACCAAGTTGTTTCAGAAGGTGGATGCACTTCCCATCACAGCCAAGCAGAAGATAATTTTGGTAGGCTTGCTTCAAAAAAGAGAAATATGGTGTGCAGGGGTATCATTTCACACTGTGAAATAAGGATTGAAGTGAAAGGTTAAATGAGAAACTAGTCAAGTGATAAATTAAAGCCCAGGGAAATTCGGTTATTTCAAGCCTTCAAAAATAATGTTTTGAATTTGTGTAAAATGCAGTACCATGGTGGGTAGGGAGAAGGTGGGGTGTTTCCTGCAGATGGCCAGAGCAGAACTATGTTGTTGCATGCTCTGAAGCCTGCCAACTATAGGGTAAAAAATGCACCCCAAAATGCATCTGATCTGCAGTTACCCTAAGAACAAAGCATCAGGCTGACTAGACAGCAGCTGGAAGCACGGATGTGGAAAACTACTCTCTATGTGCCTTGTTGCTACTAGTCTGCTCCAGGAGTCTGCTTCTGGCCATCACTATAAACTGGGTATTCAGCTGGACCGGCCTTTGGCTTGACCCTTAATCACCACTATTACGTTTTTGTGCTTTGCATACAATTTGGCAACTGCCTGGGGTTTCAGATCGACATTGGTCTTTGTCATGTTTCTAAAAGCACATGGTGGCTACAGTTATCTGTAAGGGAGCACTGATTCTGAGCTGTTTATAGGAACTTGTCTCCTCTTCACAGATTAAATACATTCATTTTTTGTTCTCCTGCGTGTATAGAGACAAGTGAAGTCACATTTCCCTGTTGGTCTTTTACGATCAGAGTGATCAGACCTCCATTGTCACTTTCTCCTGTTTCTTTGTTTTGGCACATCAGAAATCACTAAGCTATCTCTCTACTGAACGATTGCCAAGGGAATGTTGCGGTGACATTTTAAAGAATCTTCTTTTTTGTTTTCATGGCTGTATAAAAGCATGAATGAAGTATTGCAGGGTGCTTGGTGGAGGTGGGAAAATTGAATTCAGCATAAAATATTAGAGATAAGGCTA